>CM074722.1:114618228-115218228 GCA_037306005.1 Rhinophrynus dorsalis
CTTAGCTGAATCTAGCCACCCCTCTCCAGAAAGATTTGTTCCTTGATGAAGATGCAGGCAAGAGAACAACTCTGCTATAGTTTTAGCTTCTTTTTTGTTTTCTATTAGATATGGAATATCACCATTAGGCAGATTACCATTAATGACATTACCTAGTGAATAGCTCCGTCTTCTAGGAGCCATGGTGGACCTCTTAGCCCTGGGGGAAAAATCTTGTTTGGCAAGTTCTTTCCCTAGAAGTTGCCCACTGAGGCTTCTTCTTTATACATGGTAATCTGAAGATAGAAGACCTGCTGAAAATGTGAGCAACCCTTTGAGTGCTGAGGTCCACTTGTTCCACATTTCCTCTCCGCACAGAAGTGTCCTTTGGAGTTCCTACTACATACTCCTGCACTCATTGGGTTTATCTGTATAGCTGTTGGGGGTTTGGAGCAGAGTTTCTGTGGTAAATTTAACATTTTGTCTGCTAGTTGGCATCTTTTAGGGGGGTTTTAGCACTTCTTCCTTCAAAGTACAGTGTTTAATTGTCTCCTGACATGTTTTTTGGCATTTTTACAACTTTTTTTTTTTTTTTTTTTAACCTCACTGTAAAATATTGTAAATTTGAGTTCTGCGCCTTAAAGACGCACTTTACCGCATAGACGCCATGCAACCGTTCATCGTAGCGACTTCAGAGACAGCTCATTTTGTTTGTCTGCCCTTGCTCTATTATCCAGTCAATGTTCTATGTACTTTGGGGGGCACATTGTGCAGGCTATTTTTTTTTTTTTTTATATATTTACATGTAAGCAGTTACAATGTAAATTTCTGAAACAGGATAAGTACAGGAAAAAACATCCATACATAGTCTCCATAACTTCAACAATTAAAACAGTACCTTGAAAGACAGAACCATCAAGAACAGAGGAAAGGAAATATAGTATAGGCAGAGAAAGGAGGAAAACAAATACAAAAGAAATAGGAGTGGTGGATAGGAGGATGATTCTGAGTTGTAGCAAAGTAAGAATGGAGAGGGACAGAGGTCAGAACCTCCAACCAAAGTTCCATGGAAGTGCAAACATGCAGAGAGAGTGTAGGCCAAGAAAATTGTGTAGGTGAACCAACGGAGATGTCCACAGAGGACACATCCTCTGCAGGTACATCCCCCATATGCTCCCCCCACTCATCCATCCTAGCCAGGGGTCCCAGACCTCCAAAAGATGGGAGAACCTCCAGATGCCAGATACATGAGTTTCTTGTATAGAAACATGTCATTAACTTTGGAATGCCATATAGAGAGGGTAGGTGAATAAGTGTTCCTCCAGTGCAGGGCTGTTCAAGTTCAGTCCTCAAGATTCACCAACAGGCCAGGATTTAAGGATTTCCCTGACTAAGTAATCAGTGGGTCATTCATTTTGACTGACTCACCTGTGCTTAAGCAGGGAAAATCTTTAACCCTTTGAGTGCCAGAGTGGTACGCAACGCATTGCAAAGCAATGCGTTGCATACCACTCTGGCACTCAAAAGGTTAAATCCTGGACATTTGATTGCCCTTGAGGACTGAACTTGGATAGCCCTGCCCCAGAGCAAAGGATGTACAATCTGGCTTTGTTAAGGAGATACCTATGCAGGACTCTTCTCCTCTGCTGCTTGACGAAGTCTCCAAGGCCAGTTTCAGGTCAACAGCCAGCAAAAGTGATAGCACCCCACCCACCTCAGACAGGAACCCCTTCTCGTACAGCATCATCCAGGATAAGCTCACCAAATATGGGACATATGGTCTATGCCCCCTCCACATCTCCAGCAAAGCAGGGAAGTGTTTGGGTAAAAACGCTGCAGGCCCTAGAGCAACACCAAAGTATTTTATTTATACAGACTAATTTATAAACAGATATAATGATTATATCAATCATAATCTGAGTTTTATGGCTGTGGAGCAAACTTGATACACTTATATACACAACACACAGTCTGATTTCCTAAAAAGAGGGACACTTGGGAGATATGTGTTATCCACGCTGAATGTCGATGGCTTTTATCTCAGAAATGTCGACTGGCCTGGGCAGAGCTGGACTCCCTGTCATATAGTGTGTGCTCTGCCCACTTATTCACATGTCTGTTGTCAGGTGGATTTTCTTGCACTACAAGCCCATTTCTGTCGTCAGGTGGATTTTATTGCATTTCCAGCCCTTTGCCCCCCATATTAACACCTACTTCTGCAATTCTGGCAAAGCTGTCCTGGAAAAATAACTGCGGCTTGAAATATGCCAGCAAGTAGCTACACATGACATCAGTTCTCTAAAACCTTAGTTTTCAACAAAAGAATATGGTAGCATGTCCAATGCCAACATCTTGTATCCTGTAACATGATAGCTTTAACAACATGTTTAGAGGAGGTGGCAGAGGTGGCGACAGCATGTATGGCAGTCCATGACACTTTACATCTCCTACAGAAAACTCAGAACCATTATACTCCTTTTCAGCAGGAGCCACAGGTGCTATTTGCAATTAACTAACTCTTGGCACATCAATAACGTCACTACTTTTATTATGTGCACCAGAGGCCTAGGAACTTTTTGCAGTGCTGCTGCTAGTTGTGGCACCTCTCACATGATTATAGTGTGTTTCACACTCAGACCTGTGTTTGTGGTTTAGATGGGATCTCATTGAGGAGGTGCCTAGGTGTGAGCATGCCTCCCCCCGCTCATGTGCTTCTTACATACAAAACATATAGCAACATACTTGCATCTCCATACTGTGGACTTCATGGACTGCTGTGTTCCTGAGGGGCTGCTACTACTACTGGGGCTAGATGTTGATGCAATTTAACCACTATTGGATGTCAACTGTGCAGCACTTCCAGCAGAAGCAGAGGCGTTAATCATAGCTAAGCCTGTGGATATTACTAGTCTGTTTTGTTATTGTTGCTAGTTACTCAACACTAGAAATATGTGTGGCTGAGAGGGGCTTGAACTTAGAAGTGATGACAATGGTGCTGATGACTGACAGGATGACTCTCTATTTTTGGGCATATTTGTTTGTCCAGGGTCAGATTTTCAAATTGGTTTCTCAAACGGTTTATAAACAGGCACAGTGATCTTTTTCAGTGGTGGAAGATTGAGCCTTTGCCTTTCATCTAACTTTCTGGCCATATCATCATCATCTCTCTCACTCTCAGCTACATCTGTATCTGAAGAAGAAGAGGATGCTGGATGGATATATTTTAGATCTACGTCATCATTATCATCATCAGTCATCATTATGTCATCCTCCACATTGCTCACTGCTTCTTGCTCACTACCTTTATAGTCCTCTAAGCTTTTAGAAGTTTCAAACAATTTATTTTTACTTCTACTTTTACAAAGTTCACTACTACTTTGAGAACAAGTGTTTTGGTGCTTGTTTGCCTCACTGGTTGTTTGTGCTGCTACACCTTCTTCCATTATGCCATCAACACTAGAATCCAACTTGTTGACATCTTCAGTGTTCTTACATTTTATTTTTTATAGTATTGGTACTGGTGTTGGAACTTTTGGTGGGACCTTGACAAACTGCATCCTCCAGGGTGGAAAGGGATCACCATCATTCATTGCACATGTTGCAGCAACCATATCTGCAGTCAGTTTTCGGACTACCATTTTTCTCACACATCTCTGCACTGCTTCCTCCTCTCCTTGCTCCTGGTGCGTTTGCTGGACATTACTCAACTACTATATGTATTTTTACTGTGAAATACACAATAGAACTGATGGAGTGTGATGTGTTGCCTTGGCCCTTAACAAAATACTCAGTCTCATCAGGTATCAGTCTGCCTAAGTCACAAAGCTCAAGTCAGGGTCCCTGTTACCAATCAGTTCATTGGGGACCTGCACCTAGCTTTATTATAGCAGTAATACTATTATAATATTTGTAGAGTGCCGCTGCCAGTGTTCCTTTTTGTGTATATATATATATATATATATAATTATATATATATATATATACTTTTTTTTATATTATTATTTTTTTTTTTTTACTTTTTTAACTGTCTGTCCCCTCATCACTGTAAAAAAAAAAAAATTATCTTGAAGACTGTGGAGTCACTGAAGAGTATTACTGCATCCATATGTCTGGGTTCTGACCACTACGATTTGGACATATATGAGATCTTTTTCAGATATGAAAAAGACTTGTCTTCCTTGTCGCTGCATTGATACCTATCCTGCTGGATAGGTGATCAATGCCAGGGGGGAATCAGGAGGGGTCACGATGCCCCTGAGGTCTGATTTATATTTTAACAAAATGAACATCCTTTGTACACATAAAGGCAAACATTATGCAGACATATATGTTGCCTGTTAATCCTTTGAGTTTCAGAGGGGTACTTAAACGTTGGATTAAACAAGGGGGGCAGGATATGTCAAAGTGGGGCAGTGCATGTTGCATTGAACTGGGGGGCAGTATATGTCAGAGGGGGTATTATTTTTCAGAGGTGGGCAGTACATGTCGGATTGAGCTGGGGGGCAGCATGGTGAAAAACAACATTGTGTGTTAGCCCCACATACACTGCCTGACACTCCCAGCCTTCTTCCCTTGCCCAGGCCGTGCCCATGGAGATTTGTGGGGGCCAAGCAGTGTATATGGGTTTTATGGCTACCAGTGAGCAAGGGAACACGGCTTGGGGGCAAGTGGTAACTACAATTCCCCATAGATGCTGCCTGGCCCTTGGCCTTGTTCCCTTGGGAGTGTACAACATGTATCATATATGATACAGAGATAAGGGGATAATTGTGTAATGATTGGTATAGTTTTTTAACCCTTTGAGTACCACAGGGGTGAGCAATGCACATCTCTATGGCATTCAAAGGGATAAGTGCTGTCCATGGTGCTGAAAGTATCCTCTCCATTCCACTGGCCAAGTAGAGAAGCAGAGAGAACGCTCTTCAACTTCAGAACTGTCATAGTGTGTAACGGTTTTCAGACACTCAGACAGTAGGTTTGAATAAAACACAATTTTATTAAAACAAAAAAATAAATGAACAATGTCGCCCTCAATAGGCCACACAGTATATAGCAAGAGATAAACACTGAGGCCTTCACAGGACCAGTGTACAGAATACAGATGTTACATATACTGTCACAGGACAGGCTCAAAATGATAATAGGCAATCAATAGTTAACACATAGAACTCGTCAGTCTCTGTTGTGGTGTTTAGCACGCCCAAGGTGATGAAAGGCAGCAATAGGTGCGAGATAGCACAGCACTATCAGTCCACTGATGTAGTAAGCTGCTGGGATAATGCAGAGACTGACACTGAGTACTTTTAGAGCAATAGCGGATAGCCCCCACGGGCGTATAACGGAGACCACTTGTAATGTTGAAGCTTGAATCGTTAGCCCCCTCGGGCGTATAATGGAGACTACAGATGCTGCAATAGCGTGAATCGCTAGCCCCCACGGGCGTATAACTGAGACCAACCGTACAGGAATAGCTGAAGCCGAGTAGCCCCCATGGGCATATGACCAGACACTTTGCACTGCAAGAGCGTAACTCGTTAGCCCCCACGGTCGTATAGGATACCAACTGTACAGTGATTGCTAGAGCCAATAGCCCCTGCGAGAGTATAACGGAACCACCGGTGCGAAGGTGCAAGAGCCAAGAGACCAAACCGGCACGTAACCGGATACTGACTACTCTGCTTATGTGAATGACAATATGAGCCACCGTCTACCAAGGCCCAAATGCGGCCGGCTCGGCAGGAGTAGCGTAAGCGATACGACTCTGCAAGAGTTAACCACAGCACCCGGTTGGAACAGCAAGTAATCGGAGGCTCAGCGTATCAGTATCGCCCTGCAAGTGCCACGGCAGACTCAGCCTTGTGGTGGTACAGCTCTGCAAGCGTAAATGGAGACTCAGCTTTGTAGTACAGCTCTGCAAGCATAACCGGAGACTCAGCTTGGTAGTATAGCTCTGCAAGTGTAACCAGCAACTCAGCAGCACAAGGGAAAACAGGAGCAATCTCGAGCAAACGGATGCGACTCCGTGGGAATCAGAATGTCGCCCAAGCGTCAACAGCAGCAGGACCTTAGCCGAGCCGGGTCAGATCACAGTGGAGATTCTCAGACAAGCCGGATCAGCAACGAGCAGTAACGTCAGCCAGGCTGGGTCGGGTCACAGAGGAGGTTCGCAGACAAGCCAGATCAGCAACGAGCAGGAACGCAGGAGAGTTGTCAGTACAGGCCAAATCGGTACACCGGAAATCAGGAACACAGCAACAGGAACACTGGCTCTGGAACACCACGAAAGGGCACCTGACAGGTGCCATTGTCAGGTATAAAAAGGACCACCAGGGGCGGCCCAAACAAGCTCAACCAATGAGAGAGCCCACAAGAGAGAGTGACAGAGGGAGATCACGGGAACCGTGATAGTACCCCCCTCTCAAAGACCCCCTGTCCCTGCCGGAGGTCTAGGTTTCTGGGGATATTTAGAGTGGAAGTTGCGCAACAATCTGGGTGCATGGAGGTCCTTATGATCCACCCAGGAACGCTCCTCAGGTCCATATCCCTTCCAATGGACCAAATATTGCAACTTCCCCCTAAATCTCCTAGAATCAATGATACTCTGGACTTCGTACTCCTCTTGGCCCTGAACATCCACCAGCCCAGGGATCACCGGAGTAGTGGTATAGCGGTTGCAAACCAAGGGTTTTAACAGAGACACATGGAACACATTGTGTATGCGCA
Organism: Rhinophrynus dorsalis; assembly: GCA_037306005.1. Lineage (NCBI taxonomy): Eukaryota > Metazoa > Chordata > Amphibia > Anura > Rhinophrynidae > Rhinophrynus > Rhinophrynus dorsalis. The sequence continues at coordinate 114,624,931 of CM074722.1, forward strand.
TAGAAGCTGGGAGTTCCAATGCGTACGAAACGGGGTTAACTTTGCGAATAACTTTGAACGGACCAATGAACCGGGGAGCCAGCTTGTTGGAGGGCACCTGCAAATTGAGATTTCTGGAGGAGAGCCATACCCTATCCCCAACCTGAAAGGAGACTGCTGGCAGCCGTCTACGATTGGCATGCCTCTGATGTCGCTGAAATGACTGGCTGAGGGCCCCCTGAACCTGTGCCCAAGTGGAGCGAAGCTGCTCAATATGCTAATCCAGAGCTGGAATTTGTTGCGCCTGAAATGAGTCCGGGAGCAGGCACGGCTGGAACCCATAATTAATGAGAAACAGAGAGCTCCCGGACGATGAATTAACTGCACAATTCCTAGCAAACTCAGCCCACGGCAACAGGTCGACCCAATTGTCATGATGATCAGTGATAAAGCAACGTAGGAACTGCTCCAGTCCCTGAATGGCACGCTCAGCGGCCCCGTTGGTCTGAGGGTGGTAGGCAGAGGAAAAGGACAACTGGATGCCCATCTGGCCACAAAATGCCCTCCAGAATCTGGACACGAACTGACTCCCATGGTCAGACACCACTACTCTCGGAACCCCGTTATCACGGATTGTTACGACTCTCAGACGTAAGGTTAGGTAAAAACACAACTTTATTGAAAAGTTTAAAGATAATCCCATAGGATTTCATAAACATACATACAAAACATAAAATAGCAAGTAGAAATGGCAATATAGAATCAGGCTCTACCGGCCCAGCCAATATACCGGGCTGGGCAGCCTGGACAAGCAATGGAAAGGTGGCTCTACCGGCCCTGCCAATATACCGGGCAAGGCAGCCAAACTACAGTCTGGGGTATACCGGCTCTACCAGCCCTGCCAATATACCAGGCAAGGCAGCCTAACCATAGTTAGTACTGTACAGGCTCTACCGGCCCTGCCAATATACCGGGCAAGGTAGCCTGAGGGAACACTGAGAGGCTAGGTTCTACCAGCCCTGCCAATACCAGGTAAGGCAACCTTAAGATGGAATATATGAAGGTTCTACCGGCCTTACCAATATACCGGGCAGGGCAACCTAAGGAGGAGGTGTCAACCAGCACGGCCACAATAACTGTCAGATGGAAATGACAGTCTAAGATGTAAGTGAATGTGCAGCCCAAATACACCAATAGTATGTAACCCAATACCTGGGTATAGATGAAAAAGGCTGTCTAGGACTGGACAGCACACAGGGTACCCACAGTATAACTCCGTAGTAAGCCACAAGGGTCAGGAGTAAATCAGCTTCCGCACGCTGGGAGCCAACAGACTGGAACGCGAAATGCTGTGAGGCAATGGAGCTAACCAGCGCCTGCGCGCTGGGAACCAACAGACTTATATAATATAGCCACAAGGCTTAGGGAGCGAACCAGCGTCCGCACGCTGGGAGCCAACAGAACTCAATGTGTGATACTGTAAGGCAAGGAGCGAACCAGTGCCCGCGCGCTGGGAACCAACAGACTTTGTATAATATAGCCGCAAGGCTTTGAAGCGAACCAGCGTCCGCACGCTGGGAGCCAACAGAACTCAATGTGTAATGCTGTAAGGCAAAGGAGCAAACCAGCGCCCGTGCGCTGGGAACCAACAGACTGTGTATATTATAGCCACAAGGCTTGGGAGCGAACCAGCGTCCACACGCTGGGAGCCAACAAAACTCAACGTGTAATGCTGTAAGGCCAAGGAGCGAACCAGCGCCCGCGCGCTAGGAACCAACAGACCTTGTGTAATATAGCCGCAAGGCTTGAGAGCGAACCAGCATCCGCACGCTGGGAGCCACCAGGTCACAATGTGTAATATCGTGAAACAATGGAGCGAAACAGCGCCCGCGCGCTGGGAACCAACAGACTGGGATGTCGCCAAGCGACCCAGGAACAATGTCGCCGCTGCTGCAGGAACCAGGCTCAGGAAGTGAAGGAACCAGCCAGGACATCCAACCAGATCAGGAACGGAAACGGAGACCAGTAGCAGGATACAGCAACTGCAGGAGACTCAACCGGAACAGGACTGGAACAAACACAGCAGACAGCAACACTGGAACAGCACGAACTCAGGAACGTAGGTACTTCAGGAACAAGCAGAGAGGGGCACGAAATGAGCCATCTTAGAGAACCTGTCTACCACCATGAGAATGAACGTGTAACCCCTAGATGCTGGCAGTTCTCCCAGAAAATCAATAGATATATGGGACCATGGGGGTCTTGGCACGAGCACATGTGGCAAAGGCTGCAGTAAAGGCGGAAGCATCGGCTCTAAGGGAGGGCCACCAAAATAACTTTGACAGAGACCAAATTAGCTGATCCCTCCCGATATGCCCAGCCGCCTTGGAGGAATGTTATGTCTGCAGAAGATGGGTACGGAATGGCTCATCCACAAAACACTTGCCAGCTGGGGTTTCAGGAGGTGCCCTAGTTTGAGAAGCCAAAATTTCTTCCCCCAGTGGCGAAGTGATGCTAGTACGTATAGTGGCCAGAATACAATCTGGCTCAATAATGGGTACTGGGTCTTCCTCCCTCTCAATGTCCGAAGCAAATTGTCTAGGCAGAGCGTCTGCCCATACATTCTTGTACCCTGGCAGGTAGGACACCACAAAATTAAACCGAGACAGAAAGAGTGCCCACCTAGTAGACTTGTGCACGGGCAAAATTTTCAATTAAATTCGAATTCGGACAAATTTTTTTTTTTCTAATTCGGATGATCCTAATTTCGGACTGGGCCTATTTGATTCGAACGAAATTCTGATCCATTCCAAATTATTCGGCCGAATTTAACATGGGTTAAATTATAGCAGTGCGCCTCCGTGCATGCTGCTATCATTCTTTGCAGACAGGGTGTGCATTTAGAAAAAGATCCATCCCAAAAACGGACATTGTCTTACATTGCCAGTCTGTGCATGTCACCTCTACTCCTGCATGGGATGCTAGTCACAATGCAAACGTCGAACATCGAGAACCCATGCCTGTCATTCAATTTAGCATATGTTCGAACATCGAAACCCCATGCCTGTCCTTCAATATAGCATATGCTCGAACATCGAAAACCCATGCCTGTCATTCAATTTAGCATATGCTCGAACATCGAAAACCCATGACTGTCACATCCTACTCAACATAAGTGGTCGACTCGAACATGGACAAACTACATGTCACATTCTATTTTAGTACATGGGTAAAGATTAAGGTTTCATTTTCTGGTACCAGCCTCCTACCCTACTGTCCCTCTTTAGTACCCAAATTCCTCTCTCTCGTTTTCCTATCCTGATTTCCCCTCATATCAGATAAGTCTATGTGTATATACATTGTAATGTTTCATACTACATCAAGAATAAACATCAATGATTGTAATGTGATAGATGTAATGCGTTAAAAAGAAAAATTGAGACATTCTGTTGTGAACGAACTGCAACACAGGAGAGAAATTAAAAAAAATGCTTGACATCTATACTTAAGACGGGTCCACAGCATTGTCTTAGTACAGCAATATCACCGTTTTCCGTGAGTGTGCAATACAGGGCTCTACGGTAATTGCTGGGCATTTCCCAACGTCATAATCAGGGGATGATGGGAGTTGTATTCTAACTACTGTTAGGAAACACTTAGAAATTATTTACACATGAGGCAACTCCCCCAAGTAATACCTAGCCTCTTTCCAAGTGAAAGGACTTCCAGAAAGGCTTCAGATCTCTTAGTGACTCACCTGTTATTGCCAGTCAGCGGGACCCGGAGAGTAGGAGGAGGTGATGCTATGGCTGCAGATTAAGTCTGGCACGGTGCTCTTAGATGGTCACTCGTCACAATGTTGAAGCCTAGCCCGGCCAGCACCTTCCGGGTGGAGACACCTCAAAGCAATCCTGTTCAGGACACATCATGCACTGTCATGCACTCATACTAGGGATCCCAAATGTTTAGACTCATTTCGTACAGGGGGCACCCTCCTGCATTTGTAAAACCTCTCTAGCAAATCTGGGACTCAAGTCTTGACTTTAGGTGGGCGATAAACAATACAAAATAGGCATAATGTTTGACTATCACATAATTCACGTCACTGAAGCAGCCAGCAGGCATTGCCACTGAGTGAGCATAGGGCTGCCCGGCTGCTGACAGTCACACTGATGGGACACCCTGCAACACAGAACTGGCGGAAGCGCACAAAATAAACATGCTATGGGATGGCAAATTGCCGCCCCTGTCAAAGTGCCGCATGGGTCCATGGACCCACTGGGACCCATGTAAGGGCCGGCCCTGTATTCAAACAAATACCTAATATTTTTTTATATTTTGCACAGGAACAAATATTACTCGCTCTTGCAGTGGCAATAACTGGAACTAATGCTGGCTGCCTACCTATTCCTAGCCTAATGCTACCTGCCTGCCTACACAACAACTGGACACTCTCTAATCTCTTCTCTCTCTGAGCTCCAACAACGCAATGAGGAAATGCAGGCTGTCTGTCTGTGTGACTGTGTCATTAGTCCAACCCCCATCATGAAACGAAGAAGGCTATTGGAATACAGACAAAAGAGGTAAGTAGTGCATGAAACGGAGAATGGAATTGGACTAGAGACATGGAGGGAAAATTATGGAGGGAAAATAATTGAGCGCGCACTGGAAGTACAAAAAAGTCCTGGTCGAAAGTAGTCAAAACTTTTGGAAATTTGTACATTGCCGAAACTTCCAAAAGTTTCAATGAATTTCGGTCCTGGGCTGTTCGGAGTCGGATCATTTTTTCCGAATGATCCTTGAGTTTCGGATTGGCCGAATGTCTCCGAATTACCCCATTTTCGACAAAATCCGAATGTCTCCAAATGAATTCGCACAAGTCTACCACCTAGCCTGTCGTGAGGATAATCTCTTCGCTTCAGAGAGATACATTAAGTTCTTGTGGTCAGTTAGGATCAACACTGGTGTCCTGGAACCTTCCAATAGGTGCCGCCATTCTTTGAGTGCCAGAATAATGGCCAAGAGTTCCCTGTCACCAATTTCATAGTGACTTTGAGCGCTGGAAAGTTTCTTAAAAAAAAACCACAGGGTCTCAAGGCACCACCTCCCACAGGACGTTGGGAAAGCACTGCCCCCACCCCAACCTCAGAGGCATCAACCTCCAAGGTAAATGGCAGGGTTGGATTAGGGTGGGACAGTACTGGAGCAGAAGAGCAAGCGGTTTTAAGTGTCTCAAACGCCTTTTCAGCTGCCTCAGACCATTGAGAGGGAGTAGCGCCCTTATGAGTCAAGTCAGACAGAGGTTTTACAATAGTATAAAAGTTCTGGATGAATTTCCTATAATAATTGGCAAAGCCCAGAAAGCGCTGAATAGCTTTTAAACCCTTTGGGACGAGGCCACTGTAAGACTGCTGCCAACTTCTCCTGGTCCATAGAAATGCCATCACCAGAAATCACGAATCCCAGTAATGGTACTTGGGACCTATGAAATTCGCATTTTTCAAGTTTACAGAACAATTTGTTTTTGCGTAATCGAAGCAGAACCTCAGAGACATCCTTGATATGCAGGGTAAGGGTGGCAGAGTGAATCAATATATTGTCTAGATATACCACCGCACAAGACTGAAGCATATCACGAAGGACGTCATTAATAAATTCTTGGAACACCGCAGGTGCATTGCATAGACCAAATGGCATCACCAGATATTCATAATGCCCTGATCTGGTATTAAATGTCGTTTTCCACTCATCTCCGGCCTTAATTCTGATCAGGTTATAAGCAGCTCGGAGATCAAGTTTAGTAATGATGGAAGAGCCCTTTAACCTGTCGAATAATTCAGTAATCAGTGGAATGGGGTAGGCATTCATAGCTATCAGCTTATTCAGACCCCAGTAATCAATACATGGCCTAAGCTCGCCACTCTTCTTCTTTACAAAGAAGAAGCCTGCACCAGCTGGGGAGGTAGATTTGCGAATAATCCCTCTTTTAAGGGCATCCTCAATGTATTCCTCCATCGCCCTATTCTCATCGCACAACAGTGGATAAGTGCGACCCCTCGGGGGCACCACGCCCAAGGGCAGATCAATAGCGCAGTCATAGGGTCTGTGCTGGGGCAGTGTGCTCGCCTCCCCCTTGCTGAATACGTCACTGAATCTCTGATATTCAGGTGGCACGGAGGGAGAGGTACACAGTAACTTTACAGGATGTGACAGACAGTTCCCAGCACAGTATTCTGACCATGATATGACCTCACATCGCTGCCATTCAAACTGGGGGTTATGTACTAGTAACCATGGAAACCCCAGAATGACTGCGTGATGAGGTGAACGAATTATCTGGAAACGTACCTCCTCCTTGTGGAGAGCCCCAATCGTCATAGTAATAGGGGTCGTTTCCATAGTGATAAATGCAGGTTCCAAGGGTCTGCCATCTATGGCCTCAATAGCCAACGGAGATTCCCTTTTGACCAACCGAATCTTGTGTAGTTCGGCAAAGGCCTGATCCATAAAGTAACCGGCCGCACCGGAGTCTATAAGTGCCATAACTGCCACAGACAGGTCTGCCCAAGAGAATGCCACCTGAATGGTGGGTTTCTGTGTACTAGGATCTAGGGACTGCTGTACGCCACCTAGGGCCTATCCCCCAAGGTACCCTAGGTGCGTCCATTTCCAGGTGCGTATTAGATGCCCAGCTTTACCACAATATAAGCATAGGCCCTGTTTTTTGCGGTGCGCCCTCTCCTCCTTAGTAAGTCTGGTAAACCCGAGCTGCATAGGTTCCCCAGCCCCGGGTGAGCGTTCATATAGAAAGGGTGGCAAGGGTGGGTTCAAAAGACTGTCATGCCCATGATTTCTGGATCTTGCCCTTTTAGCCATCCTTCTGTCACGAATGCGGGAATCAATAAGCATGACATAGTCAATATACTCGTCCAGATCACTGGGCACTTCTCTGGCAGCAATCTCATCTTTAATAGATTCGGATAGACCCTGAGCAAAGGCTGCCACTAACGCCTCGTTGTTCCAGCCTACCTCGGCTGCCAAGGTTCGAAACTCAATGGCATAGTCGCCCAAGGTACGATCACCCTGTTGTATCTCCATTAACCTTTTGGCAGCCGAGACAGCCCTACCAGGCACCTCAAACACTCTGAGGAACTTTCTTATGAACTCATGAAAGTTTAGGGTACATGGATTGGCATTTTCCTACAGAGGATTAGCCCATGCCAGGGCTCTGCCAGTTAGTAGTGATATCATAAACCCGACCTTGCTCCGGTCATTAGGAAATGCCTGGGGCGTTAGTTTCAGGAATATCTCTAATTGATTGATAAAGCCTCTGCATTGAGAAGGTTCGCCATCGTATCTTAATGGTAACGGCGCCGCCGCCGTTAGGCCCCTGGTATGTGTAGTAGGAACTACAGACTGATTCTCCGGTGTCGAGACTGGGGAGACCACAGTATTCTGGTTAGGTTTGTCCAGGTGTACCGTGCGTTCAAGTAAGGTCTGTAAAGCCAGTGCCAACTGGTCTAGGCGCTGCTCATGAACATCCATTCTCCAGTGGACCTACTCTCCCCTTTGCTGTCTGACGTCATGGCCCTTTCGTACTGTAATAGTTTTCAGACACTCAGACAGTAGGTTTGAATAAAACACAATTTTATTAAAGGTGATGAAAGGCAGCAATAGGTGCGAGATAGCACATCACTATCAGTCCACTGATGTAGTAAGCTGCTGGGATAATGCAGAGACTGACACTGAGTACTTTTAGAGCAATAGCGGATGGCCCCCACGGGCGTATAACGGAGACCACTTGTAATGTTGAAGCGTGAGTGGAGACTACAGATGCTGCAAAAGCGTGAATCGCTAGCCCCCCACAGGCATATAACCGAGACCAACCGTACAGGAATAGCTGAAGCCGAGTAGCCCCCACGGGCATATGACCAGACACTTTGCACTGCAAGAGCGTGACTCGTTAGCCCCCACAGGCGTATAGGATACCAACTGTACAGTGATTGCTAGAGCCAATAGCCCCTCCGGGCGTATAACGGAACCACCGGTGCAAAGGTGCAAGATCCAAGAGACCAAACCGGCACGTAACCGGATACCGACTACTCTGCTTATGTGAATGACAATATGAGCCGCTCAGCAGGAGTAGCGTGAGCGATACGGCTCTGCAAGAGTTAACCACAGCACCCGGTTGGAACAGCAAGTAATCGGAGGCTCAGCTTATCAGTATCGCCCTGCAAGTGCCATGGCAGACTCAGCCTTGTGGTGGTACAGCTCTGCAAGAGTAAATGGAGACTCAGCTTTGTAGTACAGCTCTGCAAGCGTAATCGGAGACTCAGCTTGGTAGTATAGCTCTGCAAGCGTAACCAGCAACTCAGTAGCACAAGGGAAAACAGGAGCAATCTCGAGCAAACGGATGCGACTCCGTGGGAATCAGAATGTCGCCCAAGCAACAACAGCAGCAGGAACGTAGCCAAGCCGGGTCACAGAGGAGGTTCGCAGACAAGCCAGATCAGCAACGAGCAGGAACATCAGCCAGGCCGGGTCGGATCACAGAGGAGGTTCGCAGACAAGCCAGATCAGCAACAAGCAGGAACGCAGGAGAGTCGTCAGTACAGGCCAAATCGGTACACCGTAAATCAGGAACACAGCAACAGGAACACTGGCTCTGGAACACCACGAAAGGGCACCTGACAGGTGCCATTGTCAGGTATAAAAAGGACCACCAGGGGCGGGCCAAACAAGCTCAACCAATGAGAGAGCCCACAAGAGAGAGTGACAGAGGGAGATCACGGAAACCGTGATATAGTGTTGGTGATGTGTGAAGGGAGGACATCCTTTCAACAGTGACAGCACTTTGACAATCCTGTATGCTAACAGGAACCTTCTCCACCCCTCCCCTTGCATACAAAAATTTTAGTGAATATGTCGATGTGTGTGTACATCGAAATGTTGAAGTGTTTAGATGACACCAACAAAATCATATCGTCACAGCATTGACCTTTAGTGAATCTAGGCCTATGATTCTGGTCATCTCCTATAACAAGCTCAGAGTAATACTCTTCTGCAACAGGAGCCATAAGTGTTATTGCAAATGAATCACATCTTATAGTGCTCTAGTCTTTTTGAAGCTTCAGACTATTTTTTTTTTACTTTTCCCCTTAGAGGGATGTTCACAATGTTCACTAATACTTTAGGAACAGGTGTGGTACTTTTTATGTCACTGTCAGATGCAGCAATTGATTCAACTGTTATACCTTTTCCAACTGTGCCATCAAAACTAGAAAGTGACTTATTGTTATCTTTAGTGTTCTTACATGGTTTTACAATATTACTACTGGTGGTGGGGGACCTTTTTATGGTACTATAACAGCCTCCTCAGAGTCAGGAGGAGAAAGATCATCATCATTTATTGCACACATTTCAGCAACCATGACTGCAGTCAGTTTTTGGACTACCACTTTTGCTAACATGTCTCTGCACTGCTCTCCCCCTGTCCCTACTACATTTGCTGGGCATTACTAAACTAGTGTGTGTATATTTTAACAGTGAAGTACACAACAGAACTGATTCTGTATAATGTCTTGCCCTTTACAAAATACTGTATATCTTCTAGTATCAGTCTGCCTCAATCACAGCTCACAGGTTTCCCTGTCTCTGTCACTCATCAGTCAAACTAGTTTTAACTTCTTTTTAATATATATATATATATATATATATATATATATATATATTTTTTTTTTTTTTTTTTTTTAAATTAACTGTTCTTATCACTGTAGACAAAGAAACCCACTCTCTGTTCAACTGATTCTTCCCCCAGACTCCCATAACACAGAGAATAGCCAGCAGAATGGAACTTGGATCATAGCTGCCTGTCTCTTCTTAGTCACACAAAATTTGGGGTATTTTGGGTAAATCTCTATTGCTCCCTTCACAAACCTCCAGATTCCACTAACACAGAGATAACAGCCAGATCAGGAAGGAACTTGGACTACAATTCTTATTCTAGTCAACTAAGATTTTGGGTAAACCTCCTTTCTACTTTCATACTGTCACGGATTTGAAGACTCTCAGACTTAAGGTTTGGTAAAATTACTTAACTTTATTAAAAGTTAAAGGCAGTCCCCGTAGGGTAAACATACATAACAATACAACAGTAATATAACATATAATAGGTTCTACCGGCCTTGCCTAAATACCGGGCAAGGCAACCCAAGTGACAGTTTTAATGACAGGCTCTACCGGCCTTGCCTATACCGAGTAAGGCAACCGTGAGATGACATATACCGGTTCTACCGGCCTTACCAATACCGGGCAAGGCAGCCCCCACGGAATGCTGAATGTAGGCTCTACCGGCCCTGCCAATACCGGGTAAGGCAACCTTAAAGATGGTGAATTACAAGGTTCTACCGGGCTTACCAATACCGGGCAGGGCAGCCCAAAGGAGTACTGGAGTAGGCTCTACCGGCCCTGCCAATACCGGGTGAGGCAACCTACAGGATGGTATCGTCAAGGTTCTACCGGCCTCACCAATACCGGGCAGGGCAGCCTGAGCGAGTAGACCAGCTGTCAGGTGACTAAGACATCATAGAGCATAAGTATAGAGGTCAACTCAGCAGGAGTCTATTGCCAGGGATACTCAGACAACTGCAAGGAAGTGGACAGCGACTGACCACAGTACTGGATATTCAGGAGCAAACCAACGTCTGCACGTTGGGACTAATGGTAATAGCGCCACCAGGTTTAATGGAGCAAACCAGCGACCGCACGCTGGAACCAACAATGTATATCGCAACCAGGTTTAGTGGAGTAAACCAGCATCCGCACGCTGGGACCAACAACGTATATCGCAACCAGGTTTAGTGGAGCAAACCAGCGTCCGCACGCTGGAGCCAATAATGTATCTCGCAACCAGTTTAGTGGAGTAAACCAGCGTCCGCACGCTGGGACCAACAATGTATATAGCAACCAGGTTTAGTGGAGTAAACCAGCGTCTGCACGCTGGGACCAACAATGTATATCGCAACCAGGCTTAGTAAAGTAAACCAGCGTCCGCACGCTGGGACCAACAATGTATATTGCAACCAGGTTTAGTGGAGTAAACCAGCTTCCGCACGCTGAGACCAACAATGTATATTGCAACCAGGTTTAGTGGAGTAAACCAGCGTCCGCACGCTGAGACCAACAATGTATATTGCAACCAGGTTTAGTGGAGTAAACCAGCGTCCGCACGCTGGGACCAACAATGTATATCGCAACCAGGTTTAGTGGAGTAGACCAGCGTCCGCACGCTGGGACCAACAAAGTATATCGCAACCAGGTTTAGTGGAGTAAACCAACAAAGTATGATCAGCAGCGAGAAGAACAATGTCGCCAGAGTGACGGCTGGAGCAGGAGATTCAGGAACACAGTAAGATTAACCCGCGAGGTGCTGGAACACAGGAACACTGGAACTCAGTAAGATTAACCCGCGAGGTGCTGGAACACAGGAACACTGGAACTCTGGAACATAGGAACACTGGCATACAGGAACACTGGAACACAGGATCAGCAAGTACAGCAGGAACAGGCCCAGAAGCCTGACAAGCAGGTCAGGCAGAGTGGAGTCAGAAACACCACGAAAGGGCAACCTGGAAGTGCTCAGCCTGGGTTTAAAAAGGCTGTGTGAGGAGGGCTAATCACAGACAGCCAATCATGATACTCAGCAAGTGACTGACACTGAACAGCACCAATCACGGGCACCGTGATACATACTCTCCCAGGGTCCCCCAGACTCCCTAGAACAGAGAACACATTTCCTGTCCACAAGACTCTCTAAGCTACACTCCAACTTTGCTTTATTTGCCTATCCTAACTAGATAAACGCGAACACAGAATGACAAGTAGCGGGAACCTGACACCCTGAGGGGAAAAGAAGGAAAACTTGCAATGTAGTGGGAAAATTAAGTCATACCATTGATATCAATGCAATGAACTAGGCAGGGAAAAAAAAAGCACTTTTTTACAAATAAACTCCCATTCTGCAGGATGTGGCATGTTTTGCCTGTTTCACTTATAAGCAGAAAAGCTCATCCCTACCCGTAGGGCTCCTGTTTGAAATCATATTTATCTTTCTACCCTTTTGTGTTTCACACCGCTTCTTCCTCTAAGGGATCTTTTCCTGAACGCAAGGAAGTGAGCCATATTAGCTGTATGACCGAAGAAGATAAATTACTAAGATGTTCTTTGGGCCTATGTCTGTGCTAGTTTGGGTCATTTTGCTCAGTTTTGTCTTCTAAAGGCAGGACATTTATGCACTTAGAGAGCTATAGGGGAGTTTCTCTATATGTGCCGTTTCCATTTACACAATTTCTAAGGCCAGGTCCCAGCTCTCCCTGGTATTATCCTGGCCTTCCTAACTCCAAATTGCAGTCAGATATTTCCCTGGATCAACAGCCTGTCTACTTTGAAGCCATCTTTCATAATTTTCAATATTTTTCTGTGCTAGATAGGCATCCATTGCTTTTTTGAAAGCAGTTGCATTATCTGCAAGTACAACATCATGAGGCAAAGAATTTCATAGCTTTACCACCCACTCTAGGTCGCTCCCATCAGTGTATATGATCTTGTCAAGCTGTTTAATCAGTGAGTGCCATGACAATATCCCATGCTTTGCAACACAATGCATTGGACAACATTCTGTCAATCAAGGGTTCACATGTCAATGTCATCGTCTTGCATCCCTCTTGTCATTGTGTACTAATCACACAATATTATTTTCACACACAGCATCCATGTCTGTATCCAAGCAGGAGGAAAGTGAGCAGGAGGATGACCAAAGTCAGACAGCCAGCGACACAGCCCCTGATGAGCTAAAATGGGGCACCAGCTGGATGCCACCACCACAGGCACCCTACTGGCCGCCAACAACAACAGTCCAAGAGTGGATACAACAACATCAACAGGACAGTACCGGATGCCCCCCACCACTACCAATGGGACGCCACTGGATGCCCAGCAAGGGGAGAAGCCCGCAATATTGGTCTCATGGCCCCACACCATGACCACAGGCACACAGCTGGATGCAATTCCAGCAAGACACCAGCCTTCAGCCACAAAAAAGATGGAAAGGGAACAGATCACAGTGGCCACAATATGACCCCCTGGACTACCCAGAGGCATAACTAGAAGTCACCGGGCCCTGGTGCAAGAATTGCCATGTGCCCCACTCAAACACATTGGGTATCTCCATATTGCCCTCAACTCTCCACATTGCCCCCAATGTCCTCCTCTCCAAATTGACCCCAACTCTCCACATTGCCCCCAACATCCATCTTTCCACATTGCCCCCAAATTTCCACATTGCCTCCAATGTCCACCTCTCCACATTGCCCACAACTCTCCACATTGCCCCCAATGTCCTCGTCTTCACATTGCCCCCAACTCTCCACAATTCCCCCAACTCTCTGCATTGCCCCCAATGTCCTCCTCTACACATTGCCCCCAACTCTCCACATCTTCATCTTCACATTGCCCCCAGTGTCCATCTCCTACCTCCCTGGTGGTCCCGCAGATGAGCAGGAGAGGTCTATGCCTCCTTCAGCACAGACCTCTATGAAGACCTAGCGCTCCTGCATGGACTTTTCTCCATAAACACAGAGTGCTGGGAGATGACACTGGGCCATCTCCCAGCACTCTGCATTACAAAAGTGCGATGAGGGACACACTTTTAATAGATGTTCGTGGCTCCAGGTGGGGGGTCGCAGGGAGTGGCTGGGCCCCTGGAGTGATGGGCCCAGTTGCAGGTGCGACCCCTATTGTTATGTCACTGGGACTACCAACACCTTGGCCTCATAGGTGAACCACAGAGACTAGCGTTACACCACCAGCACACACAGAGCCTGGGGAACACGGCTCAGCAGTGAGTGAGGATACCATAGATGTCGGGGGGGTGGCACAAAGCTCATCCTCTAATGCATCACATGCTGGTCCCCTCACACCTGTCCACACATTTTCCTCACCACCAGCTGCAGCATCAGGGGTGACACACTCTGGCCATGAGTGAACCACTGGTCACGTGTTGGACACAGAGCAAAGAGCAGAGGAAACAGCAACACCTCAATGTGCACCATACACACCTTCATCATGTGCCACAGGTACCTTAACCAGCAGGATGGATGAGGAATACATCCACATCTAGAGGAGGCTCTTGAGGGAGACTAAGTGCTTCTCCAGGAGGTATCTTCATAACATGGACAGAACTGCAGCCACTTACAGAAAGATTGAATCCCAGCAAGCCCTACTACACACAATTACACTATTTTCATAGTGACTCAGTCACTTGTTTGAGCAGAATCTGAGATGCATGAGTAAAATGGTATCCAGAGGCTGTTGTTGGAGTGAGCTCCCCAGTCAACTGAGGGGTCAGCTGCAACCACCTCCCCCTCAAGTGCCATGTTCACAACAACTCCAAGACCAACAAGAGTCACCAGACAGTCTGTGAGAGCATCCACAGATGCACCCCATTCCAACCCCCCCCCCCCAAATAAAAAGCCCATGTGCCATGTTTTACCTATATAAAAAGCACTAATTTATCCCAGTTACGAATGTGATTCCTTCAGGTATCTAACAAAGTTAGTGGCAGAGATGTCTCCAGTGCATTGCAAAGCATTTTACTTGGTGGCAAGGTGTTTGATCATTGTTAACTAAACACAGTACATCCACTGTTGTCCAATTTCAACTCACAATACACCTAGCAAAGCAAAAATCTGGAATGTATTGTTTAGGTATGATGTGGTATTAAGAAGAACGACTGATGGGAAACATTTCACAGTCTTAGTCTGGTCACACTAAGGATCACTGTTACCACACAGAGACAGTAGCACTCCAACACAAATGTACACTTCCTTCACATAAGATCATGTCAGGCATGTGGCACAGGGATCACACTGCACAAAATCAATGTCTGGAACACAAACACATCCTTCACAGCAACCAGTGTTCATCCCCTAGGGTGTGTGTTCATCAGGGATGTGCTTGTGGGAGGTGGAGGGTCTTAGGGGACTCCTGGGATGGTAGCAGTTCACTCATTGCAACATACATATATGCATTGTGTAACACTCCTGCAAGATCCACATGTTCTGATGGAAGAACTGCTCAAACTTCACTGTTGAACTATTTTCATGATGGGTTCCTTCTCAGTTCCGCTGTGCTTAGGAGGTGCATGTCATGACTGTGTCAGGTTCCATACAAGGAATGTGTGGATTTCAGATGATGTCCCTTGAGTTGGAACAACATATAGATGTTGTGCAGGTCCACAAAACTAGTTCTTCATGGTGTAGATGACCTGTGATACAGCAGCATTGTGTCAGGACAAACCTAGCATTGGCTCACTGGGGATTGGTCATGTCTCTCCTTTGTTCCATTGTGTGGGAACAGATGTGCCCACATCAAGCCCCACCATATGACTCATGTCAGTGACATGACATTATGCCATGTGATTTTAACATACAGTAGTACTAGGAAGCAGCAAGTGGAGAACTATATGGAAGTGGAGTCAGCATTTTACTAGTATAACTTGCACATCCCTCTGTTACATGATGGGTCATGCCATGGATGCCTGTAGGAAGGAATGACAGGAGTTGAAATTGCACTGCATAACTCTCTGTTAATCAGAGGTTTAACCATCATTATCCTATGGACCTACTGCATTCCAGAGGGGTATACAACCCATAGCCTAGCAATGGCTTATATACCACTTTGGAAATGATTGGGTTAAGAATGAGAGCATGCTAACCAGCCATAGGAATGTGTGAAAGGGACATCATAGCAATATCAAACCTAGTAAATAAACTAACCCTCATGAAGCAGAAGCTGGTGTCTGGTGCTGGCCCATTGTCATTGTGCTGCATCCACACACAGGTAAGCATTCTGGGACTGTCACTTACTATGCAGTACCCAACACTTTTACACATGAAATCTATCCATATTCATCTGGATTAAGCATCGCAAATCTGTTGGTTTCCTAATACTTCTACTACCTCTTTGAGTGCCAGAGGGGTATCCAATGCATTACATTACATTTCATTGTATTGGATACCCCCCTAATGGTCCAAGTGTTATATGCTTGATATGAATATGTTCAGCTTCCAGAAAATGATGCACATAGGCAGTCGTTTGTAGCACAGGAACATGTGAATCTGTCATCCTGTGGAGTGAAACATATTATGTCTTGTGTGACTGTGTTTGCACACATTCCCCATTCCTAATCATGGTCCTACTTGCATTGTGTTTGATTTGTGTATTATATTCACAAGTAAAGAAGACCTTGATGAGTCTCTCTAATGTCTCTGCCCCTTTCAGGGTCTCCTCATCCTCAAGCTGGGGAACAGGCACCTCCGCAATGGGTTGTGGATGCAGATCCTCCACTACACGTGCGTTCACTGCAATATTGTGTAGTATGGCACACGCTAGGATGATATTGCACACTTTGCCAGGTGAAGATTGCAGCGCTCCCTCTGAGTTATTCAGGCAGTGGAATTTTGTTTTAAGAAGGTCAAAGGTGCTTTCAATAGCATTCCTGGTCCTGACTTGAGCCTCACTGAAGCAGTTCTGTGCATGTGTTTGTGGATTTGGTACAGGTGTGAGGAGCCACAGTTTGCAGCCATATCCTGCATCCCCTGTGGAAAAAGAGAGACATTATGACACATGGACCACATGGTTATGTGGTTGAGGTTGTGTGATGGGGACATACTTGTTATGTGTAATGTCCATGTTAACCTGAGTTTTTATTAATCGTGTGCATGCCCCTGTGGATGTGGTGTGATGTGTTGATTGTCAACTCACCCAAAAGAAATCCTCTTGTATAGGTTCCATTCTTAAAGTCCTGGTAGACAGAGGAGTGCCGGAGGATGTATGAGTTGCGACAACTGCCAGGATAGGAAGTACCGACATGGGTGATCCTCATGTTGACATTATACACCATCTGGGCTTTGATGTAGTAGAAATGCGTGCGATTGATGTAGAGATGTCCCTCATGTGGAGGAGCTATTATGCACACGTGTTCAGTCTATGACCCCCATGACTCTGGGTATGCCTCCCCTTGTGTAGAACTCCTGCTTGACAAGTCCCCACTCCATCTGGGTGGAAAAAAGTGGACAGATCTCCTGGCCTTCCTTTTGAGGGCTGCCAACACCCAGGATCATGTGGCCTGTGATATCCCAGATACATATCCCTCTGAAGACTGGCAGGATCCTGTTGCCATAAAATGTACGGCACATAGCAGCTTCTGCATACCAGATAGGGCACTGTTGGTGCTGAATATGGGGTCAACATCATCTTTGATCACAGTATATAAGTTGATGTGTGAAATCAATGTGTAGTGGTCTATCACTTCAACATCCATCATTCTGAAGAGCGTGACCCTTGTGCAGAATATCCTGGGTCTTTGTGGCCTTCTGCTGCCTGGCCTGGTCCTCTAGTTGGACATGGCCTTCTGTCAGCCAGAGCATCTGCGGTTGCAACAGGTGGAAGATGTGCAGATGTGTTTTGGTGTTTCTTGGGTCTGTAGTCCTTGCATTTCAACTTCTCTGATGTCTTCACTGGTATTGCAATGGAAACAAAATGCTTGTAATTGCTCTCTGAGTGATCTCTCTGTAAACACTCCATGTCTGAGGATGGAAAGATGTCCATTTAAGACAGTGGTGGGGTATTGTCCAGGCACCACCATCAGGTACGGAGGGACCAATGAGAAGGTGTATGCTGTCCAGGTATGTTTATTCCTGTGTGGCTGTTGTTGTTTGAATTTGTTTGTTGTAATTGCTGTTTACCTATCAGGTGCGTGTTTGATATTGTCCAGTGTGGTTGTTGATGCCGGTGCACCTTGGATCTCCATTGGCTAGTGATGTTGCACAGGGAGGCTTGGGTTACTTAGCTATTGCCAGATGTGCATGTTGTATTGTGTGTACAAATCTGTTGGTATGTGTTAACCACAGTTGTGCCAGGGTATGGTGCCAGAGATTGAGGTTGTTTTGTCAAGCCCTTGTTCCTCTGTGGATTGATGGGTTTGCTGTTGGTTGGCCAACACTTCTGTGTAGGGCATGCACATTTGACTTGTGGTTCCTTGGCATTCCAGTGGTTAATTTCCCCTTTACCGTCATTGTGCTAAGTGTTGTGATTGTGCTGTTTGTTGCCTTCTTGGGGTTTTTTTTCAATGGGGGTTTTATCTGAGGTTTTTTGCTGTACGACAAAAAAAGTTGGAGCAGGATTAGTATGAATTAATGTATCTGTTTATTGTGCGTTTTAGTCGTTCATGGGTACAGCTGTTCCATTGTTCTCAATGGGCAAAATATTATCTGCTGTAGACATTTTTCATCTCACATTAGTAGTTCATAGCACGGGTTATCTGATGCCTTACTTTGCTTGCAAATCTACCATTGGCTGTTTTTTTTTTTTAATGGTTGATATTGGATCAAGCCCCAGTAGAGCCATTCTGAAGCAAACCACTGTACCACAGTGAGAAATAAAGCTTTCCAATTGACTGGGGATTTTAATCCCTTGAATGCTAGTTGGCTTTGCCGTACATTAGAGACCTAAAAGTGTCTTTTAAATCAGTGAGAACTTTGGTCAGTTTTATTTGCCCCCTATCGAGAAGTTGGTTTGCCGCAGAATTGATCCATTTTGAACTGGTCAAGCTGACCACGGGAAAGGTTGCTATCTGTTTACTTATGTCTTTTTATCTTGTACTTGTTTGATGAAGTCACTGGCTCTAGGACTGGTGTCAGCATAACCTGGGAAAGACGCCCAGCTAGGGGGATTAATTTTTGTGTTCTGAGAGTAATAAAAATATCTTATTGTATATTCATTATTGATCTGATCTAGAATAAAAATATGCTAAAAATTATATTTAATGTGGACAAATTAAGAATAAATGACTTTGTTGCAACAGAAGGATATACCTAGGTAGGAGACCTTCAATTGGCAGTCAGTTATAGCTATATATATTAGATCTGATTTGTATTGTATTTATAGTTGTTTTAGATTACAATCTTATAAAGACTATTGAAGCCTATTGTTTCTTGTGAGAAGATTTAAACTAACTTCTGAGATCATTATTATATAGGCAAACACATAGATAACTGCACAAACGGTGCAAAAATGAATGTCTGCTATTGGAAGGTCACCTTTGTAAGTAAGTGTTTCTGTTAAAGGTATAATAATGTTTTAGTGTAAAAAAAATCTCTCACTGCTGGGAGATTATACATTCACAACTTACAGCAACCTGTGCTTCTTCATACATGTTATCCAAATGTGAACCCTGTACAAAGCATATATTATAACAATGTGTTGATACATTTAAATGTATAAGCGCAGGTTTGTTTTTCTGTTTTCTGTTTCTGTTGTTTCAGCTGAGATCATTATGTGCTGGTATATAGCCACAGACTACTGCAAAAGGGTGCAAAAATGAATGTCTGCTACTGGAAGGTCACCTTTGTATGTAAGTGTTAAACAAAATAAAGGTATAATAATGTTTTATTATTAAAAAAAATCCCACTGGGGGGATTATACATTTACAAGTTATAGCAACTCAAACATGTTTGATTTCTGAACCCCTTAATGACCACCAGATTCAGCACATGGGCAGGAGTTAAGGACCTCTGAGCTTCTATTTTTTCCCCCCTGAATTCTGGGATGGCAGACGTGCAGCCGCTCTGCCATCCCATCCCAGAATTCCATGATGACAGACACCGGTCCTTAAGTGCCTGGACTAGCATGACAGGGGTTAAACAGGAAAACAAACCTGCACTCTTCCATACATGTTATCCAAATGTGAACCCTGTACAAAGCATAAATCATACCAATTTGTTGATAAATTTAAATGTAGAAGTGCAGGTTTGTTTTCCTGTTAGCTTTTGCTTAGTTTAGGGAATTTAGAATCCTTTTATTCCTTGCTGCTCTCCATGCTTAATCACTTGGGTTCTTTTTTTTTTACATTGCTGCGTAGAGTTTAATGTATTTGTGGTAAATGTTTCCAAGATAGACAGCTAATGCATAAAAGTATTCAAATGAACAGTGTTTTTAGTATTTTTCAATCATGCTGTTTTTATATGGATTTATTTATTTATTTTAATTTTCATTGCTTTATTGGTATATAAAAATCAAGTACAGAAAAATATGAATTAGATCACAAGAATAACAAATCAGACATTGACAATATTCCATTTGACATATAGCTGTTTGATACTTATCAAGTCTAGATATAAAGATAGCATACAGTGCAATTTTCAAAGTCCATGCAATGAATCAAGAGTAAGCTCAGCCAGAGCTATTATACAGAACAGGTAATCGTGGTTATGCACAGGTATGACAGTACATATGAGTATGGGATAAGAAACAGTATAGCATATGTTTGCAACACTCTATCCTATACTCCAGGCAAAGAAGAAAAAAGAGAGAAGTGAAAAGGAAAGAGGAGAAGTGTAAAACAGGGAAATAATAAAAAAAAGTTGGGGAAATGGGAGAGTGGTGGGGGGAGGAAACAGGACGGTCAGGAGAGCTGGTAAAGGATGGAAGGGAGAAGGGCGGGTCTGGGAGGTTGCAAAACAGGAGAACCAATGAGCCTGCCCACATGAT
Source organism: Rhinophrynus dorsalis (assembly GCA_037306005.1). Lineage (NCBI taxonomy): Eukaryota > Metazoa > Chordata > Amphibia > Anura > Rhinophrynidae > Rhinophrynus > Rhinophrynus dorsalis. The sequence continues at coordinate 114,645,517 of CM074722.1, forward strand.
GTAAAGAAATTTTTAGCAGACACGAGAACCATCTTGCCGTATACATTCCGCCCCCGATGCACAAAAACCTCCAGGGAAACCCCAATTGTGGGAAACCGAAATCCTTTAAGCCGGTGGCCCAAACCAACAGAAAGCTCCATGAACAAACAGTAGGATTAGTACCATAGCATAATATCTCATAAAAACAGCACAGGAGTGGGGCGTGCATAGAAACCAATCTGCAAAGGGGAAATGAGTAGGGAAGTGAGAGCTAGACAGTCAATCCACTAAGTCTGCCCTCAGCTCCGGATCCCAAACTTCTGAAAAGATAGGGAAGGTGTAAGTGGTCAAGGCGTGAATCTTTTCCAAGGAATGGAGACGTCAGACAGATTGTATCACTTGGGTTCTTATTTGGAATTTATATATTATTTGTATACGTTATGGTGTGCTGCCTCTGGGATTTTTCTTTTTTATATTATATTTCTTATCTTTTTTTCTGTAGTAAAAGAAAAAAGAGGTGGTGCTGTGTCATTAGTCCCTATTTAGAATGTTTGTTGATCGACTGTAAAGCTCCCCACGCACCAATATAGAAAAGTATTATCTTGAACTGTAATACATTTTGAAAATAAACTCTCAAAAGTTGGAGAACCCTTGGTCTATTTATCAGTAAAAGCCCTACAATATATATTTAAACATATATATATATATTAATTTAGGAGACATTTATTCCAAGTTATAATATTAATTTCCCTTTACTTGCTAGTAGATCAACTGTAATAGTGTTTCATCATGATGTAAGTTCCTGTGGCAGTTACTGGATCTATACTGAGGAATCTGCTAGCAGGTGGTAAATGTTTACTATGCAAATGTTGATTTACTTGTCTATGTGTGACTAAGACGTCTAGTGCTAGGCATACCTCCCTAGTGTCCCTCTTTTAGACCCAAATCCCTCTGTCCTGTTTTCTCACCCTGGTGTCCCTCTTTTTAGGCAATCAGACTGTGGTGTGTATAAGTGTATCACATTGCTCCACATCAATAAAATTCACATTAGTGTTTGTTTAAACTTTAGTATATGTGTTTATAAATACATCTGTGCAAATAAAATACTTTGGTCTTGCTATAAATAATTTATCCCTCACTCCCCAACCATGCCCTCAGCAACACCCCTTAAAACAAGTGTCTTTGGCAATTTGAAATGTTGGGAGGTATGGGTAGGTGTTACTTTCCAGGCACAGTCACCCCTATTCCTTTTACCTAAGGCTGAAGCAGTCCATTCTGAAAATAAATGCTTTTGAATGGTATTATAGAAAATTCTTGTTTTTAAAACAAACTTGGAATTACTGACCAAAGACAAGTATTATTTTCCTTTAATCTCATACAGATTGTTTCCACCTGTATCCCACTCCTATTTCCTTCAGTTGCCCTGCTTTCAAATGTGCAAGATGAAGCATAGACAGTTGTGAGTTGGAGTCACCCAAACGGAAACTTTTCATTGACCACCTCCAATAGGCCATCACAGTAGTAAACAACTTTTTTTTATCAACAAAATTAAAAAAAAGAAAACTCATTATACAAAACAGGTTTGCAAATAGTGAGTCACCTCACTCGAGAAGGCTGAAAACAGCAACATTATTGGGTACCATGATTAATATAAGACACAAATTGTGCCATAAGTTTCTAATTTTTACCTACATGAGTTTCAAATAACATTAAAAGATTTTATTCTGTTTTCTGTACTAAATCTGTACCATTAAAATATAGATAATTCACCTGGACTCATTATGGGGTAAATTCTGCTATGTACTCGGTACTGCAGCTGGGAGTGAAGCAGCAGGGGGCCTTGTCTGCTTTATCCCTCCTCTTCCCTCCCCCTTTTTTCCCTCCTCTTCCTCCCCTTTAGTCAGCTTCCTTCTTCCTTCTGTTATCTTTACTTCCCCCTGGGCCCAGAGTTAATACCTGAGCCCAGATGCCCCCCTTTTCCCTTTCTACTGTTCCTTATTTCTTCCTGCTTTTCCTTTTCTTCCAATGTTTCTAGGAGCTTCTTTGGCAATATCACTAGGTATGGTATGTTAACCTACTAGGTCACTTATTTATCTCAGATGGTCTACCTTAGCTGGGCCATCATGTATGGCGGTTGTTGCTGCTGCTTTTATACTTTTATTGTCCTAGATATTTACTTGACTTATATTGCTCCAATTCTGTTTTAATAAAAACATTTTGGCAAAAAAAAAAAAAAAAAAAAAAAATATATATATAGATAATGTATTTGATACTAATAAACACTTTTCTTTATGTCAGATATGGGCCACCCGAGGCCCTCAAGCTATTGGGGATTATAACTTTCATCATATTTCTGCTTTATACCTTCAGTTTTCAGCTGATAATTCAAGGCTTCAAACTTTCAGTACAATCTCCTCTTCCTGTTGCGGTTTCACTTTCAAGTTATTCTACAAATGTAACAGTTTGACAGTTGGAAACTATGCTGGCACAAGACCCAGACTCAGAGATTGATGCTTGTTCTGTGTAGTAAAACAATGATGAAAAATGTAATGTAACAAAGAGAGCTCAACTTATATCAACAACTTTTGACAAAATGAGGCATGTAAAAAACAAATGAAAGTAAAAAACAGAAGTCCCATGCCGACTAAATAAACACAGAATGTGATATGTGTCTGGCACTAATGGGGATTAAAAGAACTAAAAATGGATCTACGTGTAGGACTATTTTCCCCTGACATCCTGGTGAATCCAGAAAGCATGTTGCATTTTGCGTAAAGTGGTTTTCTGTATAGAGTTTGCCATGTAGAGGTTTGCGTATATCGTATACCTTATTGCGTAGAGCATTTTGCATATTGTGTGTGTATTATGTATATTATGTGTGTTTTGTGCACATTGTGTGTGTATTGTGTTTGTATGCATTGTGTGTGTATTGTGTGTTTATTGTATGTGTTGGTCATATTGTGTGAGCGTATTGTGTTTGTGTGTGTGTGTTTATATATATATACTGTATTTGTATGTGTATTGCATGTGCATATATTGTTTGTGCGTGTCTATGTGTATTGTGTGTGTGTTTTGTGTATGTGTGTTTTGTGTATGTGTGTATTGTGTGTTTTTTTACATGTGTGTGTATTGCGTGTGTGTTGTATGTGTACTGTGTGTGCATGCATTGCATGGGTATTGTGTTTGTGTTGTGGTGTGTATTGCGAGTGAGGGTTTGCTTGTTGTGTGTGTGTGTTGAGTGTGTTTATTGTGTGTATGTGTATTGTGGTTATGTATTGCATGTGTGTGTATTGTTTGTGTGGTGTGTGTGTGTGTTTTGCACATGTGTGTATTGCATGTGTTATGCATGTGTGTGTAGTGTGGTGCATGTGTGTATTTCATGTGTGTGTTTTGTGTGTGCATTGTGTGTGTGTTATGCGTGTGTATATTGTGTGTGTTGTGCATGTATTGTGTGTGTATTGCGTGTGTATTGTGTGTGTGTGTATTGAATGTGTGTGTTTGGCATGTGTATGTGTGTGCATTTTGTGTGTGTTTTGCATATGTGTGTTGAGCATGTCTGTGTTTTTTTGTAAATAGAAGTTTATTAGTTTTTAAAGGAATATAAAGGGGGGAAGGGAAGGGAACAGAAAACAAAAAAGGGGAAAGGGAGGGGGAGGGAATGGGAGACAGGAGTAACAAACACATTAGTGTTCAGCGGAAAACAGCAAAAACATTGTGGTACATAGGATACAAAGAAAAACTGGAGAAATCGAGCGTAACATAATAATAGGAGAGTACAGAGGCAGCATCACTCCAGTAAAACATTGCTGAGACAGACACACAGGCCTGCTGCATTGAGGCATAATAATGCGTCATTGTGCTACACAATAGCGGATATGTACGCAGTCTTTTCACACAAAATTTGGTAAAAAAATAAAAACATGAATTGTAAATAGTAGGAGGGAGAGGAATAGGGATACAGAGAGAAAAAAAAAAAAAAAAAGGAAACGTAGCGGGGGGGGGACACTGGAGGGGGAATGGAGGAAGGAAGGGTGATAGGTGATACAGCGGGGTTAGATCCAGTGGCAAGGGAAAAAATTGTTTTAGGAAGAAGATCCATCGAGGAGCACTTGTGTCTGCGGGTCTTCCAAAAACAGCATCCAGGCCGACCAAGTACCGAGATAACGGTCCCACTGACCATCCGATCTCATGACCAGCTCCTCCAAGGAGCGAATGTTTTCCACCCGCGAGACCCACTCACAAATAGACGGAGGGGATGTCTTGCCCCAGTGTAATGGGATCAACGATTTAGCTGCGGTTAGTAAGTGTTTGATAATCGATCGTTTATACGCGGAGACTGAAACAGATGTATGATGGAGTAAATAAGCTGCAGGAAGAAAAGGAGGAGGGGTATCTGTGAAAGTAGGTAGAATAGAGCGAATACGGGACCAAAAGGGGGAGATAAGGGGGCAATCCCACCAAATGTGAAGCATGGTGCCAGGAGCAGAGCCACAGCGCCAACAAGTGTCGGATGTGGCATGAGAAAAGGTGTGAAGCAAGGCCGGGGTACGGTACCAGTGGGCAAGCAACTTGTAGGACAACTCCTGGAGTTTAGTGTTCAAAGAACACTTATGTGTCAGTAGAAAAATCTTCTCCCACTGCTGTTCACTCAGCGACACCTGGAGAGCCGTTTCCCATTTCCTGACATAAGCCGGAGTGGAAGAGTCTCGCTGATCGAGAAGTACACGGTATAAAAGTGAAATGCCATGTGAGGGAAGAGACTTACCACGACAAAGGGTCTCAAAAGGAGAGAGAGACCGAAACAGGTTGTGCTTCTGAGTCAAAGAACGAAGAAAATACCCCAACTGGGTGTAGTGGAAGCGATCTAGAGCTGTTGGGACACGATTTGGTAAGAGATCAGACAAGGATCGTAGCACGGCATCGGGGGAAAGAAAGTCAACTAACGCACTCTGGCCATTCAAAGATGTAGTAAGAAACGCACCGGGACTCTGGCCCGGGGAAAAGTCAGGGTTGTGTCGAAAGGGGGTAAGTGGGCAAGGGTACGTGGTGAGACGGTAACTCCTAGAGGCAGCATGAAAAACCCAAATCGTAGCAGATGTAAGTGGCTGAGCTGCAGAGAGTCGTCGAGCATGGTGTGGTGAAATCCAGGGAAGTAAATGTAGTGGCACAGAAGACCCGGCAGCTTCAACATCTATCCATGACTTATGAGGGGGTTTATAGATCCATTCAAGCATACGAAGGAGATGAGATGCCCGATAGTATGTTTGGGGGCACGGAAGGGCAAGACCTCCCCGCAATTTGGAACGTGTCAGAAGCTCAAACCGAATTCTCGGTTTCTTGCCAGCCCAAACGAACTTCAAAATCAGAGACCGAAGAGAAGCAAAGAAGGCCACTGGAATTTTAATCGGTAAAGTTTGAAAAAGATATAACAAGCGTGGGAGCACGTTCATCTTCAAAGCATTTATTCTACCCATCCATGAGACATGTAAGGGAGACCAAGTCTCAAAGTCCCGTTTCAAAGCTGACAAGAATGGGGGGAAATTACGTTGGTAAAGTCTTGCTAAATCATCAGTCAGCCACACCCCTAAATATTTAAGTCCATCTCTGCACCATTTAAAAGGGAAAGATACAGAAAGATGCGAGACTTCCTCGGCAGGTAAGTTGATGTTTAAGATTTCCGATTTAGTGAAATTAATCTTCAAGTTGGACAAGGCACCATATGTCTCAAATTCCCGAAGAAGATTCGGGAGAGAAATTCTGGGATTGGAAATCACAAAAAGCAGATCATCAGCGAAACCAAGTACCTTATGTTGGACGCCAGTAACCGTCAATCCCACAATATCAGGATTCTGCCGAATCGCCTCCAAAAAGGGTTCAAGAGAAAGGATAAAGAGGAGTGGGGACAAAGGGCAACCCTGCCGCGTGCCATTGGAAATCATAAAGGATTCAGAAAGGGAGCCATTTAACTGAATTCGTGCTGAAGGACAAGAATAAAGAGAAGAGATCCAGGTAAGCATATGCGGGCCCAGACCCAAACCTCTCAGAACTTCCATCAAAAATGTCCAGTCCAGGCGATCAAAAGCCTTTTCGGCATCCGTGGACAAAAGAAGAGATCGCGAAGAAGAAGCCTGAGCATGATGGATTAGGTGGAGAGCACGAATGGTACAATCCCTGGTTTCATGGCCCGGAACAAACCCCGCCTGGTCAGAGTGGATTAGAGATGGTAGGAGTGGCATAAGGCGCAGCGCCAGAATCTTCGAGAATAGCTTCAGATCCACATTAAGCAAGGAGATAGGTCTGAAATTACTACACTGTTCTACGTCACGACCCTCTTTCGGTATGAGAGCAATCGTAGCTGAGAGGGAGTGAGGATGGATATGATGCCCATCCAAAATAGAGTTAAGGGCAAAGACAAAATGAGAACCCAAGACCTCCAAAAAGTGTCTGTAGTATTGTACCGGAAGACCATCCGGACCAGGGGACTTGCCCGTTTTCGAATTGCGCAAGGCGACACCCAGCTCTTCCAAGGAGATCGGCCGTTCAAGCAAATCAGAATCAGCTAGAGAAAGTTTACTTCGCAGGTGAGTAGATAAGTAGGCGGAAATACGCGATTTCAGTCTATCGGTATGAGAAGGGTCAGCAGAAGTCTGATTCAAATTATAAAGTTTCGAATAATACGCAACAAACTCCTTAGCAATGTCAGAGGGAAGCTGTTTAAGAGAACCTCCAGGCGATCGAATCTTCAATATATGGGTAAGGCGGCGACGTTTCCGGAGAGCCCTAGCTAGGTATTTACCCGGTTTGTCGCCATGTTCATAAAAGAGGGCACGTAATTTCGAGAATTGTCGTTGAGCCTGTTGAGACAAAATAGACGCTAACTCCCGTCGTAGTAGCAACAGTTGTTGAAAATCATTACCGGTTTGAGAATTTTTATGGGAACGCTCAAGGACCGAAATTCGGGAATATAGGGAAGACAGTCTAGCAGAGTGTGCTCGTTTCACCGCCGAGGCAAGTTTAATAAAATGGCCACGAACCGCACATTTATGTGCTTCCCACACAGTGAGAACAGGTACATCAGGAGTTAGGTTGACATCAAAATACTCCTTCAGAAGCTCTTTAGTGGAGGTTAACGTAGCTGGATCCTGCAAAAGGGACTCATTGAGTCTCCAGGAAGTCTGAGTAGGTCTCATGAGACGGGAAAGAAAGGACACGGTCAAGGGAGCGTGATCCGACCAGGTCGTGAGGCCATAAGAGGCCGATCGAAGTGAAGAAAGGTGATACTGAGACACAAAAAGATAATCAATGCGAGAATATCTAGCATGCGGAGCAGAGAAAAAACTATAATCATGATCATCCGGGTGTAATGCCCTCCAACAGTCAACAAGCTCATTATCTAGAAGTAGTTTCTTAATTCTACGTAAAACATAGAACGGCGTGCTAGATGAGCCAGTTGAAGTGTCGAGAGTAGGGTCCAGGGCAACGTTAAAATCACCACCAACAATCGTGAAACCCTCCTGAAACTGACGTAAGGCCGTGAGCACAGCAGCAAGGCAAAGATGCTGCTTAGAATTTGGTAGGTATATAGAAGCCAGCGTATATATCTGGTCTACAATAGTACCCTTCACAAATACATATCTACCCTCTGGATCAAGTAATCGGGCAATTTCCACAAAGGGAATCTGTTTAGAGACCAGAATCGCTGTGCCCTTTTTCTTTAGGTGCAAGTCGTTGCTATAGAAACCCTGTGGGTAGTCGCGTGAGGTCAAACTAGGGGCAGAAGAACCACGGAGATGAGTCTCCTGCAAAAAAGCAATAGAGATATGTTGCGATTTAAGATCGCGCAGCAAGTAAGACCGCTTCTCTGGAATATTAAGGCCCTTTACATTGAGGGTCAATACTTTCAGGTCGGCCGGAGCAAAAGAAGGACCCGCTGACATGGTGATGGAAGGGAGGAAAGAGAAGAAAAAGAAAAAAAAAAAAAAAAAAAAAGGGGGGGGGGAGGGGGAGGGAAGGAAAAAGGGGGAAGAAATCTCAACAAATATACGCTGAAGCACCGGTTGGGTAGCAGAGAAAGCCCTCAACTAAGAAGAAGAGGGCCGTGTCCGCCCCAAGGCAACAAGGGGCTTCGGTATAAGGAGGAGTGTCCACCGAGGGAAGAGGAGAAGAACACCCCAAAGAGGAGTCCAACAAAAATTAACAAAATACAAGAAAAAAGAGCGAAGAGGTCCGCCACCTCCCCACCCAGTGCAACAACAAGGACAGCGTACAGAAATCAGGAACAAACATCATGGCATACAAGGATTATAAAGGCTCAACAGTAAAAATATGAAACAAATAAAAGGAGAAGTGTATGACTGATATAAAATACCCAACCCCACTTCCACAAGGAATGCCATGCAGCCGGGACCCCACACCCCCAGATAGAAAGTAAACAAATAACCTTAATCACCACCCCGAGTGAAGGGAAGGGAGGCAGGGGGGAGAAGGAGGAGAAAAGGAAGAAGGATAGAAGGGGGAGGAAGGAAAAAGAAAGGGGGGGGAGGAGGAAGAAAAGGGAGGAAGGGGGAAGAATGAGGGGCAAAGAGGGGGGGGGAGGAAGGAGGGAGGGAAGAGGGAACAGGAGGAAAAAGAAGAGGGGAAAGATGGTGTGGGGAGGGGGGGCTTCAAGAAGCATATCCACTGGGTGAGAAAAAGGCAGTAGTGGGGGACTGAAATAACTAAGCAAAAAGTCATGAGCAAATAGGGCGGAGGGGGCGCGTGGACCCAACCAACTCCGTAAAGGCGATGGGAGACAGAGGGCAGGGGGACCCCGAAACCGGAGAATCCCCCAAACCTCCACCCCCCACCCGGCATTCATCATCCCACCCCCATAATCACATAAACAGTAAATAGCAAAACATAAAACACAAAACACCCCCGTCCAACCCACAGAGCCCGCTATCTGTGCCAGGGCGACCCCGGACCCCAAGGACTCCAAGGGAGCCCCAAGGCCCAGACACGCCCCGCCCCAGAGACGGGCCACCCCCCGCCCGACACCCCAATAATAAGCAGTAAAACATTCATAGCAAATACAAAGCAAAGGCAAATAACCTGGCTGAATAAAGCGCTGAGGTCTGGGGTATCGCCATAAACTAAGTGTGCAATATGAAAAAGCGCTAGAGGCCCCGCACAACAAAAGCACAGCTTGCGTAAATACAGCAGCAAACAACGGGGCAAACTGTAAAATACCGGAGGGGGAGTAGGGACATCCGCCTCCAGGGCAAAGGCCAGACAGGGCCCAAAAGTGGAAGGAAAAAGTCAAGGGCAGCGGGAGCAGGCAACCTAGGTATACTAAAGAAGAGTGGGGGAAGGAGCGCAAGGGAATGCAAATGTATGGGGCAAATCAGCCCCCATAGGGGCCGGGGGTCGACAAACCACAAATGTCCGCCAATAGGAGCTCCAAAGATGAGCAGGCTGGTGGGCTCAAAGGTAAGTCCAGAGGCGGGTGGTAAAGAGCCGGGAGCTGTAGTCCGTATCCAGAAAGTATCACAGGGCCACAGGCCCGCCATTCAGAAGTAGAATCGAGAATGTTGGGATCCCAGAAGTCTGGAACAAATCACTCTTCTATCTCAACGTCTCTGGTAAGACGAATGGCGGCAGGATCAGGGGGAGCCTCCAGGCGACCCTGACCACGGAAAGGGCGACTGGTACGTGATCTCCTCAGGCCTCGAAGATCTGGAAGACTCCAGTCATGGATCTGAATATCCGGGAGACCCAGTTCCTCCAGGAAGGATGATAGTTCATGATGATGGTGTAGGGTATGAGCCGTATCCCCCAGGATCACCGTCAGACTGAAGGGGAAGCCCCAGAAATATCTGATGTTTCTTTGTTGAAGTAAAGTAGTTAGGGGACGAAGGGCCCGCCGGGCCTGCAGCGTGAGGTCAGACAGGTCCTGGTAAAAAGTAATCTCATGTCCCTCATAGGACCAGGCACCCAGATCTCGTGCCTTTTTCATAATGGTCTCCTTGAGTGCAAAATCCGGTAGGCAGCAAATAATGTCGCGTGGGGGACTCCCAGCAGGGCCCCTAGGTCGCAAAGCCCGATGGGCACGGTCAAAAACAACAGAATGATCTGCCGGCCGACCCAGCATAGCATTAAAGATCCGTGAAAGGAGCATCGGTACGTTTTCTTCAACACGGGGGGCAGCCTCGGGAACTCCACGGACACGAATGTTGTGTCGTCGTCCGTGATTGTCCAGGTCTTCCACACGTCGTCTGTAGTCAGCAAGGTATAGAGAATGCTGAGAGGAGATTTTAGCCAGCGTCTCAAATTTACGGGAATGAGCAGCAGAGGATTTCTCTTGTACAGCAATGCGTTGCTCCAGGCCTCTCAGGTCATCACGCAGTTTAGACATCTCATCCTGAACGGTAAGTTTAATTTCGCGGACCAGGTTTGAAAAGTCCGTTCTCCAGGGTAGTGAGGAGAAAATGTGGTGATTAGAGTCCGAGGGGCACGAGGCCGAGGGGTCCACAGGGACCGAATCGGGTAGATCTTCCCCTGAGGAGTGGGAACAAGATGGCGAGGCCGCCCCACGATCCTCAGCCAGCAAGGCGTCCACCGCGGACTGGGATTGAAAGAAGCCCTTAAGAGACCCAGCAGAGGTCTTCCCTCTACCTCCAGGAGTAGAAGAGCCAAGCGTGTCCTTTTTTCCACGCACCATCGTGGCTGATAGGAGCAAATTAGAGCGCTAGTTAGGGAAGGCGACGGAGCTCAAGACTTAGGCGGCCATCTTCCACAGCGGCAGGCCACACCCCCTAAGCATGTCTGTGTTTTGTGCATGTGTGTATTATGTGTGCACTACGTGTGTGTTCTGCATCTGATTATATGTTTCTGTGTGCTTATTGTGAGTGTATTGTGTGTGTGTGTGTGTTTTGTATTGTGTTGTGTGTGTGTAGAAGGCCCCTCAATTCCTTGCACAGATTTTGACAGGATTGTTCCCCCACCCTCTGCTTTGACCCCCCGTCACTCATGTGAAAATCATCCCCCCATGAATGGGCCAATGGGAGCGCCAGTTTAGAGGAAATTTGAATACCTCCTCCTTACTGCCGTCTCTGATTGTGTGTGAGCCAGACAGGCAGAAGTCTTATTATATATGGTCTGAAGATGAATATCAACAAAACACAAGTCATATTTAACACATTTACCATACCAAGGAAAATCACAGTAGATGGACTAGAACTAGAAGAAGCAGACAAGTATGTTTACCTTGTACAGGAAATGTCAGCAGATAGAAACACCAGGATATAAACTGAGCGGCGAAGAAAATTGGGATGTAAACTTGGCAAGCATTTGGAAAACTTAGTACTACTGTCTTTAAGACAAATTTACCAAGCGAAAGGCTTTTGACCAGTGTATCCTCCTAGTCCTTATGTATGGCTGTGAAACATGCTCACTGAATAACAAAGGCATACAAAAACTTAAGGTTCCACAGAGAATTATGGAGAGGTGAATTCTAAACCTAACAAAAAAAGTGACCTAAAAATGTGTGGATGGATTCATCAGCATACAAAGGTCTATGATGTATTTAAAGAAGTAAAGCGCCTGAAATAGAAATGGGCAGGCCACATAGCATACATGAAGCAGGCAGTTAGAAGAAGAGTTTTAGAAAGAGGTTATGGATAGGATTATAGGTGCAATTAGAGGATTTATAGAAGAGATTATAATGAGCAGTTAGAGGAGGAGTTATAGGAAGTGGTTATGGAACAGACCATAAGGTGCAGTTAGGGGAGGAGTTATAGGAAGTGCTTATGAAACAGATTATAAGTAGCAGTTAGAGGAGGAGTTATAGGGAATGTTTATAGAACAGTCTATAAGAAGTAGTTAGGGGAGGAGTTATGGAAAGGACTACACGGAGCAGTTAGAGGAGGAGTTATACAAAGTGGTTATGGATAGGACTATAAGGAGCAGTTAGAGGAAGAGTTATAAGAAGCGGTTATGGAAGGAATTATAAGAAGCAGTTACAGGAAGAGTTACAGGAAGTGGTTATGGAAACATTATAAGGGGAAGTGAGAGAAGGAATTATAGGACGTTGTAATGGAAATGATTATAAGGTACAGTTAGGAGGATTTAAAGGAAGTGCTTATGGAAAGGACTTTATGAAGCAGTTAGAAAAGAAGTTGTCAGAAGCAGTTATGGAAGGACTTATAAGGAGCAGGTAGAGAAGTTATAGGAAAGTGGTTATGGATGAGATTAAAAGGAACAACTAGAGAGAGAGCTACAGGAAATTGTAATAGTAGGTATTATAAGGAGCTGTTAAATGAGTACATTTGGGAAGTGGTAATGGAAAACATTATAAGGCACAGTTAGAGGAAGAGTTATAGGAAGTAATAAAGGGATTATAAAGGGCAGTTAGTGGGTGAACTATATGGAAGGGATTAAAAGGAGCAGTTAGCAGTCAAGTTATAAAACACACTTGGTAAGAACATATCAAGTTGGAGTTGTAAGAAGATAAATATGTATTTTCAAGTTTTACAATACTGTAATGTCATGCAGTAATATTTCTTATATGTAATTGCTGTGACAGAATTATCACCCTCAAATAATGTTTTTTTTTTTCTATTTTTTTTATTTGCAGAGAAACTATTGGTTAGTGGATGATTTTTAATTAATAATAATACTTTTTAAAAAATATTATTTTGTTTTTTATTTGTATTTTGCCCATAAATGAAATCAGTGTAGTAATTGGCTAGAAATACTTTTATTGATTGCCTACAATGGCTTTCTGGCATTGTCCCGTATCTCTGTTGACACACTGCTCTGAGAAACCTTTAGACTGAACAGTCATCCTTAACTCATTGCCAATATCAGACAAGTGCCATCATGTGTCTGCACGTCATAGACCACTAAATAATGACAGGTTGATGTTACTCTTCTGACCAAAAGCATTACATTTTTGCTGCATCAAGACTCAATTTTTTCTGTGCTCCTACATTTTTGCCCCATACATTAGCCTGGTAGGCAGGAAAATATTGAAGCTTTGAAAATGATTCGTCATCTGCATTTGTCAGTCCAAAGGAGATTTAAGTTGATGGTTCTTTCACTTCTCTTTCTCACCTTCATAATGCACTTTGCACTTGACATATCTTCCTTATCCACCATTATTTCCTGCTCCTGTTCATCTCATGATCACCCCAAGGCAAAAGTTCACGTGCCCAAGAAACCGTCTGTTGTGAGAACATTGCAAGATTTCAGTGGCAGCAACAGCTCAATCCAAAGATACTCAGATGTCAGTCAAGTGGAAAAGATTTACTCTGCCACAACTTTTGTTTCGGAAAATATGAAAAGATATCAGGGTTCAAAGCTGGATTCTTTGTTTAGACACCCTCTGTACAATATCCCACTGCCAGTACTCAAGGAGGAGGACAAGCTTTTTCGAGTTAACTTCAAAGAAAGATTTACACTGAAAGACCGCAGCAGTGGAAGTGAGGAATGGTGAGAATCACAAAAAGAAATTGTATTAATTTAGTAATTATGTTTTAATTGTTTTTAAATGTGGGATTTAAAAAATAACATTTTGAATCCATTGTTTATTATAATTCCTGTATAAATGAGCAGCATATGTTGCAGTATTTTACAAATGGTACAGATGACATGAAACACTGTGACATCTAGGAACAGAGATGTGCATATGGCACAGTATGAGGCCCTTGCTTTGCAAACCTATAACCTAGAACAAGTGAAAACAAGGGAGATGGTATGTGGTATGCTGAGATGATAGACAAGCACATCCTGGGAATTTTGTGGGGTGGCAGTTGGGTCAAGGTGAGATATGAGGATTTACAATAGGCAGTCTTGCTCTAGTTAAGACTTTGCTGACATGGTTAAGCTTGGACCTAAGCAAAAAGTGCTAAAGCAATATTAGGCAAGGTTATGAGGATTTTGGATATACTTCACTAAAGAACGGTAGTTTGAAGCAATGGTTGAAATTGAGTTATAGTCTGATATAACATGGTTGCAAGTTTAAAACATATTGGGGAGATCCACTAAGTGGTGATAAAGAGGTGTGTCACGGTTTGTTATGACTCTCAGACACAAGTTTTAGGTAAAAATCAATTTTATTGAAATAATAAATTGATAACGTAGGATGGCAAACACATGTATACAGATACATACAGAATATAACAAGACAGAATGCAGACTCTACCGGTCCTGTCAATATACCGGACAGGACAGTCTGAAGAAACAGAATGTTAGGCTCTACCGGCCTTGCCAATACCGGGTAAGGCAACCGGCAGATGGGATAGCATAACGGTTCTACCGGCCTTACCAAATTACCGGGCAAGGCAGCCTCAACAGATTCACAATGTAGGCTCTACCGGCCCTGCCAATACCGGGTAAGGCAACCTCAGATGGAATATGACAATAAGGTTCTACCGGCCTTACCAATACCGGGCAGGGCAGCCCAGAGATGATAGCAGCAGTCAGATGGTAATGGCAAATTGACAGGATTGTAAGCAACCCAGTGTACATACACTGAGACCAACAGGGATTAGTAAAGTTGCAAGACTTTGGAGCAAACCAGCGTCCGCACGCTGGGACCAACACAGGATTGTATAGCCGCTAGGCTTTGGAGCAAACCAGTGACCGCACACTGGTGTAACAAAAGAGTTTGTATAGCCGCAAGGCTTCGGAGCAAACCAGCGTCCGCACGTTGTGACCAACACAGAACTGTATAGCCGATAGGCTTGGAGCAAACCAGTGACCGCACACTGGTGTAACAAACAAGTAGTATAGCCGCAAGGCTTTGGAGCAAACCAGTGACCGCACACTGGTGTAACAAGTGTGTTCGTATAGCCGCAAGGCTTTGGAGCAAACCAGCGTCCGCACGCTGGGACCAACTCAGGATAGTATAGCCGATAGGCTTTGGAGCAAACCAGTGACCGCACACTGGTGTTACAAACAAGTAGTATAGCCGTAAGGCTTTGGAGCAAACCAGTGACTGCACACTGGTGTAACAAGTGTGTTTGTATAGCAGCAAGGCTTTGGAGCAAACCAGCGTCCGCACGCTGGGACCAACTCAGGATAGTATAGCCGATAGGCTTTGGAGCAAACCAGTGACCGCACACTGGTGTAACAAACAAGTAGTATAGCCGCAAGGCTTTGGAGCAAACCAGCGTCCGCACGCTGGAACCAACACAGGACTGTATAGCTGTTAGGCTTTGGAGCAAACCAGTGACCGCACACTGGTGTAACAAACAAGTAATATAGCCCCAAGGCTTAGGAGCAAACCAGTGACCGCACACTGGTGTAACAAATGTGTTCGTATAGCCGCAAGGCTTAGGAGCAAACCAGCGTCCGCACGTTGGGACCAACTCAGGATAGTATAGCCGATAGGCTTTGGAGCAAACCAGCGTCCGCACGCTGGGACCAACTCAGGATAGTATAGCCGATAGGCTTTGGAGCAAACCAGCGTCCGCACGCTGGAACCAACACAGGATTGTACAGCCGATAGGCTTGGAGCAAACCAGTGACCGCACAATGGAGTAACTAACAATGTCGCCGACGCTACCAAGCAAGAGGTCGCCAGGATACAGAAGACAGGCGATGCGATGACAGGAACCAGCAACGATCAGTCAGGTCAGGAAACAGCAGAGTTGAAGAACCGCAGGAACTGCAACACCAGAGACTAGGCCGGAACCAGGACTGGAACAACTCAGCAGGCAGGAAACACTGGAACAGTAGCGAACAGGTACTCAGGAACACATGAGATCAGGAACACTGGAACAGAGGCCCAGCTATCACTAGCATAGTGATAGCAGGAATTTCAGAAACAACACGAAAGGGCACCCAAAGGGTGCCCAATCCAGGTTTAAATAGGCAATGAAAGGCGGGCTATCTGCAGACAGCCAATAGCAGCCCCCTACTGGTGACAGACAATGAACTGCAGCAATCACGGGCACCGTGATAGTACCCCCCCTTCAAAGACCCCCTCTCCTAGAATAGGGTCTATGTTTCTGTGGGTAATTGGCATGAAAGGACCTAGTTAGCCTAGGTGCATGAAGGTCCGTACTATCCACCCATGATCGATCCTCAGGACCATACCCTTTCCAATGTACCAGGTACTGTACCCCTCCTCTAAGCCTACGGGAATCAATAATGCTCTGAACCTCGTACTCCTCCTGGCCCTCGACCTCAACAGGTCCTGACACCACAGGTGTGGTAGTATAGCAATTGCAAACCAGAGGCTTAAGAAGGGACACATGGAACACATTATGGATACGCATGGATGCAGGTAGGTCTAGTGCATAGGAGACAGGGTTAATTTTGCGACTAACTCTGTATGGACCAATAAACCGGGGAGCCAACTTATTAGACGGAACCTGCAGCTTGAGATTTCTGGAGGAAAGCCATACTCTATCCCCAACCTGAAAGGAAACCGCTGGAAGCCTCCTGCGATTAGCATGGCGCTGATGACGCTGAACTGACTGACCAAGTGCCCTCTGAACATGTGCCCATGTGGAACGGAGTTGCTCGATATGCTCATCCAGAGCTGGAATCTGTTGCGTCTGAAATGAGTCTGGAAGCAAACAGGGCTGGAACCCATAATTAATCAGAAACGGAGAGCTCCCAGATGAAGAATTGACCGCACAGTTCCTGGCGAACTCTGCCCAAGGCAACAAGTCGGACCAATTATCATGATGGTCAGTAACGAAACAACGGAGAAATTGTTCCAAGCCCTGATTAGCTCGTTCAGCGGCTCCATTGGTCTGGGGATGGTAGGCAGAGGAGAAGGACAGCTGTATGCCCATCTGTTGGCAAAATGCCCTCCAAAATCTAGACACAAACTGGCTCCCCCTGTCAGACACCAGTACCCTAGGCACTCCATGCAACCGGAATACTTCTCTGGCGAACACCATTGCCAATTCCTTCGCTGAAGGAAGACCACGGAGGGGCACGAAATGAGCCATATTAGAAAACCTGTCCACCACCATGAATATAAAGGAGTACCCCTTGGACATAGGCAACTCTCCCATAAAATCAATGGAAACATGAGACCAGGGGCGTTCGCCATTAGGCACCGGTTGAAGCAAGCCCACAGGGAGATGTCTCGGGGTCTTAGCGCGGGCACAGGTGGCACAGGCATTCGTAAATTCGGCAAAATCGTTTCTCATGGAGGGCCACCAAAATAACTGAGAAAGGGACCATAACAATTGGTCTCTACCAATATGTCCCGCAGCCTTAGAGGAATGGTAGGTTTCAAGCAGCCTAGTACGAAATGGTTCAGCGACAAAACATTTGCCCACTGGAGTTTCATGGGGAGCGGACCCCTGAGAGGCCAGGATCTTCTCCCCTAAAGGAGAAGTGATACTTGTGCGTATAGTAGCCAGTATTCTATCAGGTTGGATGATGGGTGCTGGTGCTTCCACTCTGTCACTGTCGGCCTCAAATTGTCTTGACAGTGCATCAGCCCTGATATTCTTTGACCCCGGTAAGTATGATACAATGAAATTAAATCGAGACAGGAACAGTGCCCACCTGGCCTGACGGGAGGACAATCTCTTGGCCTCTGAGAGATAAGTCAGATTTTTATGATCTGTTAGGATTAATACGGGATTCTTGGTACCTTCAAGCAAATGACGCCACTCCTTAAGAGCGAGGATAATGGCCAATAATTCTTTGTCACCTATCTCATAGTGGCCTTGAGTGACAGTCAACGTCTTAGAGAAAAACCCACAAGGTCTGAGAGTACCACCTTTATCGTGTCGTTGCAAAAGTACTGCCCCAACCCCAATATCTGAGGCATCAACCTCTAACGTAAATGGAAGTAGAGGATTGGGGTGGGATAACACAGGAGCCGCAGCAAATGCCAGCTTCAAATTCTCAAAGGCATTCTCAGCAGATACCGGCCAACAAGAAGGATTAGCACCCTTGTGCGTAAGATCGGACAAAGGTTTGACAATGGAAGAAAAGTTCTTAATAAACCTCCTATAATAATTAGCGAAACCCAGGAAACGCTGTATGGCTTTAAGACCCTTGGGTTTTGGCCATTGTAAGACAGCTGACAACTTATCCTTGTCCATGGCAATGCCATCATTGCCAATTATGAACCCCAAGAATGGCACACTGGTTCTATGAAAGTCACATTTTTCCAGTTTACAAAATAATTTGTTCTCACGGAGTCGTAGCAATACTGCGGATACATCTTTGATGTGCTGTGCCATGTCTTGAGAGTAAATCAATATATCGTCCAGATAAACCACAACACATGTCTGTAACATATCTCTCAGAACATCGTTTATCAGTTCCTGGAAAACTGCGGGGGCATTACATAGCCCAAATGGCATTACTAGATACTCGTAGTGCCCAGCTCGAGTATTAAAGGCAGTTTTCCACTCATCACCTGCTCGAATGCGCACCAGATTGTAAGCGGCCCGTAGGTCCAATTTGGTAAAAATCGAAGCGCCCTTAAGCCTGTCAAAAAGCTCGGTGATGAGTGGTATTGGGTATGCGTTTTTTGCCATTAGTTTATTCAAGCCCCGGTAGTCAATGCATGGTCTTAATTCGCCATTTTTCTTTTTTACAAGAAAGAACCCAGCCCCAGCTGGGGAGGTAGATTTTCATATGATCCCTCTAGCAAGGGCATCAGAAATGTAATCCTCCATAGCCTTATTTTCCTCACAAGATAATGGATAAGTGCGTCCTTTCGGAGGTACTGCCCCAGGCTGCAATTTGATGCAACAATCATAAGGTCTATGCTGAGGTAGCAAACTGGCCTCTCCTTTGCTAAAAACATCGCCAAACTGTTGGTACACATCCGGTATAGCCGAGGAGGTGCACAGGACCTTAATGGGCTGAATGACGCACTTGTCCATACAAAACTGGGACCAAGCAGCAATTTCACACTTTTTCCAATCAAATTGTGGGTTATGTAACTGTAACCACGGAAAACCCAATATTACCGCATGGTGCGGAGAATTAATCAGTTGAAACTGCTGCTCTTCTCTGTGAAGTGCCCCAATAGTCATAGACAGTGGCATAGTTTCAAATATAACCTGAGGCGGTTCTAAGGGTCTGCCATCAATCGCTTCAATAGTCAAGGGATTTTCTCTTTCAATGCGTGGAACTCCGTGCAATTCAGCAAAGGTATTATCCATAAAATACCCTGCTGCACCAGAGTCAACCAAGGCCAAAACCTCCACAGAGCGTTGTGCCCAAGATAATACCACCTGTATGGTGGGTTTCATTGTGCCCGACACTGGGGACGATTGTACACCACCTAGGGCCTGTCCCCCAAGGTACCCTAGGTGTGTGCGTTTCCCGGACGTATCGGACAGGAATTTAGTAGTGATGAGCGAGCACCCCAATGCTCGGGTGTTCGGGTGCTCTGACCGAGCACCCCCTGAGGCTCGAGTGCTCGGCCGAGCACCCGAGCCCCATTGAAGTCAATGGGAGGACTCGAGCATTACACCAGGCACCCCCTGCTCTGATGAGGGGAGGGTGCCTGGTCCATAGGAAAAGGGCAGAAAAAGATGGAAACACTACAGAAATGGTTCAGGGACAGCATAGGGAGGATGTCTGGATGCACCTTGGACTCCAACATCGCTGCTGGGAACGATCTTTCGCCCGTAGTACGCCATTTTTACAGACTGACCATAAAACACAGAAAAAGGAAAATAAAAACGACTTTAGGCGAAAAATTGTTACCAAACAATATTTGCTGTATATTTACTTGTATATCATCTGCAAATTCTCCCAAAAATTTCCTTGATTTTCAGAACTGAGGCCATGATTAAGAGGGAAACGTGCGCAGAGGCAAATTCTCCCAAAAATTTCCTTGATTTTCAGAACTGAGGCCATGATTAAGAGGGAAACGTGCGCAGAGGCAAATTCTCCCAAAAATTTCCTTGATTTTCAGAACTGAGGCCATGATTAAGAGGGAAACGTGCGCAGAGGCAAATTCTCCCAAAAATTTCCTTGATTTTCAGAACTGAGGCCATGATTAAGAGGGAAACGTGCGCAGAGGCAAATTCTCCCAAAAATTTCCTTGATTTTCAGAACTGAGGCCATGATTAAGATGGAAACGTGCGCTGAGCTGACCATCTAAAACATTATGGGTGAGGGTCTGCTGCAGAGCTGACCATCCTAAACATTATATGCGAAGGCCCGCTAGTGAGCTGACGCTATAAAACATTATATGAGAGGGCCCGCTAGAGAGCTGACCCAATAAAACATTATATGAGAAGGCCCGCTGGTGAGCTGACCTATATAAAAATTGGCAAACAGGGCCCGCTGGTGAGCTGACCCTATATAAAAATTATATCACAGGGCCCGCTGGTGAGCTGGCCCTATATAAAAATTATATCACAGGGCCCGCTGGTGAGCTGGCCCTATATAAAAATTATAGTACAGGGCATATGGAAGAGGAGGAGGAGGATGAGAAGATTAAGAGTCAACCATATACCCGTTTTTTGGGTGGAAGGGGTGAATGGGAATACAGAGTATTCCCATCATTGTAAATAACATATATAAAGTGAGTTTATGTTCCCCCGGGGCTTTCCTCCAGTGGAGTGGAGAAGTCAGGGGAAATCCAGGCCTTGTTCATTTTTATAAGTGTCAACCTATCAGCATTGTCGGTGGAAAGGCGGATACGCTTATCTGTTATGATGCCACCAGCAGCACTAAATACCCGCTCAGACAGAACGCTGGCGGCAGGGCAGGCCAGCACCTCCAAGGCGTAGAGTGCCAGTTCATACCACGTGTCCAGCTTGGACACCCAGTAGTTGTAAGGCACAGAGGGATCATTGAGGACGCTGACACGGTCTGCTACGTACTCCTTCACCATCTTCCAAAACTTTTCCCTCCTTGTGACACTAGGCTGCGCATCAGGGTGAGGGTGCTGGTGGGGTGTCATGAAGGTGTCCCACGCCTTGGAGAGTGTTGCCCTGCCTTTCTCGGAACTGCTGTGTGCTCCCCTTTTCTCCCCTTCTCGGTTGGCCAAGGTAGCACGTACTCTGCCGCCAGCGTTGTCAGATGGAAAATTTTGGAGCAATTTTTCGACAAGAACCTTCTGGTATTGCAACATTTTGCTTGTCCTCTCCACCGGAGGAATGAGAGATGAGAAATTCTCTTTGTAGCGGGGGTCCAGAAGGGTGAACACCCAGTAATCCGTGTTGTCTAAAATGCGTACAACGCGTGGGTCACGGGAAAGGCAGCCTAACATAAAGTCAGCCATGTGTGCCAGAGTACCAACAGTCAAGATTTCGCTGTCCTCACCAGGAGGATGACTCTCAATATCCTCATCCTCTTCCTCCTCTTCTGCCCACCCACGCTGAAGAGATGGAACTAAAGTTCCATGGCTACCCTCTGTAGCGGAGGCAACCGTGTCTTCCTCCTCCTCCTCCTCCTCCTCCTCCGCCTCCTCCAATTGTCGCTGAGAAGACGAAGTGAGGGTGCTCTGGCTATCACCTTGTGTAAGCTCTTCCTCCCCCATTTCCACCTCTTCCACATGCAAAGCGTCGGTTTTAATTGTGAGCAGCGAGCGTTTCAGTAGACACAGAAGTGGGATGGTTACACTGATAATAGCGTTATCGCCGCTCACCATCTGTGTCGATTCCTCAAAATTGCGTAAAACCTCGCAGAGGTCTGACATCCATTCCCACTCCTCACTTCTGATTACAGGAAGTTGAACGGAGAGGCGACGACCGTGTAACAGCTGGTACTCCACTACTGCCCTCTGCTGCTCACAAAGCCGGGCCAACATGTGGAAGGTGGAGTTCCAGCGCGTGCTCACGTCACACAGCAGCCGGTGAGCTGGCAATTGTAAGCGCTGCTGCAGCTTCAACAGGCCGGCTGAAGCTGTTGATGACTTACGGAAATGTGCACACACGCGGCGCACCTTGGTCAAGAGATCATGCACATTGGGGTAGGTTTTTAGAAATCGCTGCACCACTAAATTAAATACATGCGCTAGGCATGGTACGTGTGTGAGCTTGCCGAGCTCCAAAGCCGCCACCAAGTTACGCCCATTATCACACACAACCATGCCTGCTTGCAGGTTGAGTGGCGAGAGCCACTGCTCGGTCTGGTGACTAATCCCCTGCAACAGCTCTGAGGCCGTGTGCTGTTTGTCCCCAAGGCAGATCAGCTTCAGCACGGCCTGTTGACGCTTCCCCACTGCAGTGCTACACTGCTTCCAGCTACTGGCTGATGGGGGAGTGGCGCTGTGTGTAGAGAATTCGGAGGTGGAAACGGAGGAGGAGGAGCCAATAACGTAGGTGCTGGTGGAAACCCTGATGGAGGTAGGGCCCGCAATCCTCGGCGTGGGTAGCACCCGTGCCATCCCAGGGTCCGAGTCGCTCCCAGCCTCCACGACATTCACCCAGTGTGCCGTCAGGGAAATGTAGCGTCCCTGGCCACAAGCACTTGTCCATGTGTCAGTCGTTAAGTGGACCTTCCCAGTAACTGCGTTGGTCAGGGCACGGGTGATGTTACGGGACACATGGTGGTGTAATGCGGGGATGGCACACCGGGAAAAGTAGTGGCGGCTGGGGACCGCGTACCGAGGGACAGCTGCTGCCATCAGGCTGCGGAAGGACTCAGTGTCCACAAGCCTAAATGGCAGCATTTCGATGGCCAGTAATTTGGAAAGGTGTGAGGTTAGTGCTATGGCCTGTGGGTGGGTGGCTGGGTACTTTCTCTTGCGCTCAAATGCCTGGGGTAACGACATTTGGACGCTGTGCTGGGACAGGGAAGTGGATGTGGTCGCTGATGGTGCTTCAGATGCTACAGGTGCAGGGCGGGAGGTATGCGGGCCTGCGCCTTCGACAGGCGATTGGCCGGCACCGAAAACAGGGGAAGAGGAGGCAGTGGTGTGGCCTGCAGACACAGATGGGCGATCCAGGCGTTCCTCCCACTTACTACGGTGCTTGGATGCCATGTGTCGGATCATGCTGGTGGTGGTGAGGTTTCTAGTGTTCATGCCTCGGCTCATTCTGGTGTGGCACAGGTTGCAAACTACAATTCTTTTGTCGTCCGCACTTTCCTTAAAAAAACGCCATACCGCGGAACACCTACCCCTTGGCAAGGTAGATTTACGCAAGGGGGTGCTCCGTGGAACATTTGCGGGCCGGTTTGGTGCGGTCCGCCTTCTTTCTGTAGCCACAACCCTGCCTCTTCCAGCCTGTTGCGGTGCTGCAGATGGCTCACCCTCAGGACTGCTGTCATCGCTCGGCTCTACACCTTCCCAGGTGGGGTCAGTCACCTCATCGTCCACCAAGTCCTCCTCCACTTCCTCACTCTGATCATCCTCCTCAAGTCTTGATCCCACCACATACTCAGTCATTGACAACTGTATAACATTCTCCTCAACAAGGTCTTGAGACGGAAATAGTGGTTGATTTAATGGCAACTGTGTCTCATCATCATCATCATCATCCACTACTTCCTTTGACCTTAAATGCCGTTCACATCTGTCATCTTCTTGTGATTGGGTAGCCTCTAGAGGTTGTGAATCAGGGCACAAGATGTCATGTTCCTCTGCAAGCGTGCTTGGAGAGAGGGTCAAATGAAGGATTGGTGATGAGACGAGCTCCTCACTATATCCCAGTGTGGGATCACTTCTTTGACCAGACCGTGTATGGTGGGATGAAGGATGATCAGAGTGAGGATTATGTTGACCAGACTCTTGGCTACTGAGAGTGGACTTGGTGGAAGACAGGGTGGTGCTTAACCGACTGGAAGCAGTATCAGCTGTCATCCAACCGACCACCTGTTCGCAGTGGTCGGACCTCGAGAGTGATGTCCTGCGACGCCCTGTAAAATTACACATGAAGCTAGGTATGGTGGATGTCTTTCTTTCTTGTGCTCTGGCACCAGGCACAGTTTCTCCGCGTCCTGACCCGCGCCCTGAACTTTCAGGATCACGTCCACTTCCCCGTCCCTTTTTACCCGCCTTCTTCATCTTACACAGAATATGTGACTTTAATATTTGAGTTTGAAAACTTAACAGTATTTCTTATTATTCTGCAACTCTGCACAGTACACAGAATAGGCTGCTAAACGGCGGTGAAACACACTGAATGGAATATGTGACTTTAATATTTGAGTTTGAAAACTTAACAGTATTTCTTATTATTCTGCAACTGTACAGAGTACACAGAATAGGCTGCTAAACGGCGGTGAAACACACTGAATGGAATATGTGACTTTGATATTTGAGTTTGAAAACTTAACAGTATTTCTTACTATTCTGCAACTCTGCAGAGTACACAGAATAGGCTGCTAAACGGCGGTGAAACACACTGAATGGAATATGTGACTTTGATATTTTAGTTTGAAAACTTAACAGTATTTCTTATTATTCTGCAACTGTACAGAGTACACAGAATAGGCTGCTAAACGGCGGTGAAACACACTGAATGGAATATGTGACTTTAATATTTGAGTTTGAAAACTTAACAGTATTTCTTATTATTCTGCAACTGTACAGAGTACACAGAATAGGCTGCTAAACGGCGGTGAAACACACTGAATGGAATATGTGACTTTAATATTTGAGTTTGAAAACTTAACAGTATTTCTTATTATTCTGCAACTGTACAGAGTACACAGAATAGGCTGCTAAACGGCGGTGAAACACACTGAATGGAATATGTGACTTTGATATTTTAGTTTGAAAACTTAACAGTATTTCTTATTATTCTGCAACTCTGCACAGTACACAGAATAGGCTGCTAAACGGCGGTGAAACACACTGAATGGAATATGTGACTTTGATATTTTAGTTTGAAAACTTAACAGTATTTCTTATTATTCTGCAACTGTACAGAGTACACAGAATAGGCTGCTAAACGGCGGTGAAACACACTGAATGGAATATGTGACTTTAATATTTGAGTTTGAAAACTTAACAGTATTTCTTATTATTCTGCAACTGTACAGAGTACACAGAATAGGCTGCTAAACGGCGGTGAAACACACTGAATGGAATATGTGACTTTAATATTTGAGTTTGAAAACTTAACAGTATTTCTTATTATTCTGCAACTGTACAGAGTACACAGAATAGGCTGCTAAACGGCGGTGAAACACACTGAATGGAATATGTGACTTTGATATTTTAGTTTGAAAACTTAACAGTATTTCTTATTATTCTGCAACTCTGCACAGTACACAGAATAGGCTGCTAAACGGCGGTGAAACACACTGAATGGAATATGTGACTTTGATATTTGAGTTTGAAAACTTAACAGTATTTCTTATTATTCTGCAACTCTGCACAGTACACAGAATAGGCTGCTAAACGGCGGTGAAACACACTGAATGGAATATGTGACTTTAATATTTGAGTTTGAAAACTTAACAGTATTTCTTATTATTCTGCAACTGTACAGAGTACACAGAATAGGCTGCTAAACGGCGGTGAAACACACTGAATGGAATATGTGACTTTAATATTTGAGTTTGAAAACTTAACAGTATTTCTTATTATTCTGCAACTGTACAGAGTACACAGAATAGGCTGCTAAACGGCGGTGAAACACACTGAATGGAATATGTGACTTTAATATTTGAGTTTGAAAACTTAACAGTATTTCTTATTATTCTGCAACTGTACAGAGTACACAGAATAGGCTGCTAAACGGCGGTGAAACACACTGAATGGAATATGTGACTTTAATATTTGAGTTTGAAAACTTAACAGTATTTCTTATTATTCTGCAACTGTACAGAGTACACAGAATAGGCTGCTAAACGGCGGTGAAACACACTGAATGGAATATGTGACTTTAATATTTGAGTTTGAAAACTTAACAGTATTTCTTATTATTCTGCAACTGTACAGAGTACACAGAATAGGCTGCTAAACGGCGGTGAAACACACTGAATGGAATATGTGACTTTGATATTTTAGTTTGAAAACTTAACAGTATTTCTTATTATTCTGCAACTCTGCACAGTACACAGAATAGGCTGCTAAACGGCGGTGAAACACACTGAATGGAATATGTGACTTTGATATTTTAGTTTGAAAACTTAACAGTATTTCTTATTATTCTGCAACTCTGCACAGTACACAGAATAGGCTGCTAAACGGCGGTGAAACACACTGAATGGAATATGTGACTTTGATATTTTAGTTTGAAAACTTAACAGTATTTCTTCCTATTCTGCAACTCTGCACAGTACACAGAATAGGCTGCTAAACTGCGGCGAAGCACACTGAATGGAATATGTGACTTTGATATTTTAGTTTGAAGACTTAACAGTATTTCTTCCTATTCTGCAACTCTGCACAGTACACAGAATGTGCTGCTAAACTGCGGCGACGCACACTGAATGGAATATGTGACTTTGATATTTTAGTTTGAAGACTTAACAGAATGTGCTCTAATCTGCAACTTTGCACACTAAACAGAATGTGCTCTAATCTGCAACTTTGCACACTAAACAGAATGTGCTCTAATCTGCAACTTTGCACACTAAACAGAATGTGCTCTAATCTGCAACTGTGCACACTAAACAGAATGTGCTCTAATCTGCAACTTTTCACACTAAACAGAATATTTTTTTTTTTTTTTTTTTTTCCCCCCACACAAAATAACCTGCTGCCCCCACACACAGTAGTCCTAAAAAGGACTTTTGGTTCTTTGTTTTCACAATTTTTTTTTTTCCTCCCTACACTGCCTTTCCCTTCCTATCCTCAGCTCTCCCTGGCTCAGACTGAGCCGAACTCGATGGTCAGGTGCTATACAGCACCCGACCACGGGTTCTGGCCAGCCAATCAGTGTAATGCCAGCAGCCAACATGGCTGCTGGCATTACACCGATGTCAGAGCCTCCCTGCACGTTTATTGGCTGCGCAGCAGCCGCAAAACGTGCGGGGAGGAGACCCGAACATGGTGGGCGAGCACATGCGGTACTCGTACGAGTACCGCCATGTGCCGAGCAGAGCGATGCTCGAGCCGATCCGAGCATCGGCCGAGCATGCTCGCTCAACACTAGAATTTAGCAAATGCCCTTTTTTACCGCAGTATAAACACAACCCTTGTCTTCTGCGGTAAAGTCTCTCAGCCTTGGTTAGTCTAGTGAAGCCTATTTGCATAGGTTCACTTGTCTCCCGTACAGGTTCACTAGACTTCAATGCCAGGGGAGGGATGGGTGGGCAAAACATGCTACTAGGCTCATTATTCTTTGACCGTATCTTACGATCTCTGGCAATTGATCTCTCACGTATTCTGGAGTCAATTGTCATAACATATTCAATGTAGTCATCTAGATCAATAGGTAGATCTTTAGCAGCGATTTCGTCCTTAATGTGGTCATTCAGGCCTTGAGAAAAAGCTGCCAATAATGCCTCGTTATTCCAACCTACCTCTGCTGCCAATGTGCGGAATTCGATGGCGTAGTCGCCTACTGTACGCCTGCCCTGATGTATCTCCATAAGGCGTTTGGCAGCAGAGGTGGTTCTACCAGGAGGCTCAAACACTCTTCGAAAGGATTGCACAAATTCTCTAAAGTTCTTAATACAAGGTTTAACATTCTCCCACAAGGGGTTAGCCCAAGCCAAAGCTCTGCCAGTGAGCAGAGATATTGTAAACCCCACTTTACTACGATCATTGGGAAATGCGTGTGCCGTCAATTCCATAAAGATCTCGAGTTGGTTGATGAACCCTCTGCAGAGACTAGGGTCACCATCGTATCTTAGCGGCAACGGTGCAGAAGCCGTTAACCCTTTAACAGTGCCCCCTAGGGGTCTGGTATCACTCTCCGGTGTCTGACTTGGCGAGACCACCGGGCTAGAGCTAGATTTGTCAGCAAGTACCGTGCGTTCAAGGATCGTTTGAATTGCAACTGCCAACTGATCCAAACGTTGCTCGTGCACATCCATCCTCCAATGGATATTCTGTGTATTACCTTCACCTTTGCTGTCTGAGGTCATGGCCCTTTCGTACTGTCACGGTTTGTTATGACTCTCAGACACAAGTTTTAGGTAAAAATCAATTTTATTGAAATAATAAATTGATAACGTAGGATGGCAAACACATGTATACAGATACATACAGAATATAACAAGACAGAATGCAGACTCTACCGGTCCTGTCAATATACCGGACAGGACAGTCTGAAGAAACAGAATGTTAGGCTCTACCGGCCTTGCCAATACCGGGTAAGGCAACCTGCAGATGGGATAGCATAACGGTTCTACCGGCCTTACCAAATTACCGGGCAAGGCAGCCTCAACAGATTCACAATGTAGGCTCTACCGGCCCTGCCAATACCGGGTAAGGCAACCTCAGATGGAATATGACAATAAGGTTCTACCGGCCTTACCAATACCGGGCAGGGCAGCCCAGAGATGATAGCAGCAGTCAGATGGTAATGGCAAATTGACAGGATTGTAAGCAACCCAGTGTACATACACTGAGACCAACAGGGATTAGTAAAGTTGCAAGACTTTGGAGCAAACCAGCGTCCGCACGCTGGGACCAACACAGGATTGTATAGCCGCTAGGCCTTGGAGCAAACCAGTGACCGCACACTGGTGTAACAAAACGAGTTTGTATAGCCGCAAGGCTTCGGAGCAAACCAGCGTCCGCACGTTGTGACCAACACAGAACTGTATAGCCGATAGGCTTGGAGCAAACCAGTGACCGCACACTGGTGTAACAAACAAGTAGTATAGCCGCAAGGCTTTGGAGCAAACCAGTGACCGCACACTGGTGTAACAAGTGTGTTCGTATAGCCGCAAGGCTTTGGAGCAAACCAGCGTCTGCACGCTGGGACCAACTCAGGATAGTATAGCCGATAGGCTTTGGAGCAAACCAGTGACCGCACACTGGTGTAACAAAGAAGTAATATAGCCGCAAGGCTTTGGAGCAAACCAGTGACCGCACACTGGTGTAACAAGTGTGTTTGTATAGCCGCAAGGCTTTGGAGCAAACCAGCGTCCGCACGCTGTGACCAACTCAGGATAGTATAGCCGATAGGCTTTGGAGCAAACCAGTGACCGCACACTGGTGTAACAAAAAAGTAGTATAGCCGCAAGGCTTTGGAGCAAACCAGCGTCGGCACGCTGGAACCAACAGAGGACCGTATAGCCGTTAGGCTTTGGAGCAAACCAGTGACCGCACACTGGTGTAACAAACAAGTAATATAGCCCCAAGGCTTAGGAGCAAACCAGTGACCGCACACTGGTGTAACAAGTGTGTTCGTATAGCCGCAAGGCTTAGGAGCAAACCAGCGTCCGCACGCTGGGACCAACTCAGGATAGTATAGCCGATAGGCTTTGGAGCAAACCAGCGTCCGCACGCTGGAACCAACACAGGATTGTACAGCCGATAGGCTTGGAGCAAACCAGTGACCGCACAATGGAGTAACTAACAATGTCGCCGACGCTACCAAGCAAGAGGTCGCCAGGATACAGAAGACAGGCGATGCGATGACAGGAACCAGCAACGATCAGTCAGGTCAGGAAACAGCAGAGTTGAAGAACCGCAGGAACTGCAACACCAGAGACTAGGCCGGAACCAGGACTGGAACAACTCAGCAGGCAGGAAACACTGGAACAGTAGCGAACAGGTACTCAGGAACACATGAGATCAGGAACACTGGAACAGAGGCCCAGCTATCACTAGCATAGTGATAGCAGGAATTTCAGAAACAACACGAAAGGGCACCCAAAGGGTGCCCAATCCAGGTTTAAATAGGCAATGAAAGGCGGGCTATCTGCAGACAGCCAATAGCAGCCCCCTACTGGTGACAGACAATGAACTGCAGCAATCACGGGCACCGTGATAGTACCCCCCCTTCAAAGACCCCCTCTCCTAGAATAGGGTCTATGTTTCTGTGGGTAATTGGCATGAAAGGACCTAGTTAGCCTAGGTGCATGAAGGTCCGTACTATCCACCCATGATCGATCCTCAGGACCATACCCTTTCCAATGTACCAGGTACTGTACCCCTCCTCTAAGCCTACGGGAATCAATAATGCTCTGAACCTCGTACTCCTCCTGGCCCTCGACCTCAACAGGTCCTGACACCACAGGTGTGGTAGTATAGCGATTGCAAACCAGAGGCTTAAGAAGGGACACATGGAACACATTATGGATACGCATGGATGCAGGTAGGTCTAGTGCATAGGAGACAGGGTTAATTTTGCGACTAACTCTGTATGGACCAATAAACCGGGGAGCCAACTTATTAGACGGAACCTGCAGCTTGAGATTTCTGGAGGAAAGCCATACTCTATCCCCAACCTGAAAGGAAACCGCTGGAAGCCTCCTGCGATTAGCATGGCGCTGATGACGCTGAACTGACTGACCAAGTGCCCTCTGAACATGTGCCCATGTGGAACGGAGTTGCTCGATATGCTCATCCAGAGCTGGAATCTGTTGCGTCTGAAATGAGTCTGGAAGCAAACAGGGCTGGAACCCATAATTAATCAGAAACGGAGAGCTCCCAGATGAAGAATTGACCGCACAGTTCCTGGCGAACTCTGCCCAAGGCAACAAGTCGGACCAATTATCATGATGGTCAGTAACGAAACAACGGAGCAATTGTTCCAAGCCCTGATTAGCTCGTTCAGCGGCTCCATTGGTCTGGGGATGGTAGGCAGAGGAGAAGGACAGCTGTATGCCCATCTGTTGGCAAAATGCCCTCCAAAATCTAGACACAAACTGGCTCCCCCTGTCAGACACCAGTACCCTAGGCACTCCATGCAACCGGAATACTTCTCTGGCGAACACCATTGCCAATTCCTTCGCTGAAGGAAGACCACGGAGGGGCACGAAATGAGCCATATTAGAAAACCTGTCCACCACCATGAATATAAAGGAGTACCCCTTGGACATAGGCAACTCTCCCATAAAATCAATGGAAACATGAGACCAGGGGCGTTCGCCATTAGGCACCGGTTGAAGCAAGCCCACAGGGAGATGTCTCGGGGTCTTAGCGCGGGCACAGGTGGCACAGGCATTCGTAAATTCGGCAAAATCGTTTCTCATGGAGGGCCACCAAAATAACTGAGAAAGGGACCATAACAATTGGTCTCTACCAATATGTCCCGCAGCCTTAGAGGAATGGTAGGTTTCAAGCAGCCTAGTACGAAATGGTTCAGCGACAAAACATTTGCCCACTGGAGTTTCATGGGGAGCGGACCCCTGAGAGGCCAGGATCTTCTCCCCTAAAGGAGAAGTGATACTTGTGCGTATAGTAGCCAGTATTC
Source organism: Rhinophrynus dorsalis (assembly GCA_037306005.1). Classification (NCBI taxonomy): domain Eukaryota; kingdom Metazoa; phylum Chordata; class Amphibia; order Anura; family Rhinophrynidae; genus Rhinophrynus; species Rhinophrynus dorsalis. The sequence continues at coordinate 114,676,698 of CM074722.1, forward strand.
TATCAGGTTGGATGATGGGTGCTGGTGCTTCCACTCTGTCACTGTCGGCCTCAAATTGTCTTGACAGTGCATCAGCCCTGATATTCTTTGACCCCGGTAAGTATGATACAATGAAATTAAATCGAGACAGGAACAGTGCCCACCTGGCCTGACGGGAGGACAATCTCTTGGCCTCCGAGAGATAAGTCAGATTTTTATGATCTGTTAGGATTAATACGGGATTCTTGGTACCTTCAAGCAAATGACGCCACTCCTTAAGAGCGAGGATAATGGCCAATAATTCTTTGTCACCTATCTCATAGTGGCCTTGAGTGACAGTCAACTTCTTAGAGAAAAACCCACAAGGTCTGAGAGTACCACCTTTATCGTGTCGTTGCAAAAGTACTGCCCCAACCCCAATATCTGAGGCATCAACCTCTAACGTAAATGGAAGTAGAGGATTGGGGTGGGATAACACAGGAGCCGCAGCAAATGCCAGCTTCAAATTCTCAAAGGCATTCTCAGCAGATACCGGCCAACAAGAAGGATTAGCACCCTTGTGCGTAAGATCGGACAAAGGTTTGACAATGGAAGAAAAGTTCTTAATAAACCTCCTATAATAATTAGCGAAACCCAGGAAACGCTGTATGGCTTTAAGACCCTTGGGTTTTGGCCATTGTAAGACAGCTGACAACTTATCCTTCTCCATGGCAATGCCATCATTGCCAATTATGAACCCCAAGAATGGCACACTGGTTCTATGAAAGTCACATTTTTCCAGTTTACAAAATAATTTGTTCTCACGGAGTCGTAGCAATACTGCGGATACATCTTTGATGTGCTGTGCCATGTCTTGAGAGTAAATCAATATATCGTCCAGATAAACCACAACACATGTCTGTAACATATCTCTCAGAACATCGTTTATCAGTTCCTGGAAAACTGCGGGGGCATTACATAGCCCAAATGGCATTACTAGATACTCGTAGTGCCCAGCTCGAGTATTAAAGGCAGTTTTCCACTCATCACCTGCTCGAATGCGCACCAGATTGTAAGCGGCCCGTAGGTCCAATTTGGTAAAAATCGAAGCGCCCTTAAGCCTGTCAAAAAGCTCGGTGATGAGTGGTATTGGGTATGCGTTTTTTGCCATTAGTTTATTCAAGCCCCGGTAGTCAATGCATGGTCTTAATTCGCCATTTTTCTTTTTTACAAGAAAGAACCCAGCCCCAGCTGGGGAGGTAGATTTTCATATGATCCCTCTAGCAAGGGCATCAGAAATGTAATCCTCCATAGCCTTATTTTCCTCACAAGATAATGGATAAGTGCGTCCTTTCGGAGGTACTGCCCCAGGCTGCAATTTGATGCAACAATCATAAGGTCTATGCTGAGGTAGCAAACTGGCCTCTCCTTTGCTAAAAACATCGCCAAACTGTTGGTACACATCCGGTATAGCCGAGGAGGTGCACAGGACCTTAATGGGCTGAATGACGCACTTGTCCATACAAAACTGGGACCAAGCAGCAATTTCACACTTTTTCCAATCAAATTGTGGGTTATGTAACTGTAACCACGGAAAACCCAATATTACCGCATGGTGCGGAGAATTAATCAGTTGAAACTGCTGCTCTTCTCTGTGAAGTGCCCCAATAGTCATAGACAGTGGCATAGTTTCAAATATAACCTGAGGCGGTTCTAAGGGTCTGCCATCAATCGCTTCAATAGTCAAGGGATTTTCTCTTTCAATGCGTGGAACTCCGTGCAATTCAGCAAAGGTATTATCCATAAAATACCCTGCTGCACCAGAGTCAACCAAGGCCAAAACCTCCACAGAGCGTTGTGCCCAAGATAATACCACCTGTATGGTGGGTTTCATTGTGCCCGACACTGGGGACGATTGTACACCACCTAGGGCCTGTCCCCCAAGGTACCCTAGGTGTGTGCGTTTCCCGGACGTATCGGACAGGAATTTAGCAAATGCCCTTTTTTACCGCAGTATAAACACAACCCTTGTCTTCTGCGGTAAAGTCTCTCAGCCTTGGTTAGTCTAGTGAAGCCTATTTGCATAGGTTCACTTGTCTCCCGTACAGGTTCACTAGACTTCAATGCCAGGGGAGGGATGGGTGGGCAAAACATGCTACTAGGCTCATTATTCTTTGACCGTATCTTACGATCTCTGGCAATTGATCTCTCACGTATTCTGGAGTCAATTGTCATAACATATTCAATGTAGTCATCTAGATCAATAGGTAGATCTTTAGCAGCGATTTCGTCCTTAATGTGGTCATTCAGGCCTTGAGAAAAAGCTGCCAATAATGCCTCGTTATTCCAACCTACCTCTGCTGCCAATGTGCGGAATTCGATGGCGTAGTCGCCTACTGTACGCCTGCCCTGATGTATCTCCATAAGGCGTTTGGCAGCAGAGGTGGTTCTACCAGGAGGCTCAAACACTCTTCGAAAGGATTGCACAAATTCTCTAAAGTTCTTAATACAAGGTTTAACATTCTCCCACAAGGGGTTAGCCCAAGCCAAAGCTCTGCCAGTGAGCAGAGATATTGTAAACCCCACTTTACTACGATCATTGGGAAATGCGCGTGCCGTCAATTCCATAAAGATCTCGAGTTGGTTGATGAACCCTCTGCAGAGACTAGGGTCACCATCGTATCTTAGCGGCAACGGTGCAGAAGCCGTTAACCCTTTAACAGTGCCCCCTAGGGGTCTGGTATCACTCTCCGGTGTCTGACTTGGCGAGACCACCGGGCTAGAGCTAGATTTGTCAGCAAGTACCGTGCGTTCAAGGATCGTTTGAATTGCAACTGCCAACTGATCCAAACGTTGCTCGTGCACATCCATCCTCCAATGGATATTCTGTGTATTACCTTCACCTTTGCTGTCTGAGGTCATGGCCCTTTCGTACTGTCACGGTTTGTTATGACTCTCAGACACAAGTTTTAGGTAAAAATCAATTTTATTGAAATAATAAATTGATAACGTAGGATGGCAAACACATGTATACAGATACATACAGAATATAACAAGACAGAATGCAGACTCTACCGGTCCTGTCAATATACCGGACAGGACAGTCTGAAGAAACAGAATGTTAGGCTCTACCGGCCTTGCCAATACCGGGTAAGGCAACCTGCAGATGGGATAGCATAACGGTTCTACCGGCCTTACCAAATTACCGGGCAAGGCAGCCTCAACAGATTCACAATGTAGGCTCTACCGGCCCTGCCAATACCGGGTAAGGCAACCTCAGATGGAATATGACAATAAGGTTCTACCGGCCTTACCAATACCGGGCAGGGCAGCCCAGAGATGATAGCAGCAGTCAGATGGTAATGGCAAATTGACAGGATTGTAAGCAACCCAGTGTACATACACTGAGACCAACAGGGATTAGTAAAGTTGCAAGACTTTGGAGCAAACCAGCGTCCGCACGCTGGGACCAACACAGGATTGTATAGCCGCTAGGCCTTGGAGCAAACCAGTGACCGCACACTGGTATAACAAAACGAGTTTGTATAGCCGCAAGGCTTCGGAGCAAACCAGCGTCCGCACGTTGTGACCAACACAGAACTGTATAGCCGATAGGCTTGGAGCAAACCAGTGACCGCACACTGGTGTAACAAACAAGTAGTATAGCCGCAAGGCTTTGGAGCAAACCAGTGACCGCACACTGGTGTAACAAGTGTGTTCGTATAGCCGCAAGGCTTTGGAGCAAACCAGCGTCTGCACGCTGGGACCAACTCAGGATAGTATAGCCGATAGGCTTTGGAGCAAACCAGTGACCGCACACTGGTGTAACAAAGAAGTAATATAGCCGCAAGGGCTTTGGAGCAAACCAGTGACCGCACACTGGTGTAACAAGTGTGTTTGTATAGCCGCAAGGCTTTGGAGCAAACCAGCGTCCGCACGCTGGGACCAACTCAGGATAGTATAGCCGATAGGCTTTGGAGCAAACCAGTGACCGCACACTGGTGTAACAAAAAAGTAGTATAGCCGCAAGGCTTTGGAGCAAACCAGCGTCGGCACGCTGGAACCAACAGAGGACCGTATAGCCGTTAGGCTTTGGAGCAAACCAGTGACCGCACACTGGTGTAACAAACAAGTAATATAGCCCCAAGGCTTAGGAGCAAACCAGTGACCGCACACTGGTGTAACAAGTGTGTTCGTATAGCCGCAAGGCTTAGGAGCAAACCAGCGTCCGCACGCTGGGACCAACTCAGGATAGTATAGCCGATAGGCTTTGGAGCAAACCAGCGTCCGCACGCTGGAACCAACACAGGATTGTACAGCCGATAGGCTTGGAGCAAACCAGTGACCGCACAATGGAGTAACTAACAATGTCGCCGACGCTACCAAGCAAGAGGTCGCCAGGATACAGAAGACAGGCGATGCGATGACAGGAACCAGCAACGATCAGTCAGGTCAGGAAACAGCAGAGTTGAAGAACCGCAGGAACTGCAACACCAGAGACTAGGCCGGAACCAGGACTGGAACAACTCAGCAGGCAGGAAACACTGGAACAGTAGCGAACAGGTACTCAGGAACACATGTGATCAGGAACACTGGAACAGAGGCCCAGCTATCACTAGCATAGTGATAGCAGGAATTTCAGAAACAACACGAAAGGGCACCCAAAGGGTGCCCAATCCAGGTTTAAATAGGCAATGAAAGGCGGGCTATCTGCAGACAGCCAATAGCAGCCCCCTACTGGTGACAGACAATGAACTGCAGCAATCACGGGCACCGTGATAGTACCCCCCCTTCAAAGACCCCCTCTCCTAGAATAGGGTCTATGTTTCTGTGGGTAATTGGCATGAAAGGACCTAGTTAGCCTAGGTGCATGAAGGTCCGTACTATCCACCCATGATCGATCCTCAGGACCATACCCTTTCCAATGTACCAGGTACTGTACCCCTCCTCTAAGCCTACGGGAATCAATAATGCTCTGAACCTCGTACTCCTCCTGGCCCTCGACCTCAACAGGTCCTGACACCACAGGTGTGGTAGTATAGCGATTGCAAACCAGAGGCTTAAGAAGGGACACATGGAACACATTATGGATACGCATGGATGCAGGTAGGTCTAGTGCATAGGAGACAGGGTTAATTTTGCGACTAACTCTGTATGGACCAATAAACCGGGGAGCCAACTTATTAGACGGAACCTGCAGCTTGAGATTTCTGGAGGAAAGCCATACTCTATCCCCAACCTGAAAGGAAACCGCTGGAAGCCTCCTGCGATTAGCATGGCGCTGATGACGCTGAACTGACTGACCAAGTGCCCTCTGAACATGTGCCCATGTGGAACGGAGTTGCTCGATATGCTCATCCAGAGCTGGAATCTGTTGCGTCTGAAATGAGTCTGGAAGCAAACAGGGCTGGAACCCATAATTAATCAGAAACGGAGAGCTCCCAGATGAAGAATTGACCGCACAGTTCCTGGCGAACTCTGCCCAAGGCAACAAGTCGGACCAATTATCATGATGGTCAGTAACGAAACAACGGAGCAATTGTTCCAAGCCCTGATTAGCTCGTTCAGCGGCTCCATTGGTCTGGGGATGGTAGGCAGAGGAGAAGGACAGCTGTATGCCCATCTGTTGGCAAAATGCCCTCCAAAATCTAGACACAAACTGGCTCCCCCTGTCAGACACCAGTACCCTAGGCACTCCATGCAACCGGAATACTTCTCTGGCGAACACCATTGCCAATTCCTTCGCTGAAGGAAGACCACGGAGGGGCACGAAATGAGCCATATTAGAAAACCTGTCCACCACCATGAATATAAAGGAGTACCCCTTGGACATAGGCAACTCTCCCATAAAATCAATGGAAACATGAGACCAGGGGCGTTCGCCATTAGGCACCGGTTGAAGCAAGCCCACAGGGAGATGTCTCGGGGTCTTAGCGCGGGCACAGGTGGCACAGGCATTCGTAAATTCGGCAAAATCGTTTCTCATGGAGGGCCACCAAAATAACTGAGAAAGGGACCATAACAATTGGTCTCTACCAATATGTCCCGCAGCCTTAGAGGAATGGTAGGTTTCAAGCAGCCTAGTACGAAATGGTTCAGCGACAAAACATTTGCCCACTGGAGTTTCATGGGGAGCGGACCCCTGAGAGGCCAGGATCTTCTCCCCTAAAGGAGAAGTGATACTTGTGCGTATAGTAGCCAGTATTCTATCAGGTTGGATGATGGGTGCTGGTGCTTCCACTCTGTCACTGTCGGCCTCAAATTGTCTTGACAGTGCATCAGCCCTGATATTCTTTGACCCCGGTAAGTATGATACAATGAAATTAAATCGAGACAGGAACAGTGCCCACCTGGCCTGACGGGAGGACAATCTCTTGGCCTCCGAGAGATAAGTCAGATTTTTATGATCTGTTAGGATTAATACGGGATTCTTGGTACCTTCAAGCAAATGACGCCACTCCTTAAGAGCGAGGATAATGGCCAATAATTCTTTGTCACCTATCTCATAGTGGCCTTGAGTGACAGTCAACTTCTTAGAGAAAAACCCACAAGGTCTGAGAGTACCACCTTTATCGTGTCGTTGCAAAAGTACTGCCCCAACCCCAATATCTGAGGCATCAACCTCTAACGTAAATGGAAGTAGAGGATTGGGGTGGGATAACACAGGAGCCGCAGCAAATGCCAGCTTCAAATTCTCAAAGGCATTCTCAGCAGATACCGGCCAACAAGAAGGATTAGCACCCTTGTGCGTAAGATCGGACAAAGGTTTGACAATGGAAGAAAAGTTCTTAATAAACCTCCTATAATAATTAGCGAAACCCAGGAAACGCTGTATGGCTTTAAGACCCTTGGGTTTTGGCCATTGTAAGACAGCTGACAACTTATCCTTGTCCATGGCAATGCCATCATTGCCAATTATGAACCCCAAGAATGGCACACTGGTTCTATGAAAGTCACATTTTTCCAGTTTACAAAATAATTTGTTCTCACGGAGTCGTAGCAATACTGCGGATACATCTTTGATGTGCTGTGCCATGTCTTGAGAGTAAATCAATATATCGTCCAGATAAACCACAACACATGTCTGTAACATATCTCTCAGAACATCGTTTATCAGTTCCTGGAAAACTGCGGGGGCATTACATAGCCCAAATGGCATTACTAGATACTCGTAGTGCCCAGCTCGACTATTAAAGGCAGTTTTCCACTCATCACCTGCTCGAATGCGCACCAGATTGTAAGCGGCCCGTAGGTCCAATTTGGTAAAAATCGAAGCGCCCTTAAGCCTGTCAAAAAGCTCGGTGATGAGTGGTATTGGGTATGCGTTTTTTGCCATTAGTTTATTCAAGCCCCGGTAGTCAATGCATGGTCTTAATTCGCCATTTTTCTTTTTTACAAGAAAGAACCCAGCCCCAGCTGGGGAGGTAGATTTTCATATGATCCCTCTAGCAAGGGCATCAGAAATGTAATCCTCCATAGCCTTATTTTCCTCACAAGATAATAGATAAGTGCGTCCTTTCGGAGGTACTGCCCCAGGCTGCAATTTGATGCAACAATCATAAGGTCTATGCTGAGGTAGCAAACTGGCCTCTCCTTTGCTAAAAACATCGCCAAACTGTTGGTACACATCCGGTATAGCCGAGGAGGTGCACAGGACCTTAATGGGCTGAATGACGCACTTGTCCATACAAAACTGGGACCAAGCAGCAATTTCACACTTTTTCCAATCAAATTGTGGGTTATGTAACTGTAACCACGGAAAACCCAATATTACCGCATGGTACGGAGAATTAATCAGTTGAAACTGCTGCTCTTCTCTGTGAAGTGCCCCAATAGTCATAGACAGTGGCATAGTTTCAAATATAACCTGAGGCGGTTCTAAGGGTCTGCCATCAATCGCTTCAATAGTCAAGGGATTTTCTCTTTCAATGCGTGGAACTCCGTGCAATTCAGCAAAGGTATTATCCATAAAATACCCTGCTGCACCAGAGTCAACCAAGGCCAAAACCTCCACAGAGCGTTGTGCCCAAGATAATACCACCTGTATGGTGGGTTTCATTGTGCCCGACACTGGGGACGATTGTACACCACCTAGGGCCTGTCCCCCAAGGTACCCTAGGTGTGTGCGTTTCCCGGACGTACCGGACAGGAATTTAGCAAATGCCCTTTTTTACCGCAGTATAAACACAACCCTTGTCTTCTGCGATAAAGTCTCTCAGCCTTGGTTAGTCTAGTGAAGCCTATTTGCATAGGTTCACTTGTCTCCCGTACAGGTTCACTAGACTTCAATGCCAGGGGAGGGATGGGTGGGCAAAACATGCTACTAGGCTCATTATTCTTTGACCGTATCTTACGATCTCTGGCAATTGATCTCTCACGTATTCTGGAGTCAATTGTCATAACATATTCAATGTAGTCATCTAGATCAATAGGTAGATCTTTAGCAGCGATTTCGTCCTTAATGTGGTCATTCAGGCCTTGAGAAAAAGCTGCCAATAATGCCTCGTTATTCCAACCTACCTCTGCTGCCAATGTGCGGAATTCGATGGCGTAGTCGCCTACTGTACGCCTGCCCTGATGTATCTCCATAAGGCGTTTGGCAGCAGAGGTGGTTCTACCAGGAGGCTCAAACACTCTTCGAAAGGATTGCACAAATTCTCTAAAGTTCTTAATACAAGGTTCAGCATTCTCCCACAAGGGGTTAGCCCAAGCCAAAGCTCTGCCAGTGAGCAGAGATATTGTAAACCCCACTTTACTACGATCATTGGGAAATGCGTGTGCCGTCAATTCCATAAAGATCTCGAGTTGGTTGATGAACCCTCTGCAGAGACTAGGGTCACCATCGTATCTTAGCGGCAACGGTGCAGAAGCCGTTAACCCTTTAACAGTGCCCCCTAGGGGTCTGGTATCACTCTCCGGTGTCTGACTTGGCGAGACCACCGGGCTAGAGCTAGATTTGTCAGCAAGTACCGTGCGTTCAAGGATTGTTTGAATTGCAACTGCCAACTGATCCAAACGTTGCTCGTGCACATCCATCTGTGTATTACCTTCACCTTTGCTGTCTGAGGTCATGGCCCTTTCGTACTGTCACGGTTTGTTATGACTCTCAGACACAAGTTTTAGGTAAAAATCAATTTTATTGAAATAATAAATTGATAACGTAGGATGGCAAACACATGTATACAGATACATACAGAATATAACAAGACAGAATGCAGACTCTACCGGTCCTGTCAATATACCGGACAGGACAGTCTGAAGAAACAGAATGTTAGGCTCTACCGGCCTTGCCAATACCGGGTAAGGCAACCTGCAGATGGGATAGCATAACGGTTCTACCGGCCTTACCAAATTACCGGGCAAGACAGCCTCAACAGATTCACAATGTAGGCTCTACCGGCCCTGCCAATACCGGGTAAGGCAACCTCAGATGGAATATGACAATAAGGTTCTACCGGCCTTACCAATACCGGGCAGGGCAGCCCAGAGATGATAGCAGCAGTCAGATGGTAATGGCAAATTGACAGGATTGTAAGCAACCCAGTGTACATACACTGAGACCAACAGGGATTAGTAAAGTTGCAAGACTTTGGAGCAAACCAGCGTCCGCACGCTGGGACCAACACAGGATTGTATAGCCGCTAGGCCTTGGAGCAAACCAGTGACCGCACACTGGTGTAACAAAACGAGTTTGTATAGCCGCAAGGCTTCGGAGCAAACCAGCGTCCGCACGTTGTGACCAACACAGAACTGTATAGCCGATAGGCTTGGAGCAAACCAGTGACCGCACACTGGTGTAACAAACAAGTAGTATAGCCGCAAGGCTTTGGAGCAAACCAGTGACCGCACACTGGTGTAACAAGTGTGTTCGTATAGCCGCAAGGCTTTGGAGCAAACCAGCGTCTGCACGCTGGGACCAACTCAGGATAGTATAGCCGATAGGCTTTGGAGCAAACCAGTGACCGCACACTGGTGTAACAAAGAAGTAATATAGCCGCAAGGCTTTGGAGCAAACCAGTGACCGCACACTGGTGTAACAAGTGTGTTTGTATAGCCGCAAGGCTTTGGAGCAAACCAGCGTCCGCACGCTGGGACCAACTCAGGATAGTATAGCCGATAGGCTTTGGAGCAAACCAGTGACCGCACACTGGTGTAACAAAAAAGTAGTATAGCCGCAAGGCTTTGGAGCAAACCAGCGTCGGCACGCTGGAACCAACAGAGGACCGTATAGCCGTTAGGCTTTGGAGCAAACCAGTGACCGCACACTGGTGTAACAAACAAGTAATATAGCCCCAAGGCTTAGGAGCAAACCAGTGACCGCACACTGGTGTAACAAGTGTGTTCGTATAGCCGCAAGGCTTAGGAGCAAACCAGCGTCCGCACGCTGGGACCAACTCAGGATAGTATAGCCGATAGGCTTTGGAGCAAACCAGCGTCCGCACGCTGGGACCAACTCAGGATAGTATAGCTGATAGGCTTTGGAGCAAACCAGCGTCCGCACGCTGGAACCAACACAGGATTGTACAGCCGATAGGCTTGGAGCAAACCAGTGACCGCACACTGGAGTTACTAACAATGTCGCCGACGCTACCAAGCAAGAGATCGCCAGGATACAGAAGACAGGTGATGCGATGACAGGAACCAGCAACGATCAGTCAGGTCAGGAAACAGCAGAGTTGAAGAACCGCAGGAACTGCAACACCAGAGACTAGGCCGTAACCAGGACTGGAACAACTCAGCAGGCAGGAAACACTGGAACAGTAGCGAACAGGTACTCAGGAACACATGAGATCAGGAACTCAGGAACACTGGAACAGAGGCCCAGCTATCACTAGCATAGTGATAGCAGGAAGGTCAGAAACAACACGAAAGGGCACCCAAAGGGTGCCCAATCCAGGTTTAAATAGGCAATGAAAGGCGGGCTATCTGCAGACAGCCAATAGCAGCCCCCTACTGGTGACAGACAAGGAACCGCAGCAATCACGGGCACCGTGATAAGGTGATACAGTGCAGTTCTCCATTTTATCACTTCTCCAGTTCCTATGTTATTCTAAAGAGCCTATTCACTAACATATCCAAAGTTGAAGAAATCTTAGTGCATAGGCTCCATATAATAACATAGGAACTTTAAGAGTGTTAAACTGGAGAAGACATGTCCACTTTATCACCTCTTTATAACTGCTTTATGAATATCCCCCATTGTGTATGTCTTGTAAGTCTTGAAGATGGGAGTGAGCAAAGTTTGCATTTTATCTGGATATGAAAATGAGCATACTGGGCCAGTTAATTATTACCTGCCACCGGCAGGCCGGTAAAAAAACTGGCTTCTTTCCAATGTTAAGTCTATGGAGGGGATGCCTTGGCCGGTATTTTTTTGAACAAAAGGTGGCAACCCTAATAGTGATAAACATATAAACTGAATTATGGAAGTTATTGAATACCTGTGCTGATATTGATTGCAGAAGGGGAGCAGTTATGCATAGATTGCATTGCAGTTAATGTGTTATAAACTATTTGTGTCTATCAGATTCCCATTAAAGACTATGAGTAAATTCTCAGGTAAAATCTTTATCTGCTATAATGTAATCTAGGCCTTACTGTATATGAGCCTGAGCGTAGCATTCTGACATTTCATGATGGATTTGGGTAGATTGGGGTAAGCCAATCAATAGATAGCTGTAGACAAGGTATTACAAGATGGTAATTTTTAAACTTAGTGGAGCCTTACGTGGGATAAGGATATATTGTAGAGTTATTTAGTATATGAGTTATAACATTATGTAAGCGACTGAAGATGGAATCAAAGATAATCCCAGGCAGAAGGTTTTGGAGACTGGTGCAATGGTGGTGCTGTTTCAGGAAGAGATATCAGATAGTAGGTGACTTGATACTGTTGAAAAGGAGAGATGGATTTGTGTATCATCAGCATAAACATTACATTGTGGATCTTCTAGTTTATCAAGACAGGATGTGTTCATAGATATAGTTGTGTCCTTAAAGGGATAGTAATACTTAAAATGTAAAAAAAAATATGTTGTAGGGTTTATCCCCCTGAGTAAAACAAGAGTACTCCCACTGCTGAGAGGTGTTTTATTCAAAAGTTATTAATTTTCAAAGTTGAATTTTTTAGGTGCAATATCACAGTGGCCTGAAATTGTACAGTGGCGCTGTTGCTACACGATCCTATGGACAACTCTGGTCAGTTGACCATAAATCTCCATAGGATGGTGTAGCAACAGCGCCACTGTACAATTTCAGGCCACTGTGATATTGCACCTAAAAAATTCAACTTTGAAAATTAATAACTTTTGAATAAAACACCTCTCAGCAGTGGGAGTACTCTTGTTTTACTCAGGGGGATAAACCCTACAACATATTTTTTTTTACATTTTAAGTATTACTATCCCTTTAACCACTTAAGGACCTTTGACGGTCCTGGCACGTCATGGGTTGGGGATCCATAAAGACCCATGACGTGCCAGAACCATCATGGAATTCAGGGTTCCCCACGTGGCTGCATGCCATTCGGGGAGCCCTGAATCAGATTCTGGAAAAAAAAATGGTCTGTGGTCCTTAAGTGCCAGCCAGGTGCGTGAGCAGCCAGTCCTTAAGGGGTTAAAAAAGAAACAGTAGTGAACAAAATATGCAATAGTAGGAGACATTAAATGTGTGATTAGAAAAGAAAAATGAAAATGTTATGTGCAAATATTCCAGAAGGGTTATGCATTAAAGTATGATAAAGGTGTAATAAAGTGGTGATAAAGAGGATGTGACTTCTACAGTGTTATAAACTCTCATATTCTTATGTTATTTTGTGAATTAGCTCTATAAAATAACATAGGACTTGGAACGTTTATCACACTGAAGGAGTCATCTCTACTTCATCACCTCCTTATCCCACCTTAGTGCACCTCCCCCCTGGACAATAAATGAGAACCCTGAAGCCCTGGAAAAGGCTGGAATGTTTGTTCCCATAGATCATATGTAAGACTAGATTTTAGGCTTTGAAAACAAATAGAGAATTTTTACACAGGTGAACATGGAGAACATGGGATATATGTGTACAGTATATTGTTCCTTTAATTTTATTCTCTAAATGGACAATGCAGGAAAAATATCATTATTTTCACATGGATATTAACAAAGTAGTAAACTTGATTTTAGAATTAAATGTGTTGTTTTTTTCCTGTCGAATAAAACAAAGGTAACCCCACTTCTAGGATATGTCCCATTCAAAAGTAATTACAGCTCACAATTTTTAAATTAAAGTGTTCAAAACAACACCAGTGGGAGTCCTAAAGGCATTTTTATTATAATGCTTTCTATAGGAGAGCGTGAGTCATTGACTAAGCCTTTCCATAGCCATTGATAGGAAGAGCCCACCTGGTCACCAGAAAATTGCAAATTGAAGTTAAGAAAACCCCAAAACATTGAAATAACTTTTGAATTATAAATCTCCCAGCAATGAGAGTGCCCTTGTTTCACTAAATAGGAAAATCCGTATAACATTTTTGTAAGTTTACATTCCTTTTGGTGTGTTATTTTTAGTTTTACTGTAAAATATAGGAATAGCACTAAAAGTATGGAAGCTAGACACAAAGCTTGTCAAGGAAATGTTGGATACAAAGGTATGTAACTGACAGCAGCACATACAGAAAGTAGGGCAACAAGGCATATTGAGCAGACTTCAAAGGAGAAAAATGAGTGAAATAAAGAGGAAGCAGAAGGTGTTATGTGCAGTAAATGGAGAGAAAGATCCCTACACCAGCTCTAGGCCTGTGCCAATTTGTGTTGTGTTCTTTGTTCTCTGAGCTATATGAATCCATCTCAGCTAAAGTGGCCTTATTCCTCGGCACTTTATGAACATGATTAGCATAGTTCATGCAGTGGCTACAGCTCTAACCTATACACATTACAAGTTTATTGATGTTACAAACCAAACGGTATCATCCCGAGTCTAACATACTTTGGTGCTTTTCCCAGCTGAAGGCACCAGTGAAGGTTTCCACTAACATAATATAATTTAAAGGCTAACACACTTTGCCCTTCATATTCCATTAAAGCAACACTACCTGCTCTTATTAATAATAAACCCTCACTTTTCCTTGTCTATGTTAAACATATTTATGGCCACTGAGAACCAATTCTGTGTGAACAGGTTCTCTAAAATTAATCTTTGATTAGTACTTCATATCATGCCAGACTTCAATGAGTTTAGTGTCCTCGAGTCCTGCAATAACGAATCATGTCCACTTCCATAGACGTGATATCCAGTGCCAGAGGGGTATGCTTTATAATGTGTGTATACCATTCTGGCACTCAAAGGGTTAAATATTAATTTGCGGGAACTGATGCAATCAGAGTTGATTCATAACAACCATTAGAATCTACTGCCCAGATTAGGGTAAGTGGAATTTTTATTATTAGGAGGTGTTAGTATTCCGTTTGAACATTGTTTTTCTTTTATTTAACCAAAAAATATTTTAATTAATCTAATAGCCTAACATTCATCTCCTTTATTGTGGGTTTGTCCCATAAATCCACCACTGTTTCATTTTCTTCTCATCCAGACTCAGGATCTGTCACAATTCATGTGCACAGGATAGCATAAAATGGGTAGTGTTGCCATTTAGTTGGTATTTTACCTGTAGGCTGGTGAAAATTAGACTTGAATCCAATCCTATATAATAATTCGCCAAGTTGTGTGTAACGCCCGACATGCGCAGTAGACACTGCTGCGCGTTCGGCAGTCATGCGCAGTAGAGACTGCCCGCGCCGCGGCTGATACAGAGCTGGGCGCTCCGAAGGAGCGTCCAGCTCTGTATCAGCCGAGGCGCGGGCAGTCTCCACTGCGTGTGACTGCCCCGCGACCGGCTGCCAGAGGCACTGTGGCCCGTGTAACGGGCTGTTCAACTAGTAATAATAATAAAATAATAATACACCACCAATTGTTTTGTTTTTCTGCAAGCTGGCAACCCTAGAAAAAAATCTTTACCATTTTTGATTTACAAATTAACCTTTTGTTTGCCAGAAGCAATGCGTTACGTTCCCCTCTGGCACTCAAAGGGTTAAGAGGCTCCCAATTTGGATGATCTTCAATCATTAATTTAAAAGTCTATTTTGAAATCCCTGTTCCAGCAATCCCTTCTTGGAGATTTACGAAAGCCAGTGCTGGAGCTTTGTAAATATTAACAGCTCATGCTCCCCAACTGTGAAGTGTGTCAGTAGGATCCCACAACAATCTGAAACTGGAAATCTAGATACATACAAATGACAATTTCAGTGCTGGACTCACAGAAATCTAAAACGTAGATGGATAACTGCCCACTGACTGCTGTGCAAAATTGACAAAGAAAACTTTATTCTCATGTATGTATACAATTAAATGATAGATAGATAGATAGATAGATAGATAGATAGATAGATAGATAGATAGATAGATAGATAGATAGATAGATAGCTGTCAGCTGCCTAATTCAAATGTTATAACAGTTTATACTGTCAGGAAATGAATAAAAACATTTACTTCCTAAAAGTTCTAACTGACAGCAAGACCTCCCCGCAACTTAAAAGGGGAGGCATGTCTAAGCAGGGGTAGTTAAGTAAAGGTTAGAGGGGGGGGTAGGCAGGAAGTGAAGGGGGGGGGCAAGGAGGTATATATAAGGCCAGGGGATTGTGGGAACTTCCTCTTGGGAAAAAAGAGAAAAAAAAAAAAAGAAATAGTTATCTGTGCGCTTACTCAGGATGGCAGCGGAGGGTCTGTTGGAGGAGGTACGGCGATTGCTGGCAGCGGGGGGTGAAGACTGGCTGCGGGAGCAATTGGCTCGGAGGGCTGATGGTGCTTCCTCTGCTACGGTGGTTCGGCCGGTGCGGAGTACTCGCGCGCGGCCGCCTGCTAGGCTGAGCCCTGCTGGAATCCAAGCCCTGTCAGTCGGGCTCGTGGACGGCAGGCCAGGGATGGTGAGTCATCTGCTCGGAGGAGTGTGAGGGAGTCCCCAAGGAGAGCATCACAGGAGCGGAGATCTGTAGGGGCTGAGGACAGACGGTCTGGCGGGCGGAGCTTCAGGAGACGAGAGGAGGATGCCGATGCCCGCAGCAGAAGCCGGTCTCATCATTCTCCTGGTGCGGCTGCTCAGGTACTGGAGAGCTCATTACGTGGAGGAGGGGTACTGCGGGAGGGGTTACCGGGGGCCTGTATTGGGCTCTCAGTGTGTTGGTCTTGGCCCTATTCTTGGTTGCTCTGCAGCCTGTTCCCTGTTTTCTTCCTTCTAGATAGGGTCCCTTTCCCTCTCACCCTTTGCATGTCCTGGGTCCTTTCTTCACCTCCCCCCCCCCCCCCCCCCGTTTTTTTTTTTTTTTTTTTTCCTCCATTCTTTCCCGGTGGTCTGGGGGATTCCTGGGTGGATTGGAGGTCAGGGTTGCCTGTCCTGGTGCTTATGGGGGGTCCTTGGTTGTTCCTTTGTTGCAGGTTGCTGGATCCTCACGGGGGGCGGGGCTGTTGGTGGTATGTCTGTACATCAGGTGTTGGGCGCTTGGCAGGACAGTGTACTTGGGGGTTTGGGGAGTGTTCCGTCTGCTGCTGGAGCGTGGGGGGCTGGCCTGCCAGGTTCAGATACTGGGCCTGGGGTAGGGGCTCCCGTTGCTTTGCCGGCTGGTGGTCCCTGGGCCGGGGTGCTGGGGTTGGGTACTGGGGGTGTCGGCTCCACTACTGGTGGGTTGTCCAGGTCGGGGTTTGGGTCTGTGGGTGCTGGAACGGTGCCTGTTGGTGTTGGGGCTCCAGGGTCCCTCCTGCAGGGTGCTTCGGGTTTGATACTGCCCGGGGGTTTGGGGGTAGCGGGGCCTGTGGGAGAGGTGGGTGGTACCTCTTCAGCGGGTTCTGTGCCAGTGGCTGGTGGTGGTCTGCCAGGTGTGGGAGTGCTGGCGGGGTTAGGTCCCTGGGATTCGCAGTTGCTAGGTCAGAGTGGGATTGGGAGTAGCGGGGTTGGTTTGGCTCAGCTAGGGGGGGGTTCCTACAGCGGCATTTGGGGCCGCATATATGTGCTGGGAGGGGCCATTGGGCATTCATTTAAAGTTGGAGGTTAAGGAGAAGATCTGGCGGAATGAATTTGTTGAAATTTTTTCACTCCTTCCGCTTGATGAGGCGCCTCCTGACAAGGAGGAAAAGGATGCGGAAAAGAGGGAGGAAAATGAACACCGTAGGTATCGCAAGATCCCGAAGGTGTTCGGGAATTGGATCCACGCCTTTTCCATTCTTGCCAGCGTTATTGGGGAGCGTTTTCCCGCTAAATGCTCGTCGTTATTTTGTTATCAGGACACGATCTGGAGTGCCTGTAGGATTTATGGGGGCTTGGCGTGGTGGACGTATGATGAACAATTTCGTCAGCGCATGGCGGTGCGGCCGGCTCTCTCATGGGATCAGTTGAACATAGGGTTGTGGTTATCTCTCATGACTCGTCTGGCTGGTTCTCCCATGGGACTGCAGTCCTTTCAGGCCGGCGCCGGGGGGGGTTGGGGCTCCCCGCCACGCCTTCCTCGTCTTCCAAGAAGGCCGGATTCTGCTGGCAATTTAACGACGGGCATTGCAAGTGGGGAGCTTCCTGTAAATTTAAGCACGAATGCTCTGGCTGTTCGGGCGCACATCCCTTTGCCAAGTGTTTCAAGAAGCCACGAGGGGGGGATAAGGGAGGTGCGGTGGGCGAAAAGGGGGAAGACTCCGGTGTCCGCAGAAAAGATGGGCCCCTGGCTAAGCGTGTACATGGATAGGGAGGCAGCGCAGATCCTGGAAGAGGGGTTCACAGTGGGTTTCCAGATCCCTAGTTGAGCTGGGTTTGGGGTGGCTGATGCTGGGAATTTGCGATCGGCGATCCTTCACCCCGATGTGTTGCGGCACAAGGTGATGAAGGAGGTTCAATTGGGTAGGATGGCGGGTCCGTTCTCCCGGCCGCCTCTTCCGGATTTCTGGGTTTCTCCTTTGGGGGTGGTCCCGAAGCGGGATCCGGGAAAGTTTCGCCTCATCCATCATCTGTCCTTCCCGTTTGGGTGTTCGGTCAATGATGCGATTGACCCTGCCTTTTGCAGCGTTTCGTATGCTTCTTTTGATAGGGCGATTGCCTTGGCCACTAAGGCGGGGCAGGGGGCGTGGTTTGCTAAGGCTGACATTGAGTCGGCGTTCCGGCTTCTCCCGGTTCATACGGACTGCCATCATCTGTTCGGGTGCAAGATGAATGGTGAATATTTTGCGGACTTGTGCCTGCCCATGGGGTGTTCGTTGTCATGTGCTCTGTTTGAGCACTTTAGTACGTTCATCGAGTGGGTGGTGCGTAAGGAGGTGGGTTTCGCGTCCATCTTGCACTACTTGGATGATTTCTTGTGTGTTGGGCCTGGTGGTTTGGATGTGTGTAGATGATTGCTCTGGAATGTGTTTGCGGTTAGTTTGGAGTTCCATTGGCCCGGGAGAAGACGGAAGGGCCCACAACTTGTCTGTGTTTCTTGGGAATCGAGTTGGACTCGGTTTCCATGGAATGCAGGTTGCCGTTGGACAAGTTGGCCGCTCTATTGGGGGATGTGTTGGCTTGCCGGAAGGCTCGGAAGGTTCCCCTTCACGCCTTACAGTCCTTGTTAGGTAAACTCAATTTTGCCAGCCGGATCATCCACATGGGTCGGGTGTTTAGCCGGCGTTTGGCACAGGCTACGGGTGGGGCGTTGCTACCGCACCATCACATTCGGATGACGTTGCCATTACGGGAAGATCTCAAGGTGTGGGAACAGTTCCTAGTTGATTTTAACGGGCGCTCCTATTGGCAGTCGCCGGTGCAAACTAATGGTGATTTGGATCTTTATACAGATGCTGCTGGGTCTGTCGGTTTTGGGGCGATCTTCGGATCAGACTGGTGTGCGGAGCTTTGGCCAGAGGCTTGGGTTGAAGCGGGGTTGACACGAAATATTTTGTTCCTTGAGCTCTTCCCGATAGTGATGGCGGTTTCGTTGTGGGGTGACCGTATACGGGATTGCTGCATTGTTTTCCATTCTGACAATATGGGGGTGGTCCAGTCTGTCAATGACCTTTCAGCGTCCTCTCCTCCCATCTTGGCATTGCTGAGGCATTTGGTGTTGTGCTGTCTGCGTCTGAATCTGTCTTTCAGGGCGCGTCATGTGCCTGGGATATTATACGTGGCTGCTGACGCTTTATCTCTCGATTCCATGTGGCGGAATTCCAGAAGGCGTGCCCGGGGGCGAAGGCAGCGGGGACACCTTGCCCCGCGGGTTTTTGGGAACTTGGCGGAGTGCCGTTGGCTTTTGGATAAAGAATTCGGTGTCCCGGCCACCTGGGCGCGGTATGCCGCAGCTTGGGACGACTGGATTTCTCTGGAGCAGCTGGCGGGCAATTTGGTGTCTGAAGCTGAGTGTGTTGATGGGGTCCTTTGGTTGGTGTGGGATTGGCATGTTAGGGGGCTGTCTGCTTCGGCACTGTCAGCGAAAGTGTCGGGTCTGGCATTTGGCTTTAAGTTGAGGGGATGGAAAGTTTTACAAAGGCGTTTTCGGTGCGTATGGTGCTGCGTGGTTTACGTCGGGGTGCGGGATCCCGGGATTCTCGTCGTCCGGTTTCTTTTCCATTACTGCGGCGGATCGTGGACATACTGCCGGCGGTTTGTCAGGATGATTTTGAAAGGTGCCTGTTTAATGCGGCCTATTGCCTGGCGTTTTTTGGTGCCCTTCGCCTTGGTGAGTTGCTTAGTGGTAGCAAGTTTCGTCCGGGTGGGGTGTTGGTGGAGGATGTTCGATTGGGGTCCGATTCCTTGGAATTCCGTCTGCGGCGGTCAAAGACTGATGTGCTCGGTAGGGGTAGTTGGGTTACGCTGTATGTGTTGGGAAGTGTGGCGGTGTGCCCAGTTTCGGTGGTTCGGCGTTTCTTGTCCTTGCGCCCTGCTGTGTCGGGTCCTCTGTTGGTTCACCGGGACGGCTCAGTTCTTACGCGTTTTCAGTTTATCAGGGTTTTTCGGATGGGTTTGGAGTATTTGGGTTTTCCGGCAGGTGAGTTTGGGGGTCACTCATTTCGTATAGGTGCTGCGACAGAAGCGGCCAGGTTGGGGTTGCCGGATGCGACTATTAAACGGATTGGTCGTTGGGACTCGCCGCGTTTTCAGTCCTACGTTCGTCCGGGGCGGGTTCTGGGGGATTAGGGTTTTTTATGAGCTCGGGGTTACGGTTGGTTTGTTTGTTTTACAGGTGCTGCAGTCCTGCGGGTGTGGATCGTGGGGCACTCCTTTGTGTTCTGGGCCAGTAGGAGAGCTGCAGTTCGGGGGCGAGGATTACAAATGTCCTTGGATGGATCATTGGCACGGGTATCTTGGTTTGGCTATCGGGGACTGAGTTGGTCTCAATTCCTGCCTTTGATCTCGAGGCTGGTGTCTGTTGAGGGTTCGGCTCCGCATGTTTTGGCGGTCCATTTGGGGGGCAATGATTTGGGTTCGGTTCCCGTTTGGCAGTTGGGTGAGGACATAAAGGGGGATTTGGAGTCTCTAATCCTAGGGTTCCCGGGCTTGAGGGTGGTGTGGACCGAGATCATACCTCGGCGGTTCTGGGCTAAAGCTCATGATCCTACTGCTTTAGATAGGGGTAGGATTCGCCTAAATAGGAGGGTCTCTCGGTTCGTTGTCGCCCGTGGGGGTGTGGCGGTTCGTCACCGGGTGTTTGAAGACAGGGAGTTGGCTTTGTTCCGGGATGACGGGGTCCACCCTAATGATTTGGGGTTGGACTTCTTTAATCTGGAACTGTCAGGGGCGTTGGAACAAGCCACAGCTTTGGTTGGGGGGAAGGGCCTGGATGAGTAGGGACACATCAGGCCCTTGTGGCGCTTTGGGCCCTTGCCAAGGGTAGAATGGTCAGTAATTGGGGGATAAGGAGGCCAGCGGCCTGGTGACAAGGACACCCGGACTGGGGTCGCGGGTTTAATCACCGGCCCCATTGAGCTACGGGCCAGCTAATGGGGCGCGGTAAGGTGAAGCAAAAAACGGGTTGAGCCAGAGGCTCTGGTAAAAGGTGTATGCAAGTTGATGTCTACCAGGGTAGGAATTGGCAAGGGCTTAAAATAAAAGTGATTTAATTGGTGTGTGTTTTAAGTTAATAAAGCTGTGGCCTGGTTTAACCCAAAATTATGTGTCTGTGTCTTTACTTAAGTCACTGCCCCATGCTTAAGACAAGACCTCCCCGCAACTTAGAAGGGGAGGCATGTCTAAGCGGGGATAGTTAAGTAAAGGTTAGAGGGGGGGGTAGGCAGGAAGTGAAGTGGGGGGCAAGGAGGTATATATAAGGCCAGGGGATTGTGGGAACTTCCTCTTGGGAAAAAAGAAAAAAAAAAAAGAAATCGTCCCTCCCTCCCTCCCTGTTTGGCTGTTGTTGTTTTGGGGTTTCTGGGGGTATTATGTTATGTTTGTCACAGCTTTTGGGCGCTTTGGGCCCTTGCCAGGGGTAGAATGGTCAGTAATTGGGGGATAAGGAGGCCAGCGGCCTGGTGACAAGGACACCCGGACTGGGGTCGCGGGTTTAATCACCGGCCCCATTGAGCTACGGGCCAGCTAATGGGGCGTGGTAAGGTGAAGCAAAAAATGGGTTGAGCCGAAGGCTCTGGTAAAAGATGTAGGCAAGTTGATGTCTACCAGGGTAGGAATTGGCAAGGGCTTAAAGTAAAAGTGATTTAATTGGTGTGTATTTTAAGTTAATAAAGCTGTGGCCTGGTTTAACCCAAAATTATGTGTCTGTGTCTTTACTTAAGTCACTGCCCCATGCTTAAGACATGACTCAGCAGTTTCTATCACATTGTATAGAGAATTGTTTATCAGTGACTCGATTCAATTCCCCTCAATGAAAAAAAAAAACAGCCAACAGCATTTTTTCAAGCATGGTAAGCTATTGAATTACCTGTGTTGTGAAAACCCTCCCCAAAAAACACTGAAAGATGCAATTCAATTGAATGCATTAGCCCTAATATCTGTTAAGGGACCCACCTTATCGTGGGAAAATCTGCACCCATTTTTTTGGGCGAAGAGTCTCTGAATGGATCTCAAAACAGCTGACTCATCAAGTTAAAAAAACCTAAAGAAAAAGTGACCAGTGGATCTATTGATGTGGTGCCCTAAGCCCCATATCTATACATCCAAAGCACTGAAAAAAATGTGTGAAACATTAGTAAAATTAACCCCTATGAGTGCCAGTGGGGTATGATTACCCCACTGGCACTCACAGGGTTAATCCGACTAAGGTAAACAGCTAAAGCCCCTGAAAATAAACACTTACTATTAATCCTGATGTCCAGCAGAGTCTTCAGCACCCTGGTCAGCTACTGTCCATCTTTTCTTTTGTCCTCTCTCTTCTTTCTCTCCATCTTCTTTCTTCTTCTCTTCTGTGTTCTTTCTTCCATGTTCCAATCACAGTCCTGTAAAAGACAGAAAAAGAGAAATATTAACTATGCGCCTCAAACTTAACTTGGACATATGTGCATAGTTTAACCCCTCGAATGCAGAGCAATGCATTGTGTACCTCTCTGGCACTCAAAGGGTTAAGCATTGCACCCATGTCCGAGTTAAAATAATATTAGAAGATGCCAAACAAAGCAAATTATTCCCATATTTCTCCACTAATATTATGTATACATGATTATAATAGACACTTTTGTGCCCAAAATGGATTATTAAGACAATGCCCCTTTGTATTCTCTGCCGCTGTCGGTGGTGGCAGGAATAGAAGACAAACCTCCCCCAAGCACCTCATGGGACGATGCCCGTTCCAATGCGAGGGAATTTTGAACACAGACTGCCATTTTATATGGGCAGTCTCTGTTCAAAATGACTCACAGCCATTGGCTGGGAAGTGTGCTTACATACCTTCCAGTCAATCAGCTTCGAGTGGGGGATTGAAGGAACATGCTTGAAGCTGCTTGGCTGGGAAGTGCATGAGCACACATCCCAGCCATTGGCTGTGAGCCATTTTGAACAGAAACTGCCCATATAAAAAAGGCACTCTCTGTTCAAAATTCCCTCACACTGGAATGGCATCAGCCCTTGAGGTACTTGGGGGGGGGGGGGTCTGTGTTCTATTACTGCCACCAACATTGGCAGAGAACACAAAGGTGGCATTGTCTTAATAATCCATTTTGGGCACAAAAGTTTGGTTTTATATTAGAAAACATACATATAATATTAGTGGACAACTGGGAAAATATTTTGTTTCATTTGTCATCTTCTAATATTATTTTAACTCAAACATGTGTGTAATGCTTAACCCTTGAGTGCCAGAGAGGTACGCAACGCATTGCTGTGCAATGCGTTGCGTACCTCTCTGGCACTCAAGGGATTAAAGTATGCACATATGTCCGAGTTATGTTTGGGGCACACAGTTAATATGTCTCCTTTTCTTTCTTTTACAGGTATTTGATTGGAACACAGAAGGCAAGAAGATGGAACAGGAGAAGAAAGAAGATGGAACAGGAGAAGAAAGAAGATAGAACGAGAGTAGACAGAAGAAGAAAATTAAGAAAAAATGAAGAAGGTAGATAGAAGAAGGCGGATAGTGGATGACAGGTAAGTCTGGGTGTTAGGCTAGTGTTACGGGTAGAGGAAACTTCTAATGCAAAGAAAGTAACATTCAAACTGTAATCTGGAGATATGCATCTCTCAGCTGTGTCAGTACCATTTTTTACTCAGCAAGAAAAGATATATGCTATATATTTTTTGCATAAAACGTTTACTCTGTTAATGAGCATGCAGCAGCCTTACTGCAGAGAAAACAGCAGATCCTGTTTTGGAGACAGGAAGTAAGGCTAATCTCTCTCTCTAGTGTTTAGAACTCTGTAGCTGCACTGTAGTACTACTTCCTGCTGGGGGGGCAACACTTCATAACTGAACTTTGCTATTCTCTCTCAGAATCCTCTCTAAAATATTATGTGGCATATGCACAACAAAAGAAAAGAGTAATTCTGGGGCACACCAATTCCACTATACAGGGAGAATAAGATTTCACCTTGATTTAAATGGCTTGAACATTTACCATCATTTAAACAAGGTTTTTAACCCCTTTAATGCTGGATAGGTCTCCATCTCATTACTTTGACAACCTCTCCAGCATTCATGGGATTAACCCTTTGAGTGGCAGAGGGGTACACAATGCATTACATAACCCTCTGGCACTCAAAGGGTTAAAAACCCCATTAAAATCAATGGGGATTATTATCTGCTCCCTGATTTGCCACACAATGTCTCCACGTTTCTTCATACACTTTGCTATGAATGATAATATACTGTATTATGCATATTACTATAAGACACCTAATGGCCTTATGTCCAGTATAAAGGCAAAGTGCACACAATCTTGGGTAAACCAACTGTACAGTAGGGGACAAATAAACATTCTCAAAATGCCACTTACTTTAAATGAGTCTTTAACCCACTAACTCCTAGAGCGGGCTCCAATGCATTGTGAAGCAATGCACTGGAGAACTCTGTAGCATTCGAACGGCTAAAAACCCCACTTAAAGCAGAACTTTCAGAACATGCTAAGTCACCATGCATTCATTAAACGCATGGCGACTAGCTGGGAAATAGATGCCTTACCTTTAAAAAATAGCACAGTTTAAAGTAATCCTTCCCATTTGGGGACTGACAGGCAGGTTAGTGCAGTCCGCCTGCCTGCACCATCAGTCCCTTCTGGTAATTACATGGTGCACTGCAGTGCTAATCAGTGGAGACCGGGACCGACACAAGATGTCTGCGCTGTAGCCTGGGTTCTGGTCTCCAAACAGGAAGGATTACTTTAACCTGTGCTATTTTTTAAAGGTAAGGCATCTATTCCCAAGCTAGTTGCCATGCGTTTAATGAATGCACGGTGACTTAGTATGCTCTGAAAGTTCCGCTTTACGTCAATTAGACTGTTTATTTGTCCCTTTTGGTGGAGCTGGTTTGCTCTTTGAATATTGAATTTACCTCCAACATCAGCACATTTGCATTTTGCCCATGTATAGGAATTTACATACGAGATGGGCAATGAAAATCAGCCAATACATACACCTGCCTTTGCTCCTGCTTTCAAAGTCTTCTGGCAACCTGCAGCTAAACAAAATCCACATTAATCAGTGCACTGGTGCTACCTGCTGGACACATGAGGTATACCATGAACAGTAAAAACATGGTACATTGTTAACTGTGTAAAGGATGAGATTAAAACAATATTGTAATTAAAAAATAAAAGTGATTTAAATCATTTATTTTTAATTATTATACACCTATACAGTGTAGCATCACAATCAGAGGAGTAAAGATGGATGAAAGTGTTCTCAGTGGCAAATAAATTGATGAAATCTAAGATTTTCTGCCTCCAACAGGAATTTACTCAAGAAGGTCCTTTCCACCATCATCTTACACCTCAGCTAAACTGGATGTATGTGTGCATGGGTGCGTGGTGATGAATGTGACACACTGGATAAAATGTACAAGGGAATAGAGCAGACTGACACCCTATTTAGTGTGTAATCCTTAAATTAGTAATTAACCCTGAAAAATCCAAGTTCCCTGAAACAAGAGACTTGTACTGTTCAGTATTAAGGAGTGATAATTGAAGGATAGTATTAATGTCCTAACAATCTACAATACTAAGGATGATTAGGGAAATACCCCATCGAAAACCCTTTTTCGCTAAGTGATTACTTAGAACTCTTGGGGGGCCCTACTCCAAGATTAATGATTTAGGGGATATATTAAGAAATTCTATTTAAATGTATTTCTCATTTGGTGACAGAGGAAGCTCAGTTGTCGTTTTTAGCTAGTTGTTTCAATAAAATGTTGTTTTTTTTTTTTAATTCTTAATATCCCCCTTTCCTTTTTCTCCTTTCATTACTTTGATCCAATTGTGAGATGTTACCAATAAGGATAATATGGGTGTGCAAATGTGGTACACTTCTGTCTCACCTCTTCTATGGGGAGAAACTTTGTGTGTTTCTACAATGACAATTACATGGTAAGCTTTCCCCATTAAGGACCATAGGGCTGTGCAAGACATTGCTCCACAATGCACCGCTCTGGTCCTTACAGGGATAGTAATGTTTCAAAATAAAAGCAGCTCCAATGAATCTACATAGTATTTGGTCCTTTGAGAGTGTTGTTTCAATACTGTCAGAGTTGTATAAGTTCAAGAGTAATTGAATGATAAAATATCCCCCTCCCACCCCTTTACTGATGTAACACTGCTCACCTCAGAACAGAAAGGTGGTGTCCAGACGTCTTGCAGAGAGGAACAATCTTTAATTAGCATAAGGGAAAAACCAGAAAACCCTGTCAAGGGGACATGGTTTTCATTGTTCTCACAGTAAGAAGATTGTCCCTTGCTGTTTGATCTTAAAGGGACATTAATATCCCATAAAAAATAATTCTCCTTTTGCCGATGAAAAAAAAAATATTTGAAGCAAATCCCATCTCTCAAACTACTATGGTTTGAGAGATGTTCGCATTGAAAGCTCCCCCCTCCCTCCCCTTCTCCTGACCTCAGAGCTGTGTTGACAGCAGGAGATCCCGGTCCGGAGACCAGCTGGCAGCTCTGTAGCAGAGCCAAAATCACTTTTTTTAAAAAGAATTACTTCATTGGTAAGGTCTATAACGTGTGCCTGGTTGGCAAGCACACTTTGTAGACCGTTCCAATTAAGTAATTCTTTTTAAATAATGCATTTTCAGCTCTGCTGAAGAGCCTCCTCGAGTCGGCCGACTTCAACCTCCTGCTGTCAGCTTTACCAGATTCCCCATCTGAGGGGAGGTGGCTTACACTAGGTAAAAGGGGCGGGAGGGGGATACTTTATCATTCAATTACTCTTGAACTACAACTCTGGCAGTATTGAAATAACACTCGCCATGGCACAACTACTATGAAGATTAATTGGAGCTGCTTTTATTTTGAAACATTACTATCCCTTTAAAGTGTTACATAGGCTCATTCACTGTGCATAATCAGTTTAAAATATCTCTGCAGCTGTCATGTTTACTTCCATGGTTGTGACATCCACAACTAAGTGAAAATGTAATTTCTTAAACAAAAGCACAAGGGCAAAATTCAAAGGGGCCAATGGGATTTTGTGATTGTAGCTAGTTATGTAGGAGGTTATTGTTAACAGTTGTATCTTCTCTTTTAACTTGTACCTATTCCTACAGAAGAACTACCATCCCCTCTGTCATTATCTCTGCCTCTAGCCCTGTGTTGTCACCTCTGTGATGTTATGGCTGTAAGACCTTGGCCTAGACTCACAAAATGTCGATGTGGTATCGGTATGATATTGTCCACGTGTTCGAATCGCACCGACAATTCGATCTGCACACACATCGACATATTCACAAAAATGGTCAGATGGAAGGGGAGGGTTGGAGAAGGTCCCTATTAGCATACAGGATTTTCAAAGTGCTTTCGGTGTGGAAGGGATCTTGTCCCCTCACACATCACCAACACTACGACAATTCTGAACAGTATTCTCTGTGCTTCCCTACCCAGCCAGTAGGGCAACACAGAGAAGGCTTTCAGCACCATGGACAACATTGAATGCCATAGGGATGTGCACTGCTCACCCCTGTGGCATTCAAAGGGTTACATTTAACAGAAATAGTACACCAAGCACTACACAATGCTCCCCCCTTGACATCCCTCCCCCTTAGCATGTCGACATATATCACATATATTTAACATACTAACTCCATCCGACATTCACCTCAGGGACTGAAATTTAGTACAGGAACCTGTCTTCTATTTGACACTTAACCCTTTGAGTACCAGAGAGGTAGGAAAGCATTGCTTAGCATGTGTTTCCTACCCCTCTGGTATCCAGAGGGTTAATAGGCAAGGAATGGACTGCATACATTGCCTGTATATGTGTGTGTGTGTGTGAACCATTTTTTATTAAAAAATGTGTTTAACATTAATAATATAAACATTAAACCTCAAGGGGGGTATCATGACCCCTCATGACACCCCCCTAACATGAGGCCGACAAATGCACTTTAATTACATTAAGAGCATATAAGCTATGTGAGACATAGCTTATATGAGCTTTTATGCTGATAGTAAAAGATCAGACCTTAAAAGGGGGGCACCAGGACCCCTCCTGCACCCCTCCTAATAGCCCCCCTACCATGGATCATCTATCCAAAAGGAGAGATGATCCATGGGGTGACCCCAAAGGCATTTAAAGCCTTCTTGATGCTGCTGGCTTTACAGCCGCCCGCAGCATCAAGCTCTCAATGAATGAATGAACCCAGTCACTGGGTTCATTCAAGGTAAATGAAGAGCTGCATTCCCTTCATTGAATCAGTCACTGGGGTCAAACCCAGTGACTGATTCAGTGATCAGAGTGCAGGGCTGCTTTCTAAGAATGAACCCGGTGACAGGGTTCATTCAATGAAGGGAGCGTTTAGAGAAGGTGTAAAAGCCACATCTACTCAAAGCGCTAATGCAGCTGCTTTCAAAAAAGTAGTGGATACCTATCTATGTCAGATGGCTTCAAATCAGATAGGATGTTGATCCAGGGAACTATCTGACTGCCATTTGGAGTCAGGAAGGAAATTGGAAAATTGCTCCAGAGGGCTTTTTTTTGTGCCTTGCGCTGGATCAACAGGGGTGTTTTTGGCATGGGCTGGACTTGATGTCTTCTGTCAACCTCATCAACTATGTTACTATGTTAGAGGGATTTTGGTTTTAAAGAGGGATACTTGGGAGGTATGCCTTGAATGTTTGAGGGGTCTCAAACACGTTGCCAAGCAATATGCCCCGGCTTCAAACACTGAAGGGGCTAAAAGAATTATAGGAATTTATTTTTATTCCCTATGGTGCAATTTCTTTCCTCTAAGATTGAACCCCTAATCTTAATGCATTAGCCTCACTGTTTCTTCTTATAACTCTCCCTGCAGGATCAGCGCTGGATTGGAGTTTGTCCTCCCAACAGGAGAAATGGCTGCTGACACGTACCCCACCTGGCTGAAGTTCCACATTGGCATCAACCGCTATGAGCTGTACCCAAGGAGGGATCCTCTCATTCCCATCCTCCTTAAGGAGCTGTCCACTGATCGTATCCTTAACTCTGGTGAAAAAATCTACATACCTTTCCCATTTCATTCAGTCTACACCTGCACGTTGACTCCTGTCTAATCTATCTCTGAAGCCCAGCATTTGACAGCTGACTTGGCTCGCTTACACTCCCATTTTCTCAACCTGCTATAAAACAGGAAATCTTATTTGATCCTTGTTTTTCCTTTAACTTTTGATTCTCCACAAAGTAACTTTGCTTTGCTAACAAATTACATTTCAAGGACTGGATTTCATTTTGTTAACCCTATGAGTTCCAAAGCGGTACAAAATGCACTTCAAAGCAATGCATTGCGTACCCCTCTGGCACTCAAATGGTTAAAGTTAACTGTGTGAATAAAATGTAATTTTATCAAAGATAGAAGTAATTTTATGAATGAAATGTCATTTGATGCCAATTTACCATGTTATACTTTCCTTTTACGTAGTCTCTACAACCACTGCTGACTTGATAGTCAATAATTCAGGGAATTTTGGATTTGTGTGAAAAGAGAAGTAACATCTCCTAATAATTACCATTTGCCTTTCTATGGCCAGAAAAACTTAATGGCCCTTATGTGTTTTGCCCTTTTGCCTTTTTTTCAAGAGATAATGTCATGTCCATAGAGGCAGACAAGATAATTGCTCTCAGGATCTAAAAGACATGTACTGCACATGGTAATATTAACCCTTTAAAAGGATAGTAATGGATAGTTGTAAGTCAATTTATTATTGTAGATAGTATAAAATAAAGTAATTGAGGCCACTTCGATCTCTCAAACCTTTATGGTTTGAGAGATACATATAATTACAGAGTCCCTCCCCCCTTCTCCTTTGTTTGACATCAGGCTCTAGCTGAGAGAAGCAGATTCTGGTCCCAGGACGGTCCTGCGGCTCTTCAGCAGAGCTGAAATAGCATGATATAGAAATAAATACTTCATTGGAACGGTCTACAAAGTGTGCTTGCAAACCAGACACACTTTGTAGACTGTTCCAGTGAAGTATGTATTTCTATATCAAGCTATTTTGGCTCTGTGCAAGAGCCGCAGTAAGGTCCAAGGACCAGAATCTGCTTCTCTCAGCAAAAGCCTGACGTCAGTCAGGGAGGGGGGAACTTTGCAATTGGATATCTCTCAAACCATAAAGGTTTGAGAGATCGGAGTGGACTCAATTACTTTAGTTTTTACTATCTACAATATTAAATTGACTTAAAACTATCCATTACTACCCCTTTAAAGGGATAATAATACTTTCTTTTGACATGCTTTAATATTGTTCTTATTAAATAAATAAAGTGAATGACCTTAGTCTTTTTGTCATAACTTGTATAGTTTGTGTTTAATAGCTTTGTAAAGTTCCCCCCTCTCGCCCCTTTTACCCACGTCAGCGCTCTAGTTGACAAACTTGTATTCTGGTCCCGGGACTGGACGGCTTGTCTGCAGAGCTGAAATAGTGTGGCATACATAGAGAATCTTCATGAGAACAGTCTACAAAGTGTGCCTGGTTTAAGGCAGGCACAATTTGTAGACTGTTCTTATAAAGATTCTGTTTGTATGCCATGCTATTTCGGCTCTGCAGACGAGCCGCCCGTTAAAGGGACCAGAATGCAAGTTTGTCAGCTACAGCGCTGACGTGGGTAAAAGGGGTGGGAGGGGGGAACTTTACAAAGCTATTAAATGCAAATGATACAAGTTAGGACAAAAAGACTAAGGTCATTCACTTTATTTCTTTATATATAAGAAGAAAGAAAGGAGAAATCTCCAAGAGGATTTCTAACACAGCTCATCAATTGTATAACACTATTTCATAACAGAACAAGGAAACAAAAATATCAAAAAATATAAATTCTATTTATTGCACAAGAGGACACATGTATTGGGATATAAACAAACAAACCTCAACCCCTAGTTACCAACTACCTCCCCTTCCCCTATTATATAATGGGCACTTTAAAAAAACACACACCAGTGTATATAAAAACAATCCCAAACCCCACCTACTAGATGCGGCATCTATACCTAATGATAATGAATCACAAATATAATATCAATAGTATAGATGTTCGAACTTTTCATATATTTTCATTTTCCAAAGTAATGGCCATTATTAGTGATGATCGAGCACCCCAATGCTCGGGTGTTCGGGTGCTCTGGCCGAGCACCCCCGGAGGCTCGAGTGCTCGGCCGAGCACCCGAGCCCCATTGAAGTCAATGGGAGGACTCGAGCATTACACCAGGCACCCCCTGCTCTGATGAGGGGAGGGTGTCTGGTTCATAGGAAAAGGTCAGAAAATGATGGAAACACCACAGAAATGGTTCAGGGACAGCATAGGGAGGATGTCTGGATGCATCTTGGACTCCAACGTCGCTGCTTGGAACGATGTTTCGCCCGTAGTATGCCATTTTTACAGACTGACCGTAAAACACACAAAAAGGAAGATAAAAACTAATCTGCGGCTAGGCACAGTGAACGGAATATGTGAAGTTTTTTTTTACACTTTGCACACTAAACAGAATGTGCTGCTAATCTGCAACTTTGCACACTAAACAGAATGTGCTGCTAATCTGCAACTTTGCACACTAAACAGAATGTGCTGCTAATCTGCAACTTTGCACACTAAACAGAATGTGCTGCTAATCTGCGGCTAGGCACAGTGAACGGAATATGTGACTTTTTTTTTTAATTTTTGCCCCCCCAAACAAAATATAACTGCTGCCCCCACACACAACAGTCCTAAAAAGGACTTTTGGGTCTTTATATGTTGTTCCAACACTTTTCTTCTCCCTACACTGACTTTCCCTTCCTATCCTCATCTCTCCCTGGCTAAGACTGAGCCGAACTCGCTGGTCAGGTGCTATACAGCACCCGATCACGGGTTCTGGCCAGCCAATCAGTGTAATGCCAGCAGCCAACATGGCTGCTGGCATTACACAGATGTCAGAGCCTCCCCGCACGTTTATTGGCTGCGCAGCAGCCGCGAAACGTGCGGGGAGGAGACCCGAACATGGCGGGCGAGCACATGCGGTACTCGTACGAGTACCGCCATGTGCCGAGCAGAGCGATGCTCGAGCCGAACCGAGCTTCGGCCGAGCATGCTCGCTCATCACTAGCCATTATGATATAGGCAAATTAATAACATGAATCATATGTAGACTCCTATACATCCAGATTTGGAGCTCATCCACAGTATCATTAGTTATCCGTTAGCTCAGACACCATATTTAGAGAAAGTTGCTAATCACCGTACAACAAACATTCTGACAGTCAGTGTATCTGGTTATTGTATCACTACTACATTTAATTCAAACTGGGGTCATAGCACATAATAGTATGAGCGGGCTTGCAACAAAAGAACAATCTCACCGCATTCAGGTGAACCACTCCGCTCCGTTGATTCCTTGATCCTCCATCCGTGTGACAAGCTTCTTTTGCACAGAGCTTTTTTCTTCTTCCTTTGGTGTTAGTGATATCTCATTCCAGTCATTAATAACTTTATTCATCACATATCAGAACTTGAATGTATCGGTGTACTTGGTGTAACATATTAGCATGATGTAATATATCATGCAACTATATGAAACGTCCCATCTGAGCTCAGGTAGCTTGAGCACTGAATTCACATAATAACCAAACATCCTCCTCCTCACATCTGTCAGACAGGTAGTAGGTGGGAAGTAATCACGTACGTGTTTCGTCCCGTATTATGAGACTTTTTCAAGGAAATTTCTCCTTTCTTTCTTCTTATATATACTGTGGTTTTGGATTTGATGGCACCCTGTGCAAGTATTGCATGGCAGTCTCCCTAAGTGTGAATCAGTGTGCCAATCCCATATTATTTTGTTTTTCACTTTATTTTTTAATAAGAACAATATTACAGCATGTCAGAAGAAAGTATTCCTTTAAATACCAGAAACATAGTAGTGTGTATACACTTTAGAACAAAAACTAAAAAGATGAAAGCGCAAAAAACATCTTTAAGAGTAGCATCTGTAAATCACTCAGAATAAACTTAAGTGAATCTACTCACAGAAAAGGAAATGCAAATGGGCTCATCAATAAAATATCTGGAAGTCAACTTCAGTGGCAACTGGGAACATCCAAATCAGGCTGATGAAGTGAGCGGAGTACTCACGAAACATGTCGGGTTTATAAAGATTTTATATTTATTGTCTATCTACGAGTCATTTGGATATTAGCAATTTCAACAGGCACATCTGGTGAGTGTACTGATTTATCCGACAAGGGAAGTCTTTCAGCTCATCTTACGGTGTTACCCTTAGAGGATTTCCTCTTGTGCTTCTGTTGTTTGCTCAGAATATCTTGCTGTTCTCTACCTGGTTTGGGAGGAAGATTTGGATGTTCCCAATTGCCACTGAAGTTGACTTCCAGATATTTTATTGATGAGCCCATTTGCATTTCCTTTTCTGTGAGTAGATTCACTTAAGTTTATTCTGAGTGATTTACAGATGCTACTCTTAAAGATGTTTTTCGCGCTTTCATCTTTTTAGTTTTTGTTCTATGTTGGATTTGGTCCTGAGGGGTGTTAGCTGGACACCAGTTAAGAAAGCTGCATTAACATTGGAAAGGCATATTCCAATGACTTCTTTATTGTGAGCCTTTATTTTCTATTTATCACCCCTAAGTATTTACTTTTGTGCTGTGTATATTTGTATGTGTGTATCCACTTCACTGCTAAGGATTTGGTCATCCTCATCCTCAATATCTGCCCTAAACTGCAAAAGATGCAGACTGCCATGTCCACAGCAGTTCCATAGCTAAGTGGTTACTGCTGGGTACTGAAGCTTACCTTGTTTTAAGGTTTTAGTCCCTTCAGCCCCTGGTAGTCCTCCTCCATTCCGGGAACCCAATCCATAAATGTCATCATGCACGAGAATGATTATGTTAATAATGTAATGGCAACCCACTGAATCACCAGATTTTTTTTAACATAGCAGTAGAAGAAGCAGACTTTATAAGAGCTTATATCTCAGCCCCCTTGTTCCAATTTACAGTAGGATATTCCACAATTTTAAATGAGGGTCTCTTGAGGGGAACAATGGCAGGTGATGGCACAATCAACTGACATTGTACATGGATCAAAAGTGGTAGCAAGGGGCACTGACTCTCTAAAAGAGCTCTGCTCTCAACCCCTTGCACACAAAAATGGGGCTATCCTTATTTGGAAGAGCAGGGTCCAAGGGTAGTCTCCTATTAGTATATGTCGGATGTTGACAGTATTTTTATTTTTTAACTTGTTTGGTGCGAAGGTTCTTTTGACTGGACAGTCATTAGGGATTATACCAACTTTACATTATATGAGTTATTAACTATTTTTGTATAACAGATATGTCCCCCTCCCACACACATATCTATCTATCTATCTATCTATCTATCTATCTATCTATCTCATCATCATCTTCAGCCGTTGTCGATCCATTGAAGGATGAGGGCCTCTTCAGCAAGCCTCCAACAACTTCTGTCCTGTGCTTTTTGTTGCCACTGTGTAGCAACACATTTAGTAATTACATTACCCATCTCGTCTTTGGTCTTCTTCTTAGGTGTTTAGTATCAAATGGAATCCATTGCAAGATTCGTTTGGTCCCTCTATCATCAAATTTGTTTGCACACTTTTTGGTATCTTTTTGTTATGTTCAGAATTCAATGCTCCATGCTTCTCTGTGTAACTTTACATTTTTGTAAGGCTTTGTCATTCAGTGTCTATGTTTCATAGCTGTATGTAAGGACTGGGAGGACACATTGGTCGAAAACTTTTTGCTTTAAGCAAAGTGGTAAATCTGTCTTAAAGACAGTAATACTAAGTTTTCAAAATGCTTGCCATTCCAATTTTATTTGTCACTCAGTTTCCATCATAGTATTTCCATCTGTTGACATTTCCTCTCCAGGGTAAACAAATGTGTCCTCTTCTTTTAGTTTTTGTCCATCTACTGTGATTTTCCTTGGTATGGTAAATGTGCTAAAGGGGATGTATCACCTCTATATAACTTAGCCTAAATAGTTAGGTTATATATCAAATATGACTAAACTTGTCTAAATTTTTATACTTAAGCTTTAATTGGTCTAAATTGAAGTTATATACTCTGCCCTGCAGCTACTTCCTCATAGACCGTGGTTACCTGATCTGTAACCGCAGTCTGTCTCTCTGCCTCTGCTCCCCGCCCTCTATCCAGCCTCCTCCGATGACGGCTTTCTGTCTGTAAGCTGGAGTGGTCTCATTGGCTAGATATTAATCTCTGCCAATGAGACCACTCCAGCTTACAGACAGAAGCCTCCGCCATCGGAGGAGGCTGAATAGACGGAGAAGAGCAGAAGCAGAGTGACAGACTGCGGTTACAGAGCAGGTAACTACAGTCTATGCTGAAGATTATAACTTCAATTTAGACCAAATAAAGCTTAAAAAAATCTGATATTCTATATATAACCTAACTATTTAAGCTAAGTTATATAGATGTGATACATCCCTTTTAATAATGACTTGCGAATTGTTGATATGCAACTTCAGGCCAAAAATTTCGCTTTCCTGTTTTAGCTCTTCAATTACATCCCAATTTAGTTTACAGTAAATCTCTTTTAAGGAAGCAGAAAATAGTTATGGGGAGATTGTTTCTCCTTCAGACGCCTTTTTCTATGTTGATCTGGTCTTTATCGTTATTGTCCTATATTGATGCAGTTGCATTCTCCTTGGTTGATGAGGTCAACAATTATTACTTGCCTTCTTACTGAGTCAAAGGCCATTTTGTAATCAATGAAGGCTGTGCATAATGGAATGCAGATCTATAACTTTTTGCAATGTCTGCATATGGTCCATTGCACTGAAACCACTTCTGAAGCCTGCTTGTTCTTTAGATAGTGCTATGTTATGTATTGCGTCCATCTGTCTTGATAATACCTTTGTGAAATACTTGCAGACAACTAACAATAGGCTTATTGGTCATAGTTTTTTTGATTCTTCTTATCAC
The DNA here is from genome assembly GCA_037306005.1 of Rhinophrynus dorsalis. Taxonomy (NCBI): domain Eukaryota; kingdom Metazoa; phylum Chordata; class Amphibia; order Anura; family Rhinophrynidae; genus Rhinophrynus; species Rhinophrynus dorsalis. The sequence goes on from CM074722.1 coordinate 114,712,715, forward strand.
TATTTTTGTGCAGTAAGAGGATTTTGGCATTTTTCCATGTTTCATGCACTTGGCCAAGTAGCAGGTATTCTGAAAATAGTTTCGGTAGGGCTCTGAATAAGGGTTGGTCTCTGGCTTTCAACATTTCAGTGATGATGTTATCAGGTCCATTGATTTTATGCTTCTATCAAAATTTCTGACACAACGTCAGCCTCTGGAACTGCATTCAGCTATTTTTCTTCATCTTTATAAAGATCTGAATAACATGTTTCCACCATGGGCGGACTGACAGGACCCAGGGCCCCTGGTCCAAAAAGAGGTCTGGGCCCCCTGCAGAAATCTCCACAATGCCCCTTCCACCTCCACAATGCCCCTTCCACCTCCACAATGCCCCCATCATCTCATCGCCACAATGCCCCCTTCTCTCCACAATGCCCCCTTGATCTCATCGCCACAATGCCCCCTTGATCTCATCGCCACAATACCCCCTATCTCCACATTGCCCCCTTCATCTCATCGCCACAATGCCCCCTTCTCTCCACAATGCCCCCTTGATCTCATCGCCACAATGCCCCCTTCTCTCCACAATGCCCCCTTGATCTCATCTCCACAATGCCCCCTTCTCTCCACATTGCCCCCTTCATCTCCATAATGCCCCCTTGATCTCATCTCCACAATATTGCCCCCTTCATCTCCACAATGCCCCTTCCACAATGCCCCCTTCATCTCCACAATGCCCGCTTCCACAATCCCCCCTTCATCTCCACAATGCCCCCTTCCACAATACCCCCTTCATCTCCAAAATGCCCCCTTCCACAATACCCCCTTCATCTCCACATTGCCCCTTCCTCAATGCCCCCATCTCCACAATGCACCCGTCTCCACATTGCTCCTTCATCTCCACAATACCCCCTTTCATCTCCACCATGCCCCTACCTGCAGTCCCTGGTGGTCTAGCGGCGTGGGGCACGCCTCTAGTAATGCAGTCCGCCCCTGGTTTCCACACATTTTAGTGTTAGTTTTTGAGTTTTTGCTGTTGTACCACCTTGAAGCTTTAATGCTAACATTTGGCTTCTATGTGTGGCTGTCTTTTGCTTTGCCTTCTGTAGTCATTGGTTTTCTTCCAGTGTTGTTTTGATGGGCTCAGCATTGAACTTGCTTGTTTCTTTTATGTGCTTCTTTATGGTCTTGCACAGTTCTACATATTCTACCCTGTTCCTGATATTACAGTTTTGCAGGGTAAGTGGAGGATTATTAATAGGAGATGTTAGTACTTTTTTAATTTCTGACAAAATCTTTCAAAAGCTACTATGCCTTCTAATTCTCCATCTTATTTTATACATTCTGTTACCATGGTGGGTGGCAGAAATGTTTGCATTTACCCCTCCAAACTCATCCAGTGGGTGCTAGTGTTATGTACACATATACACACATATATCATCATGTCAATGAAGCAATACTATTGCAATCAGCTTCCCCATAGGGGACAATTAAGAGAAAACTCTAGCATTCAAATTATTAAAAACCCAGTTTAAAACGATGGACGTTTGTGGAGCTTTTATTTTATTTTCCCCCTATGGTACAGTTGGTTTGGTCAGTAATTGCTCTCGTTCCATTTGGTACAATGATTCCCATAAGATGAATCACAGCATATTTTTATGTCAAGGCACCAAGCACTTATGTCCAAATGTAGGTACTTACAATGATTTCCCTGCATAGACAAAGATTTTTTAATTTTCCAGCTACTAATCACAGAAATTTTAATTTTCTTGCATATATATATATATATATATATATATATCTCAGTATCTTTACTATCTAAGCTACATGTCACAAAGATGCATTATGACTTTGGGAACCACTGTATCCCTTAAAATATTAATAGAACATGTAATATAAACAGTATATGATTTCTCAATACACACTGTTTGAGTTCAAACTACTTCTTATTTCCAGTTCAAAAGCCTGGAGGAACCCAACTCAAGCTACTTATGACCTTCCCTAACTATGGACAGGCTCTCTTCAAACCTATGAAGTAAGAATGTATGACAGCATAAACTGGCCCATATTGGGCTTTTTTGTTAATGATTATTGTTAATATACTATAGGTGTACCGTATTTGACAATATATATTATATGTGTGTGTGTGTCTAGGCATATGTATATCTCATTATTCTGTTTTCCTTTTAGGCAGACCCGAGAGCAAGAGACCCCAGAAGACTTCTTTTACTTCTCAGATTTTGAAAGACACAATGCAGAAATAGCAGCTTTCCACCTGGACAGGTACAGATAACATAGGAATATTCACACCTGTACACATCCATAGAAAAGACTCATCCATACTAACACAACTGCACTACAGTAGTGATATAATGTTACCTTATATGTGTCCTAGCTGTAACTGTAGAACCAGATAAGCATACGTTGCCACAAACAAATACACAAAAGCAAATGTACATGGACACAGAGAGACACGGGTTGCAAACCTGTGATTTCCAGGACATGATTTGCAAAAATAAAATAAGCATGCAAAAATAATGTCTAAATATTCTGCACCTGAAAATAATTGCAGTGGCTTAAGCATATTGCTAGATGGTATAAACACCCAGTATACATGAACTTAATACTACAATAAAGTACACTCATAAATGACACATGCACCAGTATGCATGTAGATGATACCTACACCGAATGTACGTGTAAATAACACCTGTAGGTAGTTTTATATTTGTACCAAATATATATGTAAATGAGGCCTGCACTCGGTACATTTAAAGATGGTACTTGCACCCAATTAACTTATAGACTATGCTTGCACTAATATATTTGTAGATACCTGTACTCAAGATATGTGTAGAATATATATATATATATATATATATATATATATATATATGTATAAATATATATATATATATATATATATATATATAGCATCTTGATGAAGGTTACTGCACTAACTGAAACGTTGATCAGTTAAATAAAACTTTTCATTTTTGCACACATTAAGAAGACCTGTGAGTGCTTTTTTCCATTGGAGATAATCTGTGTATATATATATATATATATATATATATATATATATATATATATATAAACCAAAATTTCCACGCAGTGCACTCTCCTTGTTGAAGTGACAATCTGCCTGGGTGCCTATTCATAAACATAAATATGTATCCTTTTATATCCAAGAAAGAATGCACTCACAGGACTTCTAGTTAGTGAAATTTTCTGTTGAAGTTTATTCCATCAACGTTTCGGCCCTGCTCCGGGCCTTTGTCAAGAAGCATCTTGACAAAGGCCCGGAGCAGGGCCGAAACGTTGATGGAATAAACTTCAACAGAAAATTTCACTAACTAGAAGTCCTGTGAGTGCATTCTTTCTTGGATATAAAAGGATACATATATATATATATATATATATGTATCCAATACATAATAGATGGTACCTGTACCCACAATACTTACTGTAACGGTTACTGCGAAGGGACCGCGTCGCCTTCCGCCGTCGTTCCCGGGTCTCTCCTTCTTGACGCAGATAAGCGCCGTCAGATGCATCAGTTGAAGTATGGACAGTCACTGGAAACAGCCGCAGGATCGCTGGAAGCAGGGAAGAGTCCACGTCGCCGCCTGACAGCATATGAAGTTTGGACGCAGGAAGCTGGCAGCAGGCAGTCGACGATTCAGGATACTTGGCGCAGATGTGTATCAGAGTGGACACTTTAGACCATAAGCAATACAAGACTCCAGGACTCCTTGTTCACTCCAAAACATAACTCATTTTATTGGCAAAGACCACAGATATTTATACAGAAATCTTGCATTGCCTCTTATGGGGAAACCAGGTACAATAGGGCTTAATCCAATCATATCACAGTAGACAAAAGGGCAACAGAAGATGGCCTAACAAACACAATAACTCAGACATGATTACATATCAGATACAAAAGGATTTGATTGAACAAAGACTTGAGGGGCGTGAATGGATTAACACACACAGCAGGGGGTCTCAGGACAGTTCTCAATACAATGACTTGATTAACACCCAGCGGGAGGTCTTGAGTGAAATGGCTGGAGTGGCTACAATACACATCCTAGGGACAAGTACAATTAAACACATACAATATTTGACAATACATAAAACATAAATCCTTTAACATAAAGATAGTAAACCCCCCCATCTGAGGTCAAAGGAGGCCAAGGGGCCATAGCCTTTAGGTAAAACGTTCGAGGTCCAGACAAGGGCCCAAGTAACGGATAAGATCCATTACACTTACAATTAATTTGGACAAGTAAACACACACAGATACATCACAGCCCAGTGCTACAATACAGTGACAGTAATCGATGTGGATAAGTAAACCCACATAGGTACACCCACACACACTAATACAATACAGAGAAATAGACATTTCATCTGGACACAGGTACACTACAACACAATTATATAATACAGTGATAAAGGCATTTGATATAGTGATATAGAAATTTGATGTAGACAAATAAACACACACATATTCACCACCAAACAATGAGCAACACACAATGATATAATACAGTGACTGAGAATTACTGTTTGGGCAAGAAAATGCACTCACAGGTACATCCTTATGCAATGTTACAATACAGAGATGGAATAATTTGATCTTGACAAGTATAAACATATGCAGGTACACCACTACACAGTGACACAGTACAGAGATAGAGTAATTTGATCTGGACAATAAGCACAGGGACACACATACACACACAATAACATGGTAACATAGTTGATGAAGCTGAAAAAAACATACATACATACATCAAGTTCACCCCTGCCATATCGCTCCTGTTGATCCAGGGGAACTGGAAAAAAAATTAAGCCATTTTTGTTTAAGCCCCAGGTGGGTAAAATTATTCCTTCCTGACTCCAAATGGCAGTCGGATATTTCCCTGGATCAACATTCTATTTGCTGTGAGACCAACTGACATAATTCTCAGTATTGTTCTGAGCTAGAAAGGTATCCATTACATTTTGAAAGCAATTAAAGTATCTGCAAGCACAGCATCCTGAGGCAAAGAATTCAATAGTTGTATTGCCCTTATTGTAAAAAAACCCTGCCTTTGTTTTAGTCAAAAAAGTACATTTCCCCTAGTGTAAAATGATGACCTCTTGTTTTTTGCTCAGCTCTTTCAGTAAATAGTTCCTTAGAGAGTTCTTTGTATTGACCTTGAAAATATCTGTAAATTATATCTGTAAATGGTAATCATATCACCCCCTTAGGCATCTCTTCTCTAACCATAGGAAACACAGTTTGGCTAGTTTCTCTTCATAATGCAGACACTCCAGTTCCTTTATCGGTTTTGCTGCATGTCTTTGCACAAAACTGAACTTCAAATTCCAGATGAGGCCTAACCAAGGATTTATAAAGAGGTAAAGTTATATCTGCCTCCTGTGCATCTATACCCATTTTTTATACAGGGTAGTACTCTATTAGCTCTTGCAGCAGCTGAGTGATACTGCACAATGCTGTGAAGTCTATCATCTATCACTCCTAAATCTTTCTCTAATGAGGATTCGCCAGATAGTTTCCCATTTAGTGTATATGTAGCGTGTTTGTTTCTGCAGCCCAAATGCATCACCTTATATTTATCCACATTAGACTTCATCTGACACTTGTAGTCCATTCATTCACTATCCAAATCTTTCCACAGAGAAAAACATCCATCAGCAAAAATTGAGGCACCACTTTCAATGCCTACTTCTAGATCGTTAATACACAATTTAAAAAGCATTGGACCCAGTACTGAAACCTGAGGCACACAACCTACAACTTTAGACCAACTTGAAAAGGTCCGATTTACAACAAATCTGTGACATTTATCATTTAACCAGTAGACTTGTGCACGGGCAAAATTTTCGGGAAAATTCGAATTCGGACTCATTTTTTTTTTCTAATTCGGATGATCCTAATTTCGGACCGGGCCTATTCGATTCGGACGAAATTCTGATCCATTCCGAATTATTCGGCCGAATTTAACATGGGTTAAATTATAGCAGTGCGCCTCCGTGCACGCTGCTATCATTCTTTGCAGTCAGGGTGTGCATTTAGAAAAATATCCATCCCAAAAACGGACATTGTCGTACATTGCCCGTCTGTGCATGTCACCTCTACTCCAGCATGGGATGCCAGTCACAATGCAAACGTCGAACATCGAGAACCCATGCCTGTCATTCAGTTTAGCATATGTTCGAACATCGAAACCCCATGCCTGTCCTTCAATATAGCATATGTTCAAACATCGAAACCCCATGCCTGTCCTTCAATATAGCATATGCTCGAACATCGAAAACCCATGCCTGTCACATCCTACTCAACATAAGTGGTCAACTCGAACATGGACAAACTACATGTCACATTCTATGTTAGTACATGGGTAAAGATTAAGGTTTCATTTTCTGGTACCAGCCTCCTACCCTGCTGTCCCTCTTTAGTACCCAAATTCCTCTCTCTCGTTTTCCTATCCTGATTTCCCCTCATATCAGATAACTCTATGTGTATATACATTGTAGTGTTTCATACTACATCAAGAATAAACATCAATGATTGTAATGTGATAGATGTAATGTGTTAAAAAGAAAAATTGAGACATTCTGTTGTGAACAAACTGCAACACAGGAGAGAAATAAAAAAAAATGCTTGACATCTATACTGAAGAGGGGTCCACAGCATTGTCTTAGTATAGCAATATCACCATTTTCTGTGAGTGTGCAATACAGGGCTCTACGGTAATTGCTGGGCATTTCCCAACATCATAATCAGGGGATGATGGGAGTTATATTCTAACTACTGTTAGGAAACACATAAGTGATGCACATTCATCTCCCACCTAGAAATTATTTACACACGAGGCAACTCCCTCAAGTAATACCTAGCCCGTTTCCAAGTGAAAGGACTTCCAGAAAGGCTTCAGATCTCTTAGTGACTCACCTGTTATTGCCAGTCAGCGGGACCCGGAGAGTAGGAGGGGGTGATGCTATGGCTGCAGATTAAGTCTGGCACGGTGCTCTTAGTTGGTCACTCGTCACAATGTTGAAGCTCAGCCCAGCCAGCACCTTCTGGGTGGAGACACCTCACAGCAATCCTGTTCAGGACACATCATGCACTGTTGTGCACTCATACTAGGGATCCCAAATGTTTAGACTCATTTCGTACAGGGGGCACCCTCCTGTATTTGTGAAACCTCTCTAGCAAATCTGGGACGGTAGACCTATTTACTCAAGTCTTGACTTTAGGTGGGCGATAAACAATACAAAATAGGCATAATGTTTCACTATCACATAATTCACGTCACTGAAGCAGCCAGCAGGCATCACCACTGAGTGAGCATAGGGCTGCCCGGCTGCTGACAGTCACACTGATGGGACACCCTGCAACACAGAACTGGCGGAAGCGCACAAAATAAACATGCTATGGGACAGCAAATTTCCGCCCCTGTCAAAGTGCCGCCTGGGTCCATGGACCCACTGGGACCCATGTAAGGGCCGGCCCTGTATTCAAACAAATACCTAATATTTTTTTATATTTTGCACAGGAACAAATATTACTTGCTCTTGCAGTGGAAATAACTGGAACTAATGCTGGCTGCCTACCTATGCCTAGCCTAATGCTACCTGCCTGCCTACGCAACAACTGTACACTCTCTAATCTATTCTCTCTCTGAGCTCCAACAATGCAATGAGGAAATGCAGGCTGTCTGTCTGTGTGACTGTGTCATTAGTCCAACCCCCATCATGAAGCGAAGAAGGCTATTCGAATACAGACAAAAGAGGGAAGTAGTGCATGAAACAGAGAATGGAATTGGACTAGAGACATGGAGGGAAAATTATGGAGGGAAAGTAATTGAGCGTGCACAGGAAGTACAAAAAAGTCCTGGTCAAAAGTAGTCAAAACTTTTGGAAATGTGTCGATTGCCGTAACTTCCGAAAGTTTCAATGAATTTCGGACCTGGGCTGTTCGGAGTCGGATCATTTTTTCCGAATGACCCTTGAGTTTCGGATTGGCCGAATGTCTCCGAATGACCCCATTTTCGACGAAATCCGAATGTCTCCGAATGAATTCGCACATGTCTATTAACCAGTTCTCTGCCCATGCACACATACATATTTCCACCTAAACCAAAGCTTTTTAACTTATGCAAAAAAGGCTTTTATAAAATGAAAGTATACTACAACAACAGCAATACCATTGTCCAAATTGCTGCTTATCCTTTCATATAATGCATGTAAATTAGTCTGACATGATCTGTTCTTCATAAAATCATCCTGCTCCTACTAACAATGTTGTTGATCATCACAGAGTCCTGAATAATATCAGTTAGTAACCCTTCTAGTATCTTCTCCACTATGCAAGATAAAAAACACACAAAAGGGGAGCAAATAGTGCCTTGATGCTGGCCTACAATATAAATCAGAATATAAAGTTGGTTACTCAAATTTAGATATGGCTGCTAAGTGGGCTTACACTACAAAGCAGCATTTCAAGCAGACGGATATTTACCCGTCTCTGTTCTGGTACTCCCGTATCGGCTTCCACTGACATTATTTGTAGTAAGCACGCTGATCCTCAGTGTTGTTAAAAAAATATACACTTTTATTCCATAAAATAATAATTAAAAGCTTGGCAATACTACTAGACATTTCACAGCTCCAGCGCTGCTTTATCAAGTAAATGGTGCTACAAACAAAAGAAGGATACAGAACATGATCAAAGATTTAAATAGTCGGCTTGTATGGATGATTGGTCGCGTCTCAATTGTATATAACGGAAAGCCAGAAGGGAAATCTCTAAGTATTAACCCCTCCATTGCTTTTAAAATCAAGTACAAATCCAAAGCCATTCTGTCGTATATATAGGGTTGCTACCCAGCCGGTATTTTACCAGCAGGCCGGTAAAATATTGGCTTCTGTGCAATGTTAAGTCTATGGAGGGAATGCCATGGCCGGTATTTTTTTGAAGAAAAGGTGGCAACCCTACGTATATACATAAAGGCAATAAAAATAATAAAAACAAAAATGGTAATAAATATATTCAAATGTGCCGTCAAATGTGTAATAAAAATAGCAATAAATGTATAACAACAATCTCCCAGAATATATCTGCGTAACCCACATAGCATATAATTAGACACACATGCCAAAAACCTTGCAAAGGGCATAGGTACCAACAGCAATATTAAATATATATATATATATATATATATATATATATATATATATATATATATATAGGGTACAGTAGCGCCCCTATATTCTGAGTACCAGACAAGCAAAAATAAAAATAAAAAGATGGACTGATTGCTGCTCTCCTTATTTTCTGTTAGTTATCAGAATAAAAAATAAAACACAAAGAAAAAAACCCTAATAAGGAAAGCGCAAGTACCTGTAATATAAAAGAACACATTTTATTATAACCTCTAATATAAAACAACAAATTCTGGGCTCGATTCAAATGTTGGCGTCGCCAGAAAAAACTGGCGACGCTGCTTTTAACGTCAACTGAGCAATGCAAATGTTCCACTAGTAAGAAGCGACACCAGTTCTGAAACACACGTCGCCCGTCGCCAGAACAGCAAGATCTCACCCATAGAGGATAATGTACAAGCGACGCCAAAAGCGATTCAAATGTTGGAGTTAGGGCTAACATGAGTTAAATTGCAACATTTCTCTCCAGAAATCTAACGCCTATTTTTTTTGGAGAATAGCACTAGAGGAAGAGTAAAAATCCACGTCGCCAGTTCTGAACAGCATTCTCTGTGCTTTTCCCTACCCAGCCACTAGGGGAACACAGAGATGGCTTTGAGCACCATGGACAGCTTTGAATGCCATAGGGATGTGCACTGCTCACCCCTGTGGCATTCAAAGGGTTACAATCAATAAAACTAGTACACCAAGCACTACACAATGCCCCCTTCCACATCCCCCCCTTAGTATGTCACATATATTGCATATATGTGACATACTAACCCCATCCACATCCACCTCATGGACTTCCATGTAGTGGACAAATCTGTCTTTTATTCCACAATTAACCCTTTGAGTACCAGAGAGGTAGGAAAGCATTGCTTACCATGTTTCCTACCCTTCTAGTACCCAAAGGGTTAATAGACAAGGTATGGACCACATACCTTGCCTGTATATATGTTTGTGTGTGTGTGTGTTTGTGTGTGTGTGTGTGTGTGTGTGTGTGTGTGTGTGTGTGTGTGTTTTTTAAACTTGTTTTATTAAAATACTATTATTACACATTAGTTTAAATTAGATCTCATTCATTTTTAATGCCCTGCCTCCTGTGTCCCATTGCTATTAGTACTTTTGCTCCACTCTCCTTCAAACAGAGAGTGGAGCAAAAGTACTAATAGCAAAGGGACACAGTAAGTAGGACATTATGAATGGATGAGATCTAAGTCAACCCTTTGAGTGCCAGAGTGGTACGCAAGGCATTGCAAAGCAATGCGTTGCATACCACTCTGGCACTCAAAGGGTTAAAATACAACTGAGGGAGCAGACTGCACTGTGACTGCAGCGCTTCCCTCAGCTTCATTCATAAAAACTTCCATTTCTGCGGGTGGCTGTGAAGCCCGCAGCATAAGAACAGCCTGTGGACTAGAGAGGTATTGGAGAAAGCGGAGGAGGGGAGAGAGACATAGGAGGAAGCAGGTGGTAGGCTTGTATTTGCTGCCCGCTTCCTCCGATACCTCTCCTCACGCGTTGGCATTGTGCCCAGCTGCCTGGCGTCGCCCGTTGTACAATTCGTCCCTTCTCACAATGCGTTGTACAATGCGCAATGCCAACGCGTGAGGAGAGGAGAGGTATCGGAGGAAGCAGGCAGCAAATACAAGCCTACCACCCGCTTCCTCCTATGTCTCTCTCCCCTCCTCCGCTTTCTCCAATACCTCTCTAGTCCACAGGCTGTTCTTATGCTGCAGGCTTCACAGCCACCCGCAGAAATGGAAGTTTTTATGAATGAAGCTGAGAGAAGCGCTGCAGTCACAGTGCAGCCTGCTCCCTCAGTTGTATTTTAACCCTTTGAGTGCCAGAGTGGTATGCAACGCATTGCTTTGCAATGCCTTGCGTACCACTCTGGCACTCAAAGGGTTGACTTAGATCTCATCCATTCATAATGTCCTACTTACTGTGTCCCTTTGCTATTAGTACTTTTGCTCCACTCTCCGTTTGAAGGAGAGTGGAGCAAAAGTACTAATAGCAATGGGACACAGGAGGTAGGGCATTAAAAATGAATGAGATCTATATCCTGATGTATCCTGCATCTGAAGAACTCTCTCCCTCGTTGGGTGCCCTTTGGTATCATCTCTCTATCATAGCAGCTCTCCTCTATTTTGGTGGCCACCATCACACCCTTCTGTGAGGTGGTGGTCCTGCAAGCTATTTGTTCACTATTTCCCTAGAATCACAGGATCCATGGGTGATCTTTACAAAAAAATTAAAACAAAAAAAAAATAAAAAAAAGAGAATTATTTTTCTACAGCCCATCTTATCCCCTCCCTCTCCACTTTTATATCTCTTTCCCACCCACCAGGTGACACCCGAGAAGGCAAGACAGCATGTGTATCATACTTAATCTGGAGAGCTGGTTCCTTGTAGGAGCCATCCACCTGTGACTGTTGCCATGCTAATTGTTTTAATGTGCTGACCATATTACTATTTGCTGATATGATGTTACTGTCTACTACTCAGGACGGGAGCTGTGTATTTTGTACTTAATTTAAATAAAGTAAAAAAAAAAAAAAAAGGATGTAGCGTTACAAAAGCCAATTAATCTTAGGCTATTACAGTGGCAAAACAGTGAGTCAAGTCAAATTTCACTGGCTCACTGTATCCAAAGTCTTGATTAATGCCCATATACAGACATCCTTTACGTATAAAGGCAAAAAGTGCAAATATAAAACTTCCAGAATTCAGTTCAGTGATAAATTTGATAAATTCAGTGTTCCATTTACTTGCTATTATGGGAATTTGAACAGCGCCTCCGCTGAAAGCTTCATCAAAGGCAATGATCCAAGGATTGATACCAGAGCCACAGTAGTGTGTGATTAAAATGGTGATCAAACGCAGCTTCCAAGAAGTGTAATATTATGAAACAGAATCTTGTAAAATAATTATAAAAACAATAATACCTCTAAAAAGCAATACATACAAAAAAGAGGAAAAAAAAGCAAACTTATATGTCAAAGTCAATATACGCAAATCATATAAAACTTTGACACGGAATCACCTGATGCATCAGAGAACGAAACAAAGAGAAAGAGAGAGGACCCATATCTGATATAACATAGCTAAATTGATATAACAATTATATAAATATGTATGGCTGTATTTGTATGATCAATAATAATACCATGGTTTTAAAATAATATAAAAGGCCATAATCATAACAAGTACAAAGAAAGAGACTTACACGAAACAGAACATCATACGCCTAATTGAGACTTACGGGGTGTTTAGTTCTAAGTGTACTCACATGTAGATAATGTTGTATCTAAATCTCTGCCCCTCACTCCCAAGGAAATGCATTCCAACCCCTGCACTCTCTATGTTTAAAAACTACCGTCATCTTAAAACTTGAGGAAAAGTTAGATGATTATTCTGTACTTCTTTGGAGATGTGAAACCTTTTAGAACCCCTTTAGGGATTCAGGTGTGTTTTTTAAGAGATATATTGATGATCTCCTGTTGGTGTGGAGAGGAGAGGCGGATGACATTGGAGCTTTCATTGCTTATTTAAATCATAACCATTTTAATCTTAAATTTACATATGAGTGTAATTCAGAGACCATTTTCTTTTTGGATGTTAATATCCAAGGTGGTCCATTGACTGGTTGGGTAACCACCAAAGTTTTCTGTAAGGCAACAACAGGTAACAGTTTACTGTGTACAGATAGCTGCCACCCACACCACACCATTCGGGGAATCCCTTGGTCAATGTATTCATCTTTGAAGAAATTGCTCAGGAGAGGATAGGTTCATATTTCAATTTAAATGCCTTTACCAGAGATTCTTGCAGAGAGGTTTTCATGTTGCATATGAATTTCACTATAGCCAAGAATAAGAAAAGACAGAACCTTCTGAAATATAAAAAGAGGGATTATAGAGACAGAAAAACACAAGCTCAGAAATTTGAGACATACCAAGTTGTCTTCTCTACTTCATTCAGTTTAGAATATAGAGATATTTTGAAAATAATTAATAAACATTTACCCATCCTGAATGGATATGCGAGGTTACAAGGAAAGTCTCAAAAAGCTTCAGGTTTGTTTCTAGAAAAGCTCCCACAATAGCCAACCTACTTCCCTCTAATCTTTTTATTAGGGAGCAAAATAAGAAAGTTAAAAGATGGTTGTCTGTTGTGGGCACCTACAAGTGTGGTAGCTCCCGGTGTGGATGTTGTAAGCTGGCATATCCTTTCAATAATTTTTCTTTATGTGTGACAAATAAGGAGTATAGGATTAAGCATTATATCAACTGTGCAACTACAGGAATTGTCTATCTAATCACTTGCACATAGTGCCATGTACAGTATATGGGTAAGACAACAAGAACATTTAGGGAATGTATAAACTAACTCCTTAGTGAAAATAGAAGTACATATTTAAAACTATCTTTTACCTCACATTTAAGATGAATCAAGGAATTCGTTTTGAAACTTTGAGAGTGCAGGTGTTGGAACGCATTTCCTTGGGAGTGAGAGTCAGAGATTTAGATGCAACATTGTCTACCTGTGAGGTTTTCTAGAATTTGTTCTCTCAGAACTAAACACCCCTTAGGTTCTTTGAACGTATTATGATTATGGCCTTTTATATTTTTTAAATCGTGGCATAATTATTGATCACAAAAATTAATCCATACATATTAGTATAATTGTTATACCAGTTTAATTCTCTTATAACAGATATGGGCCCTCTCTCCCTTTATTTTGGTCTCTGATATATCAGGTGATTCTGTGTCAAAGTTTGATATGATTTGCGTATATAGACTTTGATTTCTACACATTTGCTTTTTTCATCCTTTTTTGTATGTATGGCTTTGGAGTTATTATTGTTTTTATAATTAGTATACGAGATTCTGTTTCATAATATTCCACTTCTTTGAAATTGTGTTAGATCACCATTTCAATCACACACTGCTCCGGGATCTATCCTTGGATCATTGCTTTTAAATCATTGCCTTTAATGAAGCTTTCAGCAGAGGAACTTTTAGGTTTTGGCATCCAGAAGCTCATTGAAACAGTAAGTAAATGGAACATTCAATATAACCAATTTATGACTTAACTAAATTCGGGAAGCTTTATATTTGCACTGTTTGCTTTTTAATTTAAAGTGTGTCTCACATACTTCTGCTTGGCAAATTTGACACATATTTACTGGTAGCATTGCAGGGTGTCTGTATCTGAGCATTAATCAGGGCTTTGGATACAGTGAGCCAGTCAAATCTGACTTGACTCACTGTTGCCTCTGTCATAACCTAAGATTAATCGGCTATAAATGCTATGCTGCAATGCATTTTCTTAAATAGGAAGTTGTATCTTAATATTTTAATATTTAGGGATTGATACTTTGTTTTATGATGTTAAGACTTTAGGAGTGTCTGATTGATAATTGGATTACTTCCAAACAGTGATTTGTGATTAAGTATTTATAATTGTGGATTATATGCAGTACCGCTTTGTTTGATCATGAGTAATCACCCTTGAAGTGTGAAATACGTTGCTCCATCTCTACACCATTGTTTGTTACTTTATCTCTCCTCATTGACATTTATTTCCACTATGTCCTTGCAGGTACATTTTTTACACTTTTGATGACACATTGGTGTGAATATTCCTATTATCACATCACATCACTAATGATACCAAACACAAATTCAGTTTCATACAAAAATAAAAAGTATGGCAAAAGTAACTTTTGGCCTGAACAGATTCTGCTGTACACAGAGATACACAAAACAATACAGTCTCTCTTTTTATTTCTCAACCCATGAAGGATTCTTGATTTCCGACGGATCCCGCCAGTAGTCGGCCGTCTGTTGAACATCACAAAGGAAGTCCGAGATATCACCACAGACAGGAAGCTGGCCCAAACTTTCTACATCTCCCCAGGTGAGAGACAATGATGTTGATGTCCTAAGAAGAACTGGATCTACGTTCACTAAAGGTCGATGCTGTGGCAATATGATCTTGCTGATGTGTTCGAAACAATTCTAGATTTTGATGTACACACACATCAACATATTCACTAAAATGTTTGGATGCAAGGGGAGGGGTGGAGAAGGTCCCTAATAGCATACAGGATTTGTCAAAGTGCTGTTGATGTGGAAGGGATGTCCTCCCTTCACACATCACGAAAACAATGACAATTCTGAAGTTGAAGAGCATTCTCTCTGCTTCCCTACTTGGCCAATAGGGGAACAAAGAGAAGGCTTTCAGCACCATGGACAGCTATGTATCATGTATTATACATGTTGCGCATCCCCAGGGGAACATGACTGGGGGTCATGCAGCATCGATGGGGATTTGTGGCTACCACTTGCCCACCAGCCTTGTTCCTGTGCCCAATGGTAGTCATAGAACATCACTGCTTGGCCCCCAGACTTGTTTCCAGGGCCGGATTTACATCTCAGGAGCCTGTAGGCACAGAACTGTGAAGCGCCCCCCGGCCCCCGATTTGCCAATTCCACTGGACACCTCCACAATGCTCAACAGCTCCATATTGCCCCCATTAGCTCCAACTTGCCCCCCATCAGCTCCATATTACCCCTCACTTTGCCCCCATCATCTCAAAATTGCCCCTCACATTGCCCCATCTTCTCCATATTCCCTCACATTGCCCCCAACCCCATCAGCTCCAACCTGCCCCCCATCAGCTCTACATTGCCCCCACCATCTCCATATTGCCCTCCATCGGCTCCAACTTGCCCCCCATTAGCTCCACATTGCCCCCACCATCTCCATGTTGCCCTGACATTGTCCGTTTCCTACCTCTCTCATCTGTGCCTCCTTTGTTCAGGAATGCAGAGCGTTGGGAGATGATGTAATCTCCCAGCGCTCTGCATTCCTAAAGATGCAACGAGGGAGCTCACCACATACAGGATTGTACCAAAGGAGGCACAGACCTGTCCTGCCAGGGAGGTAGGAAATAGGGAACGGGGGCGCCAGCGAGGTGGCTACTTTTTTTTTTTTTAATTTAAAAAAAAAAAATCCCAATGACAGGCGCCCCTCGGTGGCATGCGCCTGTAGGCAGGTGCCTACTTTGCCTAATGGCAAATCCGGCCCTGCTTGTTTCCTTGACCACTGGTAACCACAGATCCTCATTTTCACTGTCTGACCTCTCCAGCCTTTTCCCTTTGCCCATTACTAGCCACAAAGCCCCAAGGGCACTGCCTGGGCAAGGGAAGAAGGGTAGGGGGTGTCAGGCAGTGTATATGGGGCTAACACACAATGGTGTTGTTCCCCATGCTGCACAACATATTAGAAATCCAACATAGAGTGCCCCTCTCCAACTAACTACCCCACCTTTGTAATTCGACATTGAGCGCTTTCTTTCGACATACTAACTTCCCCCTTTGTAATTCAACATAGTGTGCTCTACTTCGACATACTAACTCCCCCTTTTTAATTTTACATAGAGTGCCCCTTATATATGTATTGCAGAGTTTACCCTTTGGGTACCAGAGAGGTACGCATCTCATTGCTTTGCTTTTTGTAACATGTTGTGCAGCATGGGGAACAACACCATTGTGTGTTAGCCCCATATACACTGCCTGACACCCCCAGCCTTCTTCCCTTGCCCAGGCAGTGCCCATGGGACTTTGGGGGCCAAGCAATGTATATGGGGTTCTATGACTACCACTGGGAACAGGAACAAGGTTTGGGGGGGAGTAGTTACCACAAATCCCCATATATGCTGCGTGACCTCCAGTCTTGTTCCCCTGGGAGTGTGCAACATGTATAATATATGATACATAGCTAAGGGGATAATTGTGTAGTGCTTGGTGTACTATTTTTTTTTTTTATATTATTTTATTTTAACCCTTTGAGTGCCACAGGGGTGAGCAATGCACATCCCTATGGCACTCAGTTCTGTCCATGGTGCTGAAAGTATCTTCTCTACACCCCTACTGGCCAAGTAGGGAAGCAGAGAGAATGCAGAGAAAGATTTGACTGCACACGAAGGTAAAAATGGTGATATGCTGTAGTGATACACAAAATCTTCTTTATTAATATCCAAAATAAAAACACATATGCACATCCATGCAGAATAGGAACAGGGTAGAAGTGAGACAGGACACACGAAAGGGAGCGCTATCCAACTGACATTTTTCATGCCATCTTAGCGCTTACTCATAGACTAACGGTGTTACCACACCCCCTTGTTTATATAACTTCAGTGCCGGGGTGAAAGGTTAAAATTAAAAGTTGAAAGCTCCCGATCGGGAGTACCTCCCCTTACATGTTACTACAATAACCCAATAACAATACACTTAAGTCAAAAGCTAAAAGGGATATTAAAAAGTATCCAAAATACTTGAAAACACCAACCGACATATTATTCTTTCTCAACATCATAAATAATAATAATAATAATCCCATAAAACAGCCTTAATTGCTGGTCCAGGGCTAGATACATAAATATAGAAAAAATTATGTGTTGCGAAATACAGTATCCCAAAAATTGGATAGACCATTATCCATGTATATATCCAAAAATTATAAACATCCCTGCAAAATCTATTTAAAACGTACATATATATATATATTTAACTATATGATATAATTATAAATAAATAAATAATAAATAAATACAGGGATGTTCAAACACTACTTAGAGCTCCAAATGTTTGAATCCATATACTCTAACACATGGTAACTGTCATCATGATCTTAAACCAACTATAAAACTCACTACTTATAACTATGCCTCTGGATCAAATACATCAGCCAATCCTCAAACCATTCAGCAAATATGGCTGATGTCCCACTCGGAATTCAATCCAAGAGGCACACGGGTTCCCAAATGGAAAATCCAATAAGCTTCACGTTTGGCGATGAGAGAGAGTATATCTCCCCCTCAACATGGAAGCCTAACTCTTTCAATCTCCTGGAATCCAAAGGCTGAAAGGCTCCCTCCATGACACTCTAATATGTGTTTAGCGACTGCAGATTCAGTTTTACCTTGTTCCATCTGGCTAATGTGCTCCCTTATGCGATGTTTGAGGTGGAGGATAGTACGACCTACATACTGCTTCATGCAAATCTTGTATGTAATTAAATAAATAACATACTCTGAGTTGCAACTGATGTACCCAGTGATATTGTAAACCGTTTTATATGTCATACACTCAAAACAACCTGAAACCCCAGCATCCTGGCAGCACTTGCAAATAGAGGCTCCACACCTGAAGAATCCTTTGTGTCTTAACCATGTCGGTAAAGCCTGCTTGCTAAGAAACAGGCTAGGAGACACTTGGTTCCCTATAGTGGCGCTTCTCTTGGCCACAAAATCACATCCATCCCGTAGTATAACATCAAGCCTGGAATCTGTGCGCAGCAGGGGTAAGTGTCTCCTGATAATAGCACAAATAGCCCCAAACTGGGAGCTATACCTTGTGATGAACTTAACTTCGCCTCTCCTAGTTCCACCACCGTCCATGGTAGGTTTTTCCCTTAAAAGATCATTTCTATCTTTGGACTTGGCAAACTTTTATGCTTGATCCACAAGATTCCTACAATAACCTCTGTCGACAAACCTCTGTTTAAGGTCAGCAGCCACACATTTGAAGCCACCATCCGTAGACGGAAAAGCAGAAACTGTCCTTTGGGAATGTCGTTAATCTGGAATCTCGGATGGGCAGAGCAGGCATGCAGAAGGCTGTTTCCACAAGTGGGTTTCCTATAGATGTTAGTATGGACCCTCCGTTGATTGATATCACCCTGTAGGGTAAGATCCAAAAAGGACACCACAGACGTCTCATGGGAATAGGTGAAGCACAGATTGAGTTCATTATCATTAAGACATCTCATAAACTCTCTGGCCTCTAATTCTGAACCTCCCCAGATGAACAGGAGGTCATCTATGTACCTCCCGTACCACAAGATAAAGCCACGCCAGTGACTATTCCCCCCAAAGATGTGGGTTGCTTCCCACCAACTCATGTATAAGTTGGCGAGAGAGGGGGCAAAACTTGCCCCCATTGCAACCCCACATCTCTGGAGGTAAAATGTTCTGTCAAAGGAAAAGAAATTGTGGGACAGGAGATACAATGATGAGAGAACCAGAAAGTCAATGATGATGGAGTCATATCGAGAGAAACGCTCCAACTGCGCTCAGAGAGCAATGAGTCCCTTATCGTGAGGGTGTCATGGTTTGTTATGACTCTCAGACACAGAGTTAAGATAAAAACACAACTTTATTGAAAAGTTTAAAGGGAACCCTTGCAGGTAGCATTCACATTTGACATTTAAACACAATACACAATAATAGAGAGTAGTGGTAGCAGAATGTAGGACAGGCTCTACCGGCCTTGCCAATACTGGGTAAGGCAACCATAGGCTGGTACAGGATGGAATAGGTTCTACCGGCATTACCAATATACCGGGCAAGGCAGCCTGGGAGGCTAGTATCACGAGGAGAAAAGGCTCTACTGGTCCTGCCAATATACCGGGCAGGACAGCCTTGAGACTGGTACACCGAATAGTGAGGCTCTACCTGCCCTGCCAATATACCGGGCAAGCCAGCCTGAACACTGGACCACTAGTATAGAGGCTCTACTGGCCTTGCCAATACCGGGTAAGGCAACCTTAGTTTGAACAGGACAGGATAGGTTCTACCAGCCTTACCAATATACAAGGCAAGGCAGCCTTAGACTGTAAGACTGGAACATAGGCAAAGCTGACCTCAGCGACTGGCCAAAGATGTAACAACCAGTCGCATATGATGGACAACAGAGGCCTGCTGGGCTGTCAAGCTGTAGTAAGCTCCCAATGCAACAAAGGAGCGAACCAGTACCAACGTACGGGAGTGACAACCTCTACCGGTGCAATAAGCAGCCAGTGTACTAGGAGTGAACCAGTACCCGCGTACTGGAGGAACACAATCTCTTCCGGTGCTAACTGGGCACAACAAGCCACTGGTGCGAATGGAGCGAACCAGTACCCGCGTACTGGAGAGACACAAACACCACCGGTGCTGTCTAGAACTGAACAAGCAGCCGGTTCAATATGGAGCGAACCAGTACCCATGAACTGGAGTGACAGAATATCTCTACCGGAGCTGTCTAGGATTGAACAAGCAGCCGGTTTACGTGGAGCGAACCAGTACCCGCGTACTGGAGTGACATAACCTCTACCAGTGCAAACAGCAGCCGGTCGTACATGGAGCGAACCAGTACCCACGTACTGGGGAGACACAAACACCACCGGTGCTGTCTAGGACTGAACAAGCAACTGGTTAATGTTGAGCGAACCAGTACCCGCGTACTGGAGTAACACAATCTCTACCGGTGCTGTGAGGGACTGAAGAAGCAGCCGGTTAACATGGAGCGAACCAGTACCCGCGTACTGGCGTGACACAATCTCTACCGGTGCTGTATAGGACTGAGCAAGCAGCCGGTTAACGTGGAGCGAACCAGTCCCGCTTACTGGAGTAACATGACCTCTCCCTGTGCAACAAGCAACCGGTTGTAGATGGAGCGAACCAGTACCCGCGTACTGGAGTAACATACAAGAGAGTGAAAATGTCGCCCCAGCGACAGGAGGAGAGAGAGATGCTCTGCAGGCAATCCACGAGCAGGAACACAGCCGATCAGGACAGGAACTGAATCACCATGGCAGGCAACCGGATCAGGAACGGAAGCAGGAACAGCAGCAGGAACAGCAACCCCAACCAGATCAGGAACGGAAGCTGGAACCGAGGAAGCTGTCAGGCAGGAACTCAGGTGATCACAGGAGAGCAAAAAGCTAACACGGCCCAGGGAGCTCAGGAACACAATGCAGGGCATGCGACATAGAGACAAAATGAAAGGGCAACCAAAGGGTGCCCAAGCTCAGTCTAAATAGGCAATAAAGGGCGGGCTGTAGGCAGGCAGCCAATGGAAAGCCTCTTCATGTAACTGACAGAGAAAGGCAGCAATCACGGGTACCGTGATAGAGGGATGGATGAATACAGGGCCGTCACGTCTGCTGTCAGCCATGAACAACCCTCGTGCCATTCAAAATCCTGCAGCTGTTGAAGAACCTGTTTGGCGTCTCGTGAAGACCCAGGCAGAAAATACACCACCGGCTAGGTCCGACAGAGGCTCATGCAAGGAGCCAACGCCGGACACGACTGGCCGACCTGGGGGGTTGACCAGTGACTTGTGCACCTTCGGCAAGTGGTGGAAAATAGGCGTCACCTGGCTCACCGGGACCAAGGCCAACGCCTCCTGTTGACTTAAAGCACCCAAAGCCAAACCTCTCTGAACCAGTGAGTTAAGCTCTAGCTTAAAAGACAAGGTGGGGTTCACCTTGAGGACCTGGTAGATGGCATAATCAGAGAGAATGCTCTTCAGCTTCCAAATTGTCGTAGTGTTGGTGATGTGTGAAGGGAGGACATCCTTTCCACACTGACAACAGTTCACAGCCCCCCCTGCTTGTGATTGCTTGAGGGCTGTTACTGCATAGTAAAGTACAGGGAGATCACAACTTCGCCAGCCTCAGGTAGGTGAATTTGAGGCTGTGAACTCTGACAGCAGAGGCTGCTATAGGAGTTTAGTGAATGTGTCGAAGTGTCACATTAACACATCAACAAACCCCCTTGCATACTAAACTGCCTCATTATACTGAATTTCCATATAGAAATGAGTCATTATTCTTTGCTTCCATATGGAAATAGACCAGTCGATGTGATGAGTGAAAATTCGTAAACTTGTCGGATGGATGTCGATGTGACCATATTTTAGACAGAGTGATGGTGATGTGATGTCGTAGACACTTTAGTGAATACTAGCGAGGTGCCTCCGACACTGCTCTGACAGGACATCAACATTTTCAGCCCTCTTCAAAGTTTAGTGAATCTAGGCCCTGGAGTTATTTGGGGGTAAACCAATTGCACCACAAAGGTAAAACAAATTCCATGAATTTGAATTAGGTGTTTAACCCCTTGAATTGCTATGCACTGAATTGGCGACCATACTAGAATTAAAGGGGTTAAACATAAAAATTCCCACTTTAAATCAATGATACATTTTATCTGTCCCCTGTTATGCAGTTGATTTGCTACAAAGTTGCTCCAGTTTTCTTCATACAGTGACATCAACGTCCAACGAGAGAGATCTCGATATTTCATTCATGAGTTTAGGCAACCACTGTCTGATGTCTAAGTCAAGGGGTTACAAATTACATCAGCTTACATAAATACAGTTCAACTACTTTTTATTAACAACCCTGTTTTATATAACTAATAAATGCTTCGGAAACCTCTCTGGCACTCAAAAGATTTAGTTATTTTTTATAAAGATCCAACACATTCCTGGATGCTATACAAGAAAGGTTATTAAATACATGCAATGATATATAGATGGATAGATCAGTAGAAGTGGAGAGAGGAAGATTGGCTTTCTAGATGTTGAAAACTACAACTCCCTTTATCCCCATCCAGTTGGTGACTAATTGATGATGATGATGATAGTTTTCCACAACAGCTGGAGAGCCAGTGGTTGCCTACCATTATTCGTGAGGAAGCTGCAAGATCTAGATGAGGGTGGGAAATGTGAGGCCCTCCAGCTGCTGCCAGACTATAACTCCCATTATTCCCCACTAGTCATTGGTTGGTGGGGTATTATGAAAGTTGTAGTCTGGCCACATCTGGAGGGCCTCAAGTTGCTTACCTCAGACCTACAGGAAGTATGGAGAGATATTTGTTTCTTTGATTTGGATACCATAGATAAAGAACCAATGAGTGACACTGTCCTGTGATAAGTGCCCACACACAAATTTTACTGGGAAATTATATATGAACTGTATTAACATATGAATGAAAATCTCACATCAGTGGGAGTTCTCTTATTTACTCAACGGGGAAAACCCCAGTTATGTATTTATGTATGTTTTAAAATAGAGTTATATGAGAAACTAGTTGAACAGCCCGTTACACGGGCCACAGTGCCTCTGGCAGCCGGTCGCGGGGCAGTCACACGCAGTGGAGACTGCCCGCGCTTCGGCTGATACAGAGCTGGACGCTCCTTCGGAGTGCCCAGCTCTGTATCAGCCGCTGCGTGGGCGGTCTCTACTGCGCATGACTGCCGCACGCGCAGCAGTGTCTACTGCACATGTCGGGCGTTACACACAACTTGGCGAATTATTATATAGGATGAATTCATATGTTTATTTAAAGAGTGCCACAAGTGTACACAACGCTTTACAATTGACATTTAACACTTTAACAGTTAACTTCTAAATTGCAATAATCTTCTTCCCTTCATCTGCCCTACTTAACCACTCACCCCACACTAGAGGTTTTTTCTTTATAAAGCAAAGGATATGGGGAGACATTCACCAGAACAAAGGAGCCAAGAAATGTCATGGCACACCAGTCCCCAAAAATAGTTTTCTCAAGAGTCGGATGATCTCATTTTCTCTAGTGTCCAGCAAGGAACACAAAAACCATGGCAATGTCCCAAAGCAGAACCAAAAACACAGGGAGGGATTGAAAACATCTCATGAGATGCTATTTTCTGAACCTTGCACCCAGAGCTGAGGCAAGTTTGTTCCCTTATAGAACTTGGTAAATGTGTGGACTGGAGACCATGTAGCTATTTTACAGATATAACCCATTTAAAGCAGATGTTTGAGCATACACAAGGTATGCGTGGCTTTTGGCTGTAAGCGGGACAGACACTGGTTTGGATTTAAGGTTCTAAACTTGACTTGTTGGCCATTTAATTCATAAAAGAATTGTGGATTTGGAGGCAGCTTTTCCTTTTCTAGGACCTTCTGTAATAACATAATTACGAAATATTTGTCTGAAGGCTTCAGTAACTTGAGCATAATATTTAAGCCATCTAACCACATCCAAGTAATACATTTTTTATTCTGTCTTATTAGAGTGGTTAAGGTACAATGAATTTAGGATTAATTTCTGGTTAATATGAAGGCAGAATCTACCTTAGGTTGGAATTCAGGAACAGTTCATAAAACTATTTTATTTTGGTGAAAATTAGATAAGGTTATCTGCACCATATAGTACTGTTTTCTGACATGTCTGGCTGACGAAGTACAAAAAAGAGTATTGCATGCAATATGCCTGAAGGGTAGTGAAGATAATGGGTCAAAGTTTATGACCTTGAGAACCAAGTTGAAATCCCAGGGAAGGGATTAATCTTTGTAAGGAGGAAACAATCCATGTCTGTTATTTGCTTTGAAAAAACATTGACTCTTGGCCTCTCTTCCAGAATGAGAGGACCCTGGACATGACTATGAAGAGCGTGCCTGAGGACAGAAACATTTTCTGCTGGGAAGTTTTGATTTCTAGGCCCAAAACAATAATACAATGCAAGTTTTGATTTATCCAGATTGAGAATCCATCAGTTGTGAAACTGTGAGCATTTGCAAGCCAAGAGACTGATAATGAAGGTTTTGGTATGCAGATCAAAAATATAGATAGTGCTTGTCCTGGATCTGAGTGTGCAGATAAGCATCCTTTATGTCCAGGTAAGAAAGGAATCCTTCTGGTTCCATGGCATTTATTGCAAGTATTTGGGAATTTTCAAGAACTTGAGATCGAGGACTGAAACCCCTGTCCTTCTTGGAAATGACAGAATTTGAATAGAAGCTGTTGAATCTTTGTTCTTTGGGAACTGGAATAATGAGAGATAATATTGATTGGGAGAAAACTGCAGCTTTTCTTTCTCCTTTGTAATGTTGCACAAAAATGAATGCCTCTGTGATAAAGATTTGAAATAAAGAAGGCACCCTAGGGACTTATCTTGAAGTACCCATTAGACTGTCTCTTGCCACTGTTCAGGAAACGCCTGTGCCTTCCTACTAGAGGAGTTCCACCAAGAGGAGGCTCAGTGAACAACCATCACACAGTGGTAGATTTGTTGAAAGAAGTGATAGGCTGCTTCCTACCTTGCTGGGTAGAATTTGCATTTCTGTTATACATGGAAGCAGTTACTTGTACTGTTAACTATTACATGCCCTACATTCCGGTGGATATGTTACATACATTTAGTATCATAATACCTGGGAAAATGGTTTTCAGTGCCCTGGATTTCTCTAAAGGAGAAGTAACACCTCCTAGTAATAACCTCCTCCTTACCTATGTATCTTGGCTTGTGCCTTTGTTCAAATGATAGGATCTTTATTTGGTCCTGGATGCCATGTCCATTGAGTCGGAGACCTCCCTAGCAACCAAGGAGTTAACTAATAGAAAGGAAAGGGTATATGAACTGGTAAATAAACCAGACACCCTAACCCAGGAGTTGGTGTCTGGTGTAGGGGCATTGCATTGATCACACTATAACTCAGAATGGGTGATGCCATCATAGCTGAGGTGCCCCCTCAAAATCTGGGTCTCTGAGCAATTGATTATGCTGCCTTATGGGAAATCCATTTACCCTGGAAATCTTTTCGTGATGGAGAAAGGCAATCTGGGTGCTCCAGGGTGCTGCTGCATCATAATTCAGCTGACAAAAATTAACCATTTTAGTGCCAGAGGGATGTCCAATTCACTGGTTTGCAATGTGATGGATACATTTGTGGCACTCAAAGGGTTAATATAGAAAATGAAATCGGCTCAGAAATGCTATTCTTAACTTTCTGGCTGCAGTGGCAGCAGTTTGCAGGATAGTGCAGAGCCAATGGGCCCCTTTGTGTGTTGGATCCTGTCACACCTGCAGCCTCTGCCCCTGCTTTAACCCCTTCAGTGCCAGAGGCTTGGGCCATTTCCTGTACCCTGCAGGCCAGATACTTTTTCAGCATTTTTGCTATCCTTCTGTTTATGCTTGATTTCCTCTGGGGATTTTTAGTTAAATATGGAAAACTATATATCGTTTTTTTTAGAACGAATTGAGCTTTCTCGTGGTACCTTACATGAAGAGAATTTTACATCGTGCAAAAAGGAATGATGTCATAATGACAAAAAAAAGTGAAAATGTACTCATTTTGCTAAAATCACATAATATGTATCAAAAACATTTACCTTGATTGAAAAAGTTTCAATTATTTGAAAAAGCCTCGAGTCCCCCAAGTAAAAAAATACCAAATTTGTATAGTTTTACCTACGTCCATGGCTAGCGTAGAGCCCTAATCACCAGCAGCGCAAAATTACATTTTCAACTTTATAAACTAATATGCGCATTCTAGGGTTTTTGTGGTAAAACTACCCTAAAACAGTGGAATAACTATATAAAACTATATATTTCTGAAAAGTAGACAACCTGTCGCATCTAATGAGGGGTAACTTGCCTTCTTACCCCAAGCCTGGTGTGCACAAATGCCTCCAGAATATGGCGCTAATGAAAAAAAAGGCATTTTCTTACATTTCTGCCCCTTCAAATGTACTAAATGCTTGAAAACCATGGCATTTCCAACTGTATTCATTAGCTAGTGCTCTTAGGAGAAAAATGACACCCCATTGGTATGAGTTTAACTACCTCGGGGGGCGCTAGAAGTGCAAAACGACACCTACTACAACCTCAAATTTTTCTAACATTTTCTCAAACATTACTTGTCTGTACACAAATGGTTATAACAACTACAGAAGTGAAGAAAGGGTACAAAAACCATACCATTTTGAAAAGAAGACACCCTGCCGCATCTAATGATGGGTGACTTGCCTCGTTACCCCAAGCCTGGAGTGCACAAATGCCTCCAGAAGGTGGCGCTAATGGAAAAAAAAGGCATTTTCTTACATTTCTGCCCCTTCAAATGTACTGAAATTTGTGAAAACCATGGCATTTCCAACTGTATTCATTAGCTAGTGCTCTTAGGAGAAAAATGACACCCCACTGGAATGAGTCGACCTACCTTAGGGGTGTCAGAAGCACATCAATACACCTACCTGTTTGCTTCTTCGAAAATGGCGGCTTGTACTAAAATGTCCATAACTGTTAGAGACATGAAGGAAAGGTATAAAAGGTATACCATTTTGGAAAGTAGACATTCTCCCGCATCAAATGAGGGGTCACTTGCCTTTCTACTCCTTGGGCTGAAGTGCACAAATATTTCCAAAAGGTGGCGCTATGGGAATAAATACATGTTTTTTTACATTTCCACCACTTCAAAGATACTAAAATCTTTGAAAACCATAACATTTCCTGCTGTATTCAGTACCTGCTACCAACATGAGAAAAATGGTAGCCCATTTGTGTGGGTTAACATACAATATGTGGGTGCTAGGAACACGTACGTAAACCTGACAATTTTGTTTTTGAAATTATCTGCTTGCACTAAAATGGTTATAACCATAATAGATATGCAGAAAAAGTAGAGAAACAATGCCATTTTGGAAAGAAAACAACCTTCCGCATCTAATGAGGGGTCACTTGCCTTCTTACCCAAAGGCTGGTATGCACAAATGCTTCCAGGAGGTGGCGCTAGTGAAAAAAAAGGCATTTTCTTACATTTCTGCCCCTTCAAATGTATGGAGCTCTGTAAAAACCATGGAATTTTAATCTGCATTCATTAGCTAGTGCTCTTAGGAGTCAAACGACACCCCATTGGTATGAGCTGACCTACCTTAGGAGTTGCTAGAAGTAGAAAACTACACCTACTACAACCTCTGATGTTTCTAACATTTTCTCAAATGTGACTTGCCTGTACAAAAATGGCTATAACACCTTCAGAATTGAAGAAAAGGTAGATAAACCATAACATTTTGGAAAGAAGACAACCTGCCGCATCTAATGAGGGGTCACTTGCCTTCTTACCCCAATACTGGTGTGCATAAATGTTTCCAGAAGGAGGCGATATATGAAAAAAATTGCATTTTTTTACATTTCTGCCCCTTCAAATGTATGGAGCGCTGTGAAAACCATGGAATTTTCAACTGCATTTGCTTGCTAGTGCTCTTAGGAGTCAAATGACACCCCATTGGTATGAGTTGAACTACCTTAGGGGGTGCTAGAAGTAGAAAACTACACCTACTACAACCTCTGATGTTTCTAACATTTTCTCAAACCTGACTTGCCTGTACGAAAATGGCTATAACACCTTCGGAATTGAAGAAAAGGTAGATAAACCATACCATTTTGAAAGAAGACAACCTGCCGCATCTAATGAGGGGTCACTTGCCTTTTTACCTCTAAGTTAGTTGGCACAACTATTTCCAGAATGTAGTGCTACAGGAAAAAAAAATTTGTTTTACACATCAGTCACTTCAAAGATACTGAAATGGTTCAATGGCGTGAGATTTCCTAGGAGGACTTCTTGCCAGCCTAAGAAAAATGGTACCCCACTGCTGTGGGTTGACATACCAATTTACGCTACAGGAGCGTAGCTACCAGTGAAACAGAAATGGTAAAGCAAACAGTGTATGTGTGATTTTATGGCTAACAGATGAAAGAAGCTAGGGCGTCAGCCGGCAGGGCCGGACTGGCCTACCAGGATACCAGGAAATTTCCCGGTAGGCCGCCTGCACTGGGCTTCCCTGGGGCTGGCCAGGGCTAAGCGCTGCTTAAACACATGTCAATTTCTCTCGGCCGCAAGGTGACAAAGGACTGCGGCCACGAGATTTGAAGAACCACCGGGCCGCTTCTAGTGATTGGAGGCAGGCAGGGTCTCAGTGGTGTAGCCGGGGAGGGCTGCCCCCCCCGAGTGCCTGGTTCCCCAGTGCGCCCCTCCTCTTACCCCACAAGTGCCTTTGTGCCATTAAGCTTCACTTCATTGAGTCTATTGAGACTCAGTGAAGTGAAGCTATTTGGCAACTGCGCATGCGTACGCTACCATCAGGTCAGCGTATACGTGTCATGACAACAGCATGGGGCATCTAAATATACTCTGCGTGCCAGAGCACAGCAGATGGAAGGCTTTTTGTCTGTTTGCCAGCAGCTTATGAGGCCTGCATTGACGCGGCAGGCTGCAGAAGGACAATGTTTGCGGACGCTGGACTGGACAGTAAAGGTAATGGTGAGTGAACAGTGAGGTCGGTACAGAGTGGAGGTGGACTGGAGGTGGGCATTGTTGAGGTAATGTTGGTAGTTTTGAGGTGGACATTTGCAGTGTGTCTGGAGGACCAAGTTTGACAGGGTGTGGAGGTGGACAATGGGAACAATGTGGAAGTGGACAGGGTGGGGAGATGGACAGAGTGTGTAGATGGACAGGGTGGGGAGATGGACAGAGTGTGTAGATGGACAATGTGGAAGTGGACAGGGTGTGGAGGAGGACAATGGAGATGATGTGGAGGGGGACGATGTGGAAGTGGACAAGGGGTGGAGGGGGACGATGTGGAAGTGGACAAGGTGTGGAGGGGGACAATGTGGAAGTGGACAGGGTGTGGAGGGGGACAATGTAGAAGTGGACAGGGTGTGGGGGGGACAATGTGGAAGTGGACAGGGTGTGGAGGGAGACAATGTGGAAGTGGACAGGGTGTGGGGGGGACAATGTGGAAGTGGACAGGGTGTGGAGGGGGACAATGTGGAAGTGGACAGGGTGTGGAGGTGGACAGCGTGGAAGTGGACAGAGTGTGGAGGTGGACAGTGGGGACAATGTGGAGATGGACAGGAGGCATATACCTATGTATTGATGTGCTGGTGGCATATATGTGCTGGTGGCATATATGCATTGCTCTGGTGGTGGCATAACTGTGTGTTACTTTGCTGGTGGCATAACTCTGTATTGCTCTGGTGGTGGTATATAACGTATATGCCACCACCAAAGAAATAGAGGGTTATGTCAGCAGCACGCTCTGTACTGCTCTGGTGGTGGCATATAACTTTATTGCTCTGGTGGTGGCATTCAAATGTGTTTTAAAATGCATAGTTTTCCCTTTTATGAACAAGAAAAAAATTTTGCTATGGGGCTGGTATAATGAAGCAATTCTATTGGACTGGTATAATGACGCAGCGCTATGGGGCTGGTATAATGACACAGTGCTATGGGGCTGGTAAGCAATTTTTTCCAGGGCTGGTTTTTATTCCCAGTCCGGCCCTGTCAGCCGGTGTACGTGCGGACCTGTGACAAGTGTAACAAAGTATGTGGGAGGGTGAGGGATTAGGCAGTGTGTGTGGGTATGAGCAAAGGAGCAAGGATGGTGGTGATGGTGGGGCAGTGTTTGATAGTGTGTATGGGAGATCTGTGACTACCAGTGTGCAATGTACGTCCCCTCATACAAAGCACTGCATTGGACCCCCCCCTCCTGTGGCACGTGTATTTTTTGGGGCTTTTTCCCACAATATTTTTGTGTAGACCTCATTGGGGGCATCAGAACCCATACAATGAGGTCTAAATAAAAAATAAAAGGGGAAAAAATCCTTTGTGTGCCACAGGGGTGTCCAGTGGATTTTTTTTTTTTATCGTTACTTTGTATTCAGATGGCCACCAAACAAGCTCTGATCACAAAGTAATGATAAAAAGTCCTGTGTGTGCCACAGGAAGGGGGTCGGCATTGAACTCCCCTCCCAGTGGCACACACAGGGTTCATTTTTGTTTTATTTTTTTTTTTTTATTATATACCTCATTAAGGGGCATAAGGACCCCCTGATCCCTCCCCAATGAGGTCTTAGTAAAAAAAATATATATATATGTCCACAAACAGAGTGACCCTGTGAGTGCCACAGGGGTCTCCAGCGCATTGCAAAGCAATGCATTGGATCCTTGTGGCACTCAGAGGGTTAATTTTTTTTTTTTTTATCATTACTTGGTAATCAGGGCTTGTTGGGGGGCCATCAGGACCAATCATGATGGCCCCCCAACAATCTCTGATAAGGAAGTAATGATAAATGCCCTGTGTGTGCCACAGAAGGGGGGCTGCATTGGCCCCCCCTTGTGGCACACACAGGGTTAATTTTTTTTCTTTACTTTTTTTTATTATGGACCTCATTGGTGGGTATCAGGACCCCTCTGATTCCCCCCAATGAGGTCTTAAAAAAAAAAAAAAAAAGGAATCAAAATAAATGTCCCTGTGAGTGCCACAGGGATCTCCAGCGCATTGCAAAGCAATGCATTGGACCCTTCTGGCACTCAGAGGGTTAATTTTTTTATTATTATTATTATTATTATTATTATTACTTTGTAATCAGAGCTTGTTGGGAGGCCATCAGGACCAATCCTGATGGCCCCCCAACAAGCTCTAGTAACAAAGGAATGATAAAAGCCCTGTGTGTGCCACAGGAGGGGGGGGGGGTGCATTGGACCCCCCCCCCCCCCCCGTGGCACACACGGTTAATTTTTTTTAAAAAAATTTTTTAATCATAGACCTCATTGAGGGGCATCAGGACCCCCCCGATCCCCCCAATGAGATCTTGCAAAAAAAAAAAAATCCCCCCAAAAGAAGTGACCCTGTGAGTGCCACAGGGGTCTCCAGCACATTGCAAAGCAATGCATTGGACCCTTGTGGCACTCAGAGGGTTATTTTTTTTTTTTATTATTATTATTATTATTATTACTTTGTAATCAGAGCTTGTTGGGAGGCCATCAGGACCAATCCTGATGGCCCCCCAACAATCTCTAGTAACAAAGGAATGATAAAAGCCCTGTGTGTGCCACAGGAGGGGGGGGGGTGCATTGGACCCCCCCTGTGGCACACACAGGGTTAAAAAAATATATATATTTTTTAATAATAGACCGCATTGAGGGGCATCAGGATCCCCCCTGATCCCCCCAATGAGGTCTTTCAAAAAAAAACAAACCCCAAAGAAATGACCCTGTGAGTGCCACAGGGGTCTCCAGCACATTGCAAAGCACTCACAGGGTTACTTTTGCATTTTTTTTATTTAGGCTGGGAGATCAATTTGGCGACTGCAGGAGAGCAGAAGCTCTCCTGCCTTTCACTCCTACCACTGGTAGGAGTGAATCGGCTTAGGGAAACTTCCCTAACGTCATCGGTGATCATGTCACCGATGACATTAGGAGGTTTCCCCCGGTCCTGCCCACTCCTACCCGGAAGTTCGGGGTAGGAGGGCGGAAGAGGGAGAAGCGATATTGATCTCCCAGCAATCCTCATGTCCTCCCAAGAGTGCCAGGCTGCATTTCAGCTGAAATGCGGCCACTGCCAGCCGGTTATACCGGCTTAAGCAGTGACCGCATTTTAGCTGTCAAATGTACGAGCGTGGCACAGCAGGTACAGCTGTGATCACTCGTACATTGTACCCACCTGGCACTCTAGGGGTAAAGGTTAGTCTTAGCTGAGGTAATTAGCAGCAAATACTGGAGTCTCTTTGACACATCTGAAGAGTTTTCTTGCATACATTTTCATATAATTTATCTTAACAGAATAGTATGAAAAGTATGCACCCTAAAGGACCTACTATCCTTAAAGGGTTAGTAATGCCCAAAACAAAGTTGATTCTATATGTTAGAATTTACAAAAATAACGTATTTGGAAAAAGTCCTATCTCTCAAACCTTTATGGTTTTAGAGCTATCCTCCGTTAAAGTTCCCCTCTCCCTCCTCTTCTCCTGATGTCAGCTGTAAGCTGACAGCAGGAGTTCTTGGTACGGGGACTGACAGGTGGCTCTTCAGCAGAGCCGCAATAGCGTGATTTAAAAAGAAATACTTATTTGGAACGGTCTACAAAGTGTGCCTGGTTTGCAAGCACATTTTTTTAGACCTTTCCAAAGAAGTATTTCTTTTTAAATCACGCTATTGCGGCTCTGCTGAAGAGCCTCCTCGTGTCGGCCGACACAGATCTCCTTCTGTCAGCTTTACAGCTGACATCAGGAGAAGGGGAACTTTAGTGGAGGATATCTCTCAAGACTTTTTCCAAATACTTTATGTTTGTAAAATCTACCATATTGAATAAACTTTATTTTGGACATTCCTAACCCTTTATTTTAGTGACCCTATACAGTATAACAGAGGGGCAGAATTAGTAAAACAGTTGTTTAAAGGAAAAGTTACCACCTCCAAATAATAACTTGCCATGTACATTTCTATGGTCAAAAAATCACAATTCTGCCCTTGTCTCTTTATTCAAGAGATAACATCTTCAGACAGTCTTGGATGTCATTGGAGGCGGACATAACTGTTGCAGGCAGTTGGAGCCTACCTGACTGTATAAGGACTAGAGGAATGCACAGTACAAAGCAATGCACTGCATAACCTTCTGGTCCTTAAGCCTTTGAGTGCCAGAGGGGTATGCAACGCATTGCTCTGCAATACGTTGCGTACCCCTCTGACTTTCAAAGGGTTAAAGAGTGAACATTACTTTATGCAGTGAGCTGAGTTTGTGTACTGTGGTCCTACTAGCAGCAATGATGTCCACTTCTATGGACATGACGTTCAGGCATGATTGAAGGTATTATCCCTTGAACAAAGGTAAAAATGTCATAGGAATCATTAGGATTAGTAAAATAAGTGGGAGTTATTGTTAGGAGGTGTTAGTTCTCCTTTAAGTTTTCTTCAGTTTTGCTGTATTAGTTTGTTTCTGACTATTAATCACGACTGAAAGGTGACATTTTTGGCACATTCTTAATTCCATTATATTGTGAAGCACACTTGCCTTCCATTCATCTCTGCCTTCCCTTTTCCTCCTCATGTAGTTCAGCAGATGTATGATGTAGTTTCCATGGAGATGTTATATCAAGAGGTCTGGAGCCATTCATTGAAATGCAGATTGGGAATATCTCCAGGTATAGGGCAGGAAGGGAACATTGCTGTGTTTTATATTCTGATGGAAGTCATCATTCAGTGGTTTCCTTTGTTCGTTCAGTGTTTGGAAATGTCATGGGATTTAACACCAGTCAAGACTGGAAATTAATCATTTGTTTGTAAAGAATGACACACATCTAATGTGCGGCTGCTTTTCTGTAATACCTGGGGGGGGCACTCATAAAATAATAGAAAGGAGCGATTCTGGAACAAACTAACAGCACAATATGGTACAAATAAAAATTCATGTTGATCTAAATCTTTTAAAGGGATAGTAATACTTTAAGTGTAAAAAATATATTGTAGGGTTTATCCCCCTGAGTAAAACAAGGGTACTCCCACTGCTGAAAGGTGTTTTATTCAAAAGTTATTACAGCACAAAGTTGAATTTTTTAAGTACAATAGCACAGTGGCCTGAAATTGTACAGTGGCGCTGTTGCTACACCATCCTATGGACAGCTCTGATCCCAGGACCACAAATCTCCATAGGATGGTGTAGCAACAGCGCCACTGTACAATTTTAGGCAACTGTGATGTTGCACCTAAAAATTTCAAATTTGAGCTGTAATAACTTTTGAATAAAACACCTTTCAGCAGTGGGAGTATCCTTGTTTTACTCAGGGGGATAAACCCTACAGCACATTTTTTTTACATTTTAAGTATTACTAACCCTTTAACTTTTTGAGTACCAGAGGAACATCCAAAGCAATGCACTGGATAACCTTCTGGCATGCAAAGTGTTAAACTGTTGAATGCTAGAGAGGTCCCCAGTTTATTGCTTTACCTTAGACCTCTCTAGCATTCAAGGGATTAAAAACCCCATTTAAATCAATGGGAGTTTTGGAAAAATTTTTGCCCAACATGGTGCCATTGGTTTTCTTGACCTTCTTTAACCCTTTGAGTGCCAGGAGGTACACAACGCATTGCAAAGCTACATTTGAAAGATGCATAAGAACCATTTCAACATTTAAGGGGGGGGGGGACCTATGGCTCTCAGACTGCTGTTGTACTATAACCACCATAATTTATTGAAGACCAACAGCAGCTGGAGGGCTGCATGTTGTATCTACTCTAGGGCTGCAATGCAGACCAGATTTTCCAAAAGGCAGAGTAAGCAGTCACCAAAGGTGCCAAATTCTGAGGGGTGACTCAGCTTTGCTAGCCATACCCACTGTGTACAACCCAATCTCAACATCCGCAAAGCAGAGATTAACTCCTGATTTAACCTAGTTCCCATGAACGACTTTGTGAAAGCAAATTTGTTGCAATATGCCAATACATACTTACAAATGAAAATGAATGTAGCTGTAAAAGTCACTCATATGAACTGCCCCACAGAAAACACTGAGACCTATTCCGTGAAATTTGTTGTTGCAAGAAAGTTACTGCAGCACAATTGTCCATGTGAACTAGACTTTATGGTGTCTGGTTTATTTACAAGTTTATATGATCTTGTATTGGCCAAATTAATTAACCCTGTACTAGTAAATTAATTTAATCCCTAGGGCACCAGCCACTTGTGGGGCTGTCTTGGCCATGCGTACCTGCGCAGCCATGCTTTCACATGTGCATAAAGGCTCCCTCCCCCCCGACACATTCTTTTTTAAATTATTATTTTCTTATTCTGACCTCATTGGGGGGACATCAGGACTCCTCCTGATGCCCCCCCTCCCCAGGTACCTGATCTCTCTCAGTTGATCATGCTAGGAGATCAATTCTTGTGACCCTGGAGAGTCCTTATCGGGCAAGATTGGGGAAAGCCACCCCACATCACTGGAGACATGCTCAAAAACAATGTTAACCCTATATGTGCCTTGCACTGGGCCCTCTTTGCCACACACAGGATTAACCCTTTTGAAAGCAAGAGGTGTAAGTAACACATTGCAAAGCAATGCCTTGCACACCCATTTATGTTCTTTATTTTTTCTATTCAGACTTCATTTGGAGGGCATAATTATGAAGAAAATAATTAACCTTGTGTCCTTATGCACCCCAATGAGATCTGAATAAGCTACACTGA
Source organism: Rhinophrynus dorsalis (assembly GCA_037306005.1). NCBI lineage: Eukaryota > Metazoa > Chordata > Amphibia > Anura > Rhinophrynidae > Rhinophrynus > Rhinophrynus dorsalis. Next base: position 114,748,548 of record CM074722.1, read on the forward strand.
GGGACCAACGCCTTGCATTCGCAGGAGAGATGCAGAGTAATCATTTCCGCACATGTGCAAATGCTCCACGATGTTCAGCTGGATCCGGCACAGAGTGTCAGACATCATATGGAAATTCCATGTTTTTTCAAAGCTTATAGTATCTTTGGAGGGGTAGAAATGTAAAATAGCTTTAGTTTTTCTTAAAGCACCCTCTTTTGGAAACGTTTTTTTGTACACCATTTTATGTAATACCTAAATTAAAATCATATTTCCACTGCAAGTTAAGGAAATCCCACCCAAAGGAATTTTTTTGGCATGAAAAGAGGATCATCTGCCCATTACATTCACTGAAGGTGACTGACTCAGACTGTATAGAGGAGATACAGTACACACACATATACATACACTACATTGCACTGCAAGTGAGTGTACAGATGACGCATACATCAAATTAAACTGCAGTGCAGGTGATTATACACAGGGCACATACACCTCATTATACTGTTAGTGATTGGACAGTGGTCGCAAATGCTGCATTACACTACAGGTAACATATGCCAGTAATGCCACATTACTGTGATTTCTGAACAGACAACATACACCACAGTACATTACAAGAAGATTGTACAGTGGACACACATACACCACATGACAAGACAGGTGATTGTATAGATGAGTTAAGTATGAATGGTATCATGGTAGATACTCTCATTCAAATCATATGTGTTGTGGAGACTCAATGAGTCTCTATTGCTCGACCCGATGCTCGCCTCTGAGTCGGCGAAGGTTCTCGCTAATTACTTCCAAGAAAATTTGACGTCAGATATTCCCCTGCCAGTGGTATGGGAGGCTCACAAGAGTGTTATACGGGGGCACTTCATTGCACAGGGTTCTGCGAGGAAACGGATCCACTCTTCCCGACTCGACACTCTCACATCAGAAATCCTGCACTTAGAGACCATTCATAAAAGTTCCCTTGACCATTCTGATTATCAATCTCTTTTGTTGAAGAGGGGACAACTTGCAGACTTGCTTACGGCTAAGAATCGCTGGGTCTACCAGAGATCGAGGAAATTTTTCTTCGAAAATAGCAATAAATTTGGGAAGTTCTTGGCCCGTATGCTACGTAAACAATCACAGACTTGCCACGTTCCTAGGATTCGAAATAAACGTCATGAGTTGGTGAGACTACCTTTGGACATTGCTGAAGCCTTTCGGGACTATTACAACGACCTGTATAACCTTGATCAAACTGGTCAGCTTCCAGGTGGGTCGGACAGACTACAACTGATTAGGCACTATCTTTCGCAACATATGCATCTTAAATTATCCCCCTCCGAGGCAGCCTCCCTGGAGGTACCATTTGCCATGGAGGAGCTAACGACAGCGATCAAATCTTCTCAAACGGGTAAAGCGCCGGGTCCGGACGGACTCACCTTGAAATACTATAGGACTTTCCCCAGGGAACTATGGCGACATTTACTTGATATGTTTAATTCCCTACTTCAGGGGTCTAGCCTGCCTGTTCAAACTCTACAGGCGACCATTACAGTGATTCCCAAAGAAGGTAGGGATAGGGATCTTTGCTCTAACTATCGACCTATCTCGCTTCTCAATACCGATGTAAAGCTCATGGCGAAGATGTTGGCTCTTCGGTTGGCACCGTTCTTACCTGGTCTTATCCACCCGGACCAGTCGGGTTTTGTCCCGGGTCGTGAAGCTCGTGACAACACTGTTAAGGTGCTTGGTCTTATGGAATACGCGCGGACTCGTGGTTTGGATCTCTTACTCCTGTCTACGGATGCCGAAAAGGCTTTCGACAGGGTTGATTGGACCTTTTTGATGTCCACTCTATCACATGTTGGCCTGGGCCCTAACATGTGCACTTGGATTACAGCTTTGTACACAGGGCCTTCGGCATGTGTGAGGGTCAATGGTTTACTTTCGCGGCCTTTCTCTATCAGTAATGGAACTCGGCAGGGTTGCCCTTTGTCGCCTATCCTGTTTGTATTATCTCTCGAACCATTCTTGAATGCCATCCGTGGTAATTCTGACATTCAGGGACTTTGTTTAGGGTCTTCCAGTTATAAAGTGGCAGCATTCGCAGATGACTTACTGTTTTTAGTCACCTGCCCTCTTTTGTCCCTACCACCTCTACAAAGGGAATTCGCAACTTATGGCCCTCTTTCTAATTTGAAGATCAACATGGCTAAGTCTGAAATACTTAATATAGCTGTTCCGCAGCAGGTCCAGAGTTCTTTGCGGACCTCGTTTCCGTACAAGTGGTGTGTGCATAGTCTTAGGTATCTGGGTGTGCGACTTACTTCGAACTCTAGTGACCTATACCAGTCCAACTTCCTACCTCTGTTGTCTAGAGTGTGCTTGGACTTGAATACCTGGGCTTTTCCACACATTACTTGGGTGGGACGTATAAATGTCCTTAAGATGAAAATCCTGCCTCGTTTTCTTTACCTGTTCCAAACCTTGCCGATCTTGCTGCCGCGTAGCTTTTTCTCGTCCCTTAGATCGGCCATTTTGCGCTATGTTTGGCTGAATGGGAAGCCGAGGCAGAGCTTGTACCACCTCTCTATGCCTAAGCAGAAGGGAGGTTTGGCCTTACCTGATTTTAAACTCTATTATCAGGCATGTCATGCACTCCGGATTGTGGAATGGTCGGTGCCTGATGTCGGTAAGCAGTGGGTTGATGTTGACTCATTTAGGACGGGAGGGAAGATTAGGACTGCTATGTGGTTACCCACTGATAAAAGAGATCCTGTTCTTCGACGTTGCCCCTTTATGTCGGCAACTCTGACCATCTGGACTTCTCTCGCAGTAAAACACTCTTTAACCACCTTCCCCTCTCCGATGATGCCTTTGGTTCATAACCCTGTTTTTTGGCGGGTATTCCGGGGAGCCGCGTGTTTCCGCTGACGGATTTGCCTTTCCGACATGTGTTTCAGGTGGTGGAGGCGGGCAGTCTACTTCCGCTGAACCGGTTACTTGGGGACATGTGTCCTACTTTTTTGGACTCCTATCGATATCATCACCTGAAACATTATATTTCTTCTTTGGTACCACAGCATGTGCTTCATCGTTCGCTTACGCCATTTGAGGCTGAATGTTCTTGTTCGAATCTCCCAAGGCATGGACTTACTCGCATATACTCCCTTTTACTGCTTAGTGCTCGGGGTTCGCTCCCCTCATTTGTTGAGAAGTGGGAGGTTGACTTGGGAATTACTCTTACCCCGCGTCAATGGGAACAGATAATGTACCTTACACACCATGTCTCGGTCTCCTCTAGATATCAGGAATCGGCCTACAAATTGCTATCTAGATGGTATCTTACCCCTCTACGCCTACAGAAATTTTCCTCCTCACATGATGGTCTTTGCTGGAGATGCGGAGGGGCGCCGGGCAGCTTGTTGCACATTTGGTGGGATTGCCCCCTTATAGCCCCTTTCTGGAGTGCAATCTATGCTGTTATTAGACGCCTGACAGATCAACCCCTGGAGTTTAAACCGGAACACCTTCTTCTTCATCACACTTCCATGAGTCCTTCCAGATACAGGAAAACATTGGTCCCTCAGCTGTTGGTGGCAGCTAATAGTCTGATTTCATTGTATTGGAAACGTCCATCACCTCCTAGTCTTTTGGTCTGGGTGGAGAGGGTTGAAGAGCTCCGTGTGATGGCCGAATTAGCCTCCTCTACTCCGGAGGAGGTTACTAAATATACTGGGGTGTGGTTGGGCTGGTTGCTGTTCCTGGAGAGTGCCGATTTCGTGTCCTTTGTGTCTTAAGTTTCTTTCTCTCATTCTGCTACTTTATTCTCTTTTGCCTTTACTTTCTCAATCTCATTCAGCAACTTTACTTTCTTTTGTCTTTGAGGGGAATTGGGAATTTGCTGGTTTGCACGTTTCTGGGTTGGGGGTGCGGGGGGGGCTGGGGGGAGGCCCCCTCGTGCGCCCTCCCTTGATGAGGTGGGGTGCTATGACTAGGGGGGTGGGCCTCTTCGACCTCCCACGATCTAATACACATATATTGTTGATCCTCCTGAACTGAGTATGTGGATTGGCTCGCATTGGAAGTTGCGTAATGCTATTGACTATGTTTGATTAATACTATTCCATGTACCCATCAACCATTGTACTCTTTTTTTTTATGGATGTGTCAACACTGTAGCTGTCGCTATGTTTGATTGATGACATGTGCTCCCTTTCCTCCCTTTCCCTGACCCTCAGCTCCCCCCCCCTTTTTTCCTCTTTCTGTATTCCCCTTCCCTTATCCCCCCCTTTTTTTCCCCCTTTTTTTTTTTTTTTTTTTTCTTTTTCTCCTCTCCCTTTCCTTCTTTTATATGTTTTGCCTTTACTTAAAACTCAATAAAATACGATTGACAACAAATCATATGTGTTTACTGGCTTATGTTTTTTAGTGGAATTTCCAAATAGAAAATTAATACAATAGTAAACTTAAACCTTCAATCACTAATTATAATTGAAGTCTTCAGTTGTTTGATAAAATAGTGTACTATTTATTTCTAATTTCAATATTTCTGTTGTAGTCCGCCTGCTATTTCCTGCAGCGGCCTCATTTGTTTTGCCAAGGGAAAATTCCACTGCAAAACTCAATTATTTAAAGTGTGATCCATGCAGAAAAAGGCAGATTGTCCGCTAATAATACATGATTTACGACAGGCTCGACAGGTAGTCTACAAGAATAGCTAACGAGTGCAGGCACAACAAAAACATGTATCACAAAAACCTGTATTGCACTTTTTTTCATTTCACCGTGCTTCCCAAACACCAGTTAAAACACAACTTCAGTCAAACTGTAACATAACAGCTGACGTTGTCTAGCAACCTTGATAGATGCACAAACAAATTCAAACCTACAGCCAATCCCAAGACCCCAAAGTATCAAAAATGCTCAAATACACCTATATATAGCCCAAAATAACTGTCACACCTTGTCTGTGCTTTGAGTTTTGGCAAGCTAAATCACAGGACCCAGGAGCGGAGGATAGCGATTAGAGCGAGAGACAGAGAGAGAGAGAGGCGCATTCACAAGAGTAAGGTAGTAGGAGTTTATAGTTTGGAGTTTGGAGAGGTGCACATAAATAGACACATAGTGCACTTTGGCACATATCACATACACCCATACAAACACATACACATAGTCTTTTTTTTATAACACTTTACACCTTTTTTAAACTATATTTTTCCAGTGTGAATCTGTGAGTGAAAGAGTGTGACAGAGAGTGAGTGGATTGAGTGTGTCTGTGAGGGCCTATGGGAGTGCCTGGGTCTGAGTGGATGAGTGATGGCCAGAAAAGGAGGCAGGAGAGAGGGATGGAGAGAGTAGGGGAAGAAGCAGAGCAGGGCATCCCTGTTCAGAGTAGGAGTGGGAGAGGGAGATCTGCGGAGCGGAGTGGGACCCGGCCTAGAAGAGCAGGCACACATAGGCCAGGGACAGAACCTTCAGTGGGACGAGGGGTATCTGTCGGGGATCACCACGCACAGGCAGGGGCAGAGCAGGCAGGACATTCTGGCCACAGTTCTGACACCTCGCAAGCGGAGCTGACTAGGAGAGGCTGAGGGATCCCTGCTATTCCGAAGAGGAGAACAGGGCCCTCGTGGAGGCTGTTATAGAGAGAGAGAATGTCCTCTGTCCGAGGGACAGGGTGTCTGGCCTGGCTGCGAGGAGGAAGGCCGCCTGGAACCAGATCTGCAGCCAGGTGAATGCAGTGGCCAGCTGCAGATGGGACGTGGAGTTCGTTAAAAAGAGATGGGGCAACTGCAAGAGGGTGATGAAAAAGAAGATGGGGAAGGCCACCCTGTACACCCGAGCCACTGAAGGTGATCCACCTGCAGATATCACCTACAGCCCCTGAGAGAAGATGCTGCGGCAGACCATGTCCTCCACTATCATTGAGGGGGTCCCTGGAAAATCGGACACTGGAGAAGAGAGGAGCCTCCACACTACTGGTAAGTGCATCATCACATAACCACACACCACATCAACAGACACAACCATCACACGCCAACATAGTCACACCCCAACACATGTCCATCATTCATCCACACAATTGCATCAACATAGCACCCTGAGGGTTAAAAAAAAGACACAATACATGCACAAACGACAGGGTTCACCCAACCCCACACCTGTCCCACTTCAACCCTCATTTTGCTGTGCTGATCACACACACAATCCACACAAACCATGTTTCATAAGCTGTTGTCTGTTACACATCATAAATGTTCCAACACATTGTCACCCATGTTGAACTTAGCACATAACCCCTTGAGTTTTAGAGGGATCATCAATGCATCGCTCAACAATGCTTTAGCAACCCCTCTGGTACTCAAAGGTTTAACCGATGACAAACACAAGTAGACAGTGTTAGGATTACATGCTACACAGGGGACATTCACTAAACGGTGAAAAAGAGATGATGGAGTGAAATTAACCCTTACATACCCTCACTTCACCAATCTCCATGTTAGTCTGTGGAGACTATTCAATAACATGAATCAAGTTGCTAAGGTCTCATTGTATATACTCCATAGAAAACATTGGAAATGGGGAAATGAGATCAATGTAGACGTCATCATCATTTTCAGTTCATCAGTTCTTCATCACCGCTCACTGAATCACAAAAAAGATGTATCAGGTCACACATTACTGTGCCACTAAGAAGAACTGGGTGTATGTGCAACACGCAGGCCTAAAAAAAAGTCTCCTGACATATGTCACATTTGATTCTCACCACAGAAGTGGTGATGTCATGGATTGATGTCAGAGCAGCCACCATTTGCAGGATACAAATGGGAACCAAATATTAACCATTGTAGTTTGTTCACCAACAGGCCATGAATGATGGATATCTCTGATTGAGTATGTCTGGCTCACTCAGAAGGATGGATCAGCTTATCCAAAAAACAACAGGCCTTAATCAAAGATATCTATTAATGCAATGCATGGGATACCATCATGACAACCAGAGAGTCACATGTCAGTTACTTCAAAATCTTGCATTGTGTGGGATAGTAATGGTTAATTTCACCTAGATGTAATATTGTAGGCATGATAAAAAGATGTGGATTGATGTAAGTCTTATCTCTAAGACCTTTATGGTTTGAGAGATATCGCTTGGTAAAGTTAACTCCTGTCTGTTTTAGTCAAGTCATCGCTCTATGGGACAGCTGCAAATTCCAGTCATTTGACCAGACGGAGGCTCTTCAGCAGAGCCAAAATCTCACAATTTATGAATAAATACTACATTGGAATGGTCTACAAAGTGTGCCTGGTTTGCAAGCACACTTTGTAGACCATTCCAATGTAGTATTTATTAATAAATTGTGCCCACCATCAACACCTGATCCAACACCTGCTGCTCCACCTGCACCAACACCTGCTTCTCCACTAGCTGCTCAACCTACACCAACACCTGCTGCTCGACCAGCTGCTCCACCTGCACCAACACGTACTGCTCCACCAGCTGCTCCACCTGCACCAACACTTGCTGCTCCACCAGTTGCTCCACCTGCACCAAGACTTGCTGATCTACCAGCTGCTCCACCTGCACCAACACCTGCTCCAACACAATACAGTGCCTGGATGACACAGGAAGAAAGGTGGATGCATCCCGCTACCTCCAAGAGGTACTACCCTGCAGCAGCAGCACCACCACCACCAGGAAGGCAATGGCTGCCAGGGACCGTTGCCACCCCTCAATAAGGGCCATATGTCCACCAGATGGACCTACCCTCTTGGATGGCTCCCCAGCATGGGCCAAGCAGCTACCAGTGGCCAAGGTATGACCCCTGGCCACTGGATTATGAACACCTGGGCCTGATTGGGGAGCCCCAGCGCCTTCTACCGAGGGAACACTTCACCCCACCACCACCACAGAAATCAGTGGTCAGCTCGGAGTCCCTGGATGTAGTGGGCACACCCCTGTTATCTGCAGCAGCCTCTCCACCAGCAGACTCAGCACCAGCAGCAGACTCAGCACCAGCAGCAGCCACACAAGCAGCCTCTCCACCAGCAGACTCAACAGCAGACTCTCCACCAGCAGCAACCCTACCAGCAGACTCACCAGGCACATCCACCTCCAGCAGTCCACACATCAGGGAGATGGAGGAAGAGTGCCTGGTGATACAGAGGAGGCAACTCAGGGAATCCCAGAGGACCAACAGGAACATCATAAGGCTTAGAAGGGATTCCTGGAGGAACGCTGCAGGAATAGAAGCCAGGATACATGGAGGTAGAGCACACGGTGCTGACTACACAACTCCATACCATACAGAAATGATGGACATGATGGGGCAGCTGCTGGTGAAGTTCAGAGACCACAGCCGCAGGAGAACCTGAGTGTGGAGAGGGAACAGCGGTCTACAGAGGGTTCCACTGCACCCACCTATCCCTCCAGTGTGACCCCTGAAGCTACACCAAGGGTGCAAAGGGTGATCAGGCAGTCAGCCAGGGCATCCACTTCTTGAACCCAGTCGAACGTCCCCCCCAAAAAAAAATAAACAGCCCAACTTGTTATTTTCCCCCTAAATAAAAAAAAAGTTTGCTTTTGAATTCTGTCTGATATGGTTTGTGTTCACTGATAGATTATATGGTAGAGATGTCTCCAATGCATTGCCAAGCAATGCAGTGAACACAACTTCTGCCTAAGTAACATGTTTGTAGGGTGTTTCAACATGGGTTCTCACACACAACGTTATACAAATTCAACTGGCAATACATCATTGGAGCCAAATAACATGACAGTGTTATATGGCCATAATGAGGGTTCAAACCCTTATTTTGAAACTGTACTAACTGGAGAACCCAATGTGTTACACGTTGAAATCCTAGGGTGAGCATTGGGATCTCCGGTAAGTTAGTTTCACAATAAGAGTGTGAATCACAACCTAACTTACTGGATAACCCAATGATTGGCCTAAGATTTCAATGTGTAGTCTGTTTGTTTGTTGATGTAGCCCATGTACTGAGATATGTCAAACTAAAGCAATCTCAGAACATTGATTACATTGAGCAACATAGAAACCGTGGACATAAGATCACTGTGGAAGTATGTCCACTGTATCACCTCTTTATCACTCACAACACACACATTAGTATATCACTGCCATCATCTCTTTGAATGAATACATCACAAAGTCCACTCCTGGTCAAACAACTAGTGGACTCATGTGATGTAGGTCATGCCTTCCTATGAATGAGGGGTACTCTAGCCATGGGTATGGTTCCACATTGAGACATGCCTAATACCATATTTAATAGAACAGACACATTATTGAATAGTGATGGTTGTCCTTTCATGTGTCTCACACTACATTAAGACGTACGTGTGTTTTTTGGATATACTGATTATATGCATTGAACACTTGTATGAGCACACAAGACATACATAAACAATTTAACAAGAATCCAGAAGAAACACTACTGAACTGCACATGGGTTGTTCACAAGGTATTGTAACTCTGCAGATGAGCATTTTTACTGTTCAGGTTTGATGACTGGATGTTAGGAAACACATACATATGGGTCTTCTGTGGATATGTGGATGTTTCAGTAGAAGTTGCTGTGAACATCAGATTATACAATGCAACACCAACACAAACACTTGAAATCATCAAGGGATGAGCTTCATGGAGGTGTTGTCAATCTTCAGTCCAGTCACATGGAAACTACTCTGTTCCAGGATGGATCATACTATGGATGCCTGTGGGAAAAGACGAGAGGATATGGAACAGCACCTTCAAACTGATCATCATGCAACAGCTCCAACATCACTATCCCATAAGTCTTATCCATTACAGGGGAATACACAACCCATTGCTTTGTAATGTGTTGTATACTTGTTTGTAACCCATTATGTGGAGAACTAAGGGGATGTCAACCAGCCCTAGGGATATGTGTCCCTTACATAAATCCAGACATCAACAAATATGTCCTAATAGCTCCATGAAACAGATAGATGTGGGCTGCCACTGACAGAGTGCTGCACACACAGGTCAATATGGTGTCCCTTGGGATCTGATCCACCCTTCATGACCTCTATGTTGTAGAGGTAGAGCCATCCCTCTGCTGCTCTTTTCAGCTTTAGCACACTACAGTTACCATGTTCACTCCAATGGCCCCTTAACCCCTGATGTGACAGAGTGTTATCCAATGCATTGTATTGGATAAGACTCTTTTGCTACAGGGATACCATGGTTGGTATGGCTCTATCATAGCAAAACACTTTAGTTGGTGCCTATGGAGCCCTGGGATATGCTGAACATGGGTAAAGTGCTGTACCTTGATTTCCAGGGGGGGCATGCATTATATCCTTGAGGTAGCAATATCAACATGGATGACAGGGTGATAATGTTATACGAATCCCCAGCCACAATATGACTCGTCCATGAAATGGTTGATTTTGGTGGTCCATACTGCAGCCAGTGTCAGGGCTGTGTCACTGATCCAGTGGGGTAAAACAGAACATGTGTGTTGTGGTGAGTGTGAATGCATTGATTGTGTGCATGCATGTATTATACTCACAGCTGAAGTGTTCCCTGATCAATGTGTCTCTTATCTGCGTACCTCTTAGGCGTTCTTCACCCTCCACAATGTCCAGAGGGTCATCAGGTATTGGTGGGAGCTGGACAGCGTCCACAAGTCTGGTGTCCACCGCGATGTTGTGTAATATCGCACATGCCATAATAATGTTTCAGACTTTGCCTGGTGCATACTGTAATGCTCCCCCTGAGTGATCCAAACACCTGAACCGGGATTTTAAGAGCCCGAAAGTCCACTCAGTGCAATTCCTTGCTCTACTATGAGCCTGATTGTATCCCTCCTGGGCATCAGTTTGGGGATTCGTGACCGGGGTCAGTAGCCAGGATTTGCAGCCATAGCCTGAATCACCTGTGGACAGTGAGTGACATGGTTAAACAGGAAGCACATGTTGTGTGACTGATGTTTTATGAGGTGGACGTACTAGCTGTGAGTGAAGAGCATGCTGAGCAGTGTTGTGTGTGCATGTGTTGATGTGGTGTGATTTAGGATCGTTAACTCCCCCTCTATACGTTCTATTTTCAAAGTCTCTGTGTAAAGATGAGTTTCTTAGTATATAAGCATCATGACAGCTCCCTGGATATTTCACACAGACATTCATGATCTTCATGTTGCTGTCACACACCATCTGCACGTTCATGGAGCGGAAGTTCTTGCAGTTGATGAATATATGTCCCTCACGTGCTGGAGCTTTGATACGGACAGGGGTGCAATCTATTACACCCATGACCCTGGGCATGCCTCCCCTTGCCTAAAAACCCAGCTTCAAATGTGTCTACTCCATGTTGGTGGTGGGGAAATGTATGTAGCTACTGGCCTTGCTTTTGAGGGCTGGCAACATTTGGGCCAGCACCCTGGAGAATGTGGCCTGTGACATGCTAGATGCGTAACCTTCTGTCAACTGGAAGGCTCCACTTGCCATGAACTGTATGGCATAAATGAGTTTTTGCAAGCCAATTAGGGCATGGTTGTGGATGTATACTTGATCAACCTCATCCGTGAAGACCTCATATAGGGCAATGATGCTCACTGTGTAAACAAGGAAGTGATGCTCGCGATGGACCAAACGTGGCTCTGAATCAGCTGAAAAACCACTCATGGACCACGAAAACCTGGTGATTAGCATCAGGAAGTATATCTCGAGCATGCTATAATGCCCTATCTAGGTAGAAAGCAGATAAAAGGTACTTGGTTCCCTTCTACACGACAACCATCCAGACTATTCCAAATCTACACATTCATCATGCCATCACTCACACACATACTAACTCAACCCCCAAACAACACCTAAACCACTACAAACCCTATTTGATACCCATTATCACTGCTGTATCATTGTAGCCAATGACACAGTATCCATAAGACACCCACCAGACACTTACAGCTACCATTTCCCTACTAAACTAGTCCCAAAAAAATTACAAAAACCACACACAAAAAAAAGCAATCCTACTCCAAACCCAATAAATCCACCCCACAACCAACTATCCCAACCACTATCAACTACCCACCTCCCAACCCTACCTGAACTAGCCCTACAAGACACTACTATCCCTACCCAACTCAACCCTCCCCCAAACCCTAGGTATCCTGCTTCATAAACACTACTATCCCATACCCTATCAACCACCCAAACCCTAGGAATCCTACCTATACTCTACCACAATCCCAGCTATCCCAATCCACATACCCACCCCATACCCTAACACTACTCCCATATAGCATTCTATACCTGGACCACTTCCAACATCCCATACCCTACCTCATCCCACATCACACTCAACCCATTATCCAATCCTATCCTCACTCTACCACTCACTACTACACTTCACACCAACACACATACTACTAGTCCCAACACACATCCAATCCCAAGTAAAACACAATGATAACACAAGTGAGAATGATGGACAAGTGTCCTACGTTCCTTTATTTAATCATAGTAATGTATACACATAGTACTGTAGAGCCAAACCTCTCCAAGCCACTAGAACTTTTTACATAAACGTTAACCTGTTGAGTGTCAGTGTTCTGAGAAACAATTCTTCTGTCACTCAGAGGGTTAAATTACTTTAATATGTATATCCTTGACGTATTTATCCGGTATGAGTGCTACTGTGTTTGTACATAGCTTTGCACATATTTTTTACATGAAGGAGAATAAAGCAAACACAATACCTAGATAACTTTCAGGTGAATCAAGCACCTGGACCAGATAGTATGTCATATGCTTAATAAAACATAGAACAACAGTGTCATTTCATCAAAGAGAACTTGAGATGGGTGGGGTTAAAGGTGGGGATATGGGTCAGGCTAAAGGTGGGGATATGGGTGGAGCTAGGTGTGGAAACTGGTGGCGAGTAACTTTTTAGGTCTGGCTAGTAGCTCAGGACTTGAAATTTTGAGCCCTGAATAGGTATGTGAACATACTTATTGGAGTATCTCTCTCTATCTCTGTCTCTGTCTCTCTCTCTCTATCTATCTATCTCGATCTCTCTATCACCCTCCCTGAGTGGAAAACAAGCCACATGTGAGTATGGTAGGCTGTCCATTTAATAGCATGTCGAGATGTTTTCCAGGTGTGGTCATGAGGTGCGTGATGACCAATGGGAGGGTGTTTGTTGTCCAGGTAAGTGTTTGCCGGTGTGTTTGTGTTTTAAAATCTGCAGTGTTTTGATTGGTGTGTAGCTGTGAGTTGCGAGTGCGACTTTGTGGGGTGCAGGTTGTGTCTCTATCGTGTGGTGATTTTGCCCAGGTGAGCTTATTTTCTATTGAGGGTGTTATTTGTTAACTCCCATTGTTCCAAGCAATGTTGTGATTTGTTGTGTTGGTGTGCCTTTTGACAGCCTTGTTCCTGTGGTGTTGCCAGGTTGTTGTGTTGTGTGTGAGAATGATTTGTGATGTATGGGCTTGGTTTTTGTGTTATTTTGGCATTACACAGGTTAATATTCCCATTTGTATGCTTGTGCAGTATGCTGTTGTTTGTTTTGTTTTGTGCAATGGTGGTTTATTTTTGCCGTTATGTGTGTACCGGCTAACAAAACTGGGTCTTAACTTTTGCCCGTTAAATGTATCTTTTTTTCTTCCGTTAGCAGTACCGCACTCCTTTGAATGGCTCTGGGGAATCTTATTCCATGTGTCTCAATGCAAGTAGTATTATCGGCAGCAAGGATTAGCGAACTGCAGTTAGCTGTTCATACAATGGACCTTTAAATGGCTTACTGCACGTTAAAACACACAACGGTAGTTTTTTTTGCTAACACCTGCCTTTAAATCTACCCCTTAATGTGTTGGCACAGGGATATAACCAATTGATGCTAGAAATATTTCCAACATATTGCTGAGCAATTCATAAACAATGTGTCTAGTGTCCAAGGAATTAAGGTGACAGTAAATCTCCATTTTGGCTTTGCATATTGTACAAGTAATACTTTGCTGAATATGTAAAGTCAAATTACATGTAGATTATTAGTATTTTTTTTTTTTAACTTTTATGCCCTGACAGGAAACTTTCTGAATGTCTGTTTTCAGAGAGCTTTCTGTCAGACTATGAAAGTCATAGTGATACAATATAACTCTATCCCAGCTGCAGCATTGAGTGATCTGTATGTTGTATTCAGTAGGCTGCAGGCAGCCTTTACCACTGTATAAAACACAAAGAGGGGTGCTCCTAGCTTACTGCTTGATTTTTCTTTGGTACTCATACCATCCAATTATTTGGGTCTTAAACATGGGGAAAGGGCAGGCTACATATCTAGTGAAGGTCATTTATGCTGTCTGTGTATGTTGTATATACCCCATCTCTATTTATAACATTTCATCTGTGTCTGGAAAATTGCCACAGTACTGTGTAGAATAATCTGAAAATAGATTAGGCCACAAAGGGGGCATGGTAAAGTGAAGGGTGTGGCTAAGTGAAGGGCATGGTTAGGGGTGTGGCAAAGGCGGAACTAGGGGCACCAGAGGGTGTTGAGTCTAGGGGTGCCTGAGATGTAAATCCAGCCCTGAGTTCAAGAGTAATTGGATGATAAAATATCCCCCTCTCGCCCCTTTTACTGCTGTAACATTGCTCAGCTCAGAACAGCAAGGTGGTGTCCAGGTGGATCGTAAAGAGGGACAATCTTCAATTAACATAAGGGAAAGACCTGAAAAACCTGTCAGGGGGCAGGGTTTTCATTGTTTTCACAGTAAGAAGATTGTCCTTTGCTGTGAGCTGTTTGGTCTCAAGACCAGATTCCACATCTGAGGGGAGGTGGATTACACTAGGCAAAAGGGGCGGGAGGGGGAAACATTATAATTACTCTTGAACTACAACTCTGACAGTATTGAAATAACACTCTCTATGGCTCAAATACTATGAAGATAAACTGGAGCTGCTGTTTTTGTGAAACAGTACTATCCCTTTAAGTTTCCAAAAGACCTGTGAATTGAGTCAACCTAAGATGCACATTGAAGTCAAATTGCACCATTACTAGAGGTAGCAGCATCACATGTCCCAAGTTGGTAACAAGACCTGGGGCTAAAGTATGAGACCTGGGAATTTAGCCCTAGCACTGCCCATGAGTTACACCTTTTGCTCTGTTCCCCAGCTAACAATGTCTGCTTCTATGGTGAGTGCTCCTACTATTGTTCTACTGAGCATGCTCTGTGTGGGAAACCAGACCTCTTGGAGGGATCAGTGGCTGCCTTCCTACCTGACACTGCATTGGCCAAGAGGAAGAAATGGCGCAGTCCATGGAGACGCTCCTACCACAAGACCAAAAAAGCTGAGTAAGAGGCACTTTTTATTGTTGGGGGTGAAAAAATGTAGTGTGGAAACTAAATAAATCTGATTTTTTTTTTAAACTTCCTTCTTAAAGTGTAACTGGCACTTCATAACAGATAAATGGTTTTGAGGGAACTCAAAAGCATCTATATTCTTGTTTTGTTTATAGCATATTTAGCATTATTCATTTTTCAGTTTGGAATGCATTGCCACACTACTCTGCATTCCAACTGCCACTTGCTGTCGGGAAATATTAACTAGTTAGTATCATCTCACAAATTAATAAAGCTAAATGTCTTATAAACTATTGTTTGAAACGAAAATATAAGTGAATGCTCTTTCATATCACTTGTTACAAAGTGACAGTTCAACTTAATACTTTAAAGGGATAGTAATACTTCATTTTAACTTTATTTTATTTTGTAGGCATTAAAAAAACATGAAGAATGATATGTCTTATCTCTCAAACCTTTATGGTTTAAGAGATATTCACAAACAAAGTATCCCCCCCCCCCCGTTCAATCAGATCAGAAGGGAGGTGCCCAGGTAGACTGCAGAGAGGGACAATCTTCAATTAAGATAAGGGAAAAAGCTGAAAAAGCTGTCAAGGGGGGAAGGGCTTTCATTGTTTTCATACAAAGAAAATTGTCCCCTTCTGTTATCTGTACTGTCATACAACCAGATTCACATCTGAGAAGAGATTGCTTACACTAGGTAAAAGGGGCGGGAGGGGAAACTTTGCTTGTGAATATCTCATAAACCATAAAGGTTTGAGAGATAAGACTTATATCATTCTTCATGTTTTTTTAATGCCTACAAAATAAAATAAAGTTAAAACGAAGTATTACTATCCCTTTAAAGTAGTCATAT
The DNA here is from genome assembly GCA_037306005.1 of Rhinophrynus dorsalis. NCBI lineage: Eukaryota > Metazoa > Chordata > Amphibia > Anura > Rhinophrynidae > Rhinophrynus > Rhinophrynus dorsalis. Next base: position 114,764,737 of record CM074722.1, read on the forward strand.
TTATTACTAGGGCAGTTAGCTGAAATACATTTATGCAGGTCTGGGCAACCTGAAGCCCTCCAGCTGTTTAGAACTACAACTCCCATCATCTCCTGTCAGCCATTGGCTGGCCGGGGATGATGGGAATTGAATACTTGCCAACATTTAAAAAAATGTCTGGGAACACCTTTCCACTGGGCAGTCACATTACAGAATTTGACTAGTGGTCCCTAGTAGCACATAGTGAACACCAGAGGAGAACTTCATACAACAGACTTGATGCTACACTTTGGCAGAATTAGTATACATCACCAACACCTAAATACTATATGGATTTATATAAATTAACAGAATTACAGTGTTTGAATGCTTATATCCTATTAACCTTTTAATGACAAGAAAAGAGAAATTCAGTTTTAAAACCTATGACAAAAACATCGATAGCATGATCGGGGACAGAAAGCCAAACAATCAAGTGCAAAGTCTACCTTCTCCACTGTCTCCTGGCCTTCAACCCTATTTGGCCCCACAGTATTGGTGAGTGCTATCTACACTGTCAGAGCCCTCCATTCCCTGGGCATAGCCTTTGCCTTCCACTGAGATCCTACCCCTGGCTGTCTCCGTTGCCCTACTACACTAAAATAGAGTGGGATAAGGATTGCTCCAGAACTCCCAGGTCATTGTCTGAGGGATAAAACCTCCTTCTACTAAAAAGACTCCTTCTGTGTCCACTGCCAGGGACATATCCATAGTCCTGACAATCTAGTGTTCACCCTATACTGGTCCTGGGGTCTGGCCTGGATCTCTCCCTAGCTATTTACCCACTCCTGAGCACATTTTGAACATTCTTAGGGATTCATTCCTGAATCCATGGTTCCTGATTCCCACCTTCCTCCACTGGGCCCCTTGTCTGACCTAGATTGGCTACCTTCCCATCAACCCCTTCTTCAGTCACTATGGGAATAGGCTTAGGGTTTGGGACCCCCTCCTTGGAATCCCTATACTGGTACCTCACTCACCTAAGGAAGGAAGCAAACCCCTCCCATTCAAACTCCATGTTCTGGGATGCCACTGGTTCAAGCACAAATGATAGCTTCCACTGATCTCCTTGTGTTGCCTCTTAGTGGTTACCCATTGCCTTTGGTGATGCACAGTCCCAGTTCAGCTTAGGTGGATCCAGGAAGACCTCTTCAGTGTGTAGCGAAGCAGGCATCATCCCCTCCAAACCATTCTTCAACAACACATTGCTAGGAATTTCACGGGATACTCCCACCTTCTGCAACCCCTTTCCTGCACCTCAATCAGTATGAGCACTTGCCACTGATACCCCTGGATGATATATATTGTCACAGGCAACGTATTCCAAGTAACAGTGTGCTTAGAGTTTATTAATTCTTGACACACTAGTGAAACATTAGACCCAAGTCAATTAACCCCCTACCTACAGCAACAGACTGCATTTGATGCTGTAGAAACATCACCATTACATAAACTGCTAAAAAGGGTTCCTTCTTTTCTGGACAAGCAGCCCTGATATGACCCATCTGGTTGCATCCAAAACACCAGTGGGTATCCCCTCTCCACGTTTTCTCCCATGCCCACACAAAAAAAAGAACAAAAGCCTCCAAAACTTTGTCAGTACTACAAGTGGTTAGTTCTCCTGGTTTTTCCCTTTTTCCAGTTGGCCCTCCTGTTTCAGAAGGCCCTCTATTAGGCAATGACATCTTATTTGCAGTCATGAAACCTTCCAGCTACCCAGCCTCATCTGCTGCTTTGGGCTTGCTGGACTTCTGTTGGTGGTATTAGCCTTAAAAGTGTTTTTGTACTTACTTTCCATGCTGGTAGAGAATTTCTCTTCCCCTACCATTTTCCACCACCGAATTAGCAGTGTTTCTGTCCTCACTACAGGTTCTTTCCCCATTTCTTTGCTTGGTCTTTTCCCCTCCCTTCCATCCCCTCCGGCCCACTCCCCTCCCATTCATGTCCTAGCTCGCCTTCTTTTACCACTCCCCTAGGCCTCTACTCATTCTGTTTGCCAGCCCCTTTCACCCCCACCCATGCTGTCCCAAGCTCCTTCTCCTGTGCTCCTCCATCTCTCCCTTACCCTGGTGCCCCTTACCTCTGTCCCTCCATGATTCATTCGGAATCAGTTTGAATGGATACAAAATTTGTTTCCAGAGCCTCCTAATCAATCCGCTATACAAATCTCAGACATTATCTATAGTTATACTTCCCATTTAAATAAATGAATATCTGGAGCATTTTTATTTGTCCCCTATGGTGCTATTGATTTGCTCCTGAATTACTCCAATTCTTAGTACATGAAACTTATTTTGATTAGGAATGTGTTTGTCACATTTAATAATGATAGAAAGTAATCTGGCACTTAGAAATGTGCATTGCTTATAAAAAAAAGTGCACAGCTTATAGAAAATTTACATTGCTTCTGAAAAAAAGTAACAAAATGTCTCAAGTCATCTCAAGTTGCACGTATTTCTGTATATGACTTTTTTTAGTAGACAGGAACTCACTAGACACTGTAATTCATTGGCAATCAGTGAAAACATTTTATTCCTGCATACTAAAACCAAAGGAGTGAGGCAGGCAGTAGACACATAACAAACACCAATGGCCTTACAGGTGTCTTGTGAAACATGTAAGGTCATTGGTGTTCTCTGTATGTCCACTCACCTGTTTACCTTGGAGGATTTTTAATAAACAAGGCAAAAAGAATGTTTTAACTAAGGAGTTTCCAAGTTTGGTCCTAAAGGACCACAAGCAAGCCATTATTTAACCCTTTGAGTGCCAGAGGGGTACGCAACGCATTGCAAAGCAATGCGTTGCGTACCCCTCTGGCACTCAAAGGGTTAAGGATTTCCTAACTTGAACACAGGTGGTGAATGAGTCACTGATTATCTTGCCTGTTTTTAATCATGAATCGCCTAAAATCCTGGCGTGCTAACAACCCTCGAATACCAGAATTGGGCACTCCTGTTTTAATCCTTTGAATGCCAGAGGGGTACGCAGCACATTGCAAAGCAATGTGCTGCATACCCCTCTGGCACTCAAAGGGTTAACTCAACACCAAAGGACTCCAGTGTCTTCAGTGAGGGAGTTATGGTCCATTTCTTCCCCATTTTCGGTGCCGGCCGCATGCACCCGCGGCCAGTCCTTAAGGTGTTAAAGCCCTTTTAGGTCAAAAGAAATGTGTAATGTTTTGCCATATTTTGCAGTTGTTTTTGTTCCACAATTGCTCCACTTGCCTGTATGCATATCTCAGGGCAGAAAATCTAAAACTAATCTTTGATTACTACTGTACATAATTCAGTGTTGCTAATCTCCAGAAATTCCTAAAATGGCAATGCATCTCATCCACCTTTCCCCCCAAACCAACCGTCCCAAACCACGTATAACTTGCACATGAAATAAACACACTGTCATCTGTATATGGTGGGAATAAAGAGGTCACAGCTTTATTAAGTTTGGTTTGACCTATATACCCATGGAGGCCCCCCTCGTAATGAGGGACCCCAGGCCATTAACCATGGGGGAGGAAGGGAGGGGGAGGGCAGCCCATCGCCCCAACAGCAAGGGAGAAGGCAGGGCTGCCTGCCATCTTAATGGGCTTTTGGGGGCATTCTGCCCCCCACCCCAGCCCATCAAATGCTTTCAACTTAAAGGGATAGTAACACTTTGTTTTAACATTATTTTATTTTGTAGGCATTAAAAAAACATGAAGAATGATATAAGTCTTATCTCTCAAACCTTTATGGTTTATGAGATATTCACAAGCAAAGTTCCCCTCCCCACCCCTTTTTCCCTAGTGTAAGCCATCTCTTCTCTGATGTGAATCTGATTGTATGACCAGACAGATAACAGAACGGGACAATCTTCTTTGTATGAAAACAATGAAAGCCTTTCCCCCCTTGACAAGTTTTTCAGCTTTTTCCCTTATCTTAATTGAAGATTGTCCCTCTCTGCAGTCTACCTGGGCACCTCCCTTCTGAGCTGGCTGAACAGAGGGGGGGATACTTTGCTTGTGAATATCTCTTAAACCATAAAGGTTTGAGAGATAAGACTTATATCATTCTCCATGTTTTTTTAATGCCTACAAAATAAAACAAAGTTAAAACGAAGTATTACTATCCCTTTAAGCGTTCTAATGACGAAGATATTGAGTGAAAGGAGCCTGGGTTTAAGTACAGCAACAACAAATCATGCCCAGTGAGACCCAGATCCCTTTTTCCCACTTTAGTTTCCCTATTCTTAGGAAATCAGACTGTGTGATGTGTATATAAGGCTATCACATTGCTCCACACCAATAAAAGTCACACTAATGTTTGTTTAAACTTCAATATCTGTGTTTCTAAATTAGTGTGCAAATAAAATACTTTGCTCTTGTCTAAGTCATTGATTTAGTTACAGAAAGAGTTGTCCATAGGTGATAAAACAACCTATAAATTCTCAGTAATTCTCCAACCAGCAGGTACACCCCAGGCAATAATAACTAAAGCAAAACTGTCCCGCTTTGGCCATTTGAAATGTTCCACATGATATCCAGTACTACAGACTCATTCTGGAGAACCAGTTTACACAGAACTGATACTTAGTGGCCATAAGAAATTCCCACAAAGATTAAGATAAATGGGGTGTACTATTAAGGGTTTTACTGTTCCTTTACCTTAAAGACCATAGCAATGGGTTAAGATAGATAAAAAGATATACACTGCAGGACAGTAAAATGAAGATAGTTCCGTATAGAGATTGGGTTGATTGTAGGGTTGCCACCCAGCCGGTATTTTACCGGCAGGCCGGTAAAAAATTGGCTTTTGTCCAATGTTAAGTCTATGGCGGGAATGCCATGGCCGGTATTTTTTTGAAGAAAAGGTGGCAACCCTAGTTGATTGGCATTCTTTGGTACGCTGTTATTGTGCTGTTAGGTATATGTTATTATTCTGGTCCAATCTGATCTCTCTCTCTCTTTCTGCAGCTGGGAGCTGAACCCAAATTACTGTGACATTGTGAAAGTCACCCCTCCTTATAATGATGGGACCAGACTCCTGAACCTAATAGACCTTTCTATCCTGGATTTTTTAATGGGTAAGAGGGAATCAGACTACTCCAAATATTGCTTTTGGGGAATTTACCCACTACGTAGTGAAAGCCCCATCTAGTTCCTTATTTAACCCTATGAGTGTCGGAGGGCTGTGCAACACATTGTTAATTTTTAAGCCCCGCCTAGACCATAAAGTGGACCTATCACCTACATAGTTTTTAGTCCCAAATAATACATCTATGTAACCCCTTAAGGACCATTATTTTGCAATGTGATGCACACCTCACTGGGCCTTAACCATGTGAGTGCCAGAGAGGTATGTAATGCATTGCAATGTGATGCATTGCATTCCTGTCTAACACTCAAAAGGTTAAGGACTGAAAACTTCACATGCCTTGTGCTTTTTGACTTGCAAATAGGTTAACCCTGTGAGTGCCAGAGGGGTAGGCAACGCATTGCTTTGCAATGCGTTGCCTACCCCTCAGCACTCAAAGGGTTAATAGTTTTAGAGATTTTTCATTTAGTAGTTGGGGAATCTAATATCAGCAAAGCTTTGTTCTCTGACATAGTCATATTAAGTCTGCATAAGTAATCAATGTCCCGGAAATCACCTCTGTCTACCTTCTTAGGTTGCTAAAATCAGTTTCTACCAGAGGGTTGGAGTAAATATATCATGTAAATCCTTTCAAGATTGAAGCTCCCAATGCACTAGAGATCCCTCTAGCATTCAAAGAGTTAAAAGCACTATTTAAATAACTGAGGATTTTCATTTCACCCCTGTGGTGTGGTTGGATTTTTCCAGAATGTAACTCTTTAATTTATTGAACATGACCCTTTGCTCTATAATGGTATAATGCCCTGCTGGGGGCATGTAAAGGCACATTTCTCTGCTAATGGCATGTAGTGATATATTGCTCCTCTGCTAAAATGTAATATTATACTGACCTGCTCGTGGCAGAACCAGATTAAGACTCAATGGGGCCCTAGGCAGGATCTCAAATTGACCCCCCCCCCCAACCAGCTCAGGCCTTCTACCCACCCCACCCTTATCGCAGTTCTTTCTCATTTGGTGCATTGTTCTTATTTATAGAAGTATTAACATAAATCCCTACAATATATAGTTTTTACAAATTAGGGTCTACTGCTCCTTTAACGGAAAAAAAAAAAAGGAAAATTACAAACTGCAGGGCTAAACTGGTTCATGTACACTCCTACAGTATGAAATGTTCATAAGGGTCCTACATATATTACTGTAAGGTGATGTAATAGGCTTGTGAGTTACTGGAGTGACCTCTGGAAGGGAAAAACACAAACATTATTTTATCTGGCTGGCAAGCAGCATTCCTTGTGACGTGAATAGCATAGTAAGATCTCCCCTGTAACCAACTGCGCTGTGGCACCCTAGGAATAGGTAAAAAACATCAGGTGTGAGAAATTTGCTGCACACTTTCTGCAACCTGAAACAAATCATTGCAACGCGCATCATATAACACAATTTTGAGTGTCACTGGTTTACTGGATTTTTTGTAGTAGGCTTGCCACTTGCACTAAAAATACAGAGCTTGATACTATTACACGTGCTAAAACCAGCGTAACATTAACCCCTTTGCGTCCTGTGACGTGCCCAGACCGTCACGCTGGTCCAGCACTTAAGAACCAGTGATGGTCCTGGTACGTCACGTACTATCTCCTGCAGGAGCGTGAGTAATACCGTGGACTGAAGTTGATCGCTCCAAGACCAGAGCGATCTCTTTCAGTCCTTCTTTCGACGTGCCGCCCCACGTGATCAGTCACGTGGGACGGCATGTCGAACTCATCTATCTGGTCCTTAAAGGACCAGATACCCCGGGATCGCTGGACCTTAAGGGGTTAAAAACAAGCAATGTGTATTTTGCAAACATGTGTTTTACCGGTATTCTATTGCAGAACCATGGTAAAACAAAACCGGCGTAGACAGCACATTTCAACATACTAACAAAAATTATGCTGTCTGCTTCTATTCAACTACCGCCTATAAAAACACGCTAAATGTCAAAGTCCAAGGAAATAGGCATATGTTTGACGACAGAAAGATCAAGTTTTTAGCATTAGATGTGTTCCCCACATTATCAAAATCCGTCATAGAACTCCATCCTTCGACATATTAACTCCCCCTTTGAAATTCAACTTATAGTGCTCCCATGACTTACTTTCTCCATTTAAATTCAACATTGTTTCTGCTCCAATTTTTTTCGACATGCCCTCATTGTATATATATATATATATATATATATATATATATATATATATATATATACAGGACAAGAAACCAATAAGGCAGTGGCACTCAAATTATAAACAAAATACCAGAAGTCCGGTGCACATCCCATAAAGATTCATAGATACAATCAGCCTGGGCTTACCGGGACGGAACGGCACACAGAGGTATAAGATAAATTCAATTTATTTTAGCAATGCTTCACACCGAACGTTTTCGGTCCTTAACGGACCTTCATCAGGGTAGTGAACATACACAAATGACAAACATTAAATACCTTAACATGGCTTCCTTCGCGCCTGAATTGCTAACCAACATGATGCGACGTGAACCGGAGACCCGGTGACTGACGTCACTACCACGGGCCGCAACTAAAGGCATCTAAACAAGAGCTCAAAAAACTCCAAATTCAGAAGTAATTACTCTCCTATTTGCTTGCTATCAAAAACAAGAACAAAAATAAAAATCAAACACAGAGATAAAAATAAATACTCACAAGTGTTCAAAAATAAACTTACCCCTATCAAGGTGAACTTCCCTAATGAATATGCAAAATGACCCCATGCGTTCCAAAGCAATCACGTGGACCCAAAGCTACGGGTCTCACATCAACGCTCAGTGGAACTCCAATGGGATAAGCTAGAATGTATCAATGCAACAGATGGTCATTACAATTAGACAACAATGTATCTGACATCCTACTGTAGCAAAGGAGATGTGTACAAAGTCCCGTAACCGTTTCTACAAAATTAAATCTGACAGAATCTTAATAGTGCACATCTTCTCCTCCACTGCACGATGGGAGATCTCAAAATAATGACCATTACACTTGATTACTCTCAACATAGTGCATCATATACATACTGTTATCAAGAATTGACACATTTCTGAAATTAGCCACTGACTGAAAGCGGCTAAAAGATATTAATGACAGAAAACAAAAGAAACAAAAAACTTGTCTCAAAAACATCTTCCTCCCGTAAAAACAACAAGAGAGCAAGAGAAAATACTTAGGTCTCTCAATATATTAATCCTAAAGTAAGAGCAGATGAATCGTCATTTAATGTCAAATATTCATATATATATGTGGGTTATCAAATAAATGCAGATAGTCAAGGGTCTTATTCTTCATTGTTAAATTCTTATATATTGAATGTCACAGCAGTTATAAGACCAGCGGCTGGGTGCAAACAGATAGTGGATCATGCCACTCATCTGCCACCTCAAGTGTTGCCACCGTTCATCAAGACCATATATGATACTCAAATAAAATAGGTCACTGGGAAAGTTCACACAGCAAACAGTGGTAACCATTCTTGTCATGGTCCACTGTTATCACCTCCGCCATAGTGCCATAATTTAGAGGAAGGAACCAAGTTGCAACTCATGATTTAATCCATTAGGATGCAGAGTGTTCAACTTATAGATAATTTTTGCTTCCATTCGCAGTAGCAATTGGCCACGATTGCCTCCTCTTTGCGGTAATTTAACTTGTAGAATTGGCATGAATCTGAATTCCGACAGATTATGTTTTGCCTCTAGGAAATGTCTTGCCACAGGTTGATTCATATTGTCTTTAATATCCCAGGATCCTTCAAGGGCTTTCTTAATTGAGGATTTGTGGTTATTGATCCGCTCTTTAATCATATTGATGGTCTTGCCCACATAATAAAGTCCACACGGGCAGATTATGAGATAAACCACATATTTACTCTCACAGTTCAAAAATTCTTTAATTGGGATGGACTTATAGGTGTGTGGATGCTTATAGAACTTTCCAACCAATATGTTCCCACAATTAGTACAGCCCTTGCATCTATAAACCCCAATGGGGCGAGAAAGCCAAGACTTGTCCTGAATATATTTGTCCATCGGATCAGCCCGCACCAACATATCCTTAAGGTTCCTGCCTTAAGGAGGGTTCTGGACAAATGAGCCCAAACCCGCATCTCCTGCAAGTATGGGCCACCTGTCCAGAATAGCTCGCTTGATCTTCGGGGATGCGGTTGTGTATGTACTCTGAATACACAACCGCTCTTGCTGCCTGTCACTGTGGACCATGACAAGAATGGTTACCACTGTTTGCTGTGTGAACTTTCCCAGTGACCTATTTTATTTGAGTATCATATATGGTCTTGATGAACGGTGGCAACACTTGAGGTGGCAGATGAGTGGCATGATCCACTATCTGTTTGCACCCAGCCGCTGGTCTTATAACTGCTGTGACATTCAATATATAAGAATTTAACAATGAAGAATAAGACCCTTGACTATCTGCATTTATTTGATAACCCACATATATATATGAATATTTGACATTAAATGACGATTCATCTGCTCTTACTTTAGGATTAATATATTGAGAGACCTAAGTATTTTCTCTTGCTCTCTTGTTGTTTTTACGGGAGGAAGATGTTTTTGAGACAAGTTTTTTGTTTTCTGTCATTAATATCTTTTAGCCGCTTTCAGTCGGTGGCTAATTTCAGAAATGTGTCAATTCTTGATAACAGTATGTATATGATGCACTATCGTGCAGTGGAGGAGAAGATGTGCACTATTAAGATTCTGTCAGATTTAATTTTGTAGAAACGGTTACGGGACTTTGTACACATCTCCTTTGCTACAGTAGGATGTCAGATACATTGTTGTCTAATTGTAATGACCATCTGTTGCATTGATACATTCTAGCTTATCCCATTGGAGTTCCACTGAGCGTTGATGTGAGACCCGTAGCTTTGGGTCCACGTGATTGCTTTGGAACGCATGGGGTCATTTTGCATATTCATTAGGGAAGTTCACCTTGATAGGGGTAAGTTTATTTTTGAACACTTGTGAGTATTTATTTTTATCTCTGTGTTTGATTTTTATTTTTGTTCTTGTTTTTGATAGCAAGCAAATAGGAGAGTAATTACTTCTGAATTTGGAGTTTTTTGAGCTCTTGTTTAGATGCCTTTAGTTGCGGCCCGTGGTAGTGACGTCAGTCACCGGGTCTCCGGTTCACGTCGCATCATGTTGGTTAGCAATTCAGGCGCGAAGGAAGCCATGTTAAGGTATTTAATGTTTGTCATTTGTGTATGTTCACTACCCTGATGAAGGTCCGTTAAGGACCGAAAACGTTCGGTGTGAAGCATTGCTAAAATAAATTGAATTTATCTTATACCTCTGTGTGCCGTTCCGTCCCGGTAAGCCCAGGCTGATTGTATCTATGAATCTTTATGGGATGTGCACCGGACTTCTGGTATTTTGTTTATAATTTGAGTGCCACTGCCTTATTGGTTTCTTGTCCTGAGTATATTTGTTTATGACAGTAGAGCACCATTGCTTGTTTTGTTTTTTTTTTTAGATATTATTTTTGTATACAGTTGGTATTATTATTGTGCTTCAGTTTTATGGTGAATTTCAGTGATGGAAGAAGTATTAGAGTCTAGTCTCTCTACTTCTCAATCACAATGGTACACAAATGAACAGGGTTTTACACTCTTCCAAGAAGGGATCGATTTAGTTCTGGGACCAGATAAACCAAATGAGATATATAATGATTTTTTGAAACTTAAAAAGAGGGAGACTGATTATTATCTCCACGGTGTAACGTTAACTCATTATTATAAAGAGAAACTTATCCCACGTGGTTTCAGACTCAAAAATCAACCCACTATTGGGAGAAACAACCCAGAATTTTGTGTTAAATGGTGTGAAATTCTCAGCAAGTGTTCATTTGAACTGATGCTGCTTGTCATTGATCAGTCAGCAAAGGAGATTGAAAGATCTAGAAAAGAGATTGAGAATCTACAGGAGAAACACAAAGGTGTATTTAACAAAGAAAAAACAGGGGAACTAATTGAAAAACTAGAGATAGAGGTCCAAAAATATAAAGATAATCTTTCAAGTGTGAAGAAAGAAAAGTTGAAACAGGTCCAAACAGACCATAAAGAATTGAGAGTCTACCCATGGTTACAAGGACTTGGTGATAGACGACCTCCAGGAAGGAGATTTAAAAATAGGGGAATTAAAAGTGTAGAAGAGTCCACTAGTGATATTGAATCTTCAAGCAGATCAGAATACTCAGATAGTGCAACTGAAGGTTTTTTAGGGAGAAAACAAAGAAAGAACAAAGCAAAAAATACGAAAGAAAAAGAAAAATCAGGAGAGGGAGAAGGAAACGTACCTCCAGTGCCGATGGTACTACGTCAACGAGTGAAATAGTTGTATATAATTTATCTGAGCGAACACTCACTCCTACTGAAATGGCAGTTCTGAGTAAGGGATTGAGCTACGTACCTACCACTAGACAGGACCCTTTCTCCTGGGAGGTAGACCTTTTCAAACTGCACAGACAGCTGAAGCTTAAAGATTTCTTTAGAAATAATAAAGGGCCCATGTGTGATAAACCATTCAGAAAGAAAAGTACATTTGAACCCAAGAGCCATAACAGTTATGTCGACGCCTTTATGGGCCTTATTTCTGGTGATTCAAGGCAGATAGTTCAACAAGATCCTTTGAGCTTTAAAAATTTAAATAGATGTGAAGAAGAGGCTATAAAGTCTTTAGCCTCAGATAAATCTATTATTATTAAGCAGGCTGATAAGGGTGGCGGCATAGTTGTTATGGGCTATGATTACTATAGACAAGAAGCACTTAGCCAATTGGATGATAAGAAGAGCTATAATAAGTTGGACCGAGATCCTACGCTTTTGTATAAAAAAGAAATTGATTCTATCATCCAAATGGGCTTTTTGAATAGGTGGATCGATATGGAAACCAGAGAGTTCCTTATACAGCAACATCCAAAGATACCAGTCTTTTATACTATTCCTAAGGTTCACAAATCTTTGACAGCACCCCCTGGCAGACCGATCATCTCTGCCAGGGGTTCCCTTTGCCAGCCTATTTCACAGTATGTTGATTATTTTTTACAAGGATGTGTGTCTAAAATTAGGAGTTTTATCAAAGATTCTTCAGATTTCATTAATCAGTTACCTTCTCAAATTCATGATCCATTTCTATTTGTGACTCTAGATGTTTCATCTCTTTATACCAATATCCCACATGAATTGGGGGTATTGGCGGTAAAGTCAGCTCTTGAAACAGATGCGTCATATGGAGGGCCCCCAATTGATTTCCTTGCGCTGTTGGTTGATACTATTCTTAAGAAGAATTACTTCAAATTTGAGAATTCATTCTATCTGCAATTACACGGGACAGCGATGGGATCAAATATGGCGCCCTCCTATGCAACACTTTTTATGGATTACTATGAGCAAAAATACATTTTCTTGAGTCCATTTAAAGTCCATATAAGCTTTTATAAGAGATTCATAGATGATGTATTCTTGATTTGGACGGGTGACGCAAGAGAACTCAGACAGTTTGTTGATTATTTGAATAATATTGAATCTACTATTAGATTCACTTTGAATTTTGATGAGACTTCTATTGACTTCTTGGATCTGACGATTTATGCACAGGAGGGTTTTTTAAAAACTAAGATCTATAGTAAACCTACAGATCGCAACACCCTCCTGCATGCTAAAAGTCACCATCCATTACCTTTGAAAGAGGGTCTTCCATTTTCGCAGATGATGAGGGTTGTTAGAAACACAACAGACCCAGAAATTAGGAAGATCAGTTTAATACAAATGGGAGAAAAATTTAGTCAGAGAGGATACTCTCCAAGAAGTGTGAAGACTGCAATAGATAAAGCTACTAAACTTGATACGGCACTTATGTTAAGTTCTGATGTTTCATCAGACAGTGACAGGCAGCAAGAGCGGTTGTGTATTCAGAGTACATACACAACCGCATCCCCGAAGATCAAGCGAGCTATTCTGGACAGGTGGCCCATACTTGCAGGAGATGCGGGTTTGGGCTCATTTGTCCAGAACCCTCCGCTTTTTTGCTACCGTAAAGGCAGGAACCTTAAGGATATGTTGGTGCGGGCTGATCCGATGGACAAATATATTCAGGACAAGTCTTGGCTTTCTCGCCCCATTGGGGTTTATAGATGCAAGGGCTGTACTAATTGTGGGAACATATTGGTTGGAAAGTTCTATAAGCATCCACACACCTATAAGTCCATCCCAATTAAAGAATTTTTGAACTGTGAGAGTAAATATGTGGTTTATCTCATAATCTGCCCGTGTGGACTTTATTATGTGGGCAAGACCATCAATATGATTAAAGAGCGGATCAATAACCACAAATCCTCAATTAAGAAAGCCCTTGAAGGATCCTGGGATATTAAAGACAATATGAATCAACCTGTGGCAAGACATTTCCTAGAGGCAAAACATAATCTGTCGGAATTCAGATTCATGCCAATTCTACAAGTTAAATTACCGCAAAGAGGAGGCAATCGTGGCCAATTACTACTGCGAATGGAAGCAAAAATTATCTATAAGTTGAACACTCTGCATCCTAATGGATTAAATCATGAGTTGCAACTTGGTTCCTTCCTCTAAATTATGGCACTATGGCGGAGGTGATAACAGTGGACCATGACAAGAATGGTTACCACTGTTTGCTGTGTGAACTTTCCCAGTGACCTATTTTATTTGAGTATCATATATGGTCTTGATGAACGGTGGCAACACTTGAGGTGGCAGATGAGTGGCATGATCCACTATCTGTTTGCACCCAGCCGCTGGTCTTATAACTGCTGTGACATTCAATATATAAGAATTTAACAATGAAGAATAAGACCCTTGACTATCTGCATTTATTTGATAACCCACATATATATATGAATATTTGACATTAAATGACGATTCATCTGCTCTTACTTTAGGATTAATATATTGAGAGACCTAAGTATTTTCTCTTGCTCTCTTGTTGTTTTTACGGGAGGAAGATGTTTTTGAGACAAGTTTTTTGTTTCTTTTGTTTTCTGTCATTAATATCTTTTAGCCGCTTTCAGTCGGTGGCTAATTTCAGAAATGTGTCAATTCTTGATAACAGTATGTATATGATGCACTATGTTGAGAGTAATCAAGTGTAATGGTTATTATTTTGAGATCTCCCATCGTGCAGTGGAGGAGAAGATGTGCACTATTAAGATTCTGTCAGATTTAATTTTGTAGAAACGGTTACGGGACTTTGTACACATCTCCTTTGCTACAGTAGGATGTCAGATACATTGTTGTCTAATTGTAATGACCATCTGTTGCATTGATACATTCTAGCTTATCCCATTGGAGTTCCACTGAGCGTTGATGTGAGACCCGTAGCTTTGGGTCCACGTGATTGCTTTGGAACGCATGGGGTCATTTTGCATATTCATTAGGGAAGTTCACCTTGATAGGGGTAAGTTTATTTTTGAACACTTGTGAGTATTTATTTTTATCTCTGTGTTTGATTTTTATTTTTGTTCTTGTTTTTGATAGCAAGCAAATAGGAGAGTAATTACTTCTGAATTTGGAGTTTTTTGAGCTCTTGTTTAGATGCCTTTAGTTGCGGCCCGTGGTAGTGACGTCAGTCACCGGGTCTCCGGTTCACGTCGCATCATGTTGGTTAGCAATTCAGGCGCGAAGGAAGCCATGTTAAGGTATTTAATGTTTGTCATTTGTGTATGTTCACTACCCTGATGAAGGTCCGTTAAGGACCGAAAACGTTCGGTGTGAAGCATTGCTAAAATAAATTGAATTTATCTTATACCTCTGTGTGCCGTTCCGTCCCGGTAAGCCCAGGCTGATTGTATATATATATATATATATATATATATATATATATATATATATTGCATAATTAACCCTATGAGTACCAGAGATGTAGTAAGGCATTGCAATGTGCTTACTAACCCTCTGGTACTCAAAGGGTTAAAAGGCAAGATATGTGGCTGCATACCTTGCCTGTATATGTGTAATAAATGTTATTTTGTTTTGTATATTTTATTATATGTAAAAATAATAGTTCAGACCTCAAGGGGGGGCATCAGAACCCCTCCTGACACCCCTCTAGCATGGATCACCTATCCAGTAGGATGGGTGATCAATGCAGGCGACAATTGCCGGTATTGTTAATAAGGCCCATATAACAAATGTGTCACAAATATTATATATGAGTTTTCTTCCTCTTTGTTAAATGTATTTTAAATGTATTGTTCAGACCTTGGTAGACCATTCCAGTGCAGTCATTCTTTTTAAAAAACGCGATTGCGGCTCTGCTGAAGAGCCTCCGTGTCAGCCGACACGGATCTCCTGCTGACAGCTTTACAGCTGACAGCAGGAAACATCAAACTTTGAATGCACATATCTCTCAAACCATAGCGGTTTGAGAGAAATGTTTTTTTGCATTCAATTCCACTTTTTAACTACTACAAGATGCAAAAAAAATTATGGGACATTACTGTCCCTTTAATTGTGTATTACCTTGTTGATGTTTAGTGGTGTAATCTTTTTTGTTGACTTGGAGTAGTGTATTTCTCAGTTGGTCTAATAAAATATGCATGCTCTGTTGGTGACACATAATGGTGTTTTGCTGTGCTAGTAGAATGTAATGGGGTAATGCCTTGCTAGTGATATGCAATGGTGTATTTCCCTGCTGATGGCATGTAGCGCTGTATTGCTTTACCGGTGGCATGTAATGGTATAATGTCTTGTCACTGGCATGTAATAGTGTTTCGCTCTGTAGGGGGTATGTAATGGTGTATAGCTTTGCTGGTGGTATGTAAAGCTGTAAACATTTGTTGGTAGCACATAATGGTGTATTGCTCTGCTTGGGGCATATAATGGTTTAATGCTCTGTTGGCGGCATATAATGGTATATCCCTTTGAGTGCCAGAGAGGTACGGAACTCATTGCGAAACAATGCATTCCGTACCTCTCTGTCACTGAAAGGGTTAAAGACCATGATCCTTTCAGTTCAAGATGGATAAGCAACATTGAGACAGAAAGGATTAATGTTTGCAAAGCTCTTTGATTCCCAAAATTCCTTTAATTCTCGACTCTGAAGTTTCAATTGAGGATCATCTGTATACATTAAAGTATTTGCCCAAGAATGTGTCTAAGGTTGATTACTAAAAAGGAGAATACATCTGTGGCAAGCCAACTGCCCCATAGGAGACGTGTCTTGCAGCCAATGGGTTAAAAGCCCCATTAACCCTTTGAGTGCAAGAGGGTTACCAATTCATTGTTTTACGATGTATTTGACACACATCTAGTACTGAAAGGGTTAAATCCAGTTGGAACTTGTGTTTGTTTCCTGAATTGCTCCACTATTTCTAAATACATCAGCCTCACTGCTTCTGATGCATACCTGCAAACATTTCAAATGGCCAAAGAGGGACAATTTAGTTTTAGGGGGTTTTGCTGAAGGGAGTGGCTGGGGCATTATCAATAATTTTTAGGTTATTTCATGACCTATTGACACCTCTTTGTGTAACTGAATAAATTATTTAGAACAAGACCAAAGTAATTTATGTACACAGACTAATTTATAAGTACACATTTACTGAAGTTTACACAAACATTAATGTGAGTTTTATTGCTGTGGAGCAATGTGATACACTTATATACACACCACACAGTCTGATCTCCTAAACACAGGAACACCAGGTTGGGAAAGAGAGACAGGGGGATTTGGGTTTCAAAGAGGGACTGTCCCTCCTAAAGAGGTAAACTGGGGAAGTATGCTCATGTACTAGGAAGAACTAGAGCAATTCAGGGGAAAACCAACTGCACCATGAAGGAAAAATGAACATTGTAATTAATGTGAATGGAACATTTTATCTCTTTAACCCTTTGAGTGCCAGAGAGGTACGCAACACATTGCAAAGCAATGCATGTGTACCCCTCTAGCACTCATAAGGTTAAGGTGAGAGGGGTCACCATCCAATCCACTGGGTAAACTGAAACGTTGATCATTTTCTTTGGACAAATAAAAAGAGAAAAAGACCCTTGGCGTGCCAGACTCATTTATTACATGTACACTGCAGTCTGACAGGCATCCAGGTGACAGAAAACATAACTGTGTCAGCCTCAGTACACAAACACACACAAACACACTGTACTGTGATCACACACACACAAACACACTGAACTGTGATTGTGAAGATTAGGATACATTCCCAGGTTATTGTCATCTTTATGTCTATGTATGTGTTACAGGAAACCAAGATCGTCATCACTATGAGACTTTCGAGAAATTTGGAAATCAAACTTTCCTCTTGCATCTGGACAATGGGAGAGGGTGAGTGCATGGAAGTATAAAGGATCAGAGAATGGCAGGCATTAGCTAACAATTACAGTCAACCTGAACTAAGTCCAGTGACAGTCAAACTCATTGCTATCTCAACTTCAATTTTTATATCAATTTTTAAAAAATGCTGAAAAATGAAAACACAATGCAGGATCATCCTTCTTCAGCACTTTTTAACTCTTTGAGTGCCAGAGGGGTACGCAACGCATTGCTTTGCACTCAAAGGGTTAAGGGAACAGCCTTCTCTGCAGTAGGTATAATAAACTTCAAATGTCTTCCAGCTAATGTATTGCTACTCAGTAGCTGGAGGTGCTGTTGATGCAACTCTGGTGAGTGTACAGAACCATTTCCTCAGCATTAATCTTTGTTATATCATCCAGAATGCATAACAATGTAAAATGGTACTCCCACTGTTGAGAGAAGCATTGTTCCAGTTGTATTACAGTTTAAATTGTTAGGTTTTACATTAACAGTGCCATCTGGTGTCCAGGCAGTTCACCAACGGTTCACTTGGAGTTCTGTGAGGGAGGTGGTCTGGAGTTCTGCACAGAATGTGTTGGTAAAAGCTCAGCACATGAAAGTTTGAATGGTTATAACTTGATAAAACAACTGCCAGCAGTGGAAGTAACCTTGTTTTACTTAGCAGGGAAATCCATATAACATATAGTTGTTAGTAAAAAACAAAAAAAAAGTTTACTTTCCTTTAATAAAAATCTGATGTATATTTCCTAGTCATGATAATAAAATCATAACTGTCAGGGGTGTGCATAAGACGTGATCTTATTAGAGTAGCTACATTTAATTTACTTTTGCACCATTCCTCATGTTACCAAGCTAAGTTCACTTCATACATTACTCGCTAAATATAACCATTTAAGGAGCAAAGGGGCATACAATGCATTCATTTGCAATACCACCCTTAAAGGGTTACAATGACAATAATCCTTCACATCCTTATCTGGTCCTAAAAAACTAGCAAATATTACTTCACTTTAAACACATGGGGCAGGAGGTCACAAACAGGTCTGTCATGTTAGGATGTTATAGTTTCCCCTTCAATAAGATTTTGTTGGGCCAAATCTCAAAATTACATGTAGCTCTTGTTCTAACTGTGCTTAAAATAGCTCTAACACCACTCTAGAGACTAGAGCCACTTGATAAATGACCTTATACATGGTATTATTACTCTATCAAGCTACAGGATGTTCTAAGTCTTTCTATAAATAGATGAGAGTTGGTACCGTGTTAGCCGTAGAAATACAGGAGGCAAATATAGTTTTTGATACCTTTTATTGGCTAACTAAGCAGATTTAAATGCAAGCTTTCAAGACCTTAGGTCTCTTCCTCAGGCATGATAACATGCCTGAGGAAGAGACCTAAGGTCTTGAAAGCTTGCATTTAAATCTGCTTAGTTAGCCAATAAAAGGTATCAAAAACTATATTTGCCTCCTGTATTTCTATAAATACAATTCAGGCAAGTTTACTGACTGGCTGAATATTAGTCAGTAAGGGACCAGTTCAAGGTTTGAAGATGTGTCTGTGTGTCTATGTTTGTGTGTGTGTGTGTGTGTGTGTGTGTGTGTGTCGGTTTATTTTTTACAAAAAAAAATGTGTTATTTAGAGACTATTACCCAAGATATTGGGGTTGAAGTTAGGCATAGACTACCATCCCAAAGCAATGGTGTTGATGGCAGTTATTTGACCCTTTTAGTGTATTGTCTATGTAGTGTGTGTTCAGGAACATAATTAACGGCCTGTAAAGTCCAGGGATGGAATGTTTAGACACCGTTAATTAAATTGCCCTAACCCTAAAGCCAAGTTAAGGATTCATAGTTCAGTGGCCCATGATCACACAATTTATAAGGCTTCTGTTCCAAAACAATTGCATTTCTCCATCTCAGCGCACAGGGTTGGAACACAGTATATCAGCTTCTGTTCAACGCCGTATAAAAAATTGTGTGAGCTTATGTGTGCATGTGTGTCTATGTGTGGAGTAGAATTTAAGTACCCATCCTTTTTTCTTTTTCACTTGATATACATGAATTAAGATTTCTGTCTCATCCAGTTAAGTGACTGGAAATCTAGAAGTGCTTGGAAAATCGGAGGCACCTCAATGATGAGGCCAAAATAAAGGCTACAATGTACATCTGGGGTTTGCTGGTGATCTTGTGCTGAAATGACTTGACCTTCATTTTGGAATTTGGTTGCAATTTTGAGTGGGATAAGTGTGTGCATGGAGATTTTGCCTCTGTGATGGAACTAGAGAGCTAAATGTAATGCTTCTAGCCACAGAACAAGCAAATGATGATTTTGTTTGTTCCCATGGAGCTTCTTACATATTTACCTTGATTTTGGAACCCGTTAAGGTTCTCCCTAAGGTTGAATGGTGTTCTAGTCATAAGCCTCCTTGTTCTCTGTACCTAGGGAGACCAGCTGCACATATTGATGAGGCCCAAAAAGGCAAACATACATATAGACTGTACTTTTGGGTGGGATTAATCTGACATGAACATGCTCCTGAGCTGTGACTAGCTAAAGAACAAAAAAATTTTGTTTTTATTCATTCCCAATGAGCCTTTCACAGCTGCAACTCACTGACTAGACCCAACAAGCTAGAAAAGTACATCTGAGATTTAACTGATATTCTTGTGCAGAAGACACTTATGTGTCATTTTGGAACTGGACCACTTTTGGGTGGCATTTTTAAGATATACACATGGAAATTTCTCCTCTGTAATGCCAATAGAGAGCTAAAATGTAATGCTTGTAAGCCATGGCAAGCAGAAGAATCAGATTATGCTTTTGTTTGTCCCCAGTGAGCTTCTCACATTTTTCTCTTGATTTTGAAAATTCATAGGGTGTCTCATTTTAGGGTACAGGGTACTCTGGATATGGACCCCTTGCTCTCAGTGCCTAGGGAACTGATGAGGCCCAAAACAGTAGAAGCATAGTTCTTGGGTTAGCTGGTATTCTCATGCAAAGAAGACTTGCCTGTCATTTTGGACTAATGAAAATTAGAATGGGGGGTGATGGGTAAAGAGAGAGAATTTCTGATGAAAAAATGGAAAAAAATATTTTTTTGTAGGGTACTTAAACTATTACGTCCCAGGCAGTTTCATGTGTTGCACACCCTTCTAACATTAACAGTTTAAGAAAACAAGGGGAGAACTCAAATATGATTTGGGGTTCATGTACTAAAGAACTGGCACAGACTTTTCAGGAGCAAGGGAACATTAAATTCCTATTATTTTAAATGGGGAATTAAAGCTCTTAAACGTTTGAGAAGCAATATGTTAAAAACTTCTCAAGCATTCAAGGTGTAGCCCCATTGAAATTAATAGGGATTGTTTGCCTCATGGTGAGTTGTTTTGCTCTGGAATGTCTTCTATTTCTTTGTGAATGTGGCCATATATGTACCAGTGTGTTCAGGCATGCTCATAGAGGAAGATGCTCATATTATAATAATTATTATTATTTATATAGCGCCTTTCTCCCAGTGGGACTCAAAGTGCTTTCAGCGCCCGCTCTTGGAATTAACCAAATCGGCAGCTGAAAATAACAGATGTTATTATTACCCAATTAATGGTACTCATTTATCGACTTTGGAAGGATGAAGGGCTGAGTTGACCCTGTCAGGATTCAAACCTGCAGCCTTGTGGTTTGAATAGGCTCCATAGTCAGGGAATTTACCACTGAGCTATCTGTCACAAGGTAGGTGTTCAGTATGCTCTGCATCTGACTTTGGTACATCTGCTCTAATGAATCTGGTGGGATAAAATGTTTTGAGTTAAGGGGAAAGACATGTCCGAGGAATGCAAGGTATAGAGCATTGGATTGGATTGGTGAGTTGAAGAAATAAACAGAGAGAGGAAAAAATGGGGGGTACTAGATTGAAAAATAGAACATGAGCAGGGAAGAAAAGGTGTTGAGGGAGAGCATGAAATAAGGAGACAGAATGTACACAAGAGCAAGACAGTGATAATATATCTGCCTCCTGTGCTTTTTCCTCCAGGTTTGGGCGTCACTCATATGATGACCTTTCTATTTTGGCCCCACTCCAGCAGTGTTGCAGGTAAGTCTTTTGCTTTATATCAAAGGAGCCTGTAATTTACCCTGTCTTTAAAGGGCACTGTTGTCCTTATGCAGCTAGGTCACTGGTTACAATTCTCCATAGACTGTGATAGTAACAGCTCCATCACTTTGTGGCAGTTTGATCTGTAATAACTTTTGAATTAATATATCCCAACAGTGTGAATAACCTTGTTTTGTTCACATGAAAAGCACTAAAATATATGTTTTTGTTGTCCTTCAACTACCATCTGGGTTTAATGAGTTTGAAAACTTAGTACATTCTAGCCAATGTTTTTTTAAATGGGAACTAGTTAGTGATGATGCTCCTGTGGAAAATATGAACTTGGATGTCCCTCACAACATTTTTTACATTGCGATACGCCTTAAGCCTTCACTTCCAACTGAGGTGTGTTATTACTTGAACATACACATATAATATAATGGGGGAGAGTACAGACCAGCAACACCTGGATATATAACAAGCTCAATAACATTTCTAGATCTATGTCCTAACCTTGAGTGAGACAGGGATTGAGAAGAGAGGGAGTTTAAGATATACTCCCAAATGTAATGCATAAATGAGCACTCTGGGGCAGATGTATACAGAAGAAGTGGAGCAATTCTGGGGCAAGCCAGCTGTTTCACAGGGGGCAATTAAACATTCCAGTTGATTTAAGTGGAGTTTAAATTGGGCTTTTAAACCTCTGAATGCTAGCGAGGTCTCCAGCACACTGCATTTGAATGTGTTTCAGACTATTCAATCATTCAAGTGGAAAAAAAATGTAAATGCTTAAGGATTATTATTTTGAGTCCAATGGGGTGCAATGGGACCATGGGCACATTTCCTTCCACCAGGTGGCAAGTACAGAAAGAGTTAAAGATCTGAAGAAATCAACTCCTTCTCCTTCCCTTTACACATTTCTATTGTAACTCTTAAGCTGCCTTTGATAAGTATTCCAGCTATCCCCATTCAGTTCAAAAGATGGGTGGTAGCAATGATCGGTTTTTCTGTGAATTTCTCTGGACCTCCCCTTCAGTTTGGGCAACAAATGGATTGTCCCATTGAACAGAGGGAAAGAGACAGTACAACAATACTTTCTGGGCATATGTTTTGTCTCTTTTTACATTTCTTATGTTGCAAGATTCATTGTAATACATACAGTACATCTGATTTTTCTCTGTGGCTGAGATTCAACCTAATACATAAGGTATGCTTGCATTTTCTCTGTTGCTATGAGATTTGGCCTAATACATATAGAAGACTTGATATTTCTCTGTGCCCACGAGATTCAGCCTAATACATATGATGCAAAAGAATTCTCTTTGTGGCCAAAAGATTTGGTCTAATATATATAGACTAGTTGAAGAGCCCGTTACAAGGGCCACAGTGCCACTGCCAGCCTGTCGCAGAGCAGTCATGCGCAGTAGAGACTGCCCGCGCCGCGGCTGATACAGAGCTAGACACTCCTTCGGAGCTCCCCGCTCTGTATCAGCCTCATTATGGGCAGTCTCTACTGCGCATGACTGCAGCACACGCAGCAGTCTCTACTGCGCATGACTGCGTTGTTACACACGTTTTAGCAAATTATTATATAGGATTTACTAGCTAATGAAGAAGGAAATTATGCTTTTTCAAGTTTTTTGGCTTGATTCTGAAAGCCCTTAGGACATCTCCATAAGGGGGAAGGGCAATCCAGCCATGACCCCTTGCTTTCAGTGCATGTCAGTGATGATGCCAACAGTTACGTCTTCTGTTAGCTGTGTCATTATGCAGAGTGGATTTGCCTGTCATTTGAGAACTGATGTTTGAGTAGTGACTACCCATAGAGCAAGCAAAGTTTTCTTTTGTTCATCCTCAGAGACCTCACATACTTCAGGTTCTACATCTAACTTTCATCCTTGCACATTAAAACAGGATAAATACAAGCCATGGTTATGGACAGCATGGTGGACTCTTGTAACTACACTCTAAATACATGTTCCCACCACTGGTAGTTCTTCTTGCAGTTATTAAGATGTAAAGGGACAGGATTCCTTCATCCCCACAGAACCTGCATGTCCGATACTAGCCTGGTGTCATTTGTTGGTGGAGCTGTCCATACTAACACCTGGGCATCTACCAAGGTTGCTAGGCCTGATAACACAGGATCCCATATGCAATCCAATGCTGTGCAAACAGGTTATGATGGGATGGCAATTAATAATTCACCCCTGAGACGCATGGGGTTATCTGAAGAGGTTAGAAATTCCAACGTAAAAGGCAGGAAAGGCAGAAAAACTCTATCATAAAATCAAGAAGCTTTAGTTTTCATTTAGTACTATACACGTTTGTAACCCTCACCAGTTCATATTGACACACTATCTCCATTTCTTCCAAATGGGATTGGAAAAAGAACTTTCTATTTATTCATCTTCTAATATTCCATTGTGATAAAGCAGTAATAGGGACAGTTCTGAGGTCCCAACCCTAGGGGCTGTCCTCATTTCACATTGATCTATACATGGTTTTGCTGTCATTGTGTCATAATCAGGGCCGGATTTGCCATAAGGCAAAGTAGGCACCTGCCTACAGGCTCAAGCCACTGAGGGGCGCCTGTCAATGGGATTATTTTTTAATTTTTTTCTTTTAAAAAAAAAAAAAAACCTAGCCACCTCGCTGGCTGTGCTGGCGCCCACTGCATGTCGCCCTCACAGTGCCCCCCACCCCGCTGTCTATTTCTGTGCCTACAGGCTCCTGAGATGTAAATCTGGCCCTGGTCATAATACACATGATTAAGAGAGATGATTAACTGCATTACTTGTAGTAAGATGCCTGCAATTTTACTTACATGTGTTTCTCTGTTTTCTGTTCTTAAAGGTTATAAAAAGGGCAGACCTTTTATGAAGTCTGCATTGCTTTTCATCAATTAAACGCCTGTCAATAAACCTACATACTGAAAATTAAACATTATCAAAGAGGTGTAAAGAGCCTGTTTGTCTGGGATTCAGATTCAGATTCAGTCCTGCGTTTAATGAGTCAAACATATCCATTAATTTAAATTCCCAGATGTTCTTTTTCCCTCTATGTTCTAAAGTTTTTTAGACTATGACTTGGACTGCAAAAGTGCCAGCCAAAAAGAGTGTCAAACTTTTGTTTGTATACTGCGTGGCAATGGAGGTTCTTTATTTTCCTCAATGTCTGTCCAGTGTCCGGTGGAACGCCTTCTAAAAGTTATAAGGTATACCACATTTGATGAGGCACAGGTGAAGGAATTGTTCATTTCATAGTGTTGCTGTGCGTGTTGTGTATTTTTATCTTTGTTGTGCATCAGATGAGTGTGTACAGGCTTTACATCTTTATACTTCACAGGGGAATGTGCCATTTTTGGTAGTTTGTGGCAGACAGCCCATGATTCTTTAAATTTGGGGGTTGTTTGTATGATATGAGTGGTTAACCTGGAAAAATTACCTTTCATTTACTATCATTATGGAAGTTTGGTTGTAGTTTTTTTTTGCAGTTCTCCTTAGAGCTTACAGTTGGGGATTGTATATCTGGTCTGTATTTAAGAAGTGTCTTTCTAGGTATTTTGTTGTCTTTATGTATCTGATTGTCTGTCATTCTTGCGTGGTACCCACAATTTCTGAATCTCCTCCTTAATGAATGGAGATGCTGGTTCATGGCTGTACTGCCTGAACAGATGTTGTTGTTTCTTGTAGCTTGGCTGTAGATGATGGAGTGTTTAGTAGGTTTGGGGTGAGAACTCTGATATCTAAGGTATGATGTTGCATCTGTGGGGTTTTAATACAGTGATATCTGTATGTTTTGGTCCTTGATATAGAGTGTGGTGTCAAGAAAATGCGTGTGTTCAACAATCGACACAGTAGTTCAGAGTAAGGTTAATGGTTGGATGGAATTGGTTAAGTCTGGTATGGAATTGTGCAAGTGTGATGATCAGACTAGGTGCACCCAATGTGCACTGCTTGGGTTATGCTTTGCAGAATCCCCACAAAGAGTATACAGATTTCTATGACTATGAATAAAACAATGCAAATATACTGCTAGTAGACCTCAGTGAGACAGATGCTAGAGTGTGCAGAAAGCTACCCACTGAGACAGGAATCAGAATATATAACCTACCAGAAATACATTTATCTCTGTTAAATACTGGAGCAGGAAGAATAGGAAAAGCTAGTTGTAAACTCGGAGGGTCGTAAGGGTTGAACCTGACTTAAGGTAGATGAGTCGAACTTGACAAAAGCTGGTTGACAAAGTCGATCTCAATAAGTTGGTCGAAAAAGTACAGGATACAAAGCCAAATCAGAAGACATGAATGGAGTCTAAGGAAATCCAGGTCAAACACTTAAATCACAAGAAATACAGGAACACTAACTACAGAACTTGGTCACCTCAAGAACAATTTGATCGCACACTGACACAAGGTACCAGTGCTTGATAAAGGCTCAGCAAGAGCATCACACAACAAGGGGAAAGTGAACAGATAGATAAATGGAAAATCTGGCAAGAAATGCCAGAAAAACTCAGAAACACAGGGAAGGACATGACAGTAACCTGTTCACAAGTAATCCAGATTAACAGTTTGTCATCTATGTAGCTAAAGTATGCTAGTTGGTTAGTGCTGCAGCTGGACAGAAAATCTTGTTCAAGTTTTGCAATTAACAAGTTAGAATGTTGGGGTGCCATCTTTGTTCCGATGGCTGTTCCTATTTTTTGTAGATATACGCCCTCCCCAAATGCAAAGTAATTGTGCATGAGTTCCGGAACAGTCTATGTGGGTAGATCTTATTGATCTAGGGTTGGGTAAAAATATCCTAAAACCCTTGGTAAGAAGTATAGCCAGTTACCTTCAAGATACCACAGACCTACTTAACAAGCTGGCTACTATATGCCCAGTACCTGAGGCAATAATTTTGACTACTATGAATGTTGAATCCTTCTATACAAATATCCCACATCAAGGCCTAGTAGCATGCAATAATTTTTTTGTCTAATTGCCCCCCATTGTGTATTCATATAATTTGTTCCAAATGTATGTCATACTATGTAAATATACATGCAGTGCTATTTTAGCTTTATTTGTTAACCCATACCTGAAGAAGGTTCCTTAGTGTCCTGAATGCTTGTACTTTCTATGTTCTCAATTAGCATTAAAAGGTATCACCTTTACATCACTCTTGTAATTTCTTTGTTACAAAAATACATTGAATCCAGGGCCGGCGCCATCTATAGGCGAGGTAGGCACCGGCCTAGGGCGCACATTCTCTGGGGGCGCCCCCCATCCCCCCAAGTAAAAAAAAGTAAGTTTCGGTGCCCTCCCTTGGCTGGCTATTTTTTTAATGTAGCACAGCGATGCCCGTTTCTCTCTCCCCCTCCACTCCTTCAGTCCTGGACCAGGATTGAAGGAGCGGAGGGGGAGAGAAACGGACATCGCTGTTCTACACTAAAAAAATAGCCAGCCAAGGGAGAACACCGAAACTTACTCACCGCGAGAGAGAGACGTGCAGCGGGAAGAGTAACTGGAGGGTCAAGAGGGAATTAGTTGACAAATGTACCTGTTTAATTCCCCAGAAGGACTGAAGAGCATGTTGTGACCACAGATTTCAGCACCCTGTCCCAGCAGCCTGGCTGAAGCTCCTGTAGTCAGCCCAGCAGAGGGTTTCACATACACAAATTTCACAGATCACACCGCGCTGCCTAACACTGCGGTTTACTGCAAGTAAACAATAGCTCCATTAACCCCATCACAGGGCTGTTACTCCCTCAACCTGCAGCCTGAAGTTTTAATATGTTCAGAGCACATACACATTCTCTCATCTTGCCACATGGCGGGAAAAGTTACTCTTCAATTGCTAGTAATTATATATTAAGTGCCATATAATCAATACTTGTCTCCAATATCATTCAAGGGACATATTAACCCTTTGAGTGCCAGAGGTGTCTTTACCCCTCTGGCACTCAAAGGGTTAAAGTCACGTAAGGTTATTGTTTACCAGAAAACTTAATGGTTTTCCTTGTATAGATCCATAGTTTGCATATACATGATATAAGCAAGGTAATTGCTAGTCTTCTAGGAGACCTGGGTTTGGGCACATTGGGCCGATCTATTTCATTATTAGTACGCTACACATTTGCCAGTGGGGTCCCCAGTGCATTGTGTTTTCAGCTAGTACACGATCTAAAGGGCCACGTTCGTATATGCTTTCATAAACTATTCTGGAGCAAAGCAACTGAATTTTATTAATTAAAGAAAAACTCCCATTACTTTCAATTCAGTTTATCATTAGTAAATATAGAGCAGTTGCTTTTTTTTTCCTTTGATAAATGTAACCCAGTTGGTCCGATGTCTAAAGACAAAGTGGAGCAATTCTGGGCATGAGCACCTGCACCATCTGGACCAAATTATTCCCAAAGTTGGCATTAATTTAAATGTCCTATTAACCCTCTGAATGCAAGAGGCCCCCCTGCATTTAGATGTGTAACCCTTTAAGTGAGAGGGATACTTAACGCATTGCAAAACAACAGGTTATAACACCATCAATGGGCATTTTTATTTGTTGCCTGTGGTGCAACTGATTTGTCCCACAATTGCTGCACGGTCTTTATATATAAGGAGCAGTTGGGGAAATGTATAAAATTGGTGAAGGCATATATATGTCACTATTTTCCTATAAATTGACTTCATGTATGTATAAATATAAATACACACACATTGACACATACACATATAGGGAACACACTGACAGTATACACATACAGGGGTGAGGCATTAAGGGGCGGGGTACAAGGGGCGGAGCCAAGGAGGCGGCAAAATGAGGTTTTGCCTAGGGTGCCAAAAATCCTTGCACCAGCCCTGATTGAATCCCATCTACTCTGCTGGCTAACAAGGTACCACCTTTTTTCCTTGTAAGTATAAAAATCCCTTTTTTCTCTATGGTGCAAATGGCTTTCTCCATATTTGCTCCACATTTCGCTATATCAGGCTGGGCAGTGTAGTACTGGACTACAACTCCCATCTTCCGTCACCAGTTTTTGGCTGATAGGGGATGTTTATAGCCTGGCTGCAGTTACAGGGCCTCATTTTGTCCACCCCTGGCCTATGTAAATATGTCTCCCAATGTCTTTGGGATCTGGTCATCGGAGATGGGCAAAAGTGAGAGAGAACCAGACAAAGGCATTGTTAAGGCAAGGGTTCCCTCCAGCTATTGTTTGACTTCAATTCCCATTGTCATTGGCCACCAGAGGATAATGGGAGTTGTAGTCAACTGTAAGATTTTGTTCAATTATCTGTAATTAATGTACCATTAGTAGAGTTTATAGTACATGTACTAGGAGTCTATAAAGTCTATAAAACTAACCAGTGGACCTTTAGTATAAAACTGCTAATGTATTTAATTATTTCTGTCTTCCAAGTCAATCCCAACTATATGCTGTTGCTGTGTTGCTGCAGTCTCTCTCTACATAACCTTGACATTCTGACAGTTGGGAGCTATACTAGCAAAAGTCTAACACACTCAACGGAAATAAAAATACCTAAATTTAACCATTTGAGTGCCAAAGGGGTACCCAACACATTGCAAAGCACTGCAATGTATACCCCTCTGTCAATCAACGGGTTAAAAATCTGGACTGCAACAAATTTTGACCAAAATAGCTAAAACTGAAAACACAGAATACTGATGTAAATCCATATTTACTTAATATTAACCCTTTATACTGTGGTGTATCTCCTGCATGTAATCACTGTATAAATGTTGCAGTTTTGGTCACATAATATGGGGGTTATTATTAGTATAATTTCTCCTTTAACCACTAGAGTGCCAGCCACATGTGGGGCACAGGCTTGGCCATGTGTACCTGCGCAGCCAAGCCCATGTCTGGCACTTGGCTGGACTCTGCCCCTATTCCCCCTTTCCCATTTTTTTTCATCAAAACATTTTCAGACCTCTTTAGGGTCCTGATGTCCCCCCAGTTATTGACCTCCCAGCCGATCGCTTTGAGAGACCAATATTTTCAACTCATGAGTGCAATCTGCTCTCCTGCTACACTCAGCCCCTACAATACACACACAGGATTCATTTTTTGTTCACCATTTTGCATACAGATCTCCTTGGGCAGGACATCAAGAGGAGTCCTGATGCCCCCCCAAGGAGGTCTGAGTAAAATGTAATAAAAAATAACCCCATGTGTGTCACAGGGGGATACAACACATTGCTTTGCAATGTGTTGGAACCACCCTGTGGCACACTCAGGATTACTTTTTATGCATGCCTCGTTGGGGGCATCAGGAGGGTTCATGAATAACAACAAGATCTGAATAAAAAATGTATTAAAGAAAAAAGTAACCCTGTGTGTGACACAGGGGTCCTACACATTACTTTGCAGTATGTTGAACCACCTTGTGGCACCTAAAGGATTGTGGTTTTTTTTTGTGGAGGTCTGAATAAAAATAGTGGGAAATACTCTGTGTGTGCCATGGGGAGTCCAGAGCTTTGCAATGCATTGGACACCCTATTGCACACAAAGGATTCTTATTTTTTGCAAGTATTTTTTAATGCAGACCTCATGGGCAGGGGGCAGGAAGGGTCCTGATGCCTCACAAGGAGGTCTGAATAAAAAATGATGGGGAACAATTACTCCTGTGTGCAATGTGTTGGACCCTCCCTGTGGCATACATATTTTTTTTTTATTCAGAGCTTGTTGGGGGGCATCAGGAGAGTCTTGATGCACCTCAACAAGGCCTGAATAAAAAATAATGAATATTAAAAAAAAATGAACCCTGTGTGTGCCACTGTGCGCAATGCATTGGGCACCCCTGTGACATGTCACACTAACTGCCCCCACCCTACATACTCTAAACCCCCAGTCTGGTTCCACAGCCAAGTGGCAGTCACATTCTCTCAGCCTACCCCCACCCCCAGTAGCCTGGTTCCACTGTCCACTGGTAGATACAGAGAACCAGTGTGCACTGGATTCAGGCTGGGAATCTGTGTATATGTGGGACATACTCTGATTCCCAGCCTTGTTCCTCTGCCCACTGGAAGTCAGACATACTGACATATACTACCTGACACCCCCCCTCCCCCCGCCGCATGGTACTACTGGCGGTCACAGGTCAGCACATACACTGTTTGCTTCCCCATCCTTGTTTCACTTGTAGCCATGCTCCTGGCACCCACTGTGGTACGTCAACCCATACCAGTGGGGTACCATTTTACGTTGCCTGGCAGTAGGTCCTTAACACATTAGGTAGTCCCATGGTATTGAGCCATTTTAGTATATTTGAAGTAATTGATGTGTAAAATAGTGTTTTTTCCTATAGCGTCACCTTCTCCCAATAGTTGTGCACACTAACTTAGGGGTAGAAAAGTTACCCTTCATTTGATGGAGCTTGTTGTTCGCTTTCAAAAATGTTTTGCTTTATCTACTTTTCTTTATTTCTCTTGTTGTAATAACCATTTTAGTACAGGCAAGTCATAGATGAAAAATGTATTAAAAAAATAATAAATTGTAGTTGGCGTAGTTTTGTGCTTCTGGCACCTGCTACGGTATGTCAACTCATCCCAAAAGGGTGTCGTTTTACTTGGAAGAGTAGTAGCTAAAGATTACAGTCATAAATGTCATGTTTTTCAAAGCTATCTGTATCTTTGAAGAAGTAGAAATGTAAAATAGTGTGAGTTTTATCCTTTAGTGCCACCTTCTGGAAACAGTTGACACACCAGCCTAGGTGTAAAAAGGCAAGAGACAAATTATTTGATGCGGGTGCATGTCTGCTTTCTAAAATGGTATACTTTCCTTCATTTCCTGTATATCTGTAATGGTTATGACCATTTTAGTTCAGGCAGGTAATTTCAAAAACAAAAGTGGCAGATGTAGGTTAGTGTTCCTAGCAACCCTATATATTAGCCACATTAATGGGGTATCATTTTCCTCTGGCTGGTGGCAGGTACTGAATAGAACAGGAAATTATATGGTTTTCAAAGATTTTAGTATCTTTGAAGTGGTTGAAACACTTATTTTTTCCTATACGCCACCTTATAGAAATGTTTGTACACTCCAGGAGAGAGTTAGAAAGACAGGTGTTCCCTCATTTGATGTGGGTGAATGTCTACTTTCCAAAATGTTTTACCCTCTATACCTTTCCTTCCTGTCTCTAATGGGTTGCCATTTTTCTCTTAAGAACAGTAGCTTATGAATACACTTGGAAATTCCATAGTTTTCAAAGATTTCAGTACATTTGAACAGGTGGAAATATAAAAAAATGCAATTTTCTTCCTTTAGCGCCACCTTCTGGAAACATTTGTACACACCAGTCTAAGGATAGAAAGTCGCATTTAAAACAATGGGGATTTTTTATTATTATTTGTTTCCTATGGTGCGATTTGTTTGCCCCAAAATTGTTAAATTTTTGTCTTTATCCTATGGATCTGGTCATGGGACTGGTCAAAACTAAATAAAGTTAAGCAGATTTTCTCATTTTAAATCCTATAATATAAAAGGCCAGAATGTTTGTCCAATGCAGTCATGCGCAGAAGAGACTGCCCAAACGCAGAGAATGCTGGGAGCATTCTATGAGTTTGGGCAGTCTTTACTGCGCATGACTGCATCTCGTGCGCCGCCAGTGAAGCGGCTGCAGTACACAGAGCAGGACCGGCATCTTTACCTCACCGGACCTTGGCCCGTGTACACAGGCTTTTACTCTAGTACATTTACAAAAGGTTTTGAAATACAATATTGTTTATGACGTTTGAATCATGCTACATTACATAGAAATTATGAGATAACAGTTTCCCTTTAATCTTTTGAGTGCAATGCATTGGAAACCTCTGAAAACGTTAACCCTTTTCATGCAAGACTGGTGCCCAGTGCATTGGAAGGCAACACGTTGGACAACCTTTTGTCATTCAGAGGGTTAAAACATTGAATGCATCAGCAATAAGACTTCTAACAGAGGAGGAAATGACAAAATTTTTCTTACTTTTATACAAAGAAACAAGCCCAGGTACATCCGGGTCTCTTCATCTTCTCCCCTCCTTGTCAAATGTCTTTGTGGTTTTGCATGTGGCCTGTCTGCAATATGTGTTATGTTGGTCATCTTCCTACTTAAAAGAGCAGTAAAACTGAATATCCAAACTATATTTTTACAATGCTTAGCATAATAAATATGTAGATGTATGTCTAGGGTTGGATACTTCTACTAGTTCTGTAGGCTTTGATTAGTAGTGGGAAAACTGTTAGAAGGGATAATAAGGGACTATATTCAGGATTACAACACAAAAAATAAAATCATTAGCACAAATCAACATGGTTTAATAGATCATGCCAAACTAATCTTTTTCAGCTTTTATGAGGAGGTAAGCAGCAACCTTGACAATGGCAAGGCAGTAGATGTAGTATATCTAGACTTTGCAAAGGCATTTGATACAGTGCCACAGAGAAGGCTGGTGTATAAAATAAGGAAATTGGGGCTAGGAGATAACCTTTGCAATTGGATACAAAACTGGCTGAAGGATAGGGAACAGTGTGTGGTTGTAAATGGAAAATTCTCCAGTACAGTTAAAGTGGAGAGTGGAGTACCTCAGGGTTCAGTATTGGGTCCGCTGCTTTTTAACATGTTTATAAATGACCTGGAAATAGATATAGAAAGCAAAATATCAATATTTGCACATGATACTAAATTATGCAAAGTCATTAATTCAGAACGGGATATTTTCTCTCTACAGAGGGACTTACATACAATGTCAGATTGGGCAAACATGTGGAATATGAAGTTTAATGTGGGGAAGTGTAAAGTCATGCATTTGGAAACAATCCCAAGGCTACTTATAAACTTAATGGAATAATTTTAGGTGACTCATTGTTAGAAAAAGACCTGGGTATCCTTGTCAACTACAAACTTGGAAACATTGACCAGTGTCAAACAGCAGTAGCAAAGGCAAACAAAGTCCTGTCTTGCATAAAAAGAGGTATCGAAGCAAGAGTGGATAACATTATTTTGCCATTATACAAATCATTGGTAAGACCTCACCTTGAGTATGCAGTGCAATTTTGGGCACCGGTTCTGAAAAAGGATATACTAGAACTAGAGAGGGTACAGCGGAGAGCAACAAAATTAATTAAGGGATTGGAGGACTTGACATATGAGGAACGACTAAACAAACTTGGTTTATTTACTCTAGAGAAAAGACGACTAAGAGGAGACCTTATCACATTGTACGAGTATATGAGAGGTCAATACAAGGATCTCTGCGGTGAGCTATTTATTCCAAGGCCTGATCAGGTGACCAGGGGACACCCCTTGAGATTAGAGGAAAGGAGGTTTAAACTTCAGCAGAGAAAGGTTTTTTTTTACGGTAAGGTCTGTCAAATTGTGGAATTCATTGCCCAGGGAGGTAGTTATGGCAGATACAATGGATATATTTAAGAGAAGATTAGATACATTTCTTTCAAAAGGGAACATACAGAGTTATACTGTTTATCAGTAGGCTGATCAGGAAGGTCTGATAAAGAATAACTTAATTGGTAGCAGGAAAGCTATAAAATTCTCAGTTACTGAGGTATGAGGCGAAGGTTGAACTTGATGGACTTGTGTCTTTTTTTAACCTAAATTACTATGTTACTAGTAACAATGCAACAGACAAGTAAGAAATAATGCTATTCCCTGTTTAACATTGGGTGGTAACTTTTTATCTCCTGAATGATTTTTCCCTTACTGACGATCCACACTGATATTTTGCCAGCCTTGTATGTATGAAACTATAATTAGCAAATAATTAAGGGTGTATACAAATGTGGACAAAATCAATGTAATAAATATGAGGGATGAACCACACAGCATTTAAAGGGGATCTATCACCCCTATAAATGCTGATCTCAATAGTTTATGTAGCAACTAGCTGGTATAACGTAGTAAATATTGCGCTGCGGAGGAGGCTGGATCGAGAGAGGGTAGCAGAGACAGAGTGACAGACTGCGGTACAGAGCTGGTATCCACAGTCTGTCCGGAAGTACAGCGCAGGGCAATATTTACTTGATTAAATTCAGCAAAATAGCGATTTCATTAAACAAATTAAAACATTATATCAGCTAGTCACTACATAAACTAACTATTGAGATCAACATGTATAGAGGTGATCACCTTTAAGGGCCTGTTTTGGACAACATTGCTAAACCATAGAAGCAGGGTGTAGTCATCACAATGTCTCACAACACTGTTTGGGCATCAATGCTATGTTGAAAATTACCCCAATAGAACAAATAGTTAGCGATTGTACAGCGATGTGGAATTAGTTGGTGCTATATAAATAAAGAATAATAATAAAAATAGTGGGAAGTATAATTGCACACAGGGGCTTATAAATAGGGAATCTAATAGGATAATAGAAATTTTAAACATTGACCCATGCTCAAGGTTAAAGGGATAGTAATACTTTGTTTTATCTTTATTTTATTTTGTAGGCATTAAAATACATGAAGAACCTTTATGGTTTGAGAGATATTCACAAGCAAAGTTTCCCCTCCTGCCCCTTTTACCTAGTGTAAGCCATCTCTTCTCAGATGTGGAATCTGGTTGTCAGACCAGACAGATAACAGAAGGGAACAATCTTCTTCCTATGAGAACAATGAAGGCCCTGCCCCCCTTGACAAGTTTTTCAGGTTTTTCCCTTATCCTAATTGAAGATTGTCCCTCTCTGCAGTCTACCTGGGCACCTCCCTTCTGATCTGTCTGAACAGTGTTACATCAGTAAAAGGGGCGGGAGTGGGATACTTTATCATTCAATTACTCTTTAACTACAACTCTGACAGAATTGAAATAACACTCTCCAAAGTCCAAATAATATGATGATTAATTAGAGCTGCTTTTATTATGAAATATTACTATCCCTTTAAGATTTGGAGTCCGCACAATATTTTTGAAATAGGCATCAAATAAATTGGACCTATCAGTCCATTTAATATGATGTAATATTTGTGGGAATGTTTATACATTTTTGGAAAGGATGTATAAGAATTTTGTATATGCTGGAAATTATTTTTTTACTATGCATTATTTTGGGTATGTATTTAGGCCATGTTGATCCTGTATGCCTCTGTAAGTATATATGTGTCTGTGACATGTTTTGTATTTATAACCCCTTAAGGATGAAGGGCGTGTACAACACATTGTGAAGCAATGTGTTACACACCCCTCTGGTCCTTAAGGGTTAATAGATACAGGTTTTTTATATTGTGTACAGCTGAGATATGTATTGTTTATATTATATATGCACGTCCTTTTGTATTTTAAACACCATTCTTTATGTTTTCATCTGTGAATTCTGAGATCACTAAGCTTCGTAGAGTTGTTTATGGACACCTTCAAAGATTTTTTTTTAAAACAATATCTTTATTCAGTATTAAAAAGTAGCAAACAGAATAAAAAGTTACAACCAGACAGGGTACAGAAATTTGGAGGTATAGACAAAATGTCACATCTGTCATTCAGAGAAGGTTGTATAGACATTGATTGCACTATAAAAACATTCAGGCATGAGTAGTAAAGTAGGACCAATTTAGTTACTGAATAGAGATCCAAGTATATACTGCAGAAACAAAGAAAGGAATAGTAGGAAACTAACAAGAGAAAGGAGAAGGGGAACAGAGAGAAGAAGGGGAAGGGTGTGTGTCCTAGATCAGCTCGACAGGCACTGTGCTCAATAGGAAAGGCAAGACTTCCATATTAACTCAAACAATGTAATTGTACCCTGAGATGTCGCCCGGAGATGTTGCATGAGGTGAACAGTAGACACCCAAACCTCACACTCTTTCAAACTTGGAGGTCGGGGGATTTCCAATGTTTCAGAATCAGACATTTGGCTGCATTTGTAAGATGTAGATAAAGGGTCCACAGTTTTGAGTTGCTAGCCAGAGGATCAGGTAGATTAAAAGCAAAGAGAATCATAAGCTGATCTATAGGCAATTGGTTCTGAAGTATATTATTAATCATTTGAAAGATGTCCCTCCAGAAGTTGACTTGTTCTTGGCCCACCACCAGACGTGAAACAG
Organism: Rhinophrynus dorsalis; assembly: GCA_037306005.1. NCBI lineage: Eukaryota > Metazoa > Chordata > Amphibia > Anura > Rhinophrynidae > Rhinophrynus > Rhinophrynus dorsalis. The sequence goes on from CM074722.1 coordinate 114,801,331, forward strand.
GTTACCCAAATTAGTACTGCAACACCAACAAAGTGGGGACAGTTGCGGGTAATAGGAGGCCGAGAGAGGGAGTTCTGTACAGTCTGGTCAAGAGTTTAAAACTGCATTCCCTGGTTCAACATCTGGAGTGGAGGAGTGTAGAAGTTTATATATGGAAAGCCACTGGCTATAAGAAAGAGATATCTTCAGACCGATATCCCAAAATATCATGTGTCATCTGAGGGGACAGAGTAAGAAGAACGCTATACCAGCTAGATAACAGTTTCATTGTCTGTGTGTGATCTACCAACAAACCCCCAAAGGTCATAGGGGGATAATAACTGTTGCCATTGTGAAGGACCTCCTGGATGTAGCGAGAGAGCTGTAAACATTGTCAATAACAGCCCAGAAGGAGGTCATAGTTGCGTAGCAATTCCTCGAAGGAGATTATGCTTGCATCTGAGATAAAGGAGTCCAATGTGTCTAGGCGTGCGGAAAGCCAAGCCAAAAAGGAAGAACCCTGTTGGCCTCGATGGAATCCAGGATTCCTCCAAACCGAGAGGCAATGATAAAAAAAATGGCATTAGAGAGTGATCTCGATTTACAGTCACCCAGAATGAGATAAAATGGTTAAGGATGCCATGTTTTATGCAAGAGAGAGGAAAGCTAGACAGGTTATGCCAACAGAGGTATTGTAGGTCTGTCCCTGGGGTAAAGAGCTTTAGATTTAAGACCCACTCCTTAAGATCTGGAGCCATAAGCTCCTTGAACCATGCTAAGGTGGCTGCTTTGTGGTATAATTCCAAGTTAGGTAATCTTAATCCATCACATGAGATAGGAAGGGATGCCACGGGAAAGTCTAGGTTTCTTGTATTGCCAGGTAAAATCTCCGTGAGTCACTAAATGTCACAGCTTACCTTGTTTCCAGAGCCACCACTTCAGTGGCGCTCGGCGTCTTTCCACGCATCATCTGCATGCGTGAGGCTTCAGAGTGAAGCAGACCTCTGTTTTATACCATGCTTCCCGTGGTCTCCTCCTACCTACTTCCTTCCTCTGATCCTGCTCCTCCTACCCGCTTCCTGAGGAGGGGTTTAAAGGGCAGTCTGAATCCTGACTCAGTTGCCCTTGCATTGTTGTTCAAAGCAGTTCTATTACCTTGGGCTCTGTGTATGACCTGGCTTGTCTTCCATCCAACCTGGTACTGACCTGTGGCTCTGTCTGACTTTTCTTACATCTATCCCTATAGTGGACACCCAACCTGGTGCAGACCTGTGTCTCTGGCTGACTTCCTGAGTTGTGTATGACCTGGCTTGTATGACTACCCTCTCTGGTGCTAACTTGTGGCTCTGTCTGCGTATTCTTAAGTTTGTCCCTTGTACCTAGCAGACACCCAATCTAGTGTGGGCCTGGGGCTATGGCAGACTAGCTCTGATACTGACTGCAGGAGTGAGTCAGGTATCCATTTCCCTATACTGACTGCAGGCATGAGTCAGAAATCACTCCATACTGACGGTAGGCGTGAGTCAGTATTCTCGCTACGTTGGATCAAGATCCTGTGTTCCTGTTCCTGCTCCTGGTTCCTGAAGAGACTTCCGGTGGCTGAGGCCTAGTCTCCAGCAGTGTGGTCAAGCTTGGCAGCCTACTATTCCTGATAGCAGTGCTTGCTGGTTTGTAACCCTCTGATTGTTCCTGTTGTATTACTTGTGTACTACCTTTCTTATATAATAAATTGTGTTGCTTATAAATTGCATTTAACTATACAGTACGCAAGGGCCATGAGTTCAGATGGTGATAGTAATGCAGTTTTTCAAAGCATTCTGGAAAGGATGGAGACACTAAGTCAACGACTTGATCAGTTGGCTTTGGCCATGCAGACGGTTTCACAGCGCAATGTTAACCTCGAACAAATTTGTATCCAACTGGTGCCCCCCCCCGAGACCTCCTGGGCACCAGTGGTCCCAACCTCTCCTGATACAGGCATGGTCAAGAGGTTGATGGTTTCCGCTCAGCTCCCACAGCGGTATGGTGGGGATCCAGATGGTTGCCATGGCTTCCTTAACCAGCTGGGCATATATTTATTATATATTATGATAAATTGCATTTACTTATACCTTACTGACTCCTGAACATCTTTGGGGAACCGTGACACTGAAGCTGCCAGATATAAGATTTAGAGATATGGAGCTGGAATGCATTGAAAAAGTAGAGAATATTTGATAGGATTATCATTTTAGTCAGATTAACTGTACCAATCCAAGATAATTCCAGCACAAGAGATCCGAGTGGACTGTATCCATAAGCGGTCTAAACTTATTACAGATTATATTATGTGTATTTGTAGAGAGAAGGATCCCCAGATATCAGATACCCTGTTCAGACCAATGAAAGGGAAATTGTTCCCGCAAACCAGATGCAATAAGAGAGGGTATAGTTAAGTTCAAAATCTCTGATTCTGAAATTCACCTTGACAAGGGATTAGATCGTAAATGTCTGTAAAAGATGTACTAAAAAAAAGTGAGGTGTGGGGGTGGGACAAACAAAAGAGCATATTGTCAGCGAAGCAGGTCGTTCTAGGCCCTGAATGTCGGTAGTTAATTTAACAGTACTCAGCAGAGGTTCCAATACTAGAATGAACAGGAGTGGGGAGAGAGAACAGCCCTGCCTAGTTCCGTTGAAGATAGGGAATTAATCACCTAAGAAACCACAGATTTTTATTTTCGCAGAAGGAAAAGAGTAAAGACTTATGATTGATGTGATACATTTTGGCCCCATACTAATGTGCTGGAGTACCAAGGAAAGATATGGCCAAGCAACCCTATAAAATGCTTTTTCAGCATCAATGGAAAGAAGAAGAAATGGGATTTGTTTTCAGGTGGCCATATAAATGAGTGCAATTGTTTTAGCAAGATTCTTCTTAGTTTCTCTATGAGGGACGATACCCTTTTAAAAGTCGCATTTAAAAGATTGTGTGGCTCCATGCCACATTCAACATGTCGCCATGATGAAAAGGGCTTGTTATAACGGGAATCAAAAGAAGGCCTCTAACACACAAGTCCTTTAATAAAGAGGCACTCAACTCAAAGTATATAAGAATAAAGACTCACATTTAAAACATCATTAAAAACACATCACAGGGAGGGGGGGTACACTGATGTATCTTATTTCAAAAAGAATCATCACATAAACATATGTCAAGCATGAAAATACACAAAATAAAGGATCCCAATGTAACCAAATAATATATCCTTATAAAGGAGATCTAGAGGAGACAGGAAAAATATGACTAAAGACAAGATATTAAAATAGTGTTCTTGTGCCTACAACAAAGTAACCATCTGGAGTCCAGAGGTTATAGGACTCATTTAAATGTGAAAAAAGCACCTTCAACTTGAAAAAATGTTGAAGCATGCAGTGTTAGATACAAGCAATAGAAACATAATTCAGAAAAATATATAAACATCAGACACCTGAGTGTCGGCATAAGCAAATGCCCAACCCCTCCCCCTCAGCAAATAGAGTAACAACAAATACTGTATGGTCCCAGAAAACTGATTCACAGAGCAAATTATAAACATATTACACAGTGTTCAAGACTTAGACATAGCTAAACAATTTAGACAATATACAAATAATTGTCGGTTGATTGTCAGTTAAATTTATTTGTCTTCCCAATATAAGATCTGTAACACTTGGTAGAGCAAAGATGGGATATTGAAAGTCATACTTGAAGGCATATCAGAGAACCTGTTAAAGAAACAAAGTGAAATCAAATCAATTAATGTAGCTCATAAAAGACATTTCGTCATTCATGCCCATTGGTTGACAGCTTTGAAGAATATAGATCCACCAAGCCTCTCTTTTGAGCAAATGTTTACTCACATTGCCCCTGCGTATGGCCAGATTTATTCTTTCAAGGCCAAAGATCTTCGAGCCTACAAAAGAGCTATTGTGTGTATGCAGAAAATGTTGCGCTACAGTAGTTAAAGTAATGCCCCTTCCTGCATCTCTTTGAGCATTACGAATCAGAGAGAGGTGTTTCTGTAGGCATGCTTTTAACATTTGAGTCATCTGGCCTACGTAAATTTGTCCACAAAGACATTTAATGGCATAGATGCAATTCGTTGTATGACAATTAATAAAAGATCTTACTCTAAGATCTCTATTCGATACTGGACTATAGTCAATGTATTGACAGATGGAGCAAGAACCACACGCATAGCTTCCAATGATTTTATGTCCTTCTACATACCTTTTGGTACCTGAAAGATGACTATGTACCATCAAATCTGATAGATTTTTTTTCCTCTTTGGGTTACCAGGGAAGGATGGTCATCCAAATATGGTTTTAAAGTGGCGTCACTGATCAAGATATGCCAATGTTTCTGAAAGAAATGTAAAACCTTACTCCATTGTGTGTTAAACATGGTAATTGGTTTAATTTTTGTTGGAAACAAATTTTTGGGTTTACCTGTATTCAAGAGAGTATCTCTTGAAGTGCCTGAAGCTCTTTGGAAACCTTTCTTTACACATATTTTAGGATAACCTCTATCCTGAAAACACTCAAAAAGATCATTGGAATGTTGCTGAAAGTCTTGATCCAAAGAACAGTTCCGGTGAACCCGTAAGTACTGTCCTATTGGTATTGCCCATTTCAAATGTTGAGGATGGAAACTCTCGAAGTGTAGTAAAGAATTCGCAGATGTTTTTTTCCTAAACAAATTACGACTTTCAATAAAAAGACAAATAAATTTAACTGACAATCAACCGACAATTATTTGTGTATTGTCTCAATTGTTTAGCTATATCTAAGTCTGGAACACTGTGTAAATATGTTTATAATTTGCTCTGTGAATCAATTTTCTGGTACCATATAGTATTTATTGTTACTCAATGTGCCGAGGGGGGGATTGGGAGTTTGCTTATGCTAACACTCAGGTGTCTGATGTTTCTATATTTTAGGAGGGTATTAGTGTACTATGACTGGATTTAATCCACTCAATAAACACTCTTTATAAATTATATTTAGATTTAATATAACATTTGACTCTGACCTTGTATATGCGCTGCTTATAAAATAACAAAATATATGAAGTGCAGTCAGGTGATGCCCGGGATATTTTATTTTTATTGTTATCTTTTATAGATACTGTACCTTTATTATGGGCTATACCTTTGTATCTGGGATAATATTTGCGCCGCTCTTGGAATAATATAATAGGGTTGGACTTATTTAGTGTAAAGTGAGTTGGATAGATTTATTATACGTTTTCATGTACTAATATATACTCTTCTTGTGACTATGATAAATCCCAATTTTATTCTTTGGGGATTGTACGTTCTTATGTACCAATACATACCTCTTTTTTGTGACTATGATAAATCCCAAAGGAGTTTTATTCTTTGGGTATTTTGCGATCTCCCAATTTTCATTTTTTGAGTATTTTTGATAGACATATATATTATCTTGTTTGTTCTTGTGTGATTTTTATAAATCACTATTCTCATGTTTTGGTAATTAAAATTGGGATATTTTAATTGGGTATATTATCATATTTGCAAGATACATGGTGAATGATATTATGTATAAGGTCACTTCATCCTCACACATGCGCTTTAAAAACACGTTTATTGACAAGATTATTTAATGATAAAAGTGAGAGGATGGTTTGTACTTATGTGGTCCCCGCTGTCATCCGAGACCTGGAACAGACGGCTTGGATGTTGCTCGGCGCTATGTCTCAGGATATGGCGGGTGCCTCATTTTTCCAATTGTCCTTCCCCTTGGCACATTTGTTTATCCCTGATTTTGCGAGACTCGCGGGGTGATTTTTATCTGCTGATGTTTGTTTGCAGCCCACTTACATCCGCATTCTATCGGATGTTTACATTCTCTGGAGCGGGTCATGTGACATCTGTCATTGGGACTGGGACATTTGTTATTTCTTTTTCGCGGGTTTTTTTTAGCAGACGGCATCGGCATCATGGCATCACGTTAGTCTATGGAGATTGGGGATTGGTCCCGGGCACTGATTTATACTGAGCTGTGCCACTATTTGTTATTCCCTGATGAAGCCTAGTGGCAACATGCGTTGGGATCTGTGGCATGGTTTGGAGGGGTCTGACCCATTTGTACTTTTATGATCGGAGGTTTGATGTTTTTTTCGGTATTTTTGTGAATTATTTTTCTATTGCTTGTATCTAACACTGCATGCTTCAACATTTTTGAAGGTGCTTTTTTCACATTTAAGTTTGAAATCCATATGGTTACTTTGTTTATATCTTGTCTTTAGTCATATTTTTCTTACCTCCTCTAAATCTCATTTATAAGGATATACTATTTGGTTACACTGGGGTCCTTTATTTTGTATATTTTCATGCTTGACATATGTTTATGTGATGATTCTTTTTGAAATATGATACATCAGTGTACCCCTCCTGTCTGTTATGTGTTTTTAATGATGTTTTAAATGTGAGTCTTTATTCTTATATACTTTGTGTGAAACACTTACTCAAATTATTTTTGTATTTTTTCTATACTTTGAGTTGAGTGCCTCTTTATTAAAGGACTTCTATGTTAGGGGTCTTCTTTTGTTTCCCTTTATAACAAGTTTATAAGTTTTGTCCTTTGAGTGCACCAGTCTATTTGAGTCTATATTACTTCAAAGATAGGTTACTTTTGACTAGTGCTAGCCTTTTTTATGTTTAAGTGAGATGTGATGAAAAGGGCAACATGAGAATTTTGTCCTGCATAAAAGCGCAAGATTCTTATATTGCCTCCTTAAACACCGCACTGCATACCATTGTAGCATGGTGCAACTGAAAAAAGTGTTATTGGGTTTACTATTATGTTAATTGTCGTGAAGTATGAAAATCTTTTGAAACCTGTATTTTTTAATGTTGAATTCTTTCACTGATAAAGAAGAGAGAACGCTATGTATAAGAAGTGCTAAGTCTTTTTATTTTTATCAGTAGCCTTTATTAATCGTTTAGGTAGTAGATAGATAGAGACGTGTAATGTCACTATCTGAATATGATTGGGGCTTTCCTTTATGTTCTATCTTATTCATAAAATTTGCCCTTACGAATGGTAGCTAGTCAAACTAAAGTCAGACAAATGGGACGAAAAATAATTACAGCAGATTTTATGGCTGTACAGTACAGAAGCCATACAGTTACACCTCAATCAAGGGAGGAAAGAATATTATTGGGGACTACGCATCTTTATTCATGACTTTGATAAAGAGGCTACATTCTGGAAATATTTAGCTTTAAAGTGATGGCTTTGCACATGCAAAATGAGATTTACATTTAAAAGTCATAATTTGTAAGCTATCTCAGACACAACTTTGGTTTGATCAGCTCCTTACTAAATAAGGTGTATCTTCAGTCAAATTTGCTTTATCAAAAGATATGAACATATATGAAAAAAGGTTTTAATGTCTTGATTAAATTAGTTTTAAGTCACTTGATTCGGTCTAAACAAGCAAAATTGATCAAGATTATGAAGTACTCTTATTAAATCCAAAGAGATTAAAAATTACATGAATACCCAAATTTGATTGAAAAAAAAAGTTTAAGCATATGAGGTTTGCTTGATCGACAAAAGATTATCAATTAAAGAAGTTTTTGATTGAGCAAAAATGAAAATTGTGATTAAGTCCAGCTAGCATGATGTACATAACAATATCCAATATCACTGCAAAATCAAATAGTACTAAAACAGTTCCAAATATAGTTACTTAGTTACTTTATAGCTGCATTGTGGATGTTCATTCTTAAAGCTGACTTGGGAGATTTCCTTGACAACTATGTTGCTTAAATGTCTTGAGAATCAATCTGTCTTGCACTTAGCTAAATATGATCGATGCCCAGGCCAAGGAGGTGCAGGAGCCCCGCTTCATCAGCTCCTTTTTGTGGCTGGACTTCATCACGGCCTCCAGTAACATCTCATCAAGGAAGATCTGCTCCCGATTCCAGACCTTAGTGGCCCAAGCAGTAGACAACTGCAGCTATCGGCTGCGGACCAGGGAGAGCTATGTGGTGCACCCCAGCCTTCAAGTGCACTTGCATCTTGCCCAGTAGTGCCAAATTCACTTGCACAATTATCTAAGTATATCTATAATTATTCGGGAGGCATCATGAACGAGGGGGATGAACGGGTTAAAGGTATGCAGGCTGGGTTGCAGCAACCTTTCAAGATGCGACATGAGAATCTCGCACTTTCATGCAGGGCAACATTTTCATGTCATCCTTTTGATCATGGTGACATGTTTAACTCAGTGTGTAGTCACGTCCTTGTTTCTATTCAACGATTTAAAGGGATAGTAATATTTCATTTTATCTTTATTTTATTTTGTAGGCATTAAAAAAACATGAAGAACGATATAAGTCTTATCTCTCAAACCTTTATGGGTTTAAGAGATATTCACAAGCAAAGTTTCCCCTCCCCGCCCCTTTTACCCAGTGTAAGCCATCTCTTCTCAGATGTAGAATCTGGTTGTAAGACCAGACAGACAACAGAAGGGGACAATCTTCTTTTGTGAGAACAATGAAATCCCTGTCCCCCTTCACAGGTTTTTCAGGTTTTTCCCTTATCTTAATTGAAGATTGTCCCACTCTGCAGTCTACCTGGGCATCTCCATTCTGATCTGGCTGAGCAATGTTACATCAGTAAAAAGGGTGGGAGGGGGAGATAATTTGTCATTGAATTACTCTTGAACTACAGCTCTGACAGAATTGAAATAACATTCTACAAAGTCAAAATACTATGATGATTTATTAGAGCTGCTTTTATTATGAAACATTACTATTCCTTTAAAAGTGAACCATGAGGGACAAACCCACCTTGTTTCGGATGTATGAAAAAATGTGGTAAAGGTTTCAAGTTATTGGCCATAACTTTGGCAAAAAGCTTCAAATCTGCATTCAACAAAGATATAGGCCTACAGTTGCCGCGGTGCAGAGGGTCCTTGTTTGGCTTAAGGATGATATGTAATATGTGCCACCAACAACTTCTTTGGAAAGGGGGCTTCTCCATGAAGGCAGAGGTGGGGGTAAGCAAGAAAGCAAAGTCTTTATAGTATCTAGAGGAAAATCCATTAGGGCTGGACTTTTGTTATTAGGGGCTGTATGGGAAAGAAGCTGGGCTAAGGCTCGTCTGGCCTCAGAAAGCCAATCAAGTGATTCTGCAGAGTGTTTGTGAGTCACTTCAAGGTCTTTAATCTTTTTGCACCAGGTCCACCACTCTTCAGATCTTAAAAATCATTTTAAAAATAGGTTCCAAACCTGTGTTGCATATTCCAGGTGAGGTCATACCAACACCTTGTACAGTGGTAAAATTATGCTATTCACACTTGCATCAATATTCCTTTTTATTCAATATAGTATTTTGTTGGTTTTTGCTACTGCTGTTCACTGATCACTATTGCCAAGTTTGCAGTTTTTAAGTACTCCAAGATCTTTCTCCAGCGACACGTTTCTTGGAATGTTCCCATTATTTATCATACTTAACACACCTCTATGTACTTCCCAAATGCATAACTTAACATTTTCCTACATTAAAGTGCACATTCTATTTGTTTGCCAAATCATTTTATGTAAAACCGTCTATAGACAACAAGCACCTAGCTCTTGTTTATTACCTTGCATACTTTAAAGTCATATGCAAATATTGATTTTGTTTTTTATCCTGCTAAAACTGCATGACCTTTATCTAGGTTCCTACTTGCTTCCTCATAGGAGCTCAAAATATTTGTCTGGTAAGATCTGTTTCTCATAAAATCATGTTGATTCCTGTTAATAATATTGTTTTTCACAATGTATTCCTGAATACAATCCCTTATGATGCTTTCAAGCAATTTCCACTACTATGATCAAAATTGCGGGTCTGTAATTCTCAGGATGTGCTTTAGTTCTAAAATTAAAACGCTGCATTGACTTTATGCCAGCCTTATAACCCTGAGCTGGTGGATACTGTATCTTCAATGATTAAAAAGTGTTGTCTTGCTAACACTGCACTGTGTTCCTGAAGAACATTTGGATATATATAACATCAGGAACAGGTGCTTTGTCAGTCTTAATTTTCCGTTGACCTCTGCTTTTGTTAACCCTATAACTTATAATAGCAGGGTTGTACTTGTTATTTGTTGACACTCTTCTACTACTGTTTGTTCCTTGGTATATACTGAGGAAAATTATTTGTTCAGCACATCATTTTCATTATCCTCACTAGCCAATTTACCCATCTAATTTATGAATGGTGCAGTGTCTTTTGGCTATTTATTTATCTGTATTTGAAAAAATAGAATTTTTCATACCTGTAAATTCATTTTCCTTCAGGTCTCCATAGGTAGCACACCAAGAGAAAGAGCCCCTCCTCCTCCTGACAGTACAAGTAAGCCATTTTAAAAGGACCCCCACCATTGCCACCATCCCTCAGTGCTGAACAAAGATGATAAAGACCATAAGTGCACATGAGAAGAAACTTTTTTTTTATTGCTGGAAACAGGTATACCAAAAGGGAAGGAAACCCATGTGCTACCTATGGAGACCTGAAGGAAAAGGAATTGACAGGAAAGAAGAAATTGCTTTTTCCTTCAGTGGTCTCTCCTTGGTAGCACGCCAAGAGAGAAATCAAAGTGGAACAAGAAAGGGTGGGTAACAAAATTGCTTCCAGGACTTTAAGACCGAAGGCAGTTTCCTTCCCTGATTGAAGGTCTAGCTGATAATACTTGGTAAAAGTATGAACATTCTGACAGGTTGCAGCCCTACAAATCTTATCCACTGAAGCCTGAAGTAGATACAGCCCTGGTTGAGTAATCCTTGATGCCCACTGAAGGAGCTATCTTACTTCTATAGGCTTCCTCAATGGGTGACTGGAAGTACTTAGCGATTTAGATTTTTAAGCTTTGTTGCCTGTAGAACAGCCAAAGAAATTACAAAAAGTGAAAAATTTCTGAATACTGCACTTATTCATGTATAGATAAAAAGACATATCTTCACATCTAGTGGATGAAGTCACTCTTTCTTTTGTGATTGGGGATTCAGAAACAAAACCAGTCAACACAATTCTTAACTACTATGGAAGGATGAAGCAACTTTTGGTCTGAACTCTGGAGGAATCCTGATAACCCCAAACTCTGGCTTAAACTGTAAATAAGGTTCTTGGATGGACAAAGCCTGAACATTCTCCATAGAAACATCACAATTTTTCTATATATAGGATGTCTAAAGACTGACCCATCCTCTTCTGGAACTGTGGTCTTCCTGAATAGCCATGCCAGATGCACATCCACCTTTGAGACTTTATCCTCACAAGCTGAATCCTGCAGATCAAACGGGAACAGGCTCTTCAGTTTCCTAGGTAAAGAAAGACTCTTCTCATGATTCTTCCTCTCCTGCTTGATCAGCTTTGAAATTGTCCTGTGCACTGGGAAACATCTGTGTATCTCTTTTGTACCCCAGGTAAAGCTTGTCTGCTACCGACCTAGGGTTTTCATCCTTCTTGAGATCCAAAGTGGAACTAATGCTCTTAACGAGTATATCCACACACGCCACCAGAAATATATATGAATCCTCATGACAGCCCTCATCAGAATCCTCATCTGAGGTTAAATCCAGGCTATACCTTGATACAGAAGGCACTGATGGACCTGACATCTCTTCCTATACTCTAAGAGACCTCCTGTCACGGTTTGCCAAGTACAAATCAGGAGTCAGAACGGTATAGTAAAAAATAACACTTTATTAAAATGATAAAAACAAGAGTAATCACAGTAATTGCAAAAACAAGTATGAAATAAGACAGAGAGGAAGTAGAGGTCCCACTATAGGTTTGCAAATCTATCAGAAATAGGAGTCTGCCTAAAGGACAGAGCATCTACCAGAGACAGGCACACACCCCTGTAGTCTCTGATTACGGGAATGCAAGCAGGAGACATAGCAAGAGACAAACTGACTCACACCTGCAATCAGTGGGTAGGCCAAGGAATCTCCCTGAGGTGGTAGAGAGTAGGGAGATATAACTGATACAGGCCTGCCGTCAGCCTCACAAAGGAAAACTCCCCTAAGGAGCTCAATGGGGAGAAAACCCAGTCTCACTCCATGAAACTGGAACGAAGGTCTTAACCAGAGAGACAGGTCCGCACCATATTGGGTGTCAACTAAGTACAGGGAGTAAGCATGAGAATAGTCAAACAGAGACACATGTCAGCACCAGGTTGGATGGTCAGAGAAGCCGGGTCAAACACAGTTCAGATAGTCAGCCAGAGCCACAGGTCTGCACCAGATTGGGTGTCCACTATACACAGGGAGTAGGCAAGAGAATAGTCAGACAGAGCCACAGGTCAGCACCAGGATGGATGGATAGACAAGCCAAGTCATACACAGAGCCCAAGGGAAATAGAACTGTACAGAACAACACACAAGGGCAACTGAGTGTCACGGTTTGTTAAGACGCTCAGACAAAAGATTTAGGTAAAAGCATAACTTTATTGAAAAGTTAAGGCAATCCCCATAGGATTCACATACATATACATACAATATAATAGCAATAGGGCAATAGAACAGGTTCTACCGGCCTTGCCAGTAATACCGAGCAAGGCAACCCAGGTGGCTATAAGGGATAGCAGGCTCTACCGGCCTTGCCAATACCGGGTAAGGCAACCATGTGATGGAATATACCGGTTCTACCGGCCTTACCAATACCGGGCAAGGCAGCCTCGGGAAATGCTGTGGGTAGGCTCTACCGGCCTGCTAATACCTGGTAAGGCAACCGTGAGATGGAATGTACCGGTTCTACCGGCCTTACCAATACCGGGCAAGGCAGCCTCAAGGAACACTGTGAAGAGGCTCTACCGGTCCTGCCAATACCTGGTAAGGCAACCGTGAGATGGAATGTACTGGTTCTACCGGCCTCACCAATACCGGGCAGGACAGCCCCAAAGGAGGAGACCAACAGGTGCCAATGGTTGTCAAGAGACAATGACAGAGACTCGAACCAACAGCACTAGACTGTAGATGGAGCAAACCAGCGTCCGCACGTTGGAACCAACAGTTTAGTAATTCCCCAGGTAAATGGAGTAAACCAGCGTCCGCACTCTGGGACCAACAGTATAGAATGCCACCAGGTTCAATGGAGTTAACCAGCGTCCGCACGCTGGGACCAACAGTATAATATGCCACCAGGTTTAATGGAGTTAACCAGCGTCCGCACGCTGGGACCAACAGGATAATATGCCACCAGGTTTAATGGAGTTAACCAGCGTCCGCACGCTGGGACCAACAGTATAATATGCCACCAGGTTTAATGGAGTTAACCAGCGTCCGCACGCTGGGACCAACAGTATAATATGCCACCAGGTTTAATGGAGTTAACCAGCGTCCGCACGCTGGGACCAACAGTATAATATGCCACCAGGTTTAATGGAGTTAACCAGCGTCCGCACGCTGGGACCAACAGTATAATATGCCACCAGGTTTAATGGAGTTAACCAGCGTCCGCACGCTGGGACCAACAGTATAATATGCCACCAGGTTTAATGGAGTTAACCAGCGTCCGCACGCTGGGACCAACAGTATAATATACCACCAGGTTAATGGAGTAAACCAGCATCCGCACGCTGGAACGACACAGTGAGAATATCGCCGGGGCGATAGAGAGAGCAATGTCGCCAAGTGACTACCGGATGGGAATACTGAGACCAAGTGAAGGTGGAGCACAGCGAGCACCGCTGAACAGACGGCAACCGGAGCAACAGCCGTCACGGAGGAGTCCAACCGGAGTGGCAAGCAGACTGGAACAGGAACAGGTGGAATCAGGAACACTGGAACTCAGACTCTGTAGCTCTGGACTCTGGAAAGCTGGAACAGGCCCAAACAACAAAACAGACTGGAACCCAGGACTCTGTAGCTCTGGACTCTGAAACACTGGAACAGGCCCAAACAGCATGACAGGAAGAACAAAAGGTACTGTCAGAGACACCACAAAAGGGCAACCAAAGGGTGCCCGAGCTGAGTATAAATAGGCAATCAGAGGCGGGCAGACAATAGGCAGCCAATGGGATCCCCCTGCAGGTGATAGACAGTGTATAGCACCAATCACGGGCACCGTGATACTGAGTTAGCACTCAGTTCCCTTTTAAAGCCCAACCCAGGAAGTAGCTGGGAGGAGGAACTACACCAAGTCATTAAATAGAGCCCCTCGTCATAATGTCGCTTCACGTCTGTGGATGACGCATCTCGTCAGGATGCGTCAGCCTCCCGATTCACGCCTGCGTCAATTCAAGCAACAAAATATCTTCGCCAGGGAACACGGACGGCCTATAGCCTTGCCAAGTGCGGCCAGACCCGGGACTGTGAGTGACGCATGGGAAGAAGCTGAACCGATGTTTAGACGCATCCAGCATCGCAGCAGGCTGCGGCGCTGGAACTGAGGTAACTGTAACAATACCCACCCTCAAAGACCCCTCCTCCGAGGAGGCACACGGGGTTTGTCAGGGAAACAAGCGTGAAATCTGCGCACCAGGACAGGAACGTGAACGTCCCCAGCTGGAATCCTGGAGAGTTCCTCAGGACCAAAACCCTTCCAGTGAATTAAGTATTGTAGGCAGCCACTGACCCTATGAGAGTCCAGGATACTTTGTACTTCGGATTCCTCGTGATCTGCAACTCTCACGGGAACAGGATGGACAGGAGCGGAGGTATACCGGTTGCAGACCAAGGGCTTCAACAGAGAAACATGGAAGATGTTATGGATGCGCATATTGGCAGGAAGATCGAGGGCATAAGCCACAGGGTTAATTTTGCGTAGTACACGGAAAGGACCAATGAATCAAGGAGCCAGCTTATTACAGGGAAGGTAGGTGCCGGCAAACGTCTACGGTCAGCCTGCCTTTTCTGCCGCTACATGAAACCATGTAGGGTATGCTGTACCAGAACCAAAGAGGAACAGAGCGCCCTCAAATGCTCATCAAGAGCTGGAATCTCCTGTGCCTGAAAAACCTCAGGAAGAACAGAGGGCTGAAACCCATAATTAATCATGAACAGAGAACTCTGTGAGAAAGAGTTCATGGCACAATTCCGGGCAAACTCTGCCCAAGGTAACAGGGTAGCCCAATTATCGTGGTGGTCAGAGAAATAACAACAGAGGAACTGTTCTAGGGCTTGGTTGGACCATTCAGCCGCACCATTCGACTGTGGTTGTAGGCAGAAGAGAATGCTAACTGAATCCCCATTTGAGCAAAAAAGCATCTCCAGAACCGAGACACGAACTGGCTACCTCTATCTGAGACAATAACCCTAGGTATGCCATGAAGTCGAAAGACCTCTTTAGCGAAAACCACCGCCAATTCCTGTGTGGATGGTAGGCCTTTGAGTGGTACAAAATGAGGTATCTTAGAAAATTTGTCTACGATCAATAGGATGACCATGAAACCAGAGGATGCCGGTAGATCAACCATAAAATCTATGGACAGATGGGACCACGGTCTTTCTTCATTGGCCACTGGTTGAAGAAGACCGACAGGCAAATGTCGAGGCAATTTATTTTGAGCACACATGGTGCATGCTGCAGTAAAAGCAGCACAATCGGATCGAAGGCTCGGCCACCAGAAAAGTCAAGATAAGGACCAAATCAATTGGTCTCCCCAATGTGGCTAGCAATTTTGGAGGAATGATAAGTCTCAAGCAGTTTTATGTGCAAATGAGCAGGGACAAAGCATTTCCAGCTAGGTATGTCCGCAAGAGCGGATGTCTGAGCAGCCAATATTTGTTCTCCCAATGGAGAAGTAATACATGTACGTATCATGGCCAGAATTCGATCAGCCAGAATTATCGGTGTGGGAGAGACTTCCTCCTTGGATAGCATACAAAATTGGCATGAAAGGGCATTCTTAGAGCCCAGAAGGTATGAAACCACAAAACTGAACCTTGATAGGAACAATGCCCATCTCGCTTGGTGGGGAGACAAGTGTTTAGCCTCAGACAAGTAAGTGGGATTCTTATGATCAGTAAGACTCAAGATAGGAAAACTAGTACCCTCCAGGAGGTGTCGCCATTCTTTCAGTGCCAATATAATAGCCAATAATTATCTGTCTTCAATCTGGTATATTGTCTCTGCCATAGACAGTTTCTTCGAAAAATACCCAGAAGGGAGTAAGGCCTCCCCTGTAGCCGAGCTTTGAGAAAGGAGGGCGCCTACTCCAGTCTCAGATGTGTCAACCTTCAGTGTGAAAGGCAGGGTGGGATTGGGATGCACCAAAATAGGAACTGCTACAAATGCTGCCTTGAGGTCTTCGAAGGCACATAACGCACTGGGGGACCATTCTGAAACCTTAGCACCCTTATGGGTCATATCGGTGATAGGTTTGACAATAGACGAGAAATTCTTAATAAACCTTCGGTAATACTTGGCAAAGACCAGGAATCTTTGAATAGATTTGAGTCCCTCAGGATGAGGCCATTGCAGCACAGTGGACAGTTTCCATGGCCAACCCAGAAGAGGAAATGATGTAGCCCAGAAAGGTAACCTGGGGCTTGTGAAATTCACATTTCTCCATCTTGCAAAACAAGTTGTTTTCTTTTAACAAACTTTGGACTCTGGATACATCCGAATAATGAGTCTCCAACGTAGGAAAGTGAATGAAGATGTTATCCAGCTAGACCACAACACAACTTTGCAATAGGTCTCTTAGTACATCATTGATAAATTCCTGGAAGACAGCAGGAGCATTGCAAAGACCAAAGGGCGTGACAAGATATTTATAATGCCCTCTCCGGGTGTTATATGCTGTCTTCCATTCGTGGCCTTCCTTTATTCTGACTAGATTGTAGGCTGCCCTTAAGTCAAGTTTTGTGAAAATTTTGGAACCTTTGAGATGTTCAAATAGCTCCATAATCAGTGGTATCGGATAAGCGTTCTTAACCACTAATTTGTTTAAGCCACGGTAATCAATACATAGACGCAACTCTCCATCTTTCTTTTTGACAAAAAAAAAATACAGCACCAGCAGGGGATGTGGATTTGTGAATGATGCCCCTCTTCAGAGCATCGGCAACATAGTCCTCCATAGCCTTGTTTTCCTCCACAGACAGAGGGTATATATGGCCCCTGGGAGGGGTAGTACCAGGTAGTAATTCTATTGAACAATCATAAGGCCTATAAGGAGGTAATGCTCCAGCCTGGACTTTATTAAACACATCAATGAACTGAGAATAGGCCTCCGGAAGGCCAGCAGGCTCAACACACGGCAGTCTAATGGGGAGTGATATACAGGACTCATCACAGTGTGGGCCCCAAGACAGTATCTCACAAGTACTCCAATCAATCCTAGGGTTATGTGCCTGCAACCAAGGAAACCCTAGGACAATGGAATAATGAGGAGAGTTGATAACCTGAAACTTCAGGGTTTCTTTATGGAGGGCTCCCACTTTCAGGGTTAACTGAGACATCTCATGTGTAATGTGTGATGGCAGCAAGGGTCTGCCATCAATGGCCTCAACAGCCAAGGGAGAGGCACGTGACTGTAAGGGAATACCATTTTGCTCAGCAAAAGCGGCGTCTATAAAATAACCAGCCGCACCAGAGTCTATTAATGCCGAAACCGAGATAGACTCATTGGCCCAAGTAAGAACCGCCTCAAGCATGGGTTTATCCTGCGTGGCCTCAGAAGACTGAGAAATGTTACCTAAGATCTGTCCCCAACAGGATCTTAGGTGTGAGAGTTTTCCCGGACGTACCGGGCAAGACTTCAATAAGTGACCAGGTCTCCCACAGTAGAGACATAGACCCTCTCTCCTCTGAAAGGCCCTCTCCTCCACAGAGAGCCTGGTGGCCCCAACCTTCATAGGCTAACCATCCCAGAGTGGGAACTAGTAGGCATGGGAGGTGAGGGAGGACTGGGTGGGCAAGTTAAGTGAGAGGACATTCTGGTAGGATGCCTCCGCAGGCGCTCCTTAAACGAGGGTCTCTCCCGGACCCAAGTGTCAATCTGGATGATAAACGATATTCCCTCATCCAGACCCTTAGGTAATTCACGGGCAGCAATCTCATCCTTCAAATAGTCACAAAGCCCTTTGGAAAAGGCAGCTCTAAGAACCTTATTGTTCCAACCCACCTCAGCTGCCAGGGTGTGGAACTCAATAGCGTACTCCACCACAGTACAACTGCTCTGGCGGATGTTTGGAAGCCGAGGTCACATGACCTGGCACATAAAAGACACGTCTGAAGGAGCCACAAATTCATTAAAGTTATATAATATGGGTTTGTCCGTTTCCCATAAAGGATTTGCCCAGGCCAAAGCCTTGCTAGAAAGGAGGGAAATCATTAGGCCAACCCTACTGCGCTCACTAGGGAAGGCATACGGAATCATTTCAAGGTAAATGCCCACTTGGTTAAGAAATCCGTGGCAAAGCTCAGGCTCCCCACTGTAACTCTGTAGGTGTGGAGCAGATCCATACAACCCTCTAACCAATTCTGCATCAAAGACTGTAGGAACTGCCAGTGCCAAGGAAGGAGCTGGAGTTGCCACCGGTTTTTGGTTAGTGAGCGGTCCGGCTAAGCAAGGTCTGCAAAGCCAATGACAAATGATCAGTACGTTGCTCTTGGACCTGCATCCTGTCCAATAATTCCTGAAAAGGTGAACTACTATCACCTTCAGTAGTCATGACCCTTATGTACTGTTACTGTTCTCAAGCAAGACAAGGAGTCGGACGGTATAGTTAAAATCACCTATATTAGGATAATAAACAATAGGAAATAAGTGAATATACTATAAGCAGAGGGTGACTGGAGAGGCTAGCGACTCTATCAGAAATAGGAGCCTGCCAACGGGTCAACCACGTCTGCTGGAGACTAGGCCGAAGTCAACTGGTAGCCTCAGGTTAGTAGGTGTAACGCACACAGAACCTACAGTCTCCTGTAATGTAGCAACAAGGGAGACTACTGACTCACACCTGCAGTCAGTAAGGAAGAGCTCGTCTCCAATAAGGATGGCAATAATGGAGACTACCGACTCACGCCTGCAGTCAGTAAGGTTGAAGTCTGCCAGAGCTCCAGATCTGCACCAGGATGGATGTCTGTGGGAAACGGAGCCACACAGAGGAGTGAACAGACAGAGCAACAGGTCAGCACCAGCTAGTATAGTCAGACAAGCCAGGTTCATACACTGAGCGGTTAGTCAGCCAGAGCCACAGGTCTGCACCAGATAGGATGTCCAATAATAGTAGGCTACACTGGGAGGATAGTTGGACAGAGCTCCACGTCAGCACCAGGTTGAATAGTCAGGCAAGCCAGGTTCATACACAGAGCAGGTAGTCAGCCAGAGCCACAGGTCTGCACCAGATTGGATGTATAAAGCCAAAGGAGCACACAGGTGAATGGTCAGACAGAGCCAAAGGTCAGCACCAGAATGGATAGTCAGACAAGTCGGGTCATATACACAGGATACAGGAGCAACAGGAACTAGAACTGCACTGAACACCAAAGTAAGGGTAATGATACACAGGCCCAGAGAGGTTTATAAGGGAATAAGAGAAGGCAGGACCAATTAGGTCCCCCAGGCTGGGCCTATAACAGGCATCCAGGCAAGTGCCTGATTCATGATGCCAGTAACAAGAAACCATATGCGACCAGCCAGTAGGCAAAGAGGGACGCAGCTAGTGACTCTGGAGTGTCAGTCCAGAACCCTGCTCCCGGCCCAATGGCGTAGACCGAGGTAAGGCACTGTAACAACAATCTACCCGGAGGCCTCCACAGGCGCTCCCTATACGAGGGTCTCTCCCGGATTCTGGTATCAATCAGAATGCAAAACAAAATCAGCTCGTCCAATTCTTTAGGTAAATCACGCGCACATTAGGGAATTTGTGTGACACCTCCAGGTCTCAGAGAAGCCATATCAGAAGGCATACCAGCTTGAGGATGTAAAGGAGACTGCAAAACTGCAGGAGAGTTGACATCCATAAAACAAGAAGCCCATAACTTCTCCTAATAGCCATCCTCTAATGGAGACTTGCACAATAAACAGGAAGGAGAAGACTGAGAATACATCTAAACAGAAAAAAATAAAAGAAAAAAACAGAGCCTGTCTCAGAATCCTAGAATAAAAAAGGGAAAAGAAATAGCCCCAGAAAGCACAGAATACTGCCATATACTTACCTTTCCCAAAAAGAAGCAAGGCTGGGGCTGACCTGGCCAGCAGAGCGGAAGAAGGATCAGAAGGAATGGTATGGATCATGTTTATAGGTTTAAAACTGCCTCCTAAGTAGCCTAAGGCACCCCCTCTTAGACACTCCTCAGTGCTACTTACGGTCTGTGGAAAGCACAGACCAGAAGTGCCACAGAGCTGAATGCATGGCGTGCTTTCCACATTGGAACGCATAAGAGATGCCTGCCACCAGGATGAATGAATGAATGAATATGTTTATTTATATAGCGCCACAAGTGTACGCAGCGCTTTACAATTTAAGGGTTTAAACAATACAGGGTTACAGGTTACAATTTAACGGATCAGAAGCAAACCACAAACTGCTGCTGATATAGATTGAAGGAGACCCAGCTGGTTACAGATTCCATGACAAGGGATGGCCAAGGAGAGCATAATCCTCCTTCTAGCACTAGCTGCAATGGCATGAGGCTGGATCCAGCAGAGGCACCCAGCTGTGTCCTCAATAAAACAAAAAATACCTGACCAAGGACACCGCCATCAGCAGTTAAAACACTGAGAGATAGTTGGGGAGGGAGGTCCTTTTAAAATGTTTTACCTGTCCTGTCAGGAGGAGGGTGTGGCGTGCATAGTGTGCTTGGTGGGCTACTAAGGTGATCCCTGAAGGAAAAACTATTTTGGGTTAGTATTGCTCTTCTTTGCAGTTAGAGTGAATACTCTGTTCTTCATACTTAAATAATCTAAATTACTTTTTCCCCCTTGTCATTTCCTTCTTTGCTAATGTAAGTAAACTGTTGTACTTATCCTATCAAATATCAATACACCAGGAGGAGCCGCCGTGTTCTTTCTTAGAAAATAATGGTAACGGAGAAGAAGAAGATGGAGACAGGGAAATTATCATTAACTGAATATTTTTTCTTTCTCTGTTGACATGAACAGTTCCAGCTAACTGAAAAATTGCTAATGTAGTATCATTTGACTAAAAAGGTAGTAAGGGACAATCTGGAATCTACACACCTATCAATCTAATACCAGTTGTTGGAAAATTAATGGAAACACATTTGAAAGAGAGAATTGATGTGTATCTGAAATCTTCTGGTTTGCAAGATTTACTTCAGGAAGGTCTAGGCAAACAAGCATTATACATTTTTTTACTTCAAAACTAAAATCATAGACTGTGATCAGGCAGTAGATGTAGTTTATCTGGACTTTGGTAAAGCCTTCTATACTGTCCCACATAAAAAGCTACTCATAAATTGAATTTCTTGGGGCTGGATTAAAAGGTAGTTGGCTGGATAAAGTATTGCAGAAGGATGGAGACAGAGGGTTGTAGTCAATGAAAGTCATTCGGAGGAAGGATGGGTTTCTAGTGCAATGCCTGAAATTATATCACAGTCTCCCTTTGAGACCTAGCGATCCTGTGCTCTTACCTCTGTATAGCCGCCGGCCGGCATGGTCTCCGGCCACTTCCTCATTGCTATAGTCGTGTTTCAGGCACTGGCACGGACACTTGTTTATCGGCCTATTCTGTTGGGCCTAATTGGGTCCTGCCTCCTTCTGCTGCTTTATAAACCTCATTGAGGCTAGGACTTGTTGCCCTTTCGTGGTGTTCCTGTGAGCATCTAGTTTGTTCCTCTGACCCTTGCTTGGCTTACGTTGTGTCCTGGTGTTCGATCCTTGGCTTGCCTGACTACTCGCTCCAATTGTGACCTTGGCTGTGGCTGACTTCCTGATCCGTGTATGACTCTGGCTTGTCCGACTACCCGCTCCGTGCTGACCTTTGCTGTGGCTAACTACCTGATCCAGTTCCTGACCGTGGCCTGTCTTACTGACGCTCCGTTTGTGCCTTGCTCCTGTCTGACTACCACTAGGCTGATCCAGGACATACTCCTTTACCTCGTAGCTCAGTTACCAGCTAGTTGCTTGCAGGTTGCCCCCGCTTGGTGCCTTCCGTTTGCCTCCGAGCAGTTAGTGCAACTTAGTCTCGCTCCTGGGCACTCGCCTCTTACGCTTACCTGTTGCCTGGCTTAGTACTTGCAATGCTACGTACACTCTGTGCCTCCTAGTTGCCTTCGGTAAGATAGAGTGCAGATTGTCTTGCTCTTTACCCCAGTAGTGCGCTCCTATCTGGCTGCATCTATCTAAGCACCTACTCTGCAGCCTTGAGTGGTGCTACCAGTTACGCTATTGGTATTGGTGGTCTATTCACACTCTGTGCCTCCACTGAGTACCCTCCTGTACTAGTCTTATTGTTCCTTCCTATTGTGGTAGAGCCAAGTCTGGTTCTAAGACAGTACCATAGACCTAGGGTGGTTCAGTGTCAGCTGCTGGGTAGTGGACTAGACACTGTCCTCATGTCTATCTCCCCTCTGACTGAGGAAGTGTTCATTATTACTACTAGTATTCTTATTATCTATATCTGCTGAAGGTGCAAGTGAACCAGTTCAGAGTATTCTGGCCAGAATGGACTCACAGGATCAGCAGATCGATCAGTTGTCCTTCACTATGCAAGCGTTATTGAACCGAACCATACATCTTGGGCAAACCCCTCACCAAACAGTAGCCTCCCCAGATTTGGCAACGGTGGTACATTTGAACCCTGATGGTAGTACCAGTAGAGGATTGTCTGGTACAGCTCATTTGCCTCAAGGATGGAGGGGGAGCCTACGCTCTGCAGAGGGTTCTTGAACCAAATGGGCATTTTCTTGGAGATGGTACCGCAGGCCTTTCCTAGTGAATGAACCAAGATCGGTTTTGTGATCTCTCTGCTATCTGGAAAGCTCTTGCTTGGGCTAATCCATTATGGGAAACAAGGAAGCCTATTGTGGACAATTTCTCAGAATTTGTGGGAGAATTCAGCAGGGTCTTTGTTGTTCCAGCCAGGGCAGTATCTGCAGAAAAACAGCTAATGACCATACGACAGGGCACAGTAACTGTAGTCAATTTTGCTATTGAATTCCGCACCTTGGCTGCAGAGGTGGGCTGGAATAATGAGGCGTTAGCGGCAGCATTTTCGCAGGACTTGTGCAACACCATGAAGGATGAAATAGCAGCCCACGAGTTGCCAGGAGATCTGAATGAATCTCCTTCTGATCAATACCAGACTCAGAGAAAGGCCTGTGTTCAGAGGTCAAAGTCATAAGGCTACGAGTTGACTAGTACCTAACTTTTCATCCCCACCCTGAACTCCCTCACCTCCCATGCTTCATGGTTCCGAGCCAGGTAGGATGGAACCCATGCAATTGGGCTTTACGCGCCTCTCAGGGGAGGAGAGGGCATTTAGAAGGAGAGAGAGCCTGTGCTTTTACTGTGGAAATGCAGGACATTTGTTCCACTCTTGTCCTACCTGTCTGGGAAACGCTCGCACCTAGGGTTGTGTAAGGGGCAAACCCTAGGTGGAGTATCACAGTCCCCAGATTCACTGCTTGGGAAACCGATTCTCGATGTAGTAGTGTCCTATTCCACCTCTTCGATCTTGACTCCAGCCTTGGTGAACTCCGGAGCTGCTGGCTTCTTCATGGATGCTGACTTTGAGGCCCAGCATAAGATTCCATTGTTGCCTCTCTCTTCTCTTTTGGCTATTGAAGCCATTGACGGTAGGCCGTTGCAGCCCTTACATGTTACTCATGAGACTGTGCCGTTGTTCCTGAGAGTAGGGGCGCTCTATGTGGTGACCCTATAGTTTCAAATCATAAAGTCTCCACACTATGCAGTTATCCTGGTGTTTCCATGACTCCAGATTCACAATCCCAGGACAGACTGGCAGACTTGCGATATTGTAGCTTGGTCCCCTTATTGCACTGGTACGTGTTTGCAGCAGCCTACCAGAATACTTTGTACCTCTCCTTTGTTATCTACAGAGTACCAATTGTTCAAGGAGGTATTCAATAAGGTAGAGGCTAGTACATTACCAGGCCACAGACCCTATGACTGTACTATTAATTTGATTCCCGGAGCCATACCTCCAAGGGGACGTATTTATCCTCTGTCTGTGGAGGAGAACCGTGCTAAGACTCAATACCATAGACCTACGGTGGTTCAGTGTCAGATCCTGGGTAGTAGACTAGACATTGTCCTCACGTCTATCTCCCCTCTGACTGAGGAAGTGTTCATTATTACAACTAGTATTCTTATTATCTATTGCTCAATAAACTGGTTTAAATTCATGTGTACTGTTTCTTTACTGAGAGTCCGTGACAGTGCTGGGTTCTTTCCTTTTTAATATCTACAGTAATATGCAAAGGTTTTGGGCAGATGTGAAGCAATGCTGTAAAGAAGGCAAAGGGTGGTTACACCAAATATTGATTTGATTTAAATTTTTTTATGTTCACTCACTATGCAGTTTGTTCATTGATAAAAATTAAAATTTAATGGGGCAATATAATGCATTGGGGACTTAATGGTACTCTACTCTAACAGCAACAACAATGGAAAAGGACTATACCTGATGAGCTAGTTTACAGATTACTAGTTCTACCTCACCTAGCATATGGATTACAGTTCTGGAGAAGAAAGACACCAGAAAATCAGAGACTATGCAAAGAAAGGCCAATAAGTTGTAGCATGGGCTAAAACCATATCATACCACCAGGTTCAAGAGCATGCGGAGAAATCTGCATACGCTTGACCTGCAACAATTTTCTACTTCCCTGCAACCTCTTCTCAACCCCATCCTCACACTTGCTTGCCCAGAACAAACTACTGCTCTCTACAACAGCACTCTCACAACAGCCCTTGACACAGCTGTATCTGCAACTCCACGACACCCCCGCACAACCCCACTACAACCCTGGCACACAAGACAAACGCGATACCTCCAAAGGTGCTCACGCACTGCCGAAAGGCACTGGAGGAAATCGCACTCCACAGCTGACTTCATACACTACAAATTCATTCTACGTTCTTATAGCTCTGCACTCTCCCTGGCCAAACAGTCATACTTCTCCTCTCTAATTTCTAATCTTTCTTCAAACCCAAAACACCTTTTCTCAACCTTCAAGTCACTTCTACACCCACCAATGCAAACCCCTGACACAACTTCTCCGCCCAAGATCTCGCCACCCACTTCAAGGACAAGATTAACTCCATCACACATGACATCTCATCACTTCCACTCCCACCCAGCCAGCCTAGCCCCCCCACCTCCCCCACACTCTCACTAAGCTCCTTCTCACCAGTCACCGAGGACGAAGTTTCCCTTCTCCTCACTCGCTCAAACCTAACCACATGCCCTCTTGACCCAATCCCATCTCAACTCACTCAAGAACTTTCACCTCTACTAACGCCACCCCTTACTCACCTATTCAACCTCTATCAACTGGCACCTTCCCATCCTCTTTCAAACATGCACTATTCACACCCATTCTAAAGAAACCCTCCCTGGACCCAAACTCACTGTCAAACTACCGGCCCATTTCCCTACTCCCGTTTGCCTCCAAACTCCTTGAACGTCTCGCATATAACCAGCTCGCTAAATTCCTCTGCTCCCATTCCCTGCTAGACCCCTTGCAATCTGGATTCCGTCCTGATCACTCCACCGAGACTGCCCTCACTAAAGTGGCCAATGACTTGCTCTCTGCCAAGTCAAAAGGCCACTACTCCCTACTCATTCTCTTGGACCTGTCAGCTGTCTTTGACACAGTAGATCACCCACTCCTCCTCCAAGCCCTCCACTCTCTAGGTCTCTGTGACACTGCCCTCTCTTGGTTTTCATCATATCTCTGCAACTGCTCCTTCAGTGTGTCCTACTCTGGCTCTACCTTCCCACCCCTCCTACTGTCTGTTGGAGTGCCTCAAGGCTCAGTCCTGGGCCCCTTGCTGTTTTCAATTTACACTGCATCCCTGGGTAAGGTAAACTAATAAACTCCTTTGGGTTTCACCATCATCTCTATGCAGATGACACTCAAATCTATCTTTCCTCCCCAGACCTCTCCCCTTCCCTCCTGTCCCAGGTATCTGACTGTCTGTCCGATGTGTCTTCCTGGATGTCCTCCCATCAACTCAAACTTAACCTTGGCAAAACCGAACTAATTATCTTCCTGCCCTCTCCTAACAGTCCTACTCCAGATATTACCCTCACTGTCAACAACACTATCATCACACCAACCCCTACAACATGTTGCCTGGGGGTCACATTCGACTCCGATCAATCATTTATTCCTCACATCCAGTCAATCTCCAAATCATGCCGCTTCCACCTCCGCAACATCTCTAGAATCCGACCCTTCCTTACCCAAGACACTACTAAAATTCTAATCCAAACACTCATCTTGTCCCGTCTTGACTACTGTAACTCACTACTAACTGTCCTTCCTCTTGCCTGCCTAACCCCACTACAACCCATAATGAAGTCAGCAGCATGACTAATCTACCTAACCAACCACTTCTCCAACACCAGTCCCCTCTGCCAATCCCTACACTGGCTCCCATTAGCACACAGAATTAAATTCAAAATCCTGGTGCTCACCTATAGA
Source organism: Rhinophrynus dorsalis (assembly GCA_037306005.1). Taxonomy (NCBI): domain Eukaryota; kingdom Metazoa; phylum Chordata; class Amphibia; order Anura; family Rhinophrynidae; genus Rhinophrynus; species Rhinophrynus dorsalis. The sequence continues at coordinate 114,827,942 of CM074722.1, forward strand.
GCCCTTACTACCACGTCACCCCCCTACATCTCATCTCTCATTTTCAAATACACTCCCACTCACCATCTTCGTTCAGCACATGACCTTCTCCTCTCCACATCTCTCATTACATCCTCCCACTCCCGCTTACAGGACTTCTCCCGTGCTGCACCCGAGCTCTGGAATTCCCTCCCCCGCCCCATCAGACTCTCCCCTAGCCTTCAGATGCTCCCTGAAAACTCACCTCTTCAGGGAAGCCTATTAACTACCTCCATAAATATTATCAACAAGAACCAACCATTCCCTGGACCACTACACTCACTAGCACTTCTCTCTCCCACCCACTGACCGTCAGCTTATGTGGCAGGAGACACTTACACCCAACAGCACTTATACCTTCTGTATCCTATCCACCTTCCTCTAGACTGTAAGCTCTCACGAGCAGGGCCCTCTGATCCTTCTGTTCTCCACATATGATTTGTACTATTTAATATCTCTGTATGTCTATCCCCTATTGTAAAGTGCTGCGGAATAAGTTGGTGCTATATAAATAAAGATTATTATTATTATTATATCAGAAAATACTCTAGGACTGTAATAAACATATCATATTTATGCCTTCAAATATGTTCAGAGATTGTCTAAAGTTCACAAGGGATCATTTTTTTCCCAATAAAAAAGATGCCCTAATATAGGAAGGCAGGGAAAATAAGAATAAATGTTACAAAAAAATAAGAAAAAATACATAAAAAGTGATAGGTAAATAGAATAGCCTCCCAAATGAACTGGCTAAAACAGTATATTAATTTAAAAAGTCTAAGGACAAACATGTGGCTGTTCAGGTATAAAATAATTCTGAGTTAACTAGATGGAGATTTGGGCAGATTAGATGGGCCAGTTGACTCTTAATTGCCATCAGATTCTATTAAGTTTTCTGTAATTAATCTATTTGTGAAATCTATTTCATGTGTTATGTACTGGCTCTCTTTGATTACATATAATATAATAAAAAAATAACATGTATGTGTTCAGTTTCCAATTGCCATTTAATGCCTTCTGGTTCCCAGTGCAATCCCAACTGCCTGTTTACAGCAGTCTAACTTTATAGCTGTAACATTCTGACAGCTAGTAGCTATGCTAGCACATATTTGTGTCAAATCCTGACCCATACATGCCCAGGACCTCTGTGCAGCAAGTCAATGGTCAAAACAATAAAGTAACGTGGAGGATACATTTAATGGCAGAAAATTATGAAGAAAGTTTACTAAATATGATTATTTCTAAGAAAATAAATATGCTCATTTATTTATTTTGCTTATTTATAAGAAAATGGTCCATGAGTTTGTAGTTGCAACTATATATATAATGAAGTGACAGTTTACCTTTAACCCTTTAAGGATTAGAGTGGTGCAAAGCAAGGCCTTGCACTCCCCATTAGTTCTGAAAGGGTTAATGGTAAAGTGTTACTAGCAGACAGATGTAATATTTTTATGTAGCTTACCTATAGCCATTTTATCATTCTATCTATTTTGTCTTTGCCACAGTTTTACTAATAACCTTGTAAAATACTCTTCCTCTCCCTCCCTTAGGATAAAAAAGTCCACTCTTCAACGTCTGCAGCTCCTCTCCTCAGATGCTTATCGGCTAAGTGACCTCATGCGGGAGTCTCTCTCCATGGACCCTCTCAACCCCATCCTGTCAGAGCCCCATCTTTCTGCCCTGGACCGGAGGCTGGCCTTTATTCTCAAAGTTGTGAGACAGTGCTTGAAAAAGGAGGACCAGCAGAAGGTGGTGCACGATGATGTTACCAAGCTGAAAAAAGGAAAATAAGTGGTGATCTCAGATTTTATTTATGGAATCCAGCCTACGTAGTAACCATAATGTCATATTTAAGAAACTTCCCATGAACATATATCAGGACAGGTCTCAGAACATAAAGGAAAATTAGCTGTATGGAATGTCATCTGATATTATTATCATTATTATTATTATTATTATTATATGTGGGGTTGCCATAAACCATTTGAGTGCCAGACGTCTTCCCGTATAAATTGATATTATTTATATATATATATATATATATATATATATATATATATAATTACTGCCGGTACTTGAGCCTCCACTAACATGAGGATCAGCCAAACCTTTGACCATGCTGCCACAATTCTAGTTGCTCCTTAGCGGTAGATGTAGTCCACCACAGTCTCTTTGTTGGGCTGGGTCTACACAGAGCATCAATGGAGAGACTGAGACAAACACCAAAAAGCTAGACAAAATGCCAGAGGATACAGAACACTGGTGAACAGAAAACTCAAACCACCAGATGTGGCACTCCAGCCTGTCAGGCTGGCATCCGTTGTGATTATCACCAAATTTGGAATGAGAAATGGATGTTGCAGCAACAGATGGGCCCAATGCAGCTGCAGCCTCCAACAAAGGCCTTCCTTTGTTTGTTCGGTAAGAGATGACACTGATGCCTGGACAATTCCTGAGACTTTAAGGCCACAACTCCTGGGATTAGCATTGTGCAAATGGGGCTGACTCCAGGGCAGAGACCAGATAACCCCCCCCACCGCCTCCATATATGAGTGGAGCAGGACTTAGACACCTGGTGAGACAATGACATAATTTGGTCTTCTGGCAGGACGACTCTACACAGAAGAGTGCTGAATATCATACCAAGAAAGAGAAGAACCTGGGACAGAACCAGAAAAGTTTTCTTCAAATTGAAAAAATATAACCATTCTATTCCAGAACAGACACTCACGTCTGAGGGAGCAGAGTCTCCTCTATAGGAGGTTTTAGCAAAGAGTTGAGATAGGGAGTCAAGAAGATCCCTAGAGAAAAGATATGAGTGTAATTGCTGCCATGACATTTGAAAAGACCTGCTGATCAGAGGCCAATCCAAAAGGAAGGGTGATGAACTGAAAAGGACTGTCTAGAAAAGCAAATCACAGTAAATGCTGATGATCTGCATGGATGGCAATATGCAAGTAAGCATCCTTTATGTCTACAGAGGCCAAAAACTCCCCTGGAAGCATGACAGAGATGATGGAGAGCAAGGGCTTCATCCTGAACCTGAAAGAACAAAACTGTTGAGGAGCTTCAAATTCAGAATGGAACAGTATCTGCTGTCTATTTTGGGAACTATGAAGAGGTTAGAATACAGTCCCATGTACCTTTCTTGAGAAGGAACAGGTACCAAAACATGTCTACCATTATGGAAGAGACTACATCTACAATGACTCCACACAGGATCATAAGAAACTCTAGACATGAAGAAAAGACAGTGAGGAAGCGACTTCAAGTCTATACGGTACCCTTCCGGAAATTTTCCACAAAACCCACTGACCTGCCACAAAAAGAGCCCAAGCGCTGTGAAAAAGGCACAATGTCCTATTGCCTGTGGAGGACCAGACCCCTGCTAGTCATGCAGAGATAGACTTGTCAGGCGTGGGTTTCTGAGTAGGCTTCTAGCCTGTCCAGGTCTGTTTGCATTACAGGGTAGGGCACACCTGGGCTGCTGATGAAGTAGAACCCCTGGACACAAACCCATACAGGCATGGATAAGTGAAAACCATGTGTGTTCCTTAAAAGAAAGAAAGTTTAGGAATAACATGAGGGAATAAACACTCTGACCTCCAGTGGCATGACAAAATACCTAATCCAGCTCTGGGAGAAACAACTGCTTGCCCAAGAACAGAAGGGTCACCAAGGACCTTTTTGAAAACTGGGCAAAAACCAGATTTTTAGCCACAACATAAAATGAGTGGCAACAGAACAAGCTGAGACCTTCTGAGTAAACATGGTGGCAGCAAATGCTGTTTTTGCCAGATATGCATTAGTCTCAAGGATATTAGAGGTAGTCATAACAATATCCTCTTTAGACGCATCCGCATTGACAGTCTCCAAAAACTTGACTCCCAAACAGCCATGTCCCTTGTCAGGTGGGATATATGGCAGGTCCCAGGTCCCACATTGCATCCTCCTCTGACACTCAGAGGGCCAGAGACAGAAGCCTGCCTAATGGAGGACTACACAGCCCCATGCCTACATTAATAAAAAAGATGTCTAAGAAAATCTTTGCCACATTCCACAAGGTCACTTTTAAAACTGGATTAAACAGAATTAGACTGACTAGGGTAAAGTGTGCAGGGAAGAAGTCTCCATCTCTTAGATCATTTTAAGACATGTGCCATGCCCTCCTGCAGGGGGGAACTTTACCCCATGGCTCCTGAGTTCCACATAGGACATTAGAGAAATGTATTTTAAAACTGGAGGGAGAAAAGTAAATGGGATAGCTTTGTAGCTGCCCTCCCCTAACAATGGTTAGACCTTTATAGTTCTCCCAAGCCCCAAAAATCTGGTTCCCTCTCATCAATATGTACCTTGAACTACCCCTCGGGTTAATGGTGGGGGAAGATCAGGGATACTTTCTCACACACACACACACACATATATTCATATAGTATATCTACTCATACTGATGAGGTACCATTTTTTTGGGGCTACCAGTACTGAATACTATAGGAAATCCCATGTTTTTGAGAGATATCAGTATCCTTGAAATTGGGGAAATGTACAAAAAATGTTACTTCTGCAAATATTTGTGCCCACAAACCTAAGGACAGAAAGGGAAGTGACCCATCTTTACATGTAGCCAGTTGTCTAATTTATAACATGGTTATGCATTATCAACCTTGTTTTCGTCTATGTAGTTGTTGCAACCATTTGAGTGCAAACAGGTCATATTTGACAAAATATATGTAAAAAACAATACATTGGAGTAAGTGCTGTTCGGTTTTCCATTACAATATGTCAACCCATATCATTGTGGCACCATTTTACTTGAAAAGCATCTTGCTTCCAAAGCAAATATGAATATCAGTATATTTGAAGTAGTGAAAAAAATTCTCTAGCTACATTTTCTGGATAATTCATAGAAATCCAGTCATGGGATAGAAATTCAAATGAACCTTCTCTGAACTTGAAATGTGCATACTTTTCAAAAATATTTACTTTTGTGTGTATATTTTGTGTTTTTGGAATGTGATTTATAGTTCAAGCCCAGTACACCAATATCTGAAAATCTCCAATTTGTAAACTATAACGTGCACCTTGTAAATAGGACTTTGTAACACAGACATGGCAAATTTATGCATAAAGTATTACCAAAGTTGGATGAAGTAAGTGAAAACATTTTGAGGCAGTTTTCTGTAACTGCACTAGTTGTGTGGAAGCAGTCATCGACAGAATCATAACAAATTGTCTTTTTTATGTTTTTTCATATCTTTTAATGTTTTGCAAGTAATTTGGGATATATATTTAGAAATGGTACCAAATAAAAGCTTATGTAATCTTGAAAATGTTAATACAGTTTACATGGGTACACTAAACAATATAAAGGTGAAACCTGATTAAATAATCACAAACCAGAATGTCACAGATGTTTAAAATATTCCTAGTCCTTTGGGTTAAAAGGGACATTATCACCAAAATAAACAGAAAGGGTTTACATTCGTTAATTTTATGTATAAAATCATATATTGTGATAATTAATTTGAGATTAGACTCTACCCAGTTCAGCTGTGCCATACATTGCCCTTTTATCACTTGCAAAGAGAGGTCAAATAGTCATATACACCTCCCAGAATATGAATAGGAATGGCATGTTTAGAACATATTTTGAGATTTATGTGCCTAAAAATAATTATTTACCTATGCTAGCCAGCAGTACATTACATTTAGTACATAACAGTACACAGAATACAGTGGAACAAGACACCCAGAAACACCCTTGCACTTCCCCTCTGCCCTACCCTCCCCTTGGCACAAGCCGCATACAGAAGACAATTCTGATATTAAGTAGTAAATTGGTATTAGGCAAGTGCAGCACTAAGAAAACAGTTTACGCTCCTAGTTTAGCATGGAATTGTATTAGTAAATACCCCCTCTATGTTCAAAAGAAAACTGGAGTAATTCTGGGACAAACCAGTTACACCATAGAGGAGAAATAAAAAAGTCCCATTGATGTAAATGATGCTTTTGGACTCTTGAATGCTAGAGAGGTCCTCAACACATTTCAAAGCAATGCAATGGAGAGCAGAGCAAGTAAGAAACAGGGGTGTAATTAAACTCACCCTCAGTGTTTTCCTCTCACATACTGGTGCACTTATACCTTTTAAAGGGATAGTAATGTTTCATAATAAAAGCAGCTCTAATTTATCATCATAGTATTTGGACTTTTGGAGAGTGTTATTTCAATTCTGTCAGAGTTGTAGTTCCAGAGTAATTCAATGACAAAGTGTCCCCCTCCCGCCCCTTTTACTGATGTCACACTGTTCAGCCAGAGCAGAAGGGAGGTGCCCAGGTAGATTGCAGAGAGGCACAATCTTCAATTAAAGAGGATCTCTCACCTAATTACACTTAATGCTCATTAGTTAGAGCATTTATCTAGAACACTGAAAATAGTGTTCATTAGATTTAAAAAGTAGTTACATGCGCAAAATTTAAACTTTAAAAAGTGTCCGGCAGCCTACTTCTGGCTTGCCGAACTTTGCCGACCAGAGACAGCTCCGTCACACTACCCATCATCCTCGCATGACGGAGGCTGTCTGTCACTAAGGTGGAGCGATCGCATTGGCTAGATATCGATCTCTGCCAATGCGATCGCTCCACCTTAGTGACAGACAGCCTCCGTCATGCGAGGATGATGGGTAGTGGGACGGAGCTGTCTCTGGTCGTCAAAGTTCGGCAAGCCGGAAGTAGGCTACCGGACACTTTTTAAAGTTTAAATTTTGCGCATGTAACTACTTTTTAAATCTAATGAACACTATTTTCAGTGTTCTAGATAAATGCTCTAACTAATGAGCATTAAGTGTAATTAGGTGAGAGATCCCCTTTAAGATAAGGGAAAAACCTGAAAAGCTTGTCAAGGGGGGCAGGGATTTCATTGTTTTCATAGGAATAAGAGTGTCCCCTTCTGTTATCTGTCTGGTCTATGGACTGCATTCCACATCTGAGAAGAGATGGCTTACACTAGGTAAAAGGGGCAGGAGGGGGAAACTTTGCTTGTGAATAACTCATAAACCATAAAGGTTTGAGAGATAAGACTTATATCATTCTTCATGTTTTTTTAATGACTACAAAATAAAATAAAGTTAAAACGAAGTATTACTATCCCTTTACGTGGCTAGTAGCTTGTCCTTACACTTACAAACCAGATCTACCTATGCTGACCTCTGGCTTTGACAACCCCAATAGCCTTTCTCTGATCTTGCCAAATGTATACTTGAGTATTGGTTGCATCTGCTGCCTTTGGACAAGCAAGTGAACTCAACCTGGTCTGGCCGCAGATTAGCTTGGACTGTATATTTGACCTTGAGGTCAACATCTTTTCTACCAGCACTAGCCACAGCAAGGGATCACTTGCAGTTGACACCACTCTCCAGCACTGCACCCTTGCATCACTTCTAAGCTTCTTGTTGCAGAGGTTTGGATTCAGCAACAGTCGTCTTCCCCTGCATTGTAGTCCATGAGATCTGGTCCAACAGTTGTTACCGGCACTTGGTACACTAAACAATATATTAAAAATGTAACATTTATTAGACCATTAGCTTCTGAAATTCCACCTGAATACATGGACTTGAAGACCATATATGATACATGCAAGGTATCTAAACCGCCTCGTTTGATATATTTCTTGTTGTTTGATATATCTCTTGTAATTGGCCACTGGCAATGACTGGATTTCTAAAATAATTTATTAAGAAATAATACAAAATGCTGCTCAACATATTTTAAAGCTCAAACACATTTTTTCTCAGAAGGTCAGTATATGCTCTTGAGCAAAAACTTTTGCACAAGTTTCATTCTACCAAAGATCCAGAATTTATACATTCTGTGTATATACATAAACACAACCCTTCCATAACCTTTTGAACAGAAATCTGGCCCTTGGCCAAAATAATAGACATCTTCAGTATTCAAGGGGGTTAAAAGTCCAATTTAATTTAATGGGAGTTTCTGAATATTTATTTAACAACTATCGAGCAGTTGATTTACTCAAGATTTGCAGTTAACTTATAGCATTTCACCTAATGGGAAGGGCACAAAAGGTAAAATAGGGAAAGAGTAAAACTTGTGTAACATTTGAGTGGGTATCAAATATTGCACATCTGTAACATCATCTTAGAATCATTTCTAGAGCCCTCCTGACATCATTACTAAATTACCTATGCAGGCAAGGCTATAGATGGAAGAGGGTTGGTGAGAGGAAAAAAAAAGGGGGGGGGGATAAAAGAGGAAGGAGAGTCTCCCGGGCTGGACCACCACTGAGCGCTAATCAGAGGGAGATCCCACATCAACTAGATGCTCTAGTCACCCTCAAGGGGGGCAGCAAAGTCTAACCACAACTCCCAAACCCGGGTGAACCTGGACTGTGTGTCAGAGAGTAGGGATGTTCATTTTTCCATGATGTGGATCTCCTGAATGCTGTGAATTTGGGCCTGCCTTTCTGGAAGACAATACTTTCCCCAGTGAGAAGCTAGTAGATTTCTGGATGATAATAGGATAAACGAGATCATCTTGGATATAGGTCAGGATATCTCCACTGGGTTGAGACCCAGTATTAATCACCAGGGGTCATGACCCCTGGGTATGTTTCTGAAATCATGGGTCACAGGGCAAGCTCACCAGAAATGAAACAGGTCACACCACTCCTGCCAACCCCTGAAACATTGAGGAGATAAGTTTGAGTAAGTCCTGTGTAGTCTGTCCAGTTTCAGAAGCAATCTGAACAGTAGCTTAAATGCTCTTTCTTTATGAAGAATATAGATGGGGCTGTGTGCCACATTATTACAGATTCTAGACCAAGATTCCACTGGAAATTCCAACCCCATATCCACTTCCTAGTCAAAAGGAATAGTGAATAAATGTGAGTTAGTAGGCCAGGAGTGTTCATGCACTACAGATAAAAGTGCACAAACCAAGTCAAGTTGGGGAGGATCAGTGACACAAGTTTTTTTGGATAAAGAGGAATGTCTGGAAGTATCAGAAGAGTTCAGTCCTTTGGATACTGAATTTATCCTCCAAAGTAGCAAAGTAACAAAAGGTGTTAGCCAGTCTTGGTCTATACAGTCATCTATTCTGAGGGGATATAGAGGGAACCAGTTGCAAAAGTCCTTAGAGTTATAGCTAGGGGTGAATACCAGGTTGTCAAGAAAAGGAGTGATCTTGAAGAACAGGTGGGCTTGAGTCTTGGAGTAATTGATTGAGTCCCATAGTCTGAGGGAGTGTGAGATAGTAGGAACTAACTGTATGGAGTGGGTTAGTAGATAACTGATATGAAGTGGGAGAATGAGGCTTTGTTCAGTGTTAACGCAAGGGAGATTCTTAGCACCACTTAAAAATATGAACGGTTATGTGAGAGACCCAGTCCCCCAAGGGCTTCAGGTCTGGTGAGACTAGCAGAAGATACTCTAGTGTGACCTTCTACCCGGATAAAATTTATGTGAGATTGTAGAGTACTCATCCACTGCAATGTAACAGGTATAGGGAGGACTTGAAAGTAGTATAGGAGCCTAGGAAGAAGGTTAATTTTAATGTCAATTATGTAACCTATCCATGAGATATTGTAGGTTCGCCACCTTACTTGGTTAGTCGTTAGTGTGTGGAAGAGAGTGGAGTAGTTAATGGACAAAAGGGTTGAGAAGGAAGTGGTAAATTGAATCCCTAGTTAGTGAGCTGATGAGACAGCCATATGAAGCTAACATTCAGAGATAACCATTTCCTAAAGTGGTGGGGTATGCTCAGGATCAAATCCTGAGCCTTATCAGTATTGATTTTAAAACCTGAGAGTTTCTGGCAAAAGCTAAGTTAGGCCATTCATTTAGGCAGGGCCAGTCAGGGTTTTGTGAGCATCAAGAGGATGTTGTCTACTAACGAGGAGAGTTTACGATCAGTACCTCCTACGGAAATTCCAGTGAAATCTGTATTGGAACAAATGTGTGCTGCCAGTGACTCTAGGCTCGGTATGAAGAGAAGAGGAGAAAGCAGCCATCCCTGATGTGTACAAAATGGGAAAGAGGACTCCCGAAATGGAGATTTGTGCTGAGGGGTCTGAATAAAGCGCTCTGATGTCATGGAGAAAATTACATCTACAGTAGATGTATGTACTAGGTGCAACATTTTGAAGCATTCCTTATATAAAATTCCTATCTAGCACTGATTCTCAGGCATATATTGAATGTGCTTCCATTCTGAAGGGTTGGTCAGAACCAGATATAGTGCAGAGTTAAGTATTACCTTACTGTTCTGGTAAACAATGATTTAGAAGACAGTTTTCCTTAGACTTTCCTTTACATGCCCAAGACGAATTTGAGTAAGTGGATGGGCTGAAGAAATGTGAAATCCTCCAACTGTGACAATTTAAATCGTTCTGTAATCAAAGCAAAGGTTTTGTAAGTAACTACTTTGTAGATTTGAGGCAGTTTACTAATGCCTGCTGATAGCCATTTAGATGGACTGAGGTGGGGATTATGACTATGCAGACAATGAGTAGGTACCTCTGCTTGGAGGAGCCAATCAGTTTGAGTTTGGGGTTGAGCTGGTCACAGATTTTTCAAGAAACTGTTAAGGAGAAATTAAGTTTGGAGAAACTTTTTTGAGGACACATTTTTAGAGAAACTGAATGTGCCAGTGTTTCTTAATCCCCATCTTCATAAGTTGCAAAAAGGTTACAATTTTAGAGTATCAACTTCAGCACTACAGTTTGTTTTGTATTGCTGGTGCAGCCACTAATGAAATGGGCAGTGCCTACTACTGATAAACAAATACATTTCTTAAAAAATGCAACACTGTGAATGTTATCCTGACACTCTTAATGACCCAAAATATCATAGAAATATTCAGTTCGTTTTTGGTACCTTCACCCACCTCTGAATTTCTCCAGGTCTGTTAAATTCAGCTGCTCTTCTACTCCTCCTGCTTTTTTCTTCCCTCACACTATTTAAGCAAAGCAAGCTCAGTGAAGTAAATGAAAGGACCAACATGATCTGTGAGCGATCATTGGGATTTCAGCAGCTGGTATCTCCAGATTAGGAGAGACTGAGAGAAATGGGGTTTGCCCATTGCCATAGCAACACAAAAATCTAGCTTCATTTTGTGCTTATATTTTATCTGAAAAAGATACTTGAGAATAAATATAAAATTCATAGATCTGATTGATTTTCTTCCCTTAAAATGTCACTGCACTTATTTCAGTTTGGCATAGGAGGTACAGCCTCTTTAGAAATATTGTTCTCAGTCAGAAGTATGCTAAATTTTTTGCCTTTTAACAGTCCTTGAGGATTACAGTCGAGAAGGGAGAAGTGTTCTTACCAATGTTTCATTTTCTTCTGTGTTTTTCTATGGCAGTGAAAAGTGGGATTATCTCTGCCCTCCAGCTTGCTAGGACCAACGAATACCTTAAAAATGCACTTTCTGTGGAAAAGCCTCAGTTTCACTACTGTCAGAGTTGTAAGCGAGAACAACATATTAAGGGTAGGGTATGCCTGAAGGCACACAGAAGAAATGCCATGAAGACACACCATAGAAAAGGAAATATCGGTAAGTACATTTTTTATGTGTCTCTCTCATGGCAGTGAAAAATGGGATTTCTGTAGCAGTAGCAATATTTTAAAATAGGCATAGAAGAAAAGGAAATTAATGTAAAACCAAAAAGAGGTCCTAACAAGAAAGGTAGAGGAGAGAAAACCAGGTTATAGGTATAAAAATGTGAATCTTACCATTTGTATTGGAGCCAATACAACCTGGAACACTTGTCTTCCAAATATCACGTCAGCTGAGACCTGAATGTCCAGTTGGTAGTGCTTGATATTATATGTTACACTTACCTGAGCTATAAGGTCCAATCCCGTGATATGACCAGCGTTTTAATCTCCTTTGTTGTTAAATGTCAACCTGTGAGGCCAGCTACTTCTTTCTATATGAGCATTTGTTATTAATACCTTGGGGTATAATGATATATAATGATAAAGTGGAGATGACTTCTCCAGTAATATTACTTCTTCAATTTCTATGTTGTTCTATGGAGCCTATGAACTAACTAACTGAGAATAACATAGGAACTGAAGAAATGGAGATAACTACTCAAGTGATATCAGTTTTCCAGGTCCTATGTTAGTTAATGGAGTCAAAGCACTAAGATCTCTCCCACTTGAGAAATTTTAGTGCATTGTCTCCATAGAATAACACAGGAACTGTAGTAGTGATATCACTGGTTAAATTATCTCCACTTTATCACCTCTTTATTATCCCTAGTGCATCTCGCCCCATGTGTTGGAGACATCTCCAGTATACAGAGGCTAAAAATTAGAAATAACTTTGTCTTAAAACTACACAGAGGTTAACATTGTGTTAACCCTTTGAGTGCCAGAGAGGTGTCCATCGCATTGCTCCACAATGCACTGAACACCTTTTGGGCACTCATAAGTTTAAAATTCCCTATTAACTTTGCTTTCAAGTTTTGAATTAGTGCCCTTTTTCCAAATCTTGCACGAAAATAAAAACAAACAGTGATCTGATCAGTGATCAGTGCAGGGCTTTGCTTTTAACTGTCTTAGTTGTCTGCCTTGTTCCTTCATCTCGCTGTTGCACTCCATCAAGTCTTCAGACACACTCTATGGAAATATGGGAAGGTGGTGGGCAGTCATGCAGTGCTACATGGAGATTGCAGGTAGTGCAATTAGAAGGAGAGGGGAGGCAAGAAGGCAAAAAAGTGTGTGTCCTGTGGTGCAGTTAGTTTGCCCAAGAAGTATAGCTCCTATTAGCATCCTGAAAATGTCCCATAACCCTTTGCGTACCAGATGGATGTCCATGGATTGCAAAACATTGGCAGAACAAGAGAAAATGTCTGTTGCATGGGTAGACAACCTTTGGCTTTCCAGCTGTTGTGGCTGGTAGAAATTGCTGCCTCCCACAGATAGATCTAAAGGTTGTTAGGGCACCAAGCCCTGTGTCCCAGATCCTGAGGCAAAACTGGCATGTGAGACAGAGTACCTGAATAAATCCAGCACATTGTGAATTGGGGAAGTGTACATATTAGGGAGGGGCTGACTTATTTAAGGACAATAGGGAGGACCTGGAAATAGACAACAGAAGAGAGCTAGGATGGCAGAAAGACAAATGGGATTATGCACTAAGGTGTGATAAAGAGATCATAAAGAGAAGAAGACTTCTCCAGTTATATCACTTCTCCATTCCCTACGTTATTCTATAGATCTTATTCACCAAGATCTCCAAAGTTGGAGAAATCTTACAGAATAGGCTCCATAGAATAAAAGGAGAAGTCATATAACTGGAGAAGTCATCTCCACTTTATCACCTCTTGATCTCACCTTAGTGAATCTCCCTCGATAAGAGTAGGAGGATGTAAAAAACAAGGAGAGAGAGAGAGAGACTGTTGTAAACTGACAAGAGAGAAAGGTGGAGACACCAGAAAAGTGAGAAATAACAAGAAATTAACCCCTTGAGTGCCCAAGAGGTATCCAATGCATTACCTTAATCCTTTTTTGGGACTACGTGCCCTTAAGGCAGCAAGATGTTGCTGACAGTCAGTACCCCTCAGAGAAATAACAATTAAAATAGTAGTACATAAATAAATATAAAGTTATTTTAGATTTATAAAATGTAATTTGCACCTTATAATTTTAACTCCATAACTGTCAAACTACGCCAAAAATTTACATTTAGGGTGTCTTTGTAAATGAGGTAACTAGTGGAATTTAGTTAGGGAACTTTTACACTAACACCTACACTAACTGCATCATGGGCACAATCATGAAAAACTTTTGTTTTGCATATTTATCTATATTATCAACATAAAATAGGGAATATATATTTATATATACTACCAAAAAAAAGCCTTATTGTATCCAAAGAAAAACAGGATATAGTTTTCATACTACAGTAAATAATAAACTGGTAAAAGCTCATAAAACTTCTTGAGGACAGAGGGGTGTGCAATGCATTGGTTGACAGTTCATTGGCCATCCCTCTGTTCCTCGTGTGCGTAAAAGAGCAGTAAGGTTTTTTTTTTATATATATGAAACCTTTATGCTCTTGGGCTTTTCCTGCTGAGTAAAACAAGGGTACTTCTACTATTGGCAGTGGTTTTATTCAAATGTTAATACAATTCAAATTGCCAGGAAGGACAGAGTGATTACTTCTTGAAAGTTCAAACTGACAGCAGTTTCTATCATGTTCTATGGAGCACTGTTTGTCTTGGACTCACTTCTCCCACCGTATGCAAAAGAATAAGGGAATTTTTGTGTACATACTGATAAATAATTTTCTCTCAGACCATATAGAACACAGAAACCATGGGATGAATACTACTCCGTAGGAGGGCAGGGTACTTGTACAAAGAGCTCTCAGAGGCAGAGACTCCCATCCTGCACCACTTCACCCCACTCAGTCTGACATATAGCAAAGCCAAAAGAAAGATGAAAATCAGAAGTGGAACAAGAAAGACAGTGGATCCCCTGAACACAAAACCCAAGAGGACCCTCCTACCCAGGACTGGAACCAGTGTTTATTTCCAGAGAGAGAGAGAGAGTATGCAAAAGCTCATTGGGACTGTGTCCTCACGCCCAGGGTGCAATCTCTTTTAGCTAACAAATGCCATACACAGAGAAGAAATATTCTGAAACATATCATACAGATCCTGCAAAAATGACAGTCCAGACATGAAATGCCAGACAATTCTTCTCTGAACAAGGGAAGCAGCTAACCCCAGATGTATGTTTCAGCCTTGTTGGGCCTCATCGGTGAGATACAGCTGATTACTCTAGACACCTTTGAGCAAAGGGTTAAACAGAACAACAAAGTACAGCATACATAAAATTAAATTCAGGACACATTTAACATATATAGTGCTACATTACCAAGTTAGAGTCATCTCTGCAGGAGAGTAACAATAAGGGTTGCGGTTGTGCCAGGGGCCCAGCATCCCATTGGAAGCCTATCTGCCCCAAGGTTCATTAGGTTCTAATTATGCAACTCTGAATATATTTTTTGTGTTAGGGAGCCCCAATGTCCAATAAATTCTAATTATGTTTCTGTGAATGGATGGGGGGCCCCATCATAACTGTACCCTCTGCACTTCCTGCAGCTACATTCATGAGCCTGGGACAAATATGGGAACTGTCCCTGCAAATCAGGGACAATTGTCAGGTATAGTTGTCAGGTATGGTTATTATGTACAAACCAACTGCACCATAGGAAACAACCATTCCCATTTATTTAAATGGGGATTGTAATCATTTTAATGACAGAGGTCTACAATGCAATGAGAAGCAATTCAGTGGTGACCTTCCTACAAAATGAAATGGTTAAACCCCTATTTAAATCCTCAGATATTTGCACTTTTTCCCCCTCTTTGATGCAGTTGGTTTGCCCCTGAATTGCTGACATGGAGTCCTGTGTACATAGAGACAAGATATCTAGGAGAAGTGCCAGGACAGAGGGGCACTGAGATAAGAAGCTAAAACTAGGCACTATCCGCGGAAGTCACTTGGCAGATGCGTCACCCAGACAGCTGCTATAATCTCTACAGCGACGGACAGTTTTGATATCTCCGTATTGTATATATCCTCCTGATGTAACCCCTGCAGTGTTGAACAAATTTATTCCCAGGATACATGCACAGTCTCATAGATCTTCTGTATATACAACTTTCTAAGACATTTTAACCCTTTGAGGCATTGGATACCCCTCTGGCACTCAAAAGGATTAATTACTACCAGAGTTATGCTTACAAAAAATGCCATATACAGGCTGCACTTAGTCCTCTTTTACTAATGCTAAGGCTGATGTATTAAGGGAAAGTAGTACAATCCTAAGGTGAACCAGCTGCACCATAGGGACAGATATAAAATCAGCTTTTAACTGCTTGAATGCTGGAGTGCAATGTAATGGATAACTCTCTAATATCCAAGGAGTTAAAGCTTCATTTGAATCAATGGGAAATGTAATTTCCTCCCTATTGCACATTTGGTTTGTGCCAGTTATTTTAAGTATAACAGCCTCAGCGGGTTGAATGTACAAAGCAATCCCTCTTTATATCAGGTGTTAGAATCATTTGCTTATCATTAATTTACTAAGCTACCTACACAAGAATATCCCACTTAACAACACTCACACAAAGAGGAGGACATTGTGGCAGTTGGTTAAGTCAAAATGCTAAACCAGTCATAGAGGTGATGGTGTGAGTGTATGGGTTGAGTGTATGCCATTTCTTTACATGTGCTAAAGGACTGGCATAAATGCCTATCTGGCAATAAAGTTATAAAGATAGAAAATAATGTCCACCGGTATGCACTACTGCACTCATACACCTTGGTGAACACCCTGTAGAG
This sequence comes from Rhinophrynus dorsalis, assembly GCA_037306005.1. Classification (NCBI taxonomy): domain Eukaryota; kingdom Metazoa; phylum Chordata; class Amphibia; order Anura; family Rhinophrynidae; genus Rhinophrynus; species Rhinophrynus dorsalis. Next base: position 114,844,342 of record CM074722.1, read on the forward strand.
CAGCCATTGGTGTTAGAGGCCAATGCCAGTCAGGCTGCACTAGCAAATTTTGTGTTTTCGCCCCAGAATGACTTAGAGATATGGGCTAGTACTGGTAAATTATAAGTAAGCATTTATGAAAACTGTAACTGTGTATGTGGGCTGTGTATTAACACTTGGTTATAGGCTGAAGATGCATTTTGTATCCAAGGGGTTAAATAGGCAGTAATGCTATGTGTGACTTGCAAGTATACTTGTCAAAATAGTATTTAAACTGGCAAATAAACAGGCCTCTATATACCACAAGCAAGTGGCGTGCAGGGAAGTCGTGATTGCTCAGAATCCACTCAGAATGTGTGGATGTGGCAAGCACAGCTGAGACCTCCCCTCAACAATGAGCGTGCTAGGTGGTTGCCTACTCTGCCTAATCGGAAATCCAGCCTGAGCTGCATTAACACACAGTGCTAAGTGGTAGACACTATTTTTAAAGAGCTTAGCCCTAATAATAGCATTAGTAACAGCACATATGCCTTTATGTGCTTCATATACACACTTGCTCTTTGCAATGCTGTGATTTATGCTAGTACAGTGGTAAGGAAATTCAGTCTTCTGCACCACTGTCACTCTAAGGTGGGAAATTCAGCAGTGAAAACTTTAAAGGAGCAGTAAACTTTTTTTATTAAAAAATATATATTGTAAGGATTTTCCTATTGAGTAAAATAAGAGTACTCCCACTGCTGAGAGATTTATATTTCCAGAGTTATTACAGTTTAAACCCATGCTTTTTCATTAGCAGTGCCCTCTAGTGGTCAAATTCTAATTAGATTTCCTGTTAGATTCTAATGGAGAGGAAAGTCAGAAAAGTCAGAGACATACAGTTATCCATAGAATGTGACAGAAACTTCCTGTCACTTAGAACTATCAGGAAGTAAACACAGTAAATTCACTTTCTGATTATTTAAACTGCTATAAATGTTTAATAAAACATCTGACAGCGATGGGAGTGACCTTGTTTTATTCAGCAGGAAATGCTCTATAAAATATGTGTTTTCATAAAAAAAGTTTACTGCTCCTTTAAAGAATAACGTTATTTTTACTTTACATATTTTGCAAGTACATAATTTGTACAGTCAAATTGCATATGTTTATTATTACTTTCATCTTCGTCTATTTTGTATCTTTGACAAAAGATCTGTTTGCAAAGAACATGAAAGCAAAGAGAATTAAACCAGTTCTACAGATACAATGTACAAAAGATACAATGTATAAAAGATAGAACCCAGATCATTCATTGCTGCAGGGAAACTGATACTTTTGTACTTCTCACTCCCACCCACTGACTGGCAGTTCATGTGGCAGGAGGCACTTACACCCAATAGCACTTACTCCTTCTGTGTCATACCTACCTTCCTCTAGACTGTAAGCTCTCACGAGCAGGGTCCTCTGATCCTTCTGTTCTCCACATCTGATTGTACTATTTAATACCTCTGTATGTCTATTCCCTACTGTAAAGCGCTGCAGAATGTGTTGGCGCTATATATATAAAGATTAATAATAATAATAAAATAATAATGTCTGATTGACTAGAAAACTCTCTGGAAACTGAGATCTGGGTAGCAATGAGGGACATGAAATTGTAGGGCAAAAATGGTGAAGATTAAAAATAATAATATTAACAATAACAAGAAATATGAACAGTTTGACTGCAGATATTATGCACTTTTATGTGTATTTACAGTAAAAACAAAAAGATGTAGATTGATGTCAGATAGTCCATCTCCAATAATGCAAGAAGTCAGTTATTTGGTTAAAGCAGCAGTGGATGCCTATTACATGTCTGCAAGAAATGGCTGCTGCTCCCTTTGTTACTTATGAAAGTGTATCTTGCAGGTCTGCAGTGATTCCTATAGGATGCAATGACTCATCTGCCTCAGGGCTGCAGTAGCTTCAAAGAGGATTCAATGGCTCTTATAGGCCTAAGTGTTTAATATCCTTTTAACCCTTTGAGTGCCAGAGTGGTACGGAATGCATTGCTTTGCAATGCATTCCGTGCCACTCTGGCACTCAAAGGGTTAACCTCTATATAAATAATTTTTATTTATTCACTAGTAGGTTTGCCCATTAATTGCCACTCTTTTCTTTGTGCAAATGCCCCTTTGTGCCACCATATCCAGGAAGGTATGGGACAACTGGTTCTACCATCAGCACAGCATGATCCTGACTGTTGCCATGGACATTGTCTGTGGATTTTAATGAGTGGAGTTCACTCCTGATAGCTGCACCTACAGAAAGCACAAGATGTGAGAGGAGCTTGTATATGTAAGATGTGTATGAGAATCAATGTTACACAAGCAGCAAGACATATTTATGCTTCCACATCATTATTGGATCATAATCATACCAAATGTTTCAGTGAACAAGACAAAACAACCTTTAAAGGGCAACTGTGAACAGGATAGTGTCCCACTCACAGATTTGCTCCCCTGGAGGCAGACCTGTTGATGAAGCTAAAATTGAATTGTGAGCCCCAGTAGACCAACTGGGGACTCTGAAAAGAGACCCCCAGATGCTCCCCCATTGGTTCTATGAGAATACACCAAATATCAAGACTGAAATTTTGAGGTTCAATTTCTTTTTCTGCGCAGTGCTGTGCCCACAGAGGGTCTTGGGCTAGAATGTGTTGGATACCTCTTTCTTTTTACAACAATGGCAACTTAGGGAATTTTAATTTTTCCCTATGGTTCAGTTGGTTTGTACCAGGATTGCTACAGTTTTGCCTTTTTTTCCTTATGGCCTATGTCTATTACAGTGTAGGATTACATGTTTTTTAAAGTGTATTTTTTCATTAATATGTTTTTTCCTTTATAAAAGGTGCCTCTGTAGGAAATGTAAGACTGAGCCACATTAGCATCTACAATGGTCAAAATTAATCTTTGCAATAATAGTGTCAGACTTATAAAGCATCACTAGTTGAGTCGGTTTTCTTCTGACACATAACACATGACAAGATGAGCTGTCCATGTATGAGTCTGGAACATCACTCATCACTAGTTAAGCTGGCTATGTCTGAGTCTGGCACATAATGCATCACTAGCTGAGTTGGCTATATTCTGAGTCTTGACACATGATGCATCACTAATTGAGTCGGCTATGTTCTGAGTCTGACACATAATGTAACATTAGTTGAGCTGGCCACATTCTGGGTCCGACACATAACGCGTCACAAGCTGAGCTGGTTACATTCTGAGTTTGACACATAAGGAATCACTAGTTAAGTAGGCTACATTCTGAGTCTGACATATAAAGCATCACTAGTTGAGCTTTCTACATTCTACATCTTATATATAATGCATCGTTAGTTGAGTCTTCTACATTCAGAGTTTGACACATAATGCATCACTAGATGAGCTGGCTATGTTCTGAGTCTGACATATAACACATCATTAGTGGAACTGGCTACATTCTGTGTCTGAAAGATAACGCATCACAAGTTGAATCAGCTAAGTTCTGAGTCTGAAACATAATGCATCACGAGTTGAGTTGGTTCCGTTCTGAGTCTGACACATAACAAATCACTAGCTGAGTAGGCTACATTCTGAATCTGACATATAAAGCATCACTAGTTGAGCTTTCTACATTCTAAGTCTTACAAATAATGCATTGTTAGTTGAGTCGGCTACATACGGAGTCTGACACATAATGCATCACGAGCTGAGCTGTCTATATTCTGAGTCTGACTCATAATGCATCACAAATTGAGTTGGTTACGTTCTGAGTCAGAAACAACGCATCACTAGTTGAGCAGGCTATGTTCTGAGACTGACATATAAAGCATGACTAGTTGAGTTGGCTGTAACTGGAAGTTAGAGCATCAGTGTATGCATTACAGATTTGAGCAGAAGGTCTCTGTAGTATGGCTTCAAAATCATCCTCCTTCCTTCCTAAAACTGAGGTACCAAGAATAACTGGGGGAGATGCATTAATAAAGAGGAGATAACTTATCCAGTGAGAAATAATCTCCAGTTCCTATGTTATTATATGGAGCCTATGTACTAAGACAGTGGTTATCAACAAGGGTGCCGTGTGTCGTGAAGCCCATCTTACAGTGCCAACTTTTTTTTTTTAAAGAAGACAGACAAATATGTGAATATTGAGTTTTTAATGTTTATTTAACCCTTTAAGGACCGGCCGCGCACACACACAGAGGTCACTTAAGGACCTTTTTTTTTTCTCAAATCCGATTCCGGACTCCCTGAATGGCGTGCAGCCGTGTGGGGAGCCCAAAATTCCATGACGGTCCAGGGGTGTCATGGGTCCTTAAGGGTATAACAACCCATGATGGTCCAGGACCGTCATGGGTCCTTAAGGGGTTAAGGAACTTGCTCTGCACAAAATGCTTCTATTTGTCTTTCTGATTGGAAGACCAACAGATAACTGTACAGTTATATATTTTGCCTTTGATAACTCCCTTGACAAATGCTGTTACAATGTTAGAAGTGCCCTGAGAATTCCAGACTGAATGTTAGGGGTGCCTCAAGTGAAAAACAACTAAACCGCTGCACTAAGATCTCTTAAGCTCAACTCTTAGTTCAGCGATTCTCAGTCTTTTTGCTCAAGGCACCCCTAATATCTGATACATTTTCAAGTGTATAGGGTAACAGGACATACAAATGTGGTTATATTTAGGTAGTTTAATCAGAATAACAAAACAAAGATTTCCACATAATAATTTCCATAAATATATAACTGAAATTCAACATTCACATTTTTGGCAAAGTCTTTATAGAAATGAATGGGCACCCTAAGCAGGTGTCCATGGCACACTAAACTGGCAGGTCATCCTAGTTGATGACCAATGTCTTAGTTCATAGGCTCTATAGAATAACATAGGAACAGGAGAAATCGTCACACTGGATAAGTTGTCTCATCTTATCACACCTTAGGGCACAATCCTTTTGTGGTAATATTGGTGCAAACCAGCTACACCAAAGGGCAGAAATTATTTTTTTCTGAGTTATTTATATTGGGTTCTAACCCTTTGAATGCCTGAGATATCTGCAATGTATTGTTTTGCAATGTGTTGGAAACCTCTCTATCATACAAGTGATTAAAACTCCCATTTAAATAAATGAGAATTTGGAGAATTTGTATGTATCCCCAATGGTGCAGTCGGTTTGCGCCAGAATTGCTTCAGTTGTCTTACTAAATCAGCCTCCCTATTTCAGGACTGGACAAACAAAGACTATCCAGCTGCTGTTGAACTATAATTCCCATCCTCCATTCTATTGGCTAGCTGTGAATGATAGGGTGTGGAGGTGTAGGTTATAGATCAACAACAAAATCTGGAGAACCATTGGTTGTCCACTCCAGCTCTTGATTCATTATTACATTTATAGATCTATCTCTATCTCACCCACTGAGGTTATCTGCAATGAAATGTCTTATCCAAGAGAGACATCTCGCTTACAAGTCTGCTAGTTACAGCTCTTATATTCCTTTTGTGCATATGGGACTACACTCTATTACCTATAAAAAAAATTACTACTGGATTTATCTACAAATTTCCCCACAGACTTTAATAGAAATTATTTGAAATAAAATTACAGTATAACTTGTTACATAATTTCTTAGAGCCATATGATCAACAGAAAACTGGAATTAGTCTAGGGCAATCCATCTGCACCATGGGGGATTTCAAATCCCCATTAATTTAAGTGGAGGTTTTAGACTCATGAATATTAGAGCATTCTGCAAGGCATTGCTTTGCAACTCATTGGAGACCTCTCTAGTTTTCCAAGGGTTAAAAGCGTTATGCCACAATTGGTTTGCACCACAATTACTCCAGTTTTCTGTTGCACATAGGGACCTTAGAGAGATGGAGAGTGAAATGAACACTGTGACAGATAAAGGTTGAACTGTGTTGCAAAGTTGTCTCTGGGTTTCACCTAAGTGCAAATCAAGTTCCAGCCTATTGGAAAATTTGGACATAAAACCAGCATATCATTTTCTCTATTGTGGATCTGAAAAAAGACAATGTAAGGAAGGAAAACAAGGAATGTAAAGGGGTAAAAGAGAGAACATAATAATGGGAGAATAAAAGAGAAGATGTGTGAGGTTGATAAAATTTAGTGCCAAAGAATAATCTTGTATATCATATTTACATTCTGTTTGTGTAATAAATCCATGCCACTGAAATATAATTTAGATCACTTATTCCTATCTCTAAACTGAAGAGGAATCATCACATTTCCAGATCAATACCACAGTGGGAGCCTCCATCTTGAAAGGATTTGAATGATTATTCCTGTCCATTAATGGCATAGTAATACATTTAATAAAGTGGAATCTTCTTTATTATTTTTTATCACGTTGCGTTATGTTTCAATACTTATAGTTTTGTAGTTCAAGCGCTATTGAATCTGAAAGAATCACCCTCCTGCCCTTTCTGGCCACCTCCAGTCAGGGCTGGAATCTGGTTGTGGGACCGGATTATCTCAGCAAGGACAATCTTCACTCAGTAAGTTTAAGGAAAACCCTGTCCCCCTTGACAAAGGAGGGCTGGATTTTCATTATGCTTACTGAAGATTGTCCCTCGCCACTCTCCATCTGAACCAGCCTGAGGTATGAGTGATGCAGGGGAAAGGGGTGGGAGGAGGATCCTTTCGGATTCAATAGAGACTGAATTACAAAACTGTAAGTATTGAAATATAACTGTATGTTCTAAAAAAAGAAAAGAAAATTTATTCTGTCCCTTTGGTGGAAACTGATGGCTACTAATAGCCTGAGGTGGACAGAAGTGATTTTCTGGTCATCTGAGTAATTAATTATGCAGAATGTATAAGATAGATCAGAGAACAAAGTACTGCTGAGATAAGATTTTCCAACAACTAGACCAAAATGCTTCAAAACTATGAAACTGGTTCAAAAGCAAAAAATCACAAGGTAAAGGCAGTTTAAAGTGGACCTATCGCCTTGAATTTTCTTTTCATATCTGAAAACTTAATTCAAAACTGTATATATGTCATGTTAACCAAAAATACAGCAGATGTATAGTTTAGGAGATATTCACACTTTTATTTCTAGCAAAAATAAAAGTGAAAATTTCCTGGTACTGCACAGAGCCTCAATAGCATATGAAATGTCACAGAGATATTAATTAGCATATGATACATCGCTGAAAAATGTAACTAGCTTATGAAATGGCACTGGTATCAGTATCACACAGGTAAGCCATTAGCATGCAATAGCACATAGTAACAAGTGTGAATATCTCTTTAACTGTACATTTGCTGGTCTTTTGGCTAACATGACATATAGGCAGTTTTTAATGCAGTACTTAATCCTTTGAGTGCCAGAGGGGTATGGAAAGCATTGCAAAGCAATCTGTTCCGTACCACTCTGGCACTCAAAGCGTTAAATATGCAGTATTTAATTAAAGTGAAAGTCCCACTTTAAATAGATATATTTATTTAAATTAAATTAAATCAAATTTCTGCTCATACCCCTTTGGAAAGAACGTACAAACCCTCCACTGCAACTCATTTTCTTTTTTGGGACAATGGCTCTACACTTTCAGGTGATCTCTAGAACATATGGCCACTTTAGTGCACAATGGCTCACACACACACTCCACTATCTTTAAGACTTCCCCTTTGATCTCCTGTTGTGGAAAGCTGCATACAGAGGACTATTTTCAGAGTAAATAAAATAGTAAATTGGTGTTAGGTGGAGTCAGCAGTAAAAAAATTGGGTCAAGTACTTAGTTTAGAGCAGAATCTTATTAGAACATCGCCCTTCTGTCCCTCAATCTAACAATGGGACAGATTTACCAAAAAATCTGTTGCCTCACAGGGCACATTTTTTGTCCCTTGTGAGGCCAATGGTTTATTATGAAGAATATAAAACCTCAGTGATTAGCAGGGGAACATTTGTGACAGTTCAGAATGTTAATGACCTCCTACAGTAGAGATCCACTGGAGTACATTTAATAGAGAGCTGCAACTGATTTGAAAAATATTCCTAAAGATAAAATGAATATTATGAAAGCTCTGTACATTCAAAATGGTGTTTATTTTGATGGGTGAGCTTTGTTTTTTTCCTGTTTCAGCTGTACTTTGCCATGTGGCAGTCTGACAGTTGCTGGCACATGCCTCTATAATAAGTGTAGGGGCCAGATATATAGTTAAACAATAATTATTTATTATTAAAAATGATATTATAGAGATTGTCCAGCTGAGTAAAACAAGGATATTCCCACTGCTGGCAGTTCCTTTATTCAAAACTAGTTTTAAAGCCCTTGTATACAGGCCAACACTGGCGGCGCTGCAGTCATGCCCAGTACAGACTGCCCGCACCTGATACAGAGCGAGGCGCTTCGAATTCAGACCGAAGTACTCTCTGTGCACCTTCCGGTATGCAGAGAGGACTCCTGTCTGAATTCAGAGCGCCCCGCTCTGTATCAGCCGAGGTGCGGCCAGTCTGTACTGAGCATGAATTTGGAGAGCCCCTCTCCGTATCAGCTGTGGAGCGGGCAGTCTGTACTTTGCAAGACTGCAGAACGCGCAGCCGTCTCTACTGCGCATGACGGCTTCTGACAAACATCCTTAGCGAATTAGAATATAGGATGTATTATAGGTCCAAGTGTTGCAAAGTACTGGAACTGTTAGCACATTCTATGGTGAGCTGTGTCTATGGTGAACTGTAGCAATTGGCTCACCGTTCTCATAGAAAACAATAGAATAGCTGTCTGGACACCCAGGGCTGGATTCAAATGCAGGTGCTAATTTTACCTCTGCTTTTCTCTCCAGGTATCCTCATAGACTTCAATTGGACATTTTTTTTTATAAAACGGGAGGTAACATTTATTTCCTGCATTTGAATCCAGCCCCAGAACAGTCTGGACACCAGTTACCACTGTTGATAAAAGCTTCATATAAACAAATGTCTGAGCTGTAATAACTTTAAAATGATCAGTCTCCAAGCTTGTTTTACTCAGCTGGAAAAGTAACATAGGAACACGGTTGATAAGGTTGAAAAAAAGACGTGTGTTCATCAAGTTCAGCCTTTGCCATATCAACTTTGTTGATCCAGAAGAAGTCAGACCCCCCCCTTAAAAATAAAAAAATATTCAAACAATTTCCAATTATGCCCCAAGCATCTAAAGATATTTCTTAACTGTCAATCCCTTTTCCTTCACAGTCTCCATAGGCAGCACAACCTAGGGAGCTCTGCCCCTCAGGCAGGGCACAACAATGCCTCAAACAAGTCCCAAAGTTTTTTCCCGTAGTTAAATGTACTGACTGTTTACTGCTCTGAAAGAAGGTTGTTCTGTGATTTATGCAATATCTAAATAGTCTGACATCATGTGGATGGTGTAGTCTATCTCAGCAAATGCTCACAAAAACAGACTGGTCAGACTCAAATCTCTAAACACCTTAAAGTGCCAATGCCTACAATCCTTCACTTAACACCAACCTCCTCTAAAAATCAGCAAACACACTCTGAATGAAGATGCAGACATAGATTTAGGTGGCAAATTAAAGAGGTCACAGCTGTTATTAGAGGGATTTAACCTATTTAAGGGATCCCTGGGAAAAGAGAAAAGGGTTAGAGTAGGTGAGAGAAAACAAAGGTACATTGGAAAAAACCCTACTAACCTACCACCTTTATAGCCCTAACTCATCCCCTTTCCCTCACCTATCCTTACATTATCACCTATCACACCTTTCATTTTTCCTGCCGCCAGGGAAAGAAAAAGCCCACCATCCTTTGTTTCACTTTAGGTGGGCTTCCTCTCCCCCAGGCAGAGAGGAAGAGGAAGGTTTGGCATAGCCCCTTGTCCTGGTTTCACACCCAACTTGGGCCCTCCGCCATTTTTTATCAGGGAATTCTAAGTCTTCTGGCACAGAATGCGGCATGGGAGTTTCTGACATATAAAATAATTTCTAACCCATTGGATTCTAAAGAGGTATCTAAATATTGCATCAAATACTTTGGAGATCTCTGGCATTTAAACAGTTAAAAGCACCATTTATATCATTGAGGTATAACCGGCTTGCAGTGGCCGCATTTTAGCTAAAATGCTGCCTGGCACTCCTGGGGGTGCATGAGGCTCACTCCTCATGCCTCCCCAGTTATTGATCTCCCAGCTGATCGCGCTGGGAGATCAATATCTCCAAAGGAGAAGCAGAGCTTCTCCTTTCCCCTTTCCCCTCTCTCCTACCCGAACTTCTGGGTAGGAGTGGGCAGGACCGGGGGAAACCTCCCAATGTCATAGGTGGTAGGAGAGAAGGGCAGGAGAGTTTTTTGCTCTCCTGCGGTTGCCATATTGATCTCCCAGCAGATCAATAACTGAGGGGATACCAGGAGGGGTCCTGATGTCCCCCACGAGGTCTGAAGAGTTAAAAAAAAATAAAAATAAAAAATAATAAAAGTAACCCTGTGAGTGCCACAGGAGTCCCCAGCACATTGCTTTGCAATGTGCTGGAGACCCCTGTGGCAATCACAGGGTCACTTCTTTTGGGGACGTTTTTTTATTTTTTGCAAGACCTCATTGGGGGGGATCGGGGGGTCCTGATGCCCCTCAATGAGGACTATAATTTAAAAAAAATAATAATAATTTTTTTTAACCCTGTGTGTGTCACAGGGGGGTCCAATGCACCCCCCCCTCCTGTGGCACACACAGGGCTTTTATCATTACTTTGTAATCAGAGATTGCTGGGGGGCCCATCAGGAGTGGTCTTGATGGCCCCCCAACAAGCTCTGATTACACAGTAATGATAAAAAAATGAACCATCTGAGTGCCACAAAGATCCAAATACATTGCTTTGCAATGCGCTAGAGACCCTGTGGCACTCACAGGGTCACTTCTTTTGTGGACATATATTTTTTTTGACTAAGACCTCATTGGAGGGGATCAGGGGGTTCCTGATGCCCCTCAATGAGGTCTATAATAAAAAAAATAAATAAATAAAAAAAATGCAGACCCCCTTCCTGTGGCATACACAGGACTTTGTATCATTACTTTGTAATCAGAGCTTGTTTGGTGGCCATCTGAATGCAAAGTAGCAATAAAAAAAAATAACCCTTTGTGTGCCACAAGGACCCAATGCATTGCTTTGCAATCCACTGGACACCCCAGTGGCACACAAAGGATTTTTTTTTCCCTTTTACTTTTTATTCAGACCTCATTGTATGGGTTCTGATGCCCCCAACGAGGTCTACACAAAAATACTGGAGGAAAAAGCCCCCAAAAATGCACGTGCCACGGGGGGGGGGTACAACGCAGTGCTTTGCAATGTGTTCGACCCCCTGTGACACATACACACACACACTTTTTTTTCTTCATTATTCTGTTTTTAGACCTTGATGGGGGACACCAGGAGTGTTACTGATACCGCCTCCCCAACGGGGTATGAATACAAAATAATAATTAAAAGAAAAACTCTTTGTGTGCTTTGCAGTGCATTGGGCACTCCTGTGGCATGCACACAAAATGCCTCCAATCCCCCTCCACGTACCGTATCCCCCTGCCTGGTTCCACAGTCAGCTGGCAGTCTCATTCCCCAGCCTGTTTCCACTGCCTACTGGTAAACTCAAAGTACCAGTATGCACTAGAGTCAGGCTCAGAATCAAACTTTCTATGAGGGGGACATACAGTGCACACTGTTAGTCACAGATCCCCCATAAACACTATCAGACACTGCCCCCCCCCACCATCCTTGCTGCTCTGCTCATACCAACACACACTGCCTAACCCTTCACCCTCCCACACACTTTGTTACACTGGTAGTCACAGGTCCCACGTACACCTGCTCACGCCCTAGCTTCTTTCATCTGTTAGCCATAAAATCACACATACACTGTTTGCTTTCCCATTCCTGTTTCACTGGTAGCCACGCTCCTGTCACCCAAATTGGTATGTCAACCCACAGCAGTGGGGTACCATTTTTCTTAGGCTGGCAAGAAGTCCTCCTAGGAAATCCCACGCTGTTGAACCATTTTAGTATCTTTGAAGTGACTGATGTGTAAAACAAATGTTTGTTTTTCCTGTAGCACCACATTCTGGAAATAGTTGTGCACACTAATTTAGGGGTAAAAAGACAAGTGACCCCCTATTCAATGCGACAGGTTATCTTCTTTACAAAATGGTATGGTTTAGCTACCTTTTCTTCACTTCTGAAGGTGTTATAGCCATTTTCGTACAGGCAAGTCAGGTTTGAGAAAATGTTAGAAACATCAGAGGTTGTAGTAGGTATAGTTTTCTACTTCTAGCGCCCCCTAAGATAGGTCAACTCATACCAATGGGGTGTCATTTGACTCCTAAGAGCACTAGCTAATGAATGCAGTTGAAAATTCAGTGATTTTCACAGAGTTCCATACATTTGAAGGGGCAGAAATGCAAAAAAAATGCCATTTTTTCCTATATCGCCTCCTTCTGGAATCATTTATGCACACCAATATTGGGGTAAGAAGGCAAGTGACCCCTCATTAGATGTGGCAGGTTATCTTCTTTCCAAAATGGTATTGATTATCCACCTTTTCTTCAATTCTGAAGGTGTTATAGCCATTTTCGTACAGGCAAGTCAGGTTTGAGGAAATGTTAGAAACATCAGAGGTTGTAGTAGGTGTAGTTTTCTACTTCTAGCGCCCCCTAAGGTAGGTCAACTCATACCAATAGGGTGTCATTTGACTCCTAAGAGCACTAGCTAATGAATGCAGTTGAAAATTCCATGGTTTTCACAAAGTTCCATACATTTGAAAGGGCAGAAATACAAGAAAATGCCTTTTTTTCATTAGCGCCACCTCCTGGAAGCATTTGTGCACACCAGCCTTTGGGTAAGAAGGCAAGTGACCCCTCATTAGATGCGACAGGTTGTTTTCTTTCCAAAATGGCATTGTTTCTCTACCTTTCCTGCATATCTATTATGGTTATAAGTGTCAGGTTTACGTACGTGTTTCTAGCACCCACATATTGTATGTTAACCCACACAAATGGGCTACCATTTTTCTTATGTTGGTAGCAGGTACTGAATACAGCAGGAAATGTTATTGTTTTCAAAGATTTTAGTATCTTTGAAGTGGTGGAATTGTAAAAAAACATGTATTTATTCCTATAGCACCACCTTTTGGAAATATTTTGCTCTTCAGCCCAGGGATGGAAAGGCAAGTGACTCCTCATTTAATGCGGGAGAATGTCTACTTTCCAAAATGGTATACCTTTTAAACCTTTCTTTCATGTCTCTAACAGTTATGAATATTTTATATTTTATATTTTAGTACAAGAAGCCATTTTCGAGGAAGCAAACAGGTAGGTGTATTTATGTGCTTCTGGCACCCCTAAGGTAGGTCGGCTCATACCAACGAGGTGTCAATTTTCTCCAAACAGCACTAGCTAATGAATAAATTTGGAAATTCCAGGGTTTTCACAGATTTCAGTACAGTTGAAGGGGCAGAAATGTAAGAAAATGCCTTTTTTTCCTATAGTGCCACCTTCTGGAAGCATTTGGGCACAACAGGCTTGGGGTAAGAAGGCAATTCACCCCTCATTAGATGCAGCAGATTGTCTTCTTTCCAAAATAGTAAGGTTTGTGTAGCCTTTCTTCACTTCTTTAGTTGTTATAACTATTTTTGTATAGACAAGAAATGTTTGAGAAAATGTTAGAAAATTAGAGGTTTTAGTAGGTATAGTTTTGCACTTGTAGCGCCCCTAAGGTAGGTGAACTCATACCAATGAGGTGTCATTTTTCTCCAAAGAGCACCAGCTAATAAATACAGTTGGAAATTCCATGGTTTTCACAGATTTCAGTACAGATGAGGGGGCAGAAATGTTAGAAAATGCAATTTTTTTCCTGTAGTGCCACATTCTGGAAGCATTTGGGCACAACAGGCTTGGGGCAAGAAGGCAAGTTACCCCTCATTAGATGTGTCAGGTTGTCTACTTTTCAGAAATATATAGTTTTATATAGTTATTCCACTGTTTTAGGGTAACTTTACCACAAAAACCTTGAAACGCACATATTAGTTTATAAAGTTGAAAATGTCATTTTGCGTCGCTGGTGATTAGGGCTCTATGCTAGCCATGGACGTAGGTAAAACTATACAAATCTGGTATTTTTTTACTCGGGGACTCGGGGCTTTTTCAAATAATTGAAACTTTTTTAATCACTGTAAATGTTTTTGATACATAGTATGTGATTTTAGCAAAATGAGTAAATTTTCACATTTTTTGTCATTATGACATCATAGCTTTTTGCAGGATGTAAAATTCTCTTCATGTAAGATACCACAAGAAAGCTCAAGTTGTTCTGAAAAAAACAATATATAGTTTTCCATATGTAACTAGAAATTCCCAGAGTAAATCAAGCCTAAACAGATGGATAGAAAAATGCTGAAGAAGTGTCTGGCCCGCAGGGTACAGGAAATGGCCCAAGCCACTGGCACTGAAGGAGTTAAATATCAGTAACATTAGAGGAGGGCAGATAACAGGAAAGATGTGAAATCTCAATGTATTCTTCCCAGTAAAACATTTTCTAAATAGATAAATATTTTTATTCTTTCAAAATCGCCTGTTTGCTACAAATTGACAATTCTACTTCTTAATTCTATCTTATGTTGTATTTGTAAATAGTAAAACACTGAAAGTTAAGAACGTCGGCATCCTAATGTCCTCCACAGCACAAGCAGTGGGGAAATTAACGTATTTCTCCGCAAGGTGATGCTCACTCCTCCGGTACACAAACGGTTAAAGGCACTCCGCCAAGCACTGCCTTTTCCTGCAGAAACAGGCTCTAAGAATTACTCCCGCCCTCCTATTCAAACCCTCCAATGGGCTGAACGTCTTATTCATGAGTGGCAGCAGAACAGGCCAATCACTAGAATTTTGTGACAGTACGGTAGACAGCTGCACCCTGTATTGACAGCTACGGAGTGTGTTTTTGTGCTTCTGTCATCTTGTACACTCAGGAGGGACTCGCTAACGTCACGCTCCGCGCGTGTCTGTTCCACGCCTCTAATAGGTGTTTTCACGCCGAGCTCACTTTTGTTCCTTTGTTCTTTTAACCCTTTCCTCCCTAACTGAACACGCTTTTTAATTTGCTGTGCTTATTCCACAACTGTCACCAGAGCCGTGAAGTCACGCATTGATCGTCTGTTGTGTCTACTTTATAGTCCTAACAACGGTATAGACGCTAAGGATTTTCATTACTTTCAGTGCGTTTGTAAAATATTTTAAATGTGCTGCTTTGTACTTGTGTTTTAGCACATATGCTGTAATTGACGTTACATTGTTCTTTTTTCCTGTCTGTCTGGATCTCGTCTCCCCTATCTAGTAGTATCAGAAATCGCTTTTGCTTCCACTTCAGTGCAGTGTCAATTTCACTGCCTGATCCTTCAGGTGCTGGGGAATAAAACAAAGAAACAAAATTCACTCTGTTCTGGTGACACATTGATACATCACAGGGATCATACATACAAGACGTGGAGCAGCAAGGTTACTCTAAGAAGCCCCTTCCTTCTACTACTGGTGTTATAACAAAGGTAATACTTCTGAACAGGGTCGTAAACACAGGAGGTGACTTTGTTGGGACTCATCACCCCAGGGCCCAATAGGTCCTATTTCCACCCCATGGGGTAATATTTTTTATTATGGGGGCCAAAATAATGTTTGCACAGGGGCCCTGTCGCTACTTCTGGATGGAGGGTTGGGGCACAGTGATATGTTTAAACTTTTTTGTACTATTTAAATGTTTGTTGTAATTTACTATTGAAAATGTTGGTATAGAACTAAAACATCTAACATATCTTATTATACAAAACACAGACAAGTGTCAGTGATAATGTAGACCAGGGGCATCCATGTTTTTTAAATTATGGGCCACAAGATCAGAAAGCCATAATTGTGAGGGCTGCATTAATTTTTTTATATTGATAACAATAGTACAATATAGCCTGTCAGCTACTCAAAAATATAGATTTATTTACTGATCAAATCAATGACAGTACTTATGTTTAACAAACAACTGTTCTTGTATTGTACGGTACTGACAGGAAGGAGGTTAGGTCTTACTGGCCTACAAGTTCATGGGTGCTAGTTAATTAGGTAAAAAAATATTTATTTTTTTCCTTTAAAATCCCAGATGAGCCTCACCCTGGGGCCAGGAGGATTGCATTTGGCCCCTGGGCCACAAGTTGGACATCCATGATGTAGAGTGTGAGGCAGATATAGTACGAAAAGTTATGCAATTCTGATGCAAACCAACTACATCTTAGGGAATAAATTAAAATTCCCATAGTGAAAAAGGGTTAAAGACCCATTTAGATCAAATGGCAGTTTTATTTGTTCTCTATGGTGCAGTGTATTTGCACCATAATATCACCATTTTACAAAGTACATCAGCTTCTGTGTGTCTCAATGTCTTTGTTCCTCAACCACTGCCACTGGTCCTTAGACCTTTTATTGGTTTCTGTCAACTTCAGTGCTGATCCCTGCCAGTTGGTCCCTGGTCTCAATGTAACAAAAACACTAACAAAGAGCAGAGGTAGGCAACCAGTGGATCTCCATTTGCAGCTGTACAGTTTAATGGGGATGATGGGAGCTGTAGTTCCCCACAACAGAAATGTTACAAAAGTTGCCTACCCCTGATTGGTTTAGTACAACATAAATGCCCACACAGATACACACTAATACTAATATATATGAAAACCCTTGTACATAGACATTTATTTTTATGTTAATACCATTTATGTTTCTGATTTTGTTTCAAAAGCTTCTTCTTTTACAATCTACAATTATTTTTGTCATTAAATTATCAGGTCTCTCACACTTACATACTCAAACACACACTCTTGCACTCAGATCCATGGTAATCTACATTCTGGGAGCAAATTAATATTTGTATTTTATGTGTGCCACATGCTGATATGAAAACATTTTTTCAGGGATCCTGATAAAGCAGGCCATTGAGCCTAAGTGCACTACTAACATATAAACCATCAGGACAAACACACTCTGGTATACAAACATACTCAGATATGCAAGCATATGTACAAACACACTGTGACACCCTGATCACACCTCAGAGCTTAAAGTCTACAAAGTAACCCACATGAAACTTCAAAGTATCTGCAGAGTGACTCTCAAGACATTGCAGAGTATGCAGACTAGAAAAAAAGAGAGAAACATCGTCAAAGAGAACAGTTCAGTCTATTAAATATTATTGACCACAGTTCTCAAAGAAGAGAGACTAGTTCTGCATCAAATAGCCCTATATTGAATCCTGGTTGCCATGTTAATACTTGCTATTATTAATTATTTATGCAGAACCGATCACTCTTCATGGAGAACTGTGCTCCATAATACTTAATAGACTGTACTGTTCTCTTTGAAGATACATTTGTCTCTTTCTTTCTAGTTGTAATTAAAAGAAACTCCTGCTGAATTATATAATACATTTTTGGTAAACCACATCTTGTAGTCAGAACTTAACAATCTACCAAGTGTGACCCATAAGGCAACACAGAGTTTTCAATCTGCTTGGAGTCACTTGACACCACAGAGCTTGTAGATTCTAAAGGGAGTGAATCACAACATAACACAGAGCTTACAATCTGCAAGGTGTGAACCACAAACCACTACAGAGCTTTCAATCTACATATTAAACTCAGTGACACAAATATTTCATTGTGAAGTATGACTCATAAGGCACCCGACAACTTACAATGTACAAGGAGTAACCCACACAGGTATCCTTTTGTGACATTTCAACTAATTCACCACATCGCCATGATCAAAATGGCGACATGACAATCTCAAACTGCATGACAGGCAACATGACAATCTCGCGCTATGTAATGGTCGCATTGGGATAAGTAGGATCCCAGTAACCTCTCTCGATTCAGTATTAGCAGAAGTCACTGCGAGAAACACTTCTCTATATTCATTACCTTGCAGCTCTAGCAGCAGGTATCCAATAAACAGAAGAATCCAGTGAACGTCTCTCTATATTCATTACCCCACAGCTTTAGCAGCAATCACTGCGGGAGAACAGGAGCCCAGGGCCCGCTTTTTTATTCATTATTCGGCAGCTGGAGCGCCTCCGTGTGCTGCAGATAATACTTTTTCCTTTTGTCGT
Organism: Rhinophrynus dorsalis; assembly: GCA_037306005.1. Taxonomy (NCBI): domain Eukaryota; kingdom Metazoa; phylum Chordata; class Amphibia; order Anura; family Rhinophrynidae; genus Rhinophrynus; species Rhinophrynus dorsalis. The sequence goes on from CM074722.1 coordinate 114,862,452, forward strand.
GCTCCTTGTCATGATGAATGGGATCATCTCAATTTGAAGTTAATTGACAAAGTAGCGACCTGTATCCTCATGTAAATCATGTGTCCTGTACTGGGAGGTTACTGGGATCACCATGAAGGGAAGTGTGAATGCTCTCCTAGAGAGAGGTATGAGGAGAATTTGAGGACTGGGAAGTCCTACAGAGCCATGCCGACTTTACCTTGTTCCTCAGAATGCAGAATTGTCTACATCAAGCCTAATTTTGTGAGCGAATATCTCATAAAGTATGTACTTAGAAATAAAAGAATGGCAATCTACAAACCATTTTACTAGGTTAATCATAGGGGACATAGTGTATTAGATGTGAAAGTGTCCCCCTCCAACCCTTATTCCCGCCATCACTCTGGCTTCCACCAAAGCAGAAAGTCGGTCTGTACGGTTTGGGATGAGGGACAATCTTGTCTCCGCATAACGAAAAACCTGCCTTCCTTCATCAAGGGGGACAGTGTTTTCCTTATACAGAGATACACAATATTGTCCCTTGTTGCAATCTGTCCGGTCAAGCAACCAGCTTTCTGATCTGAGTGAAGTCAGCGTTTAAAGGGAAAAGGGGCGGGAGGGGGATACTTTAAAATAATGAATACAATGTTATAGACATTTAGAAAGGTACAGTTCACTATATAAAAAAAGTATGTGTGCTTTGTGTATTTGTCATTTAAAGTAGACCTTTCACCTTAAATTAAGTTTGCATATTCAAAAAAATACAATAACATCTATGTGTCATGTTAGCCAAAAGACCAGCAAATGTAAATTAAGGAGATATATATAATTGCTACTATATGTTAATTGTGGTACCAATGACGTTTCATATGCTAACTAAGCTTTTCAGTGATGTTTCATATGCTATTGAAGTCTTTTCAATGACCTATCAAATGCTAATGATGGTTTTCAGTGATATTTCATATGTTAGTACTAGTAAATTTTCACTTTTACTTCTCCCAGAAATAAGTGTGACTAACTCATGTACATCTTCTGGACTTTTGGTTAAAGGGGATGTATCAACCCTATACAAGTTAGCCTGAATAGTTAGATTATATAGCAGAGATCGATATCTAGCCAATAGAGACTGCTCCAGTTTACAGGCAGAAAGCCTCCGTCATCGGAGGAGGCTGGATAGAAGGAGGGGAGCAGAGGCAGTGTGACGGACTGCCATTACAGAGCAGGTAACTGCAGTCTACGCATAAGTAATTGTAGGGTTGCACCGATACTGGTATTGGTGCCGATACCAGCATTTGCGCGAGTACTCGTAATCGCTCAAATGCGGCCGATGCCAGCACCAAGACCCTGTGTCAGGGTCAGTGCTGCAGAGAGGGAGCCCGGGGAGCTGCTCACAATGCTCCCCGGTTGCCTCTCTCCCTCCTGCAGTGTCGGAGCATTGCCGCGGGTTACCATGGCAACACTCCGACGCTGACCTCTGCCAGGGCTCGCGAGAGAACAGCGAGCACCCGGCAGAGGAGGATAAGGCAGGCAAAGGGGGATCAATAGAGGCAAGATGGGGCATCAAGAGCGGGTGGTGAAAGAGGCAGAGAGGGGGGTCAAGAGGGAGAAAAAGAGGCAAAAGGAGGAAGGATCAGGAGACAAAAGGAGGGGGGGCAAGAAGAGGCAAAAGGAGGGGGGATCAGGAGGGAGAGAGAGAGAGGCAAAAGGGTGGGATCAAGAGTCAAGGAGGGGGAGAAAGGGGGATCAAAAGAGAGAGAAAAAGCCAAGGCAAAAGGAGGTGGCTCAAGAGGGGGAGAATGAAGTAAAAGGTGGGAATCAAGAGGGGGAGAAAGAGGCAAAAGAGGAGAATCAAGAGTCAAGAGGTGGTGTATGTATGTATATGTGTGTGTGTGTATATATATATATATATATATATATATATAATATTTCAAGTACTCAACAATACCAATTACCAATACTTTTTTTTGTGGTCATTTGACAGTTTTCCAAGTACCTAAAGAATATATATATAATATAATTATATATATGCTTTAGGTACTTGGAAAACTGGCAAATGACCGCAAAAAAAAGTATCGGTACTCGTACTTGGTCTTAAAAAATTGGTATCGGTGCATCTCTAAGTAATTGCAAAGCATACTTTATAACTTTAATTTAAACCAAGTAAAGCGTAAATAAAAAAAAAATTAAGACACTTTTACTCATATTCGCTATATAATCTAACTATTCAGACTAACTTGTATAGGGGTGATACACTCCCTTTAACATGACACATAGGCAGTTTCACAGTGTTCCCCATCCCAACTGGAATTTCCTGCTGGCCAGTCAGTATAAACTGACAAATCTAAATATCTCAATCTATTGTTTGAATAAAAAAAATGACTGACAAATAAATGTGATTTGAAATTTTCTCTACGAATCACCTACTTGTTTAAGTATTAACCTTTTGTCTTGGAATAACATTACTCCACAAACAGTGCCCCATACCCCTGTTGTCCAAGTTGTACAGTTTAGTTATTGGAGGCCACTTAACCCTCTGAGTTCCAGAGAAGTTTCTGACAATCTGTGCAGGGTCTTATTCACCAAGCTACAGAATTGCAATCCAACGTCAACATTGTGGGGGAAGGGGGAATTAATCAAATTCCTACTCCTTTAAATTAGGCTTTTTAACTCATTGAATGCTAGACAGGTCTCCATGTCACTGCTTTGCAATTCAAGCAGTTAAAGCCACATTTAAATTAATTAGATTTTCATTCCCACTATGGTGCAACTGAATTGCTCCAGAATTACACTTCGTTAACCTTTTGAGTGACAGTGGGATGCACAGAGCATTGCTTTACAATGCGTTGTGTACCCCTCTGGCACTCAAAGGGTTACATTGACAAATAATGCCCTGTGTTTTAGGAATAACTAGTACATCGGTCCACTAAAAGTTATTACCATTTACAACCAATGTGCTATAACAATTAGACATTTGGTTAGGTTTGTATCCCTGTGAAAACCTGGATCATCTGTAGCCTTCAATGAAATGACTGTCACCACTTCATAGGCCATATATGCAGAAAAGTGGAGTAAATCATGGACAAACCAATTGCATTATAGGGGACAAATAAACATTCTCCATATTCCCATTGGTTTAAATGGGGCTTTTAACCCCTTGAATGCTAGCGGTCTCTAAAACATTGCTTTGCAATGTGTTGGAGACCTTTCAAGCATCCAGTGGCTTAAAAGCCCCTGTTAAATGAATAGGGATTTATATCTGGCTCCTATAGTGCATTTGTTTTGCTGCTGAATTATTCCACTCCACTTTTTGCATATGGCTCCCTAGTTAGACTGTAAGCTTCTCAGCAAGCTGTCTGCTCCTTTGTGTTTACTGTGTGCTGTCTAGTTCCTCTTTTTAACACCTATTGGAACATTGTTGCCGTAGACAGTTTGACATGGCACGGCGCAGTAGACGTCTGGGGGCAGTGGAGCAGGAGGATGACCGCATCAGTAACAGCAGCGTGGAGAGTAATTTGCTGTATAGGGAGAGTCCTGCAAGGTAAGGCTGAGTATTTTATACTGTGTTAGTCTATGTCTAATCCACAGGACCCTTATACACAAAAGAAAAGAGTGGCAATTCAGGACTATACCAGCTGCACCACAGTGAAACAGATTCCTAAAAAACAACAGTTTATTAAAAGGGAAATTATAACATTTTTACTAAGTCTGGTCTTATCAGAGCAGACTTAGCTTAAAGCCTGGCTGCACTGTGCTGCCTCAAAATGGCATTTGTTAGCCGTATGGATGATCATCTCAGCTCTAACACAGCAAGGAAGTATGTGGCACAGGCCTCCATAGACTCAATGGGGGAGATTCACTAAGACGTGATAAAGAGTTGATAAAGTGGAGATAACGTCTCCAGTGATATCACTTCTCCAATTCCTGTATTATTCTGTGGAGCCAATGCACTAAGACTTCTCCAACTTTGGAGATGTTAGTTCATAGACTCTATAGAATAATATAGGAATTGGAGAAGTGATATCACTTTAGGAGTCATCTCCACTTTATCACGCCTCCGTGCATAACCTCCAATGTGTTAGGCTTCCAAGTCTGAATTAGTGGGTCTGTGGGGATTGCACTTCACATGACAAGAGGGAACTGTGAGAGGCCAGACTTGCAATTTTGTCTTTTCTCGCAGTACCAATAAGGCAGCCTAAAGTTTCTATTTTCAGACACCCTCTCCATTCATCCCCCTTGTTGGTCTGCTGGATCTCCAACTCAGGCCCAGCTTCATCAGCAGGTCTACTCACATGAGAATAGTCCTGCAGGTGGAGCACTGTCCTGATGATAGTTGCTCTTTAACTGGGGATTTTTAAGTCCTTGAATGCTAACATATAAGGGGTTAAAAGCTCCCCTTTTTATCAGGGTGAATTTGTATTTAGTGCAGTTAATTTGTTCAGCAACTGCACCTTTTTTTTCTGCAGGAGGCCCTTTTGTCTTCATTTTCATGCTAGTAGTTCTAAAAAGGTAAAAAATCACACTTCTGAAACCAAATCTGGATACACATATTTTTTTTTAATTAAATTTATTTCACTATTTTTTTTATCGTATGCAATAATATTACAATATAAATTAGGGTGTTGGCAACGTGAGACCCTCCAGTCATCTCTGGATTGCATTTTCTATCATCCTCAGTCAGCCAACAGAGGTGCCAAATAATAATAATAATATAAGGGATCTGTGTGCATACACTACCGTTCAAAAGTTTGGGGTCACTTAGAAATGTTCTTGTTTTTGTTATGGGAGCAACTTGACCATATGGTACGTAAGAAGTACCTATCAAGCAAATCCAAATTGTGGTAGGTGCTTCAGGAAGCATGTGGTAAAATCTCTTCACATTACCTCAACAAACCTACAACTAGAATGCCAAAGGTCTGCAGGTCTGTAAGTGCTGCAAACAGAGGATTCTTCGACAAAAGCAAAATTTGAAGGACGCAATTATTATGTAAATTAAAAATAATTAGTTCTAACCTTGCTATTCATTTTACAACTCATTTGAAGGAAAACAAGGACATTTCTAAGTGCCCCAAACTTTTGTATGGTAGTGTATATGAAGACAAAGACTCAGATACTGTCACTAAAATAAGACATTTCAGATTTTAAAATCAATAATTTAAAGAGGAACCTCTTATAGCAACTTCAGTGATCTTGAAAAAGCTTTCAAAATCAACTGTAGATTATGACAGACATATTTTTATTTAAAGCAATATGTTATGAAATATTTAGGTTAAATAATTGTATGTTTATACAGATTAACTGATGCAGTCATTATTTGGGCTTCCAGCTATTGGAGTCTACAATTCCCATTGTCCCCAACTAGCCAATGGCTGGGGATTTTGGGGGTTTCAGTCCCCAACAGCCGATGGTTCAAAGATGCAATACTCCTGGTCTTTATTGAACCCTTTGAGTGCCAGAGGGGTACGCAGCATATTGCACTCAAAGGGTTAACAGGTGAAGAGAAGTGTGTGCAGTGAGTTCTCCTGTTTCTGTGTTATGCATTCAGCGGATCCCCATTGATGGTTTGGATAGATTACTTAAACTGTGGATTATTCTCACTGATTATTGTAGTCTTTGGTGCCTGTATGTATCTGTTTATTCTTTGTATGTGAGTATGTGTGTAGGAAGCACATTGCTTCTCACTGTGTCACATCTTGTGGTGAGCAGAAAGGAAACAGCAGTGACACAGGAAATTTCCCCTCGTCTCAAACATATCCCTCACTACACACCCTCCTACCGCCAAATATTGTACATTCAAAAACCCCTCCTACTAATTCAACATCAACACTCCAGTCCTAACATTTATCAAAATACTCCCTCAATATCATTCCTGCTTAGTCTACTACAAATGTCTTCTAGGCTTAAGTACAATACACCCTCAATATCCCACCTCCTGATTCAACAAAATTCACCTTTCCTAGTAGGAAACACAACATACCCCTAAATATCCCTCCAGTTGATTCACCACGCACACACCTCTACTAGTCCCAAACACAATACGTCCTGAAGAGAGATCTCTTACTGATTCACAAATACATACTTATCTTACTGCAGTGTTTAGGAAGTCAAAGTAGGACAGTTCTGGAACATATCATCTGCACTATTTGGGACAATTAAAACATTCCCCAAATTCTCACTGATTTAAATGGTGATTTTAACACCTTGTTTGCTAGACTGCATCACATTGTTATTCAATTTACTGAACAGCACTAGCTTACAAGGGGTTTAAACCCCATTTAAATCAATGTAGATTTTCATCTGTTCCCCATGCTACAGTTGGTTTGCTTTAAGGGATAGTAATGGCTGCCTTTAACAACATTTAGTATTGGAGATATTAAAAAAATAAATTAATTGATATGTCTGGTCTCTCAAACATGTATAGTTTGAGAGATATGCACTTATAAAGTTCCCATCTCCCTTCCCTTTCACAGACGTCGGTGCTCTAGCTGACAGCATGAGATCCCGGTCCTGGGACTGGCCCGCGGCTCTTCAACAGAGCCGAATTAGCTCTATCTAAAAATACTTCATTGGAATGGTCTACAAAGTGTGCCTGGTTTGCCCTTGGTCCCAAACACAATACACACTGAATATCCCTCCTAGGGAGTGTACGCCACAATACACCCTCAATAACCCTGCAGTACATCCCTCAGCATTCTTCCTACTGAATCTACTCCACATGACCTAGCCCCAAACACAATATAACACATCCATCAACATCACACACCTCTCCTAGCTCCAAACACAATACACCATTCAGTATCCCTCTTATTGATCTGCCATAATACACATTTCCTAGTGTCAAACACAATATTCCCTGATTTAGAAACACACAACTCCCTCTTGCCACACTTGATCTAGTCCCATACAATACACAACCTAAATATTAATCATGCTGATTCATCAGCATACACCTCTCCTAGCTCCAAACACAATGCAACCATCAATATCCCTCCTACTGTTTTAATAGCTCTCACTTTTCTCCACCATGAACACGATACTCCCTTTAATACACATCTGCTTCTTCACCACAACTACCGTCTCATTTCAAACACAAGACCTAGCTTGTTGTTGCTTGTAACAATACACCCCTAATACATTAACCTGCCCATGTGTTGAGTATAATAGTGACAATATTCTTTAAAATGCTGAGGCAAACAATCTGCAGCACAGGGCAAAATAAAACCATTTCCATTCACAGGGTTTAAAGTCCCATTAATTTCAATTGGAACTTTAAACCCCTTGAATGCTAGAGAGGTCTTCAGTTCATTACAAAGGCATGTATAAAAGGACCTCTAGAATTCAGGAGGTTAAAGGGATAATAATGTTCACAAAAACAACATCTCCAATTAATTTTCATAGTATTTCGGCCATGGAGAGTGATGTTTCAATACTGTCAGAGTTGTAGTTCAAGAGAAATTGAATAATAAAGTGTCCCCCTCCCATCCCTTTTACCTAGGGTAAGCCACCTTCCTTCAGATGTGGAATCCGGTCCTGGGACCAGACAGCTCACAATAAGGGGGCAATCTTCTAATTGTGAGCAGAAGGAAAAGCCTGACCCTCTTGATGGGTTTTTCCTTATGCTCACTGAAAATTGTCCCTCTGTTCGATCCCTCCGGACAGTCTTGCTGCTCTGAGGTGAGCAGTGTTACATCAGAAGGGGCAGGAGGGGGATACTTTATCATTCAGTTACTCTTGAACTACAACTCTTACAGTAGTGAAATAACACTCTCCATGACCCAAATACTATGAAGTTTAACTGGAGCTGCATTTATTGTGAAACATTACTATCCCTTTAAGAGCCCCTTTTAAATCAGTGTGAGCCTTGGGACATTCTATTTCCCATCTGTTGTGCAGTAGATGTGCCTCAGAATTACTATTGTGCTGTTTGTGGTGTTTACATTACTAACTGGACCAAGGGTCTGAGATCCTCCACCTCACAGCCAGTGAGATCTGCCTTATAATATATACCAATGAAACAACACCTTGAGTGTAGTTTACCATCTCTATTTCAGGACTTTGAGGAAGAAGATAACCAACATAAAACGTGCACCCACCATTCACCAGCCCACCCAGCACTCGTACTACAGTGAAACATCTACCTACATCAGCAGAGACCTAGCTGGAGCATCTTTGGCTCGTAGAGAGACCGACTATGAAGGATCCAACTGGGGTGAGACATGCAGAACTGCCTAAGAATAAACTGTGTGTATGTGTGTGTATATATATATATATATATATATATATATATATATATATATATATATATATATATATATATATAGAGCCCAAACTCTAAATATATGTGCCCGTCAATCTTCTTAGGGCCATATGCAGAAAGAAAGTGGAACATTTCTGGGGCAAACTAGCTATACCACGGGGACACGTACATTTTCAATTTGTTGCAGACTACTTCGGCATTCAAGGAGTTAAAAGCCCCATTTAAATTGGTGTTAATTTCATTCATCTGTGATGCAGTAAGTTGGCCCCAGAATTGGTTCTCTCTTGCTTTACCTTTAATTTGGTGGCATCTCAAGTTCTTAACCATTTGATTGCCAGATGGGTGCCCAGTGCATTGCTTTGGGCACCCATCTGTTACTCAAAAGGTTTAAAAGGAATGAACACCTTATAATACTATAAGTAATTTTGAAAGAGCTATCAAATGTATTCTAAACATTTTTGGGGTTTAAACCAATATTTTGAGACATAGCTTTCACTTGTTTGTCAGTTTATGTACTATAAGTTAATGGCAGGAAGGCCAGTCAGATCCTATCATCCCATATTGCTCTCCTTTCCAACCGCCACTCCCTGCTGTGCAGTACTCGCTAGTAAGCATAAATTGACAAACTAACAATGATGCAAATACTATCAAGATGGTAAGAATGTAGACAGATGAATAATTTTATCTGGGAAGAGAATATCTGATATTGAATTATAAAATCAGGTGTCAGTAAGTTATATAATAACCCAGCATAGTCTTCTCTTATTTATTTGTGTTGTTTTAAATTGAGACACGGAGTCTGATGTATACTATGTAAAAGTGGTGCTCTATAGGGAACACACTAAATATTTCCATGGATATAAATGGGGTTTTAACCTCTCAATGCAATTCTCTACTGCATTGCTTTGCAATTCACTGGAGAACTTTCTGACATTGAAGCCAAATGTAAATAAATGGGAATTTGGGGAATGTGTATGTGTTCCTTTATGGTGCATTTGGTTTGCTCTAGAATTGCACCACTTTTTTCTTAGAACATGAGCTCCTGTGTGTTACTGTATTTGTGCTTTGACCTGCTAACTGCGTAAGTGCGTATCAGCAGAAATGATTCCAACACCTAAAAAGAGGGAACCGCCATATCAGCATTATGTGCAGTTGCTGTATGTTAATGGGAATCATGTCCTGGGAATAAATGGATATTAATGTGTTTTATTTTACAAATTAATTCACTTAGGTAGGTGCCCTTCATACAACATTAAGACATATCTGTTTATATTTTGCATAATATCTGCAGTTCCCTGTATATATAGTGATATATAGTCAAGCCTGCTTCCAGTCACAACTCATCACAGCGATCAGTAGACTGCAGTATACCTGAATGTATCATATGGCACACAATGTCATCTGTTTTTAAACAAACCATTTGCAATGGACAATTAAACTGGTCATAAACAGCTAAAATAGTATATAGACGTAACTGACTGCAGTTTGGAGGACATCTACCTAGATAAATCCTCCTTATACAAAAAAATCTTTAATTAGCACATTGAGCATTATTCATCAAGGTATGTAATTCTAGAGCAGAAATTTTAGAGCAAAGTAATTGCATCATATGGGGACATTAAAATGCCTATTGATTTTCAATGTTTTTATAATGTTTTTATTATGCATTGTCGCTACACAGTAACTAAGTCCACAGGGTTAAGTCTATGGTTCCTGTGTTCCCCATGGATTAAGAGAAAATGATTTAATAAGACCATTAAATTGTCTTTTTAAACCACTGTATTGAGGCTCACCCTTCCCAATTCACTGTCTGAAAGGAGAGAATAATACATTGGATACTTACTTACAGGAGAAAGAACTGGAGTGGTATGGTGGTGATTTATGTCAGTCTGGGAACCTTTTATTAAGGCTCTCCCCACACAGCAAAAAAGCCAAATGTATAATAGTTTTTGATATACCACCAGATAAGACCTGATAAACGTTCAAGATAACAATTCCTCAGAGTTTCACTACTTACAGAATATTTTTAGTTTAATTGTAACCTCCCAACCGCCTTTCATTTATCTTTGGAGATACTTGACCCATAAAATGTATTAGTGTATTGGGAGTCAGAGTTGCTCAACTAGGAAAGAGCCTGCAATATAAATTTGCAGGCTCTCTAGGTGTGGTGTCCTACCCAGGGTTCAGTCTCTTAGCCAACTAGTGCCTTTCACAGAGAAGAAATATACTAAAGCATATCATACTGGTCCTGCCAAAACAGCAGTCCAGCCACAAAATGCCAGGCAATTCCTCTCTGAACAAGAGAAGCAGCCAACCCCAGATGTATGTTTTGGCCTTGTTGGGCCTCATCGGTGAGGTGTAACCGATCTCTCTAGGCTCTGTGAGCAAGAGGTCCAATGCTGTAAAGAAGAAAGCCTTATGGTTTGCAGAGACCAGGGTAGAGAAGTCTTGAAATATGAAAATCTGTGTGCTTTTATAGTTCAGACTGAGTTTCTGTACACCATAAGAAGGTGCTCTTCATCAGAATTGTTGAGCAGTCTTAATATATACATTAGTAGCAGAAAAAGGGAAGTGGCCATGCCACATTACAGATCTCTAGTTAGACCTCACCTAGAGTATTGTGTACAGTACTGGAGACCCCATCTCCAGAAGAATATTGATACTCTAGAGAAAATACAAAGAAGGGCTACTAAAATGGTGACTGGTCCACAGGAAGTGAAATATCAGGATAGACTAAATGATCTGAATATGTATAGCTTGGAGGAGAGAAGAGGGAGAGAGGGGATATGATAGTAACATTCAAATATATGAAGGGATTCAACAAAGTACAGGATGGAAGTATATTTCAAAGGAGTAAAAATGTTAGGACAAGAGGCCATAGTGTAAAACTAGAGGGACACAGGTTTAGACGTCATGTAAGAAAGTTTTACTTCACTGAGAGGGTAGTAGATAAGTGGAATAGCCTACCAGCAGAAGTGGTAGAAGTTAATAAAGTGACAGAATTTAAGCATGCATGGGATAGTCATAAGGCGGTCCTTAATGTAAGAAAAGACCAAGGACCAAAAGAGGTTTGAGATTTTTTTTTTTTTTAACAATATGAAAATGGGCAGACTAGATGGGCCGAATGGTTCTTATCTGCCGTCAAATTCTATGTTTCTATCACCAGTCTGACTTTTTGCTTTGAAGTGGGAGTGGAGGAGCTCATCTTGTGTACTTGCTCAGTGGTGCATGGGATATCGGGGTCCAGGGTCAGCTTCTTTGGAAACTCCAGTTCCCTTCCATGATCCTCAAGTTGTTAAGCTTGTTTGATAGGGTCTCTGTAGTTTTAGTGAGTTCTGCAATCATTTACTTGTTGGCTTTATCTTTTTTTTTCGCATGCATCTGTTCTGCTCTCCATATCAAAACTTCTTTCTTTATGTGACTTAATGTCATTCATGGTTTCATTCCTGGATGAATAAATGGTGCAAAAAATTGTCAATTAAAGGTCATAGACTGCTTTTGCTGTTGCTGTGGTCATCACAGTGTTGTAGTTCTCAGAAGTAATGGGCATGGTTTCCCCTTTCTTGTCTTTCTCATTCCTTTTCTCCGTCTGAAATCTGTAAGGGTTTGCAGAGCCAGACATAGTTACAAATGATTCCATAAGAATACAGAAGAAGCAGGAATCAGATATTGCAATGCCAGAGTTGCAACTAGGATCATGAGATTTATGACTGAGTAAAATGTGAGCTACTGTGTTGGCATTTATATGGGTTACATTATTTAAATTACTCCTTGAGTATTCCAACCAATTTGAAAGGGAAACACCTAGTGTACAGTAGTTGGAGATCCCAGAACAGGACTGAAATAGGAATATCAGTCCAAAATTTCTGCCTCAGCCTATATGTCAAGAAGAGTGTTTAAATTCCAACCTGGGTCAGTCGCTGTAAGATGCCAGAGCCACTGAGGACAAACTGTACAGTGACAAAGTCTCCCAAAGTAGGTCAATGACCAGTATTAATGATGCAACAAGGCAAGAGAGAAACATTGGCAACTCAGAAATTAAACTATGTCGGTTGACACATAAGTTTGGCTGCCTCTTCTGGAAGGGTGAGTCAAATGTAACATCTACCAAGAAATAGTAATGAAGGAGTGGTATTGTAATGAGATTAATTGGGTGAACTAATTATAATCTTAGTGTAGAGCTGTGGAAGGTGCAGTTATGGCAAGAGTTGGCTCTTTAGTACTTTTGTGTTGAAATGTAATCTCTTGTCCTCTTTAATGGGGTATTAGATATATGCACATCTGTCCAGATGTGATCTACAGGGGAGAAGTCGGGGGTAGTCTTTGTCTGTTGCTTGACCCAAAGACCTTGTGGTCTATGAATAAATCTCCTGTATGGTAGACCAAATCGGTATCCCCAGAAGTTATACTGTGCCAAGTTAATGTGGGTGTTAAGACATCCAATCTAAGAAGGTTGATGGCACCAGATGGAATCCAAGCCACATATAAATATAAATGTATCCTGCATTTCTCTCATCAGCTAGGCCCAAAGGCCTCGGATGTCCGTAAAATAAGTTTCTTAACAGAAAGGTACAAGAAGGATTGTGGAGTTGTACTGGTGTAGATGAGGTGAGTCAAAGGCTGTTATTCAGCATGAAACTCAAGGTTTGAGATGGATTTATCTATTCGCTTGACGGAGCTCAGACCCACGCTTCCTCTTAGTTAAATGAAGGTTTTTAACCCTTTGAATGCTTGTAAGGGCACCATGTCATTGCAAAGTAATGTGTTGAAGACCCCTCTAGCATTCAATGGGTTAAACGATATGCATTAATGGGAATGTATGGAATTTTCATATCATTCCTAGGGTGCAGCTGATTTGCTGTAGAATTGCACTTCTTTAGCTGATGAATATACATCCATAATCAGATCCAGTGCACACTTACATTTCACTCTCCTGGAGTTCCTTTACATGCCCACCTCTGTTATGACAGAGTGTAACGGTTTGTTGGACACACAGACACAGTGGTTTAGGATAAAAAACAGTTTTATTGAAATCACAATAAAATAAGAACCCTCACAGGTCCTGTAGTATACAGGCAGTATAATACAGACACACGACAGGTTAACATTATATATGCCCACACAGGTCCAGTACAACCATAAGGTACATAGCAGTCTATACTGACACAGGTCAGGCAGAATATGTTGGTTTACCAGGACTAAGGTACTGCATGGGTTAAAGGTCTTCAAGGAGTGTAAACAGTCCCATGTGTTGAGAGTTCTGTGATAGAGCTCTTCCCATATAGAGAGCTTCTGGATGCTTAATGCTAGCAGAACAAACATAAACTGCCAGAGTACAACAGGAATAGTGTATTGAGAACACTGCTGTAGCAGTAACGGAGACAATTACTTGCACTCTGCAGGAGCAGTAACGGAGGACACTGCTGTAGCAGTAACGGAGGCAAATACTTGCACTCTGCAGAGCAGTAATGGAGACTAGGTCAATGGCACACTGCTGGAGCAGTAACGGAGGCAGACCTTGCACTCTGCAGGAGCAGTAATGGAGGACTAGGCCAATGGCACACTGCCGGAGCAGTAACGGAAGCAGACACTTGCACTCTGCAGGAGCAGTAACAGACGACAAGCCAATGGCACACTGCTGGAGCAGTAACGGAGGCAGACACTTGCACCCTGCAGGAGCAGTAACAGACGACAAGCCAATGGCACACTGCCGGAGCAGTAACGGAGGCAGACACTTGCACCCTGAAGGAGCAGTAACGGAGGACTAGGCCAAAGGCACACTGCCGGAGCAGTAACGGAGGCAGACACTTGCAACCTGCAGGAGCAGTAATGGAGGACTAGGCCAATGACACACTGCCGGTGCAGTAACGGAAACTGACTCTTGCACTCTGCTGAGCAAATTGCCGAGGCGACAATAGGCTGTCAGAAGCAGGAACGGCAAACAAGCCGGGTCAAATCACGGAGCAGGAACATCAGCCAAGCCAGGTTGAACCACTGAGCAGGAACGTCAGCCAAGCCGGGTCGGTACACAGGAGCAGGAACGTCAGCCAGGCCGGGTCGGTACACAGGAGCAGGCACTGAAGAATAGTCAGGCAATCCGGGTCGGTACACAGGAGCAGGAGAACAGATGCAGAGTAGTCAGGCAGGCCAAGTAGGTACATTGGGAAACACTGAGCAGAAAACTAGCACTGGCACAGGAACACCACAAAAGGGCACCGTGTGGGTGCTGGAGCCCAGTATATAAAGGCCATACTGGGCGGGACCAATACAGGACAGCCAATGGGAGCACACACAGAGTAGACTGACAGGAAAACAATAACAAGGGAGCACGGGCACCGTGTTACAGAGCCATGTTTTGTTGTGTATGTATGTGCCATTGAAGTACAATGCTGGACTACTATAGTGATTATTAAACCTATTTAGTATCTCATCTTAAATTATAGATAACTAGTGTTTATGAATGCTTTATTGGAAGTTTTTGGCCTGTAGTTAGTAAGAAATGTTAAAGGATCAGTAAGGTTTTATTTTTGAAAACAAAAAACATGTATTGAAGGATTTTTCCTTCAAGTATTTATGATACTGGGAGATTTTTTTTATTCCAAGGTTGTTATCCTAAGAGACGTTTAGTTAATTTTAAATATAATGAGAAACTGCATATTTGTTGTGTGAGGCGGTTTTTATATAATTGTAGATTATGCTAACGTAGTGTACTTATAATCTTAATTTTAGTAATGACTGGAGGTGAATATTTGCATCGCTTTCTTTACTTAAACTCCATAGCAACACAGAATAGAAACCAAAAAAGGGACCAATCAGCAGTCAGTAAAGAGGTAATATAAGGCCCAACCAAACTAAGCCCCGCCTCTTTCTTTGAATTAACACAAGCAACAGAAAACCAAAACTGTAATGAACATCTCCCAAGAACTTCCGGTCGTCTGTAATACAATCGTCCCCCAAAGTCAACTGTACATATCAGCACCCAACCTTTCATCATGCGCTGTCCAATATGAAGTGTCGGTCACACTGAAAAAGAGGAAAAAGGTGAAAGACCCTGGATTCTTCCAATGAATTAACATTGCAACATATCGCCAATCCATAGCATAACATCAACTGAAATACAAATATCTTTGAATGATTAGTACAAATATCTTTGATACCATCCTTGTTCTATAATCTTACCGTCCGTAGGTAACCAAAGCAGAAATGACGAAAATTCTTTGCAAAGATTGAACACCCTGGGAAGGGAGGAAGGGAAATATTCGCCTCCTGTCATTACTAAAATCAAGATTATAAGTACACTACGTTAGCATAATCTACAATTTTACTACATGACAGGAGGCTCCATATTTGCAATTTAAAGCGATAGTAATACTTAAAATGTAAAAAAAAATATGTTGTAGGGTTTCTCCCCCTGAGTAAAACAAGAGTACTCCCACTGCTAAAAGGTGTTTCATTCAAAAGTTATTAATTTTCAAAGTTGAATTTTTTAGGTGCAATATCACAGTGGCCTGAAATTGTACAGTGGCGCTGTTGCTACACCATCCTATGGAGATTTATGGTCCCTGGACCTGAGCTGTCCATAGGATCGTGTAGCAACAGCGCTACTGTACAATTTCAGGCCACTGTGATATTGCACCTAAAAAATTCAACTTTGAAAATTAATAACTTTTGAATGAAACACATAGAAACATAGAATTTGATGGCAGATAAGAACCATTCGGCCCATCTAGTCTGCCCAATTTCCTACTGTAAAAAAAAAAAAAAAAAAAAAAAAACAAAAACACACACAACCTCAAACCTTTTTTGGTCCTTGGTCTTTTCTTATGTTAAGGACCGCCTTATGCTTATCCCATGCATGCTTAAATTCTGTCACTGTATTGACATCTACCACTTCTGCTGGTAGGCTATTCCACTTGTCTACTACCCTCTCAGTGAAGTAAAACTTTCTTATATTACATCTAAACCTGTGTCCCTCTAGTTTTAGACTATGGCCTCTTGTCCTAACGTTTTTACTCTTTTGAAATATACTTCCATCCTGTACTTTGTTGAATCCCTTCATGTATTTGAATGTTTCTCTCCTCCAAGCTATACATATTCAGATCCTTTAGTCTATCCTGATATTTCTTTTCCTGTAGACCAGTCACCATTTTAGTAGCCCTTCTTTGAATTTTCTCTAGAGTATCAATATCCTTCTGGAGATGAAGTCTCCAGTACTGTACACAATATTCTAGGTGAGGTCTAACTAGAGATCTGTACAGTGGCATGACTACTTCCCTTTTTCTGCTACTAATGCCCCTAGCTATACAACCCAGTGCCCTGCTTGCATTCCCCATCGCTTTATTACATTGTCTGCTTACCTTTAAGTCATTAGAAATAATTACTCCCAAATCCCTTTCCTCTGTTGTCTCTGACAGCACAGTACCCTTAATGGTATATTTTTCCTTTGGATTTTTATGTCCCAAGTGCATTATTTTACATTTATCAACGTTAAAGTGCATCTGCCACACTCTTGACCATTCTTCTAATTTACCTAAATCATTCGCCGTTTTGGCTTTTTCCCCCTGGAATGTCTACCCTATTGCAGATCTTTGCATCATCTGCAAAAAGGCATACCTTTCCTTGAACACCTTTCAGCAGTGGGAGTACTCCTTGTTTTACTCAGGGGGATAAACCCTACAACATGTTTTTCACTGTCGTCCAATACAGGTCACTGGTACTCTGGGAGGCGTAAGTCCCCTTTAATAGGCAGGAACAATTATGCAAATAATTTGCAAGGGGCGGAGCCTCCCCTCTTACTTAAGCCACCTTCTGGCCAGAGCCACTCATATTGATTTGTTCCTGGTGTGCTTCACACCAGGTAGAGAACATCTATGCATCTTAGTATTTTATTATTTTTTTATTCAAATATGGAATACCACCATTAGGAGGGTGACCATGGCTGTGAATTGCCCTCTTTAAAGTGGCTGGTGCAGCTTCCAGGGATTTCCTGTGGACCTATACCCTGAAGAGGGGACAGCTTGTGTTAAGCAGCTCCCCTGTTGGGGAATTTACCTCTGGTTCTTTCCCTCCCTATCATGGTCACCTGAAGACAGAAGTCAGCAAGGAAGGTGAGTCACCCATTGAGTGCTGAAGGTCCACTTGTCCCCACAGTGTCCCTTTGATGGGCTTGTATTTGGGAGTTTTAATACACTCCAGCACTCATAGGGTGTTTTTATTGCATTATTACTGTTTATGCAATTTCTGTGTTATTCTCTGAGTTTTGGAGCATTGGGTATTCATTTATTTATGTTTCTCATGTGTTTCATGCTTGTTTGGGCACTTTTTAATGTTTTCTTAAACTTTATTAAAAATGGTGTTCCGCGCCTTTAAGCGCGGCTTTTTCCCGCTCAGACGCAAGGGCTCCTTTACTCTCTATGGGAATTCACAGTATGGGACATATCTCTGGAACCGCTTATCACAGCAACTTCAGAGAGGGCTCATTTTAATTCTAGGCTCCTGCTCTATCATCCGGAATGTGTTTTATTTATGTGGGGTGTTCAGGGGGGCTTCGGGCACTGTTTGGGGTACTTGTAAGGAAAAACTACATTTCCCATGAGCGCTTGGTTCGCGCTCGTTTCTGATTGGCTGTCACGACGGCCGCCATTTTGTGGTACTTTTCCTAGGCGAGTACACTACGCAGGGACCGAGCCTTCTCTCTCCTCAACAGATTAACCCTTCGCTGGCCAGATAAGTCCGTTTTTAGAACATTTCTGGGGTGAAACTTTAATCTTAACACTTTTTCTGGGTGATAGTGTTATTAGTGGGGTATATTTGACGCTGTGAGCATGTCTACTTCACTGGAGCTAGGGGCTAGACCCAAGTCTAAGGAGGATGGGGGGTCCGCTACCCCCATGGCGTTTTGCTCCTCTTGCCACATTGGGCTGGATGACGATAATGTGGGGGATCTATGCCCTAATTGTACTGGTCAAGATAGCAACCCTGGGCTTCCCAGCCACGCTATTGAGCCATCTTGGGTGAAGGAGTTTAAAGCTGCCACTAGGGATCTCAGATCCACACTTCAACTCTTTCCCTCTCAGGTACAGGGGGCTCTCCAGGTCTGGCAGACCCCCTCTACTATCAGGACCTCCCTGCCTAAGCCACAGGGAGCTCCTGATATCACTGATTCTTCTGAAGAAGAACTTTTACAGGATTCTGATGCTGAGGAACGTACTGTTATTGAATCTAACAGGTCCATTGGGGACCCCTATGAGTGTGACCCTGAAGTTTCGGCTGAGGGTCTGATCAGAGCGGTTCTGAATACGCTCAACCTTCCTCTGACTCAGGAATCCACTTATGATCCTACTGATGTTTTTCAGAAAAAGCCATCTAAGCCTGTTGTTTGTTTTCCAACTAACCCTACTCTTGCCCGTCTGGTCTCTGAGGCATGGAAGAATCCTGATAGATCTTCCTCTGTCTCCAAAAAGTTTGCCAAACTTTACCCTTTTCCTGAGGCGGAGCTGGCAAAATGGGTTCATCCTCCCAAAGTGGATGCTCCTGTGTCTAGACTATCCAAATCTACTGCTTTGGCTGTCTCAGATGCCTCTGCCTTGCAGGACTGGACGGATAAGAAACTAGAGCTCTCTCTTAAGTCTATTTTTGCCTCCATTGGCACAGCCATGCGCCCCACTTTTGCTGTGGCATGGGTTAATAGAGCTATTGCGGCCTGGACTGAACGACTGACTGAAGCGGTTCGCCAGGATGCGCCTGTATCTGAACAGTTGCAGCTTCTTGCTAATATCACTGAAGCTCAGAACTATGTTGCTGATGCTGCTTTTGATGCTGTGCGCATGATGGCGAGGGCCTCCACTTCTTCTGTGGTGGCTAGACGCGCTCTTTGGCTGAAAATTTGGTCTGCTGATACGGCCTCTAAGAAGGCTTTGCTTTCCTTGCCCTTTCAGGGGAATTTGCTTTTTGGGTCTGAACTCAAAGAAATGATCAGTGAGGCTACTGGCGGTAAAAGTACTCTTCTACCCTCAGTCTTTAAGAAAAAGTTTCCAGCCAAACGCAATCGGTCCTTTCGTTCCTTTCAGACTGAGACACGCTCCTCGGCCCAAACGGGTCCTCCCACTACGCGCTCCTCCTCCAAGCCCAAACAGTCCTGGAGGCCCAAAGTTGCCTCCAAGGCCAAGACCTCCAAGACTGCTTCGGCATGACTCGCCGAACCCGGGTCCGCATCCGGCTGTAGGCGGTCGTCTCAGCATCTTTCGCCGGACTTGGGAGGAGTCAGTGGCGGACCCATGGGTTCTTCAGGTGGTGTCAGAGGGATACAGGATCCCTTTCTCTTCCCTTCCTCCTTTTCGGTTCCATTTTACTCGTCCTTCTCAGGAACCCACAAAAAGGCGTCTGTTCGACGACGCTATTCAGGATCTCTTGGACAAAGAGGTCCTGGAGGCGGTTCCTCAGGGGGACACAGGTTCAGGATTTTATTCCAACCTGTTTGTGGTAGCCAAAAAGGACGGAGGAGCTCGTCCCATTTTGGATCTCAAAGATCTCAATGCCTATGTGGTGACTTCCCACTTCCGCCAGGAGTCCCTGCGCTCTGTGATTGCAGCAATGTCTCCAGGGGAGTTTCTTGCCTCCCTGGACCTTCAGGATGCTTATCTTCACATCCCTATTCATCCAGAGAGCAGGCGGTATCTCAGGATTGCCTGCCACAGGGGACACTTTCAGTTTGCAGCGCTCCCCTTTGGGCTGACTTCAGCCCCTCAGGTCTTCCAGAGGGTGTTGGGCTCCTTGATAGCGGTGCTCCATCAGGATGGGATCAGAGTGACCCCCTACATGGACGATCTCCTACTGAAGGCCTCCTCAGCGGAGCTTCTCCACCAGCAATTACAGATGTGCATGCACACCCTGAACCGTCATGGCTGGATCCTGAATCTGGACAAGTCGGACTTGATTCCATCTCAGAGGCTTCTGTTCCTGGGTCTCCTGTTCGACACTCGCCAATGCATGGTGTTTCTTCCAGAGGACGTGGCTCACCAGATAGCTGTCAGAGTGGCTGGAATCCTGGACCTGGACGTGATTCCAGTTCCGAAGTTGTCGTCCTTAGTGGGGAAGTTCATTTCCACAATCGAAGCAGTACCATTTGCCATGGCCCACTCCAGGGATCTTCAGAGATTCGTGATCCAGATGTGCAAGAATCATCCAGATCATCAACATCTGTCTGTTTCTCTTCCTCCTCATGTCGAGTCGAGTCTGCACTGGTGGTTAGATCTCTCTCAATCCATGCTCTCCATCAATGTTCTGGAACTTCGAGCTGTCCGGCTGGCCCTGAGGCACTGGGAGTCTCAATTGACCGGTCTTCCAGTCAGAGTGGAGTCCGACAACGCCACGGCGGTGGCTTACATCAACAGGCAAGGCGGCACAAGAAGCGGTTCCGCCTGGTGGGAGGTCAAGGATATTTTGTCTTGGGCAGAAGATCACGTGCCTGTCATCTCTGCGGTTCATATTCCAGGCGTGGACAACGTCATGGCAGACTTCCTCAGTCGTCATACCGTCGACAGCGGAGAATGGGCTCTGCACCCAGAGGTGTTTCACATGCTCACTCAACGGTGGGGGATGCCTGTGGTGGATCTGATGGCTACCAGACACAACAGGAAGGTTCCGGTGTTTTGCTCCCGGTTGAGGGACTCCCTTGCTCTAGCAGTGGATGCCTTGTCGATCCCGTGGGACTTCTCCCTGGCTTACATCTTCCCTCCTCTTCCTCTATTGGTCAGAGTCATCCAGAAGTTGAAGAGGGAACGTTGTCCTGTCATCCTGATTGCTCCAAACTGGCCTCGCCAGTCCTGGTTTCCGGAATTGATGGCCATGTCAGTGAAGGATCCAATCCCACTTCCAGCCTGTCCGGACCTGCTTCTTCAGGGGTATCTGTGGAAAGAGGATGTTCACTCTCTCCGTTTGATGGCATGGCGGTTGAATCCTCGATTCTAGCAAAGAAAGGCTTTTCTCCTTCTGTGGTATCGACGATGCTCAGTGCTCGTAAGCCTGTGTCTTCCAAGATCTATCATCGCATATGGTCAACTTTCGTGACTTGGTGCGCTGACAAGAAGTTGTCACTTGACTTCCATCTTCCCACTGTCCTGGCCTTTTTGCAGGACGGTGTGGATAAGGGGCTCAGTCTGAGTTCCCTCAAAGTTCAGACTTCTGCCTTGTCTGTGTTTTTCCAGGAACGGATTGCTGTCCTTCCTGATGTGAAAGTCTTCTTCCAGGGTGTGACTCATGTTCGACCTGCCTTTAAGAGTCCTGCTCCCCAGTGGGATCTCAATTTGGTGCTGGGAGTTCTTCAGCGACCTCCGTTTGAATCCTTGGCTTCCATTCCATTACGTCTTGTGACTTGGAAGATGGCCTTCCTCTTGGCTGTTGTGTCAGTGCGCCGGGTAGCAGAGTTACAGGCCTTGTCTTGTAAACCTCCTTACCTGGTGTTCCACAAGGATAAGGCTGTGCTTCGCACTACCAAGGAATTCTTACCCAAGGTTGTGTCTGAGTTTCACATCAATCAGGAGATTGTGGTTCCCTCTTTCTGCCCTAATCCTTCATCTGACAAGGAAAGAGATCTCCATCTGTTGGATGTGGTGCGTTGCCTCAAGTTTTATGTTCATCGCACCGAGTCTATCAGGAAGTCTGACGCTCTATTCGTCATTCCTGAGGGGCCTAGGGCAGGAAGACCGGCTTCCAAAGTTACCATTGCCTCTTGGATTAAGGCTACCATCCGTGAAGCCTATAAGTTGCGGAATAAGCATGTTCCCTTCCGGGTGACTGCCCATTCCACCAGATCTATTGGGGCCTCTTGGGCCTACAAGAATCAAGCTTCTGCTGATCAACTGTGCAGAGCGGCCACTTGGTCCTCTGTGCACACCTTTTCTAAGCACTATCGAGTTGATGTACTGGCTTCGGCTGATGCCAGTTTTGGAAGGAAGGTCCTGGAGGCAGTCTTGCCTGTGTAGGTCTTCCGCTCTGTGATCCTTAGTGCTTCTTTACTGTTGAGCCCGGTTGGCTCTAGTTCCGTGTGCTGTGTTAGTTCAGGGATTGTTCCCTTGGTTGGTGTCCGTTGACACTTACAGTTTGGGCTATGTTATCAACTGGTTATATCAGTTCTAGTGACTTGGGCCTTGCGCCTGGTCCTTGCCTTACTTCCCGCCTCTGGATCAGCTCAATGTTTGTACATCCCAGAGTACCAGTGACCTGTATTGGACGACAGTGAAAATAGGATTTTAGTCTTACCTGTTAAATCCTTTTCACTTAGTCCATACAGGTCACTGGTCTCCCACCCTGTCAAGGGACCAGTCTTGGCTCTCCTGTGGCATTCAGTGGGAGACCGTTCGGGCATGCTCACAGGAGTCTTTCTTTTTGCTTACCTGAGGTCAGTTTTTGGGGTCTCAAATCAATATGAGTGGCTCTGGCCAGAAGGTGGCTTAAGTAAGAGGGGAGGCTCCGCCCCTTGCAAATTATTTGCATAATTGTTCCTGCCTATTAAAGGGGACTTGCGCCTCCCAGAGTACCAGTGACCTGTATGGACTAAGTGAAAAGGATTTAACAGGTAAGACTAAAATCCTATTTTTTTTACATTTTAGGTATTACTATCCCTTTAATGCTGCGCGATCAACGACAAAGAAGCATGGGAAGAAGGACGGAAATAAAAGACCCGGAAAGTATGTTCACGCGACCAATCCGCCACATGTAAAATATCAGACAAAGAAGCCCCCGCTGAAAAAGCGCTGGTAGCCGCCGCGCCCCTGACTGAATGGCCTCCGAAGTTGGAATCCACACCAGGCAATGTCAAAAGCCATCGAACCCATCGTGCTAACGTAGTAGAAGTAACCAACTTATGCGACTTCACATAGAACATTAACAATTGACCCGATTGCGAAGGTCGTAAATGGGCTGTGACTTTCTCATACTTCAGTAAAGTGTTAACCACACAAAGCCGAGGCTGTTCTCTGAAAAAGGGATAAGAGATCTCCACCGAATCCAATTTAGTACGGCGAGCAACGGAAAACGAGACCCCATCCGGGAAGACCGCAAATCTGTCCACGTCAAACGCCCTCACATCGGAAACTCTCCAAAATGACACCAAACACAATAACAACGTAAGTTTGGCCGACAGTTGACACAACGACAAATCTGCATTCGGCAGCCAGTTACGTAAGAACTGTAGCACCACCGCTACATCCCATAGTCGCCTATATCTCGGCCCAGGAGGGCGAGACAAATTGATCCCTCTGAGCAACCTGCAGATCAAAGGATCTCTACCAACTGGTACCCCTGACAAAGGGATGTGCGCCGCCGAAATAGCGGAACGAACCACATTAATGGAACGAAAAGATCTCCCTAAGGAAAAATTAGAAGACAGAAATTCGGAATCATATGAACAGGTGTCGTAAAGGGATCACCACCTCTCTCCACACACCAGCGAGACCAAGAATTCCATGTTGATCTATAACATCTTCTCGTGCCAGGAGCCCAGGAATCCCACAGCAGATCCCTCGTTGTCTGCGATAGGCCTTCGACCGACCAAGCTTCCCTGAAATCGTCCAGGCCACCAGGCGCAGATGATCTCGAAGCACCAAAGGGTATGGGTCTCCCTGGGGATCCGATAGAAGAAGAGGGAAGGACGGAAGAAGAAGAGGATCCCGAAATGACAAGTCCAGAAGGTCCGGGAACCACGGCTGACTGGGCCACAAAGGGGCAATTAGAATCAGAGACACCTTCTGCACACGTATCTGATGAAGAACTCTCGACAGCATGGCGAAAGGTGGAAACGCATACGCTCCCTCCTGTGGCCACTTCTGTAGGAAGGTGTCTACCGCCATGCAAGATGGATCTGGGAGCCAGCTGTAGTACTCCTGAAGTTGACTGTTCGTCCTGGAAGCGAAAAGGTCTATCACTAGAGGACCCCGGGTCACCTCCAATTGGCGGAACACGGCCGTGTGAAGTTTCCAGTTGCTGACGTCCCTCCAATGTCTGGAGAACCAATCTGCTGTCATGTTGGATACTCCTGGAAGATACTCCACCTCGAGCGAGATGTTGCGATGAAAACAAAATTGATAAAGCTCTTTCGCCTCTTCCGTAAGTGCCCGAGACTTGGCGCTGCCCAGTCGATTGATGTATTGAAGAGTGCGAAGTGGGTCAGCGCAGGAAAAATCGGGTTGATGTATTGGACTGCTGAAATGTTGTCCATACGAAGAAGAATGCAACAATCTGATTTGTCTCTGGCAAAACTGCGAAGTGCGAAATAATTCCAGGCAATTGATATATAGACCATCCTCTGCAGCCGACCAAGGTCCCCCTGTGGACACTCCTGTGTAATGCGCCCCCCAGCCCCAAAGTATGGCATCCGATTCCATCACAAAATCCGGCCGCCAACCGAAAATAACAGTGCCGTTCCAGGCCTGCATGTGAAGAAGCCACACATGTCGAACTGTACGACGCCTTTGGAAAAAAACACCTGAATTTCGGCATTGATCAAATCCGTAGCCTCCCTGGTGTTGACCGGATTTGGAGGAGGAGCTAATTGCACCGGGGGAGCCGTAAACTCGATGACGTAACCCCTGACCGTCTGTAGGATCCATACGTCCGTGGAAATTTTCTTCCAATTCTGAAAGAAAAAACCTAGTCTGCATGCAGTGACATTCAGAGGGGACAGACAACCAAGAACATTTACCTGTGTTCGCTCTGCCACTTCCTCGGTCCCCTGAACTTGTCGGACCCTCTCTCAAAGGTAGAGCGATACTGGGGCGCCGGAAAGAAGGCCGCTGAAGGTGGCTGTGGTCTGAGGCCAGATGTCCAAAACCAGCTGGAGGCACGGCCCCTTTGGCGTCCAGCCCTGCCAAAAACACCTCTGGAAGGTGAAGATCGAAAGACTTGTCTCATTGAGGGTGGTAAACAGGCTGACATGTTTTTCACTGTTGTCCAATACAGGTCACTGGTACAATGGGAGGCGATCCGCCCCTTTAAGTAGGCAGGAACATTCATTCAAATGTATGCAGGGGGTGGAGCCTCCCCTCCCTCTTAAGCTGCCCTCAGCCAGAACAAGCCAGATTGATTTGTTCCTGTGTGCTGTGCATTCAACTTTAGTTTTTTATTGTTTTTCTTCAAATATGGAATGACAATTGCCCTCACCAAAGTGGCTAGTGCAGCTTCCAGGGATTTTCTGGTGGACCTTATGCCCTGAAGAGGGAACAACTTGAGTCAAGTAGCTTCCCTGCTGGGGAATTTTCCTCTGGTTAATTCCCTTTTAACATGGTTACCTGAAGACAGAAGACCTGCAGAAAGGTGAGCCACCCTTTGAGTGCTGAAGGTCCACTTGTCCCACAGTGTCCCTTCTTTGGGCATGTATTTGGGAGTTCTCATTATGCACTCCAGCACTCATAGGGTGTTTTTCTTATATTGCCTGTATTTATGCAATGTCTGTGGTATTCCCTGAGTTTTGGAGCTTTGGGCTATTGTTTTCTCATGTTTTACATGTGTTTGATGTATGTTTGGTAACTTTTTTCTCTCAGGGTAAATTTATTAATAGTTTATGTTCCGTGCCTTTAAGCGTGCTTTACCCGCATAGACGCCATTGCTCCTTTACTCTCTATGGGTTTACAGAGTGTGGGACGTATCTCTGGAACCGCTTGTCACAGCTACTTCAGAGAGGGCTCATTTTGTTGGTCTTCCCTTGCTCTATCATCCGGTTGCTTGATTCGGTGTGTGGGGAGTCTGGGGGGGCTTCGGGCACTGTTTTGGGGTACTTCGGAGAAAAACTACGATTCCCATGAGCGCCCGTTTCGCGCTCGTTTTCTGATTGGCTACCGTTGCGGCAGCCATTTTGTGTGTTATTCTCAGCGAGTATACTACGCAGGGACCGAGCCTTCCTTCTCTCCTCAGCAGATTAACCCTTCGCTTGCCAGATAAGTTCAATTTTAGACATTTCTGGGGTGAAATTTTAATCTTTCACACTTTAATTGGGTGATTCTTCTTAGTGGAGTATATCTGATGCTGTGAGCATGTCTACTCCACTGGAGTCAGGGGCTAGACCCAAGACTAAGGAGGCTGGGGTGTCCATTTCCCCCATTGCGTTTTGCTCCTCTTGTCACTCTGGGCTGCCTAGAGAATTTCCTGGTCATTTATGCCCAAAATGTGCAGAAGGTCATGACAGCAACCCTGGGCTTTCCAGTCACGCCATTGAGCCAACTTGGGTGAAAGAGTTCAAGGCTGCCACTAGGGATCTCAGATCCACTCTTCAACTCTTTCCCTCTCAGGTTCAGGGGGCTCTTCAGGTTTGGCAGACCCCCGCCACAGTCAAGACCTCCCTGCATAAGCCACAGGGGGCTCCTGACATATCTGATTCTTCTGAGGAAGAACTTTTACAAGATTCTGATGCTGAGGAAGGAACAGTTATTGAATCTACTAGGTCTATTGGTGACCCTTATGAATGTGACCCTGAAATTTCTGCTGAGGGTTTAATCAGAGCTGTGCTAACCACGCTCAACCTTCCTCTGACTCAGGAATCTACTCATGATCCAACTGACATTTTTCAAAAACCGTCTAAAGCTGTTGTTTGTTTTCCTACTAACCCTACTCTTGCTCGTTTAGTCTCTGATACATGGAGGAATCCTGAAAAATCCTCTTCTGTGTCCAAAAAGTTTGCTAAACTTTACCCCTTTCCTGAGACTGAACTGGCAAAATGGGTTCATCCTCCTAAAGTGGATGCTCCTATTTCTAGGTTATCCAGATCTACTGCCTTAGCTGTATCTGATGCCTCTGCCCTGCAGGATTGGACGGACAAAAAGTTAGAAACTTGTCTTAAATCTATTTTTGCATCTATTGGCACTGCCATGCGGCCAACCTTTGCAGTGGCGTGGGTTAACCGGGCTATTGCGGCCTGGACTGAACAGCTTACTGAGGCGGTTCGCCAGGATGCGCCAGTGTCTGAGCAGCTACAGCTTCTTGCTAATATCTCAGAAGCTCAAAATTATGTTTCTGACGCTGCTTTCGATGCTGTGCGCATGATGGCGAGGGCCTCCACTTCCTCTGTGGTGGCTAGACGTGCTCTTTGGCTGAAAATTTGGTCTGCTGACACCACTTCTAAGAAAGCCTTGCTTTCATTACCCTTCCAAGGGACCTCACTGTTTGGATCTGAACTTAAGGAGATGATTAGTGAGGCCACTGGTGGCAAAAGTACTCTTCTACCATCAGTTTTCAAAAAGAAGTTTCCAGCCAAACGCAATCGGTCCTTTCGTACATTCCAAACTGAGACACGCCCTGCGCCCCAGGCAGGTCCGTCCTCTGCGCGCTCCTCCTCCAAGCCCAAACAGTCCTGGAAGCCCAAAGTTGCCCCCAAGGCCAAGACCTCCAAGACTGCTTCGGCATGACTCGCCGAACCCGGGACCACATCCGGCTGTAGGTGGACGTCTCCACATCTTTCGCCGTGTTTGGGAGGAGTCAGTGGCAGACCCTTGGGTTGTTCAGGTGGTATCAGAAGGATACAGGATCCCTTTCTCTTCCCTTCCTCCCTTTCGGTTCCATTTTACTCGTCCTTCTCAGGAGCCTACAAAAATACGTCTGTTCGACGACGCTATTCAGGATCTTTTGGACAAAGAGGTCCTGGAACTGGTTCCATCAGAGGACATAGGTTCAGGATTCTATTCCAACCTGTTCGTTGTGGCCAAAAAGGACGGAGGTGCTCGCCCTATTTTGGATCTCAAGGATCTCAATTCCTTTGTTGTGAGTTCCCACTATCGTCAGGAATCCCTGCGTTCTGTGATAGCCGCAATGTCTCCAGGGGAGTTCCTTGCCTCCCTGGACCTTCAGGATGCATATCTTCACATCCCTATTCATCCAGAGAGCAGACGGTATCTCAGATTTGCCTGTCACAAAGGCCACTTTCAGTTTTCAGGTCTTCCATTTGGACTGACTTCAGCTCCTCAGGTCTTTCAGAGGGTATTGGGAGCTTTGATAGCTGTGCTTCATCAAGATGGGGTCAGGGTGACTCCCTACGTGGACAATCTGCTCCTGAAAGATTCATCTGCGGAGATTCTCCACCAGCAGATGCAGTTGTGCATACAGACATTCAATCGCCACGGCTGGATTGTGAATCTGGACAAGTCAGACTTGGTTCCATCTCAACAGATCCTCTTCTTGGGTCTCCTGTTCGACACTCAGCAGTGCATGGTGTTTTTACCGTAGGAAGTGGCTCATCAGATTGCTCTCCGTGTATCCAAGATCCTGGAGCTCGACAGGGTTCCAGTGCCGAAGTTGACTTCTCTGGTGGGGAAGTTCATTTCCACAATAGAGGCAGTGCCATTTGCTATGGCACACACCAGGGAACTTCAGAGGTTTGTGATCCAGACGTGCAAGAATTATCCAGATCATCAGCATCTGTCAGTCTCTCTGCCTCCTCATGTGGAGTTGAGCCTGGAATGGTGGTTGGACCTGTCTCATCTCCTGAAAGGGAGATCCTTTCGGGTTCCCTATTGGACCACAGTCACGACGGATGCCAGCCTCCGGGGATGGGGGGCAGTGTTGGTTCGTTTCAGTGCTCAGGGGAAATGGGAACTGGAAGAATCTCTTCTCTCCATCAATGTTCTGGAACTTCGTGCCATCTTTCTTGCCCTGAGGCACTGGGAATCTCAGCTGGAAGGTTGTCCAGTCAGAGTGGACTCCTACAACGCCACCGCAGTGGCTTACATCAACAGGCAAGGCGGCACAAAAAGTCTCACCGCCTGGTTAGAGTTCAAGGCCATTTTATCTTGGGCAGAAGCTCATGTGACCGTCATCTCTGCAGTACACATTCCAGGCGTAGACAACGTCATGGCAGACTTTCTCAGTCGTCACACAGTCGACAGCGGAGAATGGGCGCTTCATCCAGAGGTGTTTCACCTTCTAACCCAGATGTGGGGTGCCTGTAGTGGATCTGATGGCTACCAGACACAACAGGAAGGTGCCAGTGTTTTGCTCTCGGTGGAGGGACCCTCTTGCTCTAGCAGTGGATGCTTTGTCAATCCCTTGGGAGTTCCCGCTGGCGTACATCTTCCCTCCTCTCCCTCTGTTGATCAGAGTCATCCAGAAGCTGAAGATGGAGCGTTGTCCTGTCATCCTGATCACTCCAAATTGGCCTCGTCAGTCCTGGTATCCGGAACTACTAGCCATGTCTGTGGCGGATCCCTTTCCGCTTCCTGCCCGTCCAAATCTACTTCAAGGATATCTGTGGAAGGAGGATGTTCAGCATCTCCATTTGATGGCTTGGAGGTTGAATCCTCGATTTTAAAGAAGAAATGGTTTTCCTCTTCAGTGGTGTCCACGATGCTTAGAGCGTGCAAGCCTGTGTCTTCCAAGATCTATCAGTGCTCCGCACTTCCAAGGAGTTTTTACCCAAGGTTGTCTCCGAATTTCACATCAATCAGGAGATTGTGGTGCCCTCTTTCTGCCCTAACCCTTCCTCTGACAAGGAAAGAGATCTCCATTTGTTGGATGTTGTGCGTTGTCTGAAATTTTATGTTCATCGCACTGAGTCTATCAGGAAGTCTGATGCCTTGTTCGTCATTCCTGAGGGGCCTAGGGCAGGGAGACCGGCATCCAAGGTAACTATTGCCTCTTGGATTAAATCTACCATCCGTGAAGCCTACAAATTGCGGAATAAGCATGTTCCCTTCAGGGTTACTGCTCATTCCACCAGATCTATTGGGGCCTCTTGGGCCTATAAGAATCAGGCGTCTGCTGATCAACTGTGCAGAGTAGCCACTTGGTCCTCTGTGCACACATTCTCGAAGCACTATCCTGTTGATGTACTGGCCTCGGCTGATGCCAGCTTTGGAAGGAAGGTCTTGGAGGCAGTCTTGCCCGTTTAAGACCTTCTATTCTGTGGTTCTTAGTGCTTCCTTGCTGTTGAGCCCTGTTGGCTCTAGTTCAGTGTGCTGTGTTAGTTCGGGGGTTTGTTTTTCCCCCTGGTTGGTGTCCGTTGACACTTCTGTTATTGGGCTCTATGATTAATTGGTTCATAGCAGTGCTGGTGACTTGGACCTTGCGCCTGGTCCATGCCTTACTTCCCGCCTCTGGGAAAGCTCAATGTTTGTACATCCCATTGTACCAGTGACCTGTATTGGACGACAGTGAAAATAGGATTTTAGTCTTACCTGTTAAATCCTTTTCACTTAGTCCATACAGGTCACTGGTCTCCCACCTCTCCCACCCTGTCAAGGGACCATGCTTGGCTCTCCTGTGGCATTCAGTGGGAGACCTTCAGGGCATGCTCACAGGAGTCTTCCTTTTTCCTTCTTACTCTGGTCAGTTTAGTGTCTCAAATCAATCTAGCTTGTTCTGGCTGAGGGCAGCTTAAGAGGGAGGGGAGGCTCCACCCCCTGCATACATTTGAATGAATGTTCCTGCCTACTTAAAGGGGCGGATCGCCTCCCATTGTACCAGTGACCTGTATGGACTAAGTGAAAAGGATTTAACAGGTAAGACTAAAATCCTATTTTTCAACTCCGGGATGAACTGTTCCCCAAATAAAAGGCCGGAAGCCGCTGGGCCTAATTCTTTGGTACGAAGATCTGCCAGCTTGGAATCAAGCCGAAGAAGAACTGCCTTCCTTCTTTCAGTGCAAAGTGCAGAATTTGCATTTCCTATGAGACAAACGGCCTGCAAGGCCCATTCACGAACTGCAGAAGCATCCAACTTCGCACCCTGCGACAAAGCTTGATCCGCGAAGAACAACATCCTAGCCAAAGGACCAAGCACGTTAAGAAGCTTGTCCTGAGAAGACATCACACCCTTTTCGATGTCTTTGTGAGGGTCACAACCAGACCTTGACATAAACAGCAACACGTTGGGGTCAAATTCTGGCGGCAGCGCCACCTTGTCCGGCAACAATGGATGAGGACATTCGGCCCTAAGTCTACTACGAACATTGCGATCCAAAGGCTTCCGGATCCAGAAATGGATGAACTTCGGCAAGTGTTCCGGCAGACTCCATTCGGAAGAGCGGGGATGCCGAATTGTTCTAGGATCAAACATCAGACTGCCTTGAGGGTCATACAAATCTTCATCCCCCAGTGGTGTATCCGACTGAGGAGCAGCCGTAACAGTTTCCACTGATTCCTTAACAAAACTTGACTCCCCAACCTGCTCCGGCCTCCACTCAATATCATCATCTGAGGCGTAATTGTCCGCAGGCCATTCGTCCACTACAGCCAAGGGTGAAGAAGCTGAGTAATCGACCTCCCCAGTAGACAACTGTCCTGGACCGGAACCTTCCAAGTCCTGACCCATTCGAGGTCACTTGAGGGGAGCCTTGCCCGATCGGCCGCCACCAGAGGACGCGCCCTTCCAATGCCTCGTAGGCGTCATTGATCCAGCAGCTCTAGTGTCAGCAGGAGAAGGATCATCAATATCGACTGAAGAGCCAGAACCCGATAGATGAGGGCCCAACGGATGTGGATTAAGCTCCCTGGATAAAGCCTTCTCCAGCGAGGTGGCAACCGCCGCCTGGATCATCTCCTACAAGTCAGTTAAGGGTTGGGGAGAATCACCGATGGTCACTGTTTCAGGGATCCTTCTTATTTTTGTTGAACACCTAGAAACAGAACAACTCACAATCAATAACACTGCACTTGCAGTGGAGTATCACCTTGCTAACACAACTGGGGCTCACCCAGCGGGACAAAGAAGTTGGTTATGCTGCCCAAGGGCCTAGGCATTTATCAGAGGTAGACACTAACCTCCTTTTTTAATTATTATTATTATTATTATTATAATAACTATCCCGGTCAATGTACCACTACGCAGAGCAAATCCAAAACCCTGTTGTCACACTTAAACGGGGGCTCACCCCACCCCAAGGGACATAAAGGAGGGCTCACCCCAGAGCGAAGGTCAAATGTTATGACTACCAAAACCTGTGACAAAGCACAGAAATCAATGCTAGAGATCCAGTAGTAACCTCAATGCAAAGGGGGCTCACCCCAGGTACAATATACACACACATTAGAAAAAGACATTGTGATGTATTAGAAACACAAGTGATCCATGTAGCAAAGGAGGCAATGCTCCCAGGCACTGGTTGAAATGGCTCAGTGCCTGAAAACAGCGCACCAAGCACAGTGGCAACAGCGAAGCCAAGGGAAAAACAAAGATGGCCACCGTGGATCACGCGTAACCCCTTAACACCCTGGTTCCACCCCACGTAGAGCCACCACCCCGAGCTGAAGCACCTATAGAGGGCGGAAAAATTGGCAAACCCCACTCTAAAACTTAGTTTTCTGCAGTATCGGCTCCATCTTATTTCCCAATTTTTGTTTCAAGGGGCAGCAGAAATAATTCCACCAAAACCTGGGGTAGTACACTTTATTTATAAAATCCCCCCAAAAGAAAAACCACAAAAGCGCTGCAGGGTTTGCTACAGCAAGGGAATAAGGACAGATACCCCCACTTATTGTCCCGATTGCCCTTCCAAACCTGGCCTCTGCATGGGTGACTACTTCTAGCAATACAATGCAGGCACAATGCAGTAGTGTTGTAAAATTTATTTTATTTTATTTGGCCACTTTTCCCCCTGAAATATCCTGTTTTTTTATTTTTCAAAACACATCCCTCCTTAGATCTAACACTATCAAAATATAATGGAAAGCAAAGCCCCCTAAGTTTTTTTCCATCTCTGATAATGGAAACACACATGTTCCCTACTGGGCCCAGTAGCTAATCCAAACCCTGACAAACCTATGCATATGGGGCATTGCCGTACTCAGACGATGTAACTCAACACTAATGTAAATCACTTAAAAAAAAAAAAATCTGCAAATATGATTGAAATCCAGAGCAACACTAAAATATAAGTGTGAAAAAATGGTGGTGTTTCTCTTCCTTACTGCAGGTTTTGAGAGGGATTGATGATAGGGTGGAAGCAAAAAATTGATAAAATGCAAATAGAATGAAAGCCAGGGTTTTCTACTCTTCTACAACATATACATTTGGGGATAAAATTAATTGCAGCATTGCCAAACAGCCCAAAATGAGACAAGACACCATTTGTAAAAATGGCATGTCTGTAAAAGGAAAAGCACATATTCCAACTGGGCCCAGTAGCTCCCCCAAACCCTGACAAACCTATGCATATGGGGCATTGCCGTACTCAGAAGAAGGAGCCAAGCACTAATCAATGCAGTTTATAAAATCTTCACCTATCCTGTGCTTGAAATTCACATCAACATTGAAGTCTATGTGTGAAAAACGTTTTTTTTTTTTTTTTTTTTTTTTTTTTCTTATGTCAAGTTTTACAAGGGATTGGTTGTAAAATAGCTGTGTAAAAAAAAAATGTAAACCACACCTAAAACGAAAGCCTGGGGTGTCTACTTTCCAAAATTAAACACTTTTGGGGGAAAATCTTAGAGTGGAGCACTGTTACACAGTCCCAAATGAGACATGGCACCAGTGACGCAAGCTGTGAAAATTTAAAGTGTGAACCTGGAAACGCGCATGTTCCAATTTGGGCCCCGTAGCTCTCCCAAACCCTGACAAACCTATGCATATGGGGCATTGCTGTACTCAGAAGAAGGAGCCAAACACTAATCAATGCAGTTTATAAAATTTTCACGTACCCTGTGCTTGAAATTCAAACCAACATTGAAGTCTAAGTGTGAAAACGCTTTTTTTTTTTTTTTTTTTTTTTTTTTTACTTACGTCAAGTTTTACGAGGGATTGGTGGTAAAATGGCTGTGTAAAAAATGTGAAAACACATCTAAAACGAAAGCCTGGGGTGTGCCAGTTAAGCAATATGTGAAAATTCAATATTTGTTCCAGTTTGGGTCCCGTAGCTCCCCCAAGCCATGAGAAACCTATGCATATGGGGCATTGCCGTACCCAGAAGAATGAGCTGAACACTAATCAATGCAGTTTATAAAATCTTCACCTATCCTGTGCTTGAAATTCACATCAACATTGAAACCTAAGTGTGAAAAAAGCTGATTTTATTTACTTACATGAAGTTTTACGAGGGATTGGTGGTAAAATGGCTGCATACAAATTTTTAAAACGTACATAAAATGAAAGCCTGGGGTGTCTACTTTCCAAAAATATACACATTTGGAGGAAAATTTTAAAGTGGAACACTGGTACACAGCCGCAAATGAGACATGGTACCAGAGATGTAAGCTGTGAAAATTCAAAGTGTGAAACTGGAAACGCGCATGTTCCAATTTGGGCCCCGTAGCTCCCCCAAACCTTGAGAAACCTATGCATATGGGGTATTGCCGTACTCAGATGAAGGAGCTGAGCACTAAACAATGCATTTTTAAAAATCTTCCTCTATCCTGTGCTTGATTTCAACAGTAAGTTTGAAAACTGCAAAAAAACAAAATATTACCACAATTTTGGAACATATTTCTGGAAAAATAGCTGTATAGAAAACTCCAAAATTGTTCTGATTATTTACTTATGTTGTCTACTTTTCAGAAACATAAAACTTTGTGGAACATTTTTGGGTTCTGGCACTGTCAACTAAGCTATGATACTCACATGCCAGTTACAGGTTGGAAATAATGGTGTCCATCTTGTAATATTTACCTTGTAAATACTACGCATATGGGGTACTTTTATATTCAGGAAAAGCAAATTAATATATTTAGGGGTATTTTTTGTAATGAACTAATAGTATACAAATCCTGAGAGGAAAATGTAATCAAAATGTTTTTTTTGGGTTTTTTGGGTTTTTTTCCCCTTTTTTTTTCTATTTTAATCAAATTAAACAATGATGTGTTCATATAATTGTGGTATCAAAAGAAAGACCTGCTTGTGCTTAAAAAACAGTATATAATTTGTGTGGGTGTTTTAAAGGAATTAAAGAAAAATATGGTTGAACAAAGACCTAGTCAAAAAAGTCAAAATTGTTCCGGTTCTTAAGTGAAATCCACCTCAGATTTTCCCGGTCCTTACTGCACTTTTTTAACATATACATATATTTTATATATCTGTGTGCCTTTTTTTTCAGTACCATTGGTGAAGTTTAATAGTAACCCCTTGAGAATCAGAGGGGTGTGCAACACATTGGTCTGCAATGTGTTCATACCCCACTGGCATTCAGAGCGTTGGAGGGGAAGTTGTGACTATGGCTGTAGCTGCATAAAAAGATATAGTAAGATCCCGAAATTGCCTTCTTCATGTTCGCAATGTTGGGACTGTGAACTCCGACAGCAGAGGAAGCTATTGGAGCTTCGTGAATGTGGTGATGCGTCACATTTGAGTACCCAGTTGAGTATGATAATGGCTCATTAACCTGCATTTCCAAATGCAATTCATCTATTGTTGAACAAAATCTTAAACCTGCTGAAGGCATGGCGAATTCATGTCAGTGACGGATTGTGTTGGATTTGTAGCACATTCACAGGGATAAGATTGCTAAGTCACCTTAGTGCATTCTGTCATATTGTGACCCAGGGCCCTTATCTCCTCTTAGTGCATCTCCTCCAGGTGGAACTGTTCCTAAAGTTTGAACTGTAATACATTTGGAACAAACCATCTCAGCACTGTTTTTTTTTTTTTTTTTTCCTTCAAAGTGAAAGTTTACTGATTCTTTAAAGTCTATTTCGCATTTCTGGAGTGTGACAGCAGCAGGTTTAAGTTAAAGCGGAACTACCACCGCTAAAAAACTTGATCTCCAATAATTCCCCATCTGGCGATTAGCTGCTCAGTAGCACTAGTCACCAGAATTATTATCTTGTTAAATAGAATTATCCATTGTTCCCTGGCAGACGGGCAGGACGGAGCGCAGACATCTTTCCATAGTGAAATCTGCACGCCTGTGCTGTCAGTCCCTTTTGGAGCCGAACGGCTCCTAACAACTCCTCCTAGAGCCGGCTGGGACTGACAGCGCAGGAGTTCAGATGTCACTATGGAAAGATGTCTGTGCTCCGTCCTGCCTGTCAGCCCAGGAACAATGGATAATTCTATTTAACAATGTAATAAATCTGGAGACTAGCGCTACTGAGCAGCTAGTCGCCAGATGGGGAATTATTGGAGCTCAAGTTTTTTAGCGGTGGTAGTTCCGCTTTAAAAGCAAACAGATTTTTACTTTTTTTCATTAAAACATTAAGAATGCTTGCTGTCACCCACAAAACATTGATACCATGGTCTAAATATGTCTTTCCCTTATTTCCAATATGGAACACAGGTAACATGGAGGTTGAGTCCCTACTCCTGGAGGGAGGGCATATCACAACAGACTCTCGGGTGGAGACTCCCTCCTCTTCCTCCAGCTCAACCCCCTGCCTACTTCCCAGAATTCATGTGTCCTGCAAATCAGACAGAGGTGCAAGTGTCCATCCTTCTAGTTGTATTTAGGTTTTTATTATTTATTTATATTTTTTTATGGGGCTGTATAGTCCACCATTAGGCAGATTCCCATCACTGGGCTCTTTGGAATTGGATTGCCCATTTCACAGGGCTTTGTGGTCCTCTTGCCATGTGTAGGTTGACTTTATGACAAGTTTTTTCCTAATGGAATGAGTCTCTTTAAGATTCTGCCCTTTCCTTAGGATGGAAGCTTGAAGACGGAAGATTTTTGAGTAATCCTTTGTGTGCCTTGGCCAACTCTCCAAAGCTGCGCTATCTTACACACTCGTTGTGTTTACTATACACTTGAGGCAAATATAGTTGTTGATACCTTTATTGGCTAACTAACCAGATTCCAAATGCAAGCTTTCAAGTTTAATGCTATTCGTAATGGTTTGAGTAAAGACAGAGAATTCTTGTCACATCACTTAGTGTATTAACCTTTCCAACAGACCCACTGTATTACGGTGCCCTTGATTGCTCACCCTTGCTGTCAGTCAGGTGTGTGTATTCTCCATTGGCCGCCTGTTTAACGCCCGCCTAGCACTGCCTATTTAAACCGGCCTGAGGCACCCTTTGGTTGCCCTTTCGTGGTGTCTCTGCTTCTGCAGTCACCTGTCGGATGTATCCTTGGGCCTGTTGATCTGCTATCAGTGTCAGCGTTTCTCCTGTCCTCGTTCCAGATCCGGTTGACTGTTGTTCCTGATCCTGCTTCTGATCCGGTGCTGGTGTTGTTCCTGCTTACGTTCCTGACCCGGTTGGCCGTCCTGCCGTTCCTGTGGTTGTCCAGGAGGGCAACCTGTTCCTGTTGCTGTACCCTGATTTACTTCGTCTGGCTGCCTGTCGCCTGGGCGACATTTTTATCACGGGGCTTACTCCACAAACCGGTTGCTGATTCCGTTGTATAGAACCGGTTGGGCGTTCCATTGCTCCAGTACGTGGTACTGTTTACTCCATATACTGGTTGCTGATTCCGTTGTATAGAACCGGTTGGGCGTTCCATTGCTCCAGTACGCGGTACTGGTTTACTCCACAGACCGGTTGCTGATTCCGTTGTATAGAACCGGTTGGGCGTTCCATTGCTCCAGTACGTGGTACTGGTTTACTCCACAGACCGGTTGCTGATTCCGTTGTATAGAACCGGTTGGGCAATCCATTGTTCCAGTACGCGGTACTGGTTTACTCCATATACCGGTTGCTGATCCCGTTGTATAGAACCGGTTGGGCATACCATTGTACGCGGTACTGGTTTACTCATATACCGGTTGCTGATCCCGTAGCATAGAACCGGTTAGTTATACCATTGCTCCAGTACTCGGTACTGGTTTACTCCATATACCAGTTGCTGATCCCGTAGCATTGAACAGGTTGGGCGTTCCATTTGCTCCAGTAGGTGGTACTGGGTTTTACTCCATATAACCGGTTGCTGATCCCGTTGTATAGAACCGGTTGGGCATTTCATTGTTCCAGTACGCAGTACTGGTTTACTCCATCTACCGGTTGCTGAGTCCGTTGCACAGAACCAGTTGGGCTTTCCTTTGCTCCAATACGTGGTACTGGTTTACTCCACACACCGGTTGCTGATTCCGCTGTATAGAACCGGTTGGGCTATTTCACTGTCTACACTTGTAACTGGTTTGCTCCACTCTCCTCGCTTGGCTGCTGCCTTACCATCTCAGCATTAGTGGAGCTGCCCTCAGATTCCTACAGGTTGCCTTGCCCGGTAGATTGGCAAGGCCGGTAGAGCCTCTTTCAGTGATTGTTTGCCCTTCCGGCTGCCTTGCCCGGTATATTGGCAAGGCCAGTAGAGCCGGTTTACATTCTGTTGTACCATCTTACTGGCTGTCTTGCCCGGTATATTGGCAAGGCCGGTAGAGCCTATTTACATTCTGTTGTACCATCTTACTGGCTGCCTTGCCCGGTGTATTGGCAAGGCCGGTAGAGCCTATACTGCTGTATCTCGCTACTACTGTTTGCACCCAGTTTGTGTAATTGACATATGTGTATGTACTAGACCCATGAGGGTTCCCATTAAACTTTTCAATAAAGTTTGATTTTTATCTTACTCTGTGTCTGAGAGTCATAACAAACCGTGACACACTGGCATCATAAATACCTCTAAAGCCTCAGAGGAAGAGTGCAATTTACCATTGACTGATCAAAGTATCTGGATCTGGGATGAGTTCTCTTATCTGATTTCCATTCTAAACAATGCAATGTGTACTTGTATTTAAGAGAGATGTTTTCATATTTATCTGTATAACATGCCTGAGGAAGAGACCTAAGGTCTTAAAAGCTTGCATTCTAAATCTGCTTAATTAGCCAGTAAAGGGATCAACAACTATATTTGCCTCATTTGCCTTATTTGGCTAACACGGTACCAACTCTCATCAGTTACTATACACTTGTGCACTCATTCATTCTCTTTTTCTCGTCATTGGGCCTGGGAGCACAGATGGCTGCAGTATTGTTGGTATTTTATCCAACTCCATGCTGTCACTGCAGTGTTGGTTCATTGTGGGTGTATATTGG
This sequence comes from Rhinophrynus dorsalis, assembly GCA_037306005.1. Classification (NCBI taxonomy): domain Eukaryota; kingdom Metazoa; phylum Chordata; class Amphibia; order Anura; family Rhinophrynidae; genus Rhinophrynus; species Rhinophrynus dorsalis. Next base: position 114,901,558 of record CM074722.1, read on the forward strand.
GTTAGGGTGCTTTAGGGGTCTTATTTCTGCTCCCCCCGCTATGGTATTTGTTTTTTCATTCCTGCAGGTGTCCACAGGGTTTATTTTTATTTTAGATTGATTTTATGAAATTGTTCCTTTAAGAAACGGAGCCCATCAGCAACCATCTTTGCTCCATTGACTTCTATGGAAGAAACTTATTTGGGACATATCTCTGCAACCGTTTGGGCAGAGAGTCAGATAGTGTTCTGTCTTCTTGTCTCCTCATGCTTTATCATCCTGCCTATTTTCTGAGTGTCCACATAGTACACCATGACCAGCAGCCAGAGTAACAGGCATTGCTAGGCAAAAAGCAATGGAGTAGACTACAGTTCCCATAATGCCTCATTTCCCGGGCTTTCTTCCGATTGGCTGGCACAATTTCTGTTGACCCTCTTCTACCTTGCTTATCCTACACAGAGGCTGATTTTCCTTGATACTGTAAATTATCTGGTATAATGCACACAATTTTTCACCTTAGGTGGGTTGTGTAGCTTACATGAGAGTAAAAAATAAACATAAAAAAACGGTCTGCTCCCCTCCTCCCTCTTTCGCCTAAATATGCTGCCACCTTACCTTCCTCTACTTAAAGATATGGTAGTGCCCTTTGAGGAATACTACAGTAGTGCTCTATGGGGACCTTCAGGTCCTCAAAAGGCACTTCCATCATCTTTAATTAACAGGTGCTTACGGGGCAGTGAGGGAAGTGGGTGATATATGCAAGCATGCTGCCTGCTTCACAGATGCCCTGGCGGCCTCCAGAGTTGGTGAGTAGAGGAAGATGACCGCATATTTAGATGGAGGAAGGGCAGAAAAAATATATTTTTTTTGGATAAATGGAGGAAAAACAAGGGTGTAGATTATATATAAGCATTCTTGTTTTCCCCTAAAATCTTTGTAATTTGCAGCTGCTTATTATATAGAGATGCGTATTGTACATGAGATTTTACGGTAAGTACTTTTAGGCCTTTCTGGGGACTTTGCTTTAAACTGGAGACATTTCATCTAGTTCAACTAGGGTTAGACATTCTCTCCAGGACATGTCTGACTCTAAGGGTCATGTGGGGGAATCAAAGTCTAAGGATTCATGGGCTTCCAAGGGAATATTCTGGTCTCTTTGCCCTTCCTGTTCTGTGGCACCTACCACACCTGTAGGCCCTTCCAGCACTGAACAAGAGCCTGCGTGGATTAAAACATTGCTTTCCTCAGTGGCATTTATCCCTTCTTCAGTACAGCAATACTTCTTTCCTGCCTTAAGTTATTGGGATATCCTCTGAGGAATTAGACTCGGAGGACAATGATGACATGGACTCTTCTGTCTCTTGTGCAGATTCCTATGAAGTTGATTTGGTCCCTGCTTTTGAGGGGCTCATCAAGGCTGTAATGGAGATCCTTTAGATCTCTGTTGCCACAGATGGGTTTTCGTCTCCATAGGTGCAAGAAAGCTTCTTCTGTAGCCCCCCCCCCAACACTCTTGCTCAGATCCTTATGGATGAGTGGAAGACTCCAGATAAGAAACTTTTGTTTAAAGGGACAGTAATGTCCCAAAACATTTTTTTACAGTTATGTAGAGTTTAAAATATTAATCAAATCGCTCCAAACCATATCTCTCAAACCACTATGGTTTGAGAGATATAGGGATTCAAAGTTCCCCTCTCCCTTCCCTTCTCCTGATGTCAGCTGTAAGGCTGACCGCAAGAGAATCGAGTCATACGACTCAAGGTAGCTCTGCAGCAGAGCCCGAATCGCGTTACTTAAAAATAATTCATTAATTCTAAAGGTCTAAAAAGTGTGCCTGGTTTGAAAGCACACTTTGTAGATCTTTTAAATGAATTAATTCTTTTTAAGTACCACGATTTCAGCTTTCCTGCAGAGTCACCTGCTGGTCCCCAGACCGGCATCTCCTGCTGTCAGCTAGATGCTGACATCAGGAGAAGGGGAGGGAGGGGAGATCTTTGAATCCCTATATCTCTCAAACCATAGCGGTTTGAGAGATAGGGTTTGGAGTGATTTGATTAATATTTTAAGCTCTACATAAATGTAAAACATTTTTGGGACATTACTGTCCCTTTAATAAACTCTTCTCAATGCTATACCCTTTACAGCTGAGGCACTGACACAGTGGGCTTCTCCCTCTGCTGTGGACCCCCTATCTCATGCTTGTAGAAGAACATTGTCCTTCCCTTGTGGATGCCGCAGGGCTTAAGGGTCAGGCCAATACACAGCTTGATTCTATACTCAAGGTCAACTTTGTGGCCACAGGGGCACCTCAGTCTGGGCCAGCAGGGCTATTGCCTTGTAGGGAGAGCAACTAACTGAAGCTATGCTTGCTGATGTCCCTATGGAGGACATGCTGATTTTCATGGCCAACATCATGGAAACAAATGCTTACATTACTGCAGTTCTGTTTAATGCAGCCAGATTTTGAGGAAAGTCCTCAGGTTTCTCTGTTTCTGTGAGCCGCATCCTGTGGCTCAAGGTTTGGTCTACAAACAATCTTCTAAGAAGTCACTTGTGTCCTTGCCTTTTCAAGGTACGGCCCTACTGGTGGAAAGAGTATCCTGTTGCCCTAGATTTCCACCAAGCGGTCCACATGGATTTCATTGCCCCCACCACCACCAGTCTGGTGTGCACAGGGGTGCAGACCATCTGGCTTTTTTTTTTTGGGCATTGGTAACAGACCAATGGGTTTTTCTGGTCGTATCAGAAAGGTAGCTCATAGATTTCAGATCCCTTTTCCATGTCACTTGTTATCATCAAAGGCTCTGTGAAACCCAGAAAATGCACGGCTCTTCCTTGAAGCAGTACACACTCTGCTGGAAAAACAGGTTCTGGTGCAGGTCCCAGCCCAAGAGTGCTTTTGAAGTTTTTATTACAACCTTTTTGTGGTTCTCAAAAAGGACGGTGGCTGCCATGCTATCCTGGACCTGAAAAGTCTCAACATATACGTGGTTGCTACGAGCTTCAAGATGGAATCTTTAGGTTCTTCCATTGTAGCGCAGTGTCTGGGAGTTTGTAGCCTCCCTGGATCTACAGGATGCAAATCTGCATGTCCTCCCAGATTACCAATGCTACCTGCGTCTTGCTTTTGGGTTCATTCATTATCAGTTCACGCATCTGCTTTTTGGTCAGGCTTCAGAACCCAGAATCTTCACAGTGGAAGCGTACATCCATGCCCAAGGCATTTCTCTGACCCCACATTTGGACAATCGATCAATGTGCCTTCAGAAGACGGCTCTCTGTATCCTGGAGTATCACGGCTGGATTCTCAATTTTAATAAATCCTTTCCCATTCTATCCCAAGTTTTGGTGTTTCTGTGCATGAGATTCGACACCCTCCAAGGGAAGGTGTTCCTCACGGAGAAGATTCAGCTTTTGTTCCACTATTTATCACTGGCACTAGAGTAGTGTTGGCTACAAACAGTGACTGCTACAATCAGGGACTACATGACAGTGCTAGGTCAACTGGTTTCTGCTTTGGAGGCAGTGCAGTTTATCTTTCATTGGTCCCAGGTGCTCTGGGGTACCCCCTTGAGAGTTCAGTTGGACAACTACACAGCAGTGGCATACATCAACCGGCAAGGTGGAACTTGCAGTAAAATAGTATGGAGAGAAATTAATCTCCTCACTTGGGTGGAAGCTCACATTGCAGCCATCTCAGCCATACACATTCCAGGAGTGGAAAACTTACTAGCAGACTTTCCAAGACGTAGATCTATTCGGAGGCATTCTACCTGATAGTTCAACACTGGGGAGTCCCAGCAATAGATCTGATGGCAACCAGGGAGAACAGGAAGGTACCAGTGTTCTGTACTCTGGATCCTCTGGCCTTCACGATGGATGCCAAATCCATTCCATGGAGTTTCCACCTGTCCTACCTTTTCCCCTGATTCCTCTCATCCCCAGGGTGATTTGGAAGATTAGTATGATGAAGGCAATGATCATCTTAATTGCTCAATTCTGGCCCAGGAGGGCATGGTTCGCAGAGTTTGTCGCAGAGCTGTCCATTTAGGAACCAATCTTCCTGCTGCCCAGATCAGATCTGTTGCTTCAGCGGGCCTTGTGGTGCAAGGACGTGGAGAGATTGGCTTTGACGGCATGGCTCTTAAGGCCTCCATTCTGAAACAGAAAAGGTTTCTCCGATGAGGTCATCTCCACTATGCGCCGGGCTTCTAAGCTGATCTCCTCTAAGGGTCTGGTCCATTTTTCACCGGTGGTGTGTTCACAGGTTTTTGACCTTCTCAAGGGCCTTCTCTTGAGCTTGAGGTGCATAAATCTGCACTCTGTTCTCTTTCAGAGCAGTATTTCCATTATTCAGATGTGAATACCTTTCTACAGGGAGTGGGATCTCAATTTGAGTCTCTGGCCTCCACCTCCTTACGTTTAACTGAAGATGGCTTTTTCTGCTGGTAGTTCTCTCTATCTGAAGGGTAGGTGAGTTGTAAGCTCTGTCTTATAAACCCACATTACTGTTATTTCACCAGGATAAGGCACTACTTCATACCTCTCAATCAGGAGATAGTTCTGCCTTCGTTTTGTGCTGACCCTTCACACGCGCATGAGATGTATCTCCATTTGCTGGATGTGGTGCATTACCTCAAAGTCTGTGTACACTGTTCTCAGCCTTTCCATGATACTGACTCCCTTTTTGTCATATCTGAGGTTCCTAAGGCAGGTCAGGCTGCATCCAAGATCACCATTGCCTCTTGGGTCAAGGTGACCATACATCAGGCATATGAGATCAGGAAGAAGCCAGTTCCATTCAAGATCACAGCACACTCCATCAGATCTGTGGGTGCTTCTTAGACCTACATTAACAAGGCCTCAGCTGAACAGCTGTGCAAGGCTGCAACTTGTTCCTCCTTTCATACTTTCACCAAACACTACAGTGTCAATATCTTGGCCTTGTCTGAGGCCAGCTTTTGCCAGAAAGTCCTTCAGGCAGTCTTACCTTTTTAGGGATCTCTCTCTCTCTTTTCTCTACCGCCAGTTGTCATTCAGTAAGTTTGGAGCCCAGTTGGGTATTTTTGATGTGCTGTGCAAGTTCAGTGTCTGTTGACACCTACATTTATTCAGATCCATATTGGTCCTAGGGAACTCTGGTATCATGGGGATGTGTGGACGGTCTTTTCTCCTTGCCCTCCCCGGAATCTTGGAATGCTTTTTTTTATAATCCCACGGTACCTGTGTGCCATATTGGATATAAGAGAACTTTGGATTTTGGTGTCCTTACCTGTTAAATCCTTTTCTCTTTAGTCCATATGGATCACAGGTCTCCCAGCCAGAGAAACCCCTCACTTGCATTGTATTCCCCGGGCAGAGGAGTCCTCTTAGAGTCCCAGGAGATTTTTTCTTCTTACCGACTTAATTCTTCTGCTGTGGCTATTGTCAGATGAATTCTGGAAGTAGGTGGGAAGTTAAGTTGGAGGAAGAGGAGAGAGTCTACATCCCAAAGACCCTGCCTGTTGTGATGTGCCCTGCCCTCCAGGAGGAGGGACTAAAACCCCATGGTTTTAACAGGTAAGAACACTATTTTCCTCTGCTGAATGTAAAGGATGTACATTTGTATAACAAACCAAGATCAACAGAAGTCACTGGTTTGCAGTTACCAATGGGAAATTAAATCTAAATGCAAAAATAGCAATATTTTTCATCTAACATGCCAAACTCAAAGTTTTAAGGGGATTTGTCAAGATATATAGCATTTTAAACTGAAAAGTGGAAAATCCTTTCATATTCCTCAGTTAGTTATAGATTTTGTCACAACTGACTAGTTTACATGCATTAACCACAACAAACTGAAGTGGGTTTTGATATCTGCCCCAGGGGACAGTGACTTGGTACGCAAACGGATGGGGTCGGAGTCTTCATACACCCGCAGCAAGAAAAGCCTTTTGGACACACAGGCCACTTATGACAAGTCTACCTCGTCCTCTGGATATTCCTCAGAGGAAGATTATATGGGTAAGCCATTTCTGCCTGGGACTGGCAAGGAAAAAAGGGTTTCCTATGATGAGAATTTATTATATATATATATATATATATATATATATATATATATATATATATAATATACATACATACACACACACACAGTACTGTGCAAAAATTTTGGGCAGAGGTGAAAGAATGCTGTAAAGTAAGAATGCTTTCAAAAATAAACATATTAATAGTTTATATTTATCAATTTAAAAAAATGCATCAGTCAAATCAAGATTTTGTGTGACCACTCTTTGCCTTTAAAACAGCATCAGTTCTTCTAGGTACACTTGCACAGTGTTTTGAGGAACTTGGCAGGTAGGTTGTTCCAGACATCTTGGAGAACTAACCACAATTCCTCTATGGATTTAGGCAGCATCTGTTGCTTGTAATCCCAGGCAGACTCAATTATGTTGAGATCAGGGCTCTGTGGGGGCCATACCATCACTTCCAGGACTCCTTGTTCTTTTTCTACTTTGAAAATAGTTCTTAACTACTTTGGCTGTATGTTTGGGGTTATTGTCATGCTGCAGAATAAATTTGGGGCCAATCAGATGTCTCCCTGATGGTATTGCATGATGGATAAGAATCTGCCTGTAATTCTCAGCATTGAGGAGTCCATTAATTCTGACCAAATCCCTAACTCCATTTGCAGAAGTGCAGCCCCAAACTTGCAAGGAACCTCCATGGTTCACTGTTGCCATCAGACACTAATTCTTATACCGCTCTCCAGCCCTTCGGCGAACAAACTAGCTTCTGCTACAGCCAAATATTTAAAATTTTGACTCATCAGTCCAGAGCACCTGCTGCCATTTTTCTGCACTCCAGTTCCTGTGATTTTGTGCATAGTTGAGTTGCTTGACTTACGATCGGTTGCCGGTCTCACCACCTCCGTTAAAGGTATAGTAATACTTCAAAATTAATCATGTAGCCCATAAAAATCCAAATTCAGTCAGCCCTGCAGCATCTCTCAAACCTGTATGGTTTTGAGAGATAGCCACTTTCAAAGTTCCCACTCCCCTGACGTCAGCGTTCTAGCTGACTACAGGGGAATCCGGGACCGGTGGAGGCTCTGCCGCAGATCCGAGATCGCGTTATAGAAACGTAAATCCTTCACTGCAACGGTCATCTACGTGTGCTTGGTTTGCAAGCACACATAGAAGACAGTTTCAGTGAAGGATTTCTGTTTCTATAATACAATCTCAGCTCTGCTGCAGTCACAGCTTGTTCAGGGACAGGATTCCCCTGCAGTCAGCTAGAGCGATGACGTCAGGTTAGTGGGAATTTTGAAAGCCGCTATCTCTCACACCATACAGTGTTGAGAGATGCCGCAGGGCTCATTGAATTTGGATTTTTAAGGGCTACATGATTAATTAAAGTTAATTTGAAGTATTACTATCCCATTAACGGAGGTGGTGAGACCGGCAACCGATTGTAAGAACCAAGCAGCTTATATGGCTGTTTCTGTTCATAAGCACTGAAGCAGAGTGTTATAAGTGAGTGATATATTATACTGTTTTTGTTTCATTAATACTTTGTGTGATAAAGCGCTATCGGTGCCCCTTTTGTTGTTTGTTTTTTCTACATGGAGTGAGGGTAAGCGGCCGGATGAATTGAGTCTGGAAAGAAGCTAAAGAGATATGGCTTGATTCTATCCCAAGTGTGAAAGCTGGTTTGCATATAAGTGTGATTCCTGCATATCCCCTTGTGAGTATCGGTTCACTTGGTGATGGTGTGGGGATCATTAGATTTTATTTACAATATTGCACAAAGAAACACCTCTGTTTTTCTATTTTTCTTCATTAGCACCTGTTTGGTATACTTGTTTAATCATACACCTGACTATATGCCTACAAAATCCCTGCCTTTGTGCAAGTGTACCTAGAAGAATTGATGCTGTTTTGAAGGCAAAGGGCGGTCACACCAAATATTGATTTGATGTAGATTTTTCTTCTGTTAACTCACTATTAATTTTGTTAATAAATATAAACTATTAACCCTTTGAGTGCCAGAGGGGTATGCAACGCATTGCTCTGCAATCCGTCGCTTGCCCCTCTGGCATTCAACGGGTTAACTTGTCTATTTTGACTTTACGCAATTTTTTCACACCTGCCTAAAACTTTTGCACAGTACATATATGTGTGTGTGTGTATGTATGTGTGTATATATATATATATATATATATATATATATATATATATATATATATATATATATAATATTCACAACCACAGGTGGAAGCACTCACGCTTACAGATGATAATTGCCCGGGTGCTTGAACTTCACAGCAAAAATACAAAGTATACAAGCAAAATAAGAACGCACTCACGGGACTTATATCATAGGTCAAATAGTGAAAATGTTTTATTTGATCGACGTTTCGGCTGCGTACGAGCAGCCTTTCTCAAGATAACACACAAGTGAAAAGTGAGTCCTTTAAAAGCCTTGTGTACAGTTTTGGCGCCAACACCGGCGCTGTTAACGCCGGCGTGACGTGTTACACTAAACAAAAAATTATTATAATTAATTAAAAATCATAAATTGATCATGTGCCATGGCATAAAAATTCCACCTAAACCCCGTACAAACTAACGGCAGATTAATTTGAATATACTTGGTCAACAGAATGGATGATGATTACCCAATCGGGGTCATAGATCAAAAGACCCTTAACCCTCCTACAACAGCATCATCCACCCACTTAACATTATCAATAAGGGGCTCAAAAAGAGTTAATGAATTGTTCATATTATCACAATATACTATGGGTAATTCATCTCAGTAGTGAGTTCACATTCTTATCATATAGTCTGCTGTATCCTTAAATCTCCGGCACAGCATGCGAAACTAGTTCAACATCAAACACCTCAATGTATACATAAGTATGGGGTCAGACCAATAGTTAGTTAAATATAGAAACCATTCTTATAATATTAAGTAGATGGATTTAAAAATTCTTCAAAATGAAAAAAAGTGAAGACGTCCTGTCTTGACCTCCCATACTCTATCACATTGAATAATACGAACAAGGAGCGTTTACATCCTGAACTGTGAAACTGTTTCAATAAGATTGTATCAGATTACATTTTACTTTGTATCCAAAACTTGCAAATGTTCTCAATATATAGTACTGTGTATAAGTCACTAAAGCAACACTAAAGATTCTATGTCTCCATACATCAGTTATTAGAACTGACTGTTTTCAATTGTCAGTCCAGACACTGTCATCATTATACCATAAAGTCAATTAAAGAAAAACAATTAGCCCCTTATCGTATCCTTATGCACCCAGTATTGTTTTGTCAGAAATCATGCAAAGCATGATCAACACGATTAGAATACGTTCCAGATGCTATTCACTTAATCATTTGATTCTTAATGGCTTCCCAATAACATCCAGGTGACAACAAAGAATATGAAGCAAATGCTTGCTACAACGTACGCTCCGGCCTATTACGAGTGCTATAGATAAACTTTGCTGCGCATTCTGGCTCCAAGAACACATTTTATATCTTCCAGTAATGGATCTTCTCCTGTAATTATAGAGAGACCACTAGTGTTTCGGCCTATTGTGAATGCTAGTAGCCAGTATTCCTGTGCACTCTGGCTCCAGAACGACTTAGTTATATATATTAATAAGAGATATTCAAAATGGAATCCATCTTTAGAGGGCACCCTCACTCTATAATATACTGGATAAAGAACTCCAGCTGGTGGGTTAAGCCCCCAATTATGAATGATTCCACTATGTCAAATCAGTGGAGACTGTTCATTGGGTTGCCTTCAAACATAGTGATTTTTTTGATGATAAGTAAATCTGAATCAAATAAAAACAACTCAATAAAAAGGTGCATAAGAGAGAACCTCATTCAATCCTTTTGGGGCTAAGGTTTCCAAGGTGTGAATCCAAAACACCTCCCTTTGCAACAAGCGATTGGCTCTATTTCCTCCTCTCTTTGATGGTGGTATATGATCTATCAAAATCTTTCTAAGAGAAGATATAGAGTGTTTATATGTTAAAAAATGTTTTGCCACAGGTTTGTCTGAAGATCCTTTCTGAAGGGCTTGTCGAATAGAAGAACGGTGATTGGCCATCCGTTCACGAAACGTTGTTTCAGTTTTTCCCACATAATATTTACCGCAGGGACACATCAGAATATAGATCACATGATCTGACGTGCAGGTTAACCGGAATCTGATTTTGAAGGACTTGTTATTATGTGGATGTTTAAAGATCGTAGTCGATACCATGCTATTGCATGTTGTACAGTTACTACACCGGACACATCCCACCGGTGTTTTATTTCTTGTAAGCCAATTACTATTCTTCTGTGGTGCAATCAATTTAACATTGAGATCAGGTCTCATTAAGTGGTCTCTTAAAGTCATTCCTCTTTTATATGCAATTCGTGGAGGAGGCATATTTACAAAGGGTAAATTTTGATCAGTTGCTAAAATGTCCCAGTGTTTGGATACTTTACTAGAAAAGACTTCACATCCTGGAAAATACTCCATGGAAAATACCAGTCTGTCAGATTCAGATTTCTGGGCTGGCTTTAGTAATTGTTGTTGAGTCCACTGTTGACTTCGGGCTAATTCACTGTTCAGCAACGAATTCTTATATCCCCTTCTCAAAAATTTGTTTTTTGCTTGCAGCAATTGCTCAGATGCTTTAATAGGGTCATCGTTATTGCGGATTACTCTTACAAATTGAGAATAGGGAATGCTCTTTTTCAAAGATGGTGCATGGCAACTGTTAGCGTGTAAAATTGTATTTCGATCAGTAGATTTAGTAAATAGGGTCGTACCCAAAGTCAGCTCATGTTTGTAGACTTTGACATCCAAAAAATCAACAGAACAGGTGCTGTAGGTGTACTTAAACCGAATCGTTGTAGGTAACGTGTTCAAAAAAGAAACCCACTCTATGAGATTATCAACACTGCCCCTCCATATTAAAAATAGGTCATCAATATACCTTCTGTAAAACAGCAAATTGGGATGAATTATATATTTTCTTTCATATTGTGACATAAAGAGATTGGCATATGTCGGGGCAACATTGGATCCCATAGAGGTGCCAGCCACCTGTAAGTAGAAAGTGTTCTCGAATCTGAAGAAATTCTTAGTTAATGTGATGCGTAACAGATCACAGAGAAATTCAGTGGGATATCCATAATCATGCATAGATGACACTAAGGATTGTCGAACAGCCTCCACCCCGTCTAGATGTGGAATGACGGTGTAGAGGCTGTCGACATCCATAGTAACCAATAAATCAGTACCACTGATGTTGGTTAAAGATTGTATAGATAAAATAAAATCAGTGGTGTCCTTAAGATAAGAAGGCATCGCTCTCACAAGTGGCTGGAGAACAGAATCCAGAAAAGTAGCAATATTCTGTAACAGAGAACCCCTTGCTGAAATAATGGGGCGACCAGGGGGATTTGTTAAATTTTTATGTATTTTCGGAAGACAATAAATTATTGGACAAATTGGATATTGTACTGTCAGATATTGTCTAAGAGTATCCGTAATCCAACCTCTTGTGTGGGCGTTATTTAGAATAGTGTCAATGAACAATTTATAAGGACCAGTTGGATCCGTAGTCAAGATCTGATAGGTATGGTTATCCTGTAATTGCCTCAGGACTTCATCTCTGTAATCCTGGGCATCCAAAACCACCACAGCGCCTCCCTTGTCCGCAGGTCTGATCACCACCGAATAATCCTTTTTTAAGGATTCCAAAGCCAATCGTTCTGTTTTAGACAGATTACAACTTGTTCTGTTAGCTGAACATTTCTTCTGTTCCTCTATTAATTTATTGGAAAATGTTTTGATTAGTGGATCAATATTCGGTGGGTCAAATCTGCTTTTAGGACGGAGAGTGGCCGGTCGTTCAGATTGATGATGTTTAAAATAATTTCTAAGATTCAATTTTCTTTGAAATTTTTGAATGTCAATCAAAAGATTGAATGATTTAAATTTATTGGTAGGGATAAATGACAGACCTTTACTAAGGAGAGATGTTTCTGCTGGTGTAAGTGGTCTATTACTTAGGTTGAAAACGACACTTTCGGTATTATCGGAGGTCTCCCTATGTCTCTGCCCCCTACCGCCCCTCCTGGGATGTGGTCTGTGTCGTTTGACGTAGTTTTCTTGTTTGCTGATCTGGTACGTATGCCTAAAAAAGGGGGATCTGCCTCAGAAACCGAAATTGTGTCAACCGCCAAAATTTGTGATGAAGAGGCTACAACTTCTGAATCTGACTGGGAAGAATTGCCGGAACTATTATCAACTGTTGTTAAATTTTTTGGTTTAGTAATCCTACGTCGTGCTCTCCTTTGAAAGGTTGCACGGTCCTTTTGACCTGAGAGCCAATAATAGACTCTATTATCTTTATAATCCTCCTGCACTTTAGTTAGTTTGGAGTTTTTAAAGTTGATAAGTTCCTGTTTATATTTAGTAATAGCTGTATTCAATTTGTTGTACCAGTCAGATGCAGAATCCGCCTCTAAAGTTTGTTTATGCAGTGTTTCAAAATTCAACAAATCAAGCCTGACCTGTTTTAAGATTTTACCAACCTCTTCAACTACCAGCACTAGCAAATCAAAAGAACATTTGTTCAAAATACCGCACCAACGTTTACAGAAGTCAGGATTAGTCCTGCCAATGGTAGGAACATTCTTAATCCTGAATCCCCTGGGCAATTGGTTACTGCGGTGATAGTTGGAAAGATATAAACCATGGAGATATAAATCAGTTTCTCGCTTCTTTAATTTGAGTAACTGATGGTATAAATTAGTAGGAGACTCACCTCCAATAATGTCTTCAGGAGAAGCCGCAAAAAGGATGCCCTCTATTTGTTCGGTAGAAAATTGTATCCTATTGATATCCGCTGTAGCTTGTGAATGCAGATTTAATCCATCTTCCATCGTGCACTTCTTGTGATCACCCAGTGCAGTAAAGTGTAAAGTGCTGAACCAAGGCTTGAGAAAGGAACTTGTCAATTCGAAGAAATTATTATAATCCAATAGATAATGCGGGTGCAATCCTAATATCTTGCCAGGATAGATATATAATATTCACAACCACAGGTGGAAGCACTCACGCTTACAGATGATAATTGCCCGGGTGCTTGAACTTCACAGCAAAAATACAAAGTATACAAGCAAAATAAGAACGCACTCACGGGACTTATATCATATTCTCCTGAAGACATTATTGGAGGTGAGTCTCCTACTAATTTATACCATCAGTTACTCAAATTAAAGAAGCGAGAAACTGATTTATATCTCCATGGTTTATATCTTTCCAACTATCACCGCAGTAACCAATTGCCCAGGGGATTCAGGATTAAGAATGTTCCTACCATTGGCAGGACTAATCCTGACTTCTGTAAACGTTGGTGCGGTATTTTGAACAAATGTTCTTTTGATTTGCTAGTGCTGGTAGTTGAAGAGGTTGGTAAAATCTTAAAACAGGTCAGGCTTGATTTGTTGAATTTTGAAACACTGCATAAACAAACTTTAGAGGCGGATTCTGCATCTGACTGGTACAACAAATTGAATACAGCTATTACTAAATATAAACAGGAACTTATCAACTTTAAAAACTCCAAACTAACTAAAGTGCAGGAGGATTATAAAGATAATAGAGTCTATTATTGGCTCTCAGGTCAAAAGGACCGTGCAACCTTTCAAAGGAGAGCACGACGTAGGATTACTAAACCAAAAAATTTAACAACAGTTGATAATAGTTCCGGCAATTCTTCCCAGTCAGATTCAGAAGTTGTAGCCTCTTCATCACAAATTTTGGCGGTTGACACAATTTCGGTTTCTGAGGCAGATCCCCCTTTTTTAGGCATACGTACCAGATCAGCAAACAAGAAAACTACGTCAAACGACACAGACCACATCCCAGGAGGGGCGGTAGGGGGCAGAGACATAGGGAGACCTCCGATAATACCGAAAGTGTCGTTTTCAACCTAAGTAATAGACCACTTACACCAGCAGAAACATCTCTCCTTAGTAAAGGTCTGTCATTTATCCCTACCAATAAATTTAAATCATTCAATCTTTTGATTGACATTCAAAAATTTCAAAGAAAATTGAATCTTAGAAATTATTTTAAACATCATCAATCTGAACGACCGGCCACTCTCCGTCCTAAAAGCAGATTTGACCCACCGAATATTGATCCACTAATCAAAACATTTTCCAATAAATTAATAGAGGAACAGAAGAAATGTTCAGCTAACAGAACAAGTTGTAATCTGTCTAAAACAGAACGATTGGCTTTGGAATCCTTAAAAAAGGATTATTCGGTGGTGATCAGACCTGCGGACAAGGGAGGCGCTGTGGTGGTTTTGGATGCCCAGGATTACAGAGATGAAGTCCTGAGGCAATTACAGGATAACCATACCTATCAGATCTTGACTACGGATCCAACTGGTCCTTATAAATTGTTCATTGACACTATTCTAAATAACGCCCACACAAGAGGTTGGATTACGGATACTCTTAGACAATATCTGACAGTACAATATCCAATTTGTCCAATAATTTATTGTCTTCCGAAAATACATAAAAATTTAACAAATCCCCCTGGTCGCCCCATTATTTCAGCAAGGGGTTCTCTGTTACAGAATATTGCTACTTTTCTGGATTCTGTTCTCCAGCCACTTGTGAGAGCGATGCCTTCTTATCTTAAGGACACCACTGATTTTATTTTATCTATACAATCTTTAACCAACATCAGTGGTACTGATTTATTGGTTACTATGGATGTCGACAGCCTCTACACCGTCATTCCACATCTAGACGGGGTGGAGGCTGTTCGACAATCCTTAGTGTCATCTATGCATGATTATGGATATCCCACTGAATTTCTCTGTGATCTGTTACGCATCACATTAACTAAGAATTTCTTCAGATTCGAGAACACTTTCTACTTACAGGTGGCTGGCACCTCTATGGGATCCAATGTTGCCCCGACATATGCCAATCTCTTTATGTCACAATATGAAAGAAAATATATAATTCATCCCAATTTGCTGTTTTACAGAAGGTATATTGATGACCTATTTTTAATATGGAGGGGCAGTGTTGATAATCTCATAGAGTGGGTTTCTTTTTTGAACACGTTACCTACAACGATTCGGTTTAAGTACACCTACAGCACCTGTTCTGTTGATTTTTTGGATGTCAAAGTCTACAAACATGAGCTGACTTTGGGTACGACCCTATTTACTAAATCTACTGATCGAAATACAATTTTACACGCTAACAGTTGCCATGCACCATCTTTGAAAAAGAGCATTCCCTATTCTCAATTTGTAAGAGTAATCCGCAATAACGATGACCCTATTAAAGCATCTGAGCAATTGCTGCAAGCAAAAAACAAATTTTTGAGAAGGGGATATAAGAATTCGTTGCTGAACAGTGAATTAGCCCGAAGTCAACAGTGGACTCAACAACAATTACTAAAGCCAGCCCAGAAATCTGAATCTGACAGACTGGTATTTTCCATGGAGTATTTTCCAGGATGTGAAGTCTTTTCTAGTAAAGTATCCAAACACTGGGACATTTTAGCAACTGATCAAAATTTACCCTTTGTAAATATGCCTCCTCCACGAATTGCATATAAAAGAGGAATGACTTTAAGAGACCACTTAATGAGACCTGATCTCAATGTTAAATTGATTGCACCACAGAAGAATAGTAATTGGCTTACAAGAAATAAAACACCGGTGGGATGTGTCCGGTGTAGTAACTGTACAACATGCAATAGCATGGTATCGACTACGATCTTTAAACATCCACATAATAACAAGTCCTTCAAAATCAGATTCCGGTTAACCTGCACGTCAGATCATGTGATCTATATTCTGATGTGTCCCTGCGGTAAATATTATGTGGGAAAAACTGAAACAACGTTTCGTGAACGGATGGCCAATCACCGTTCTTCTATTCGACAAGCCCTTCAGAAAGGATCTTCAGACAAACCTGTGGCAAAACATTTTTTAACATATAAACACTCTATATCTTCTCTTAGAACGATTTTGATAGATCATATACCACCATCAAAGAGAGGAGGAAATAGAGCCAATCGCTTGTTGCAAAGGGAGGTGTTTTGGATTCACACCTTGGAAACCTTAGCCCCAAAAGGATTGAATGAGGTTCTCTCTTATGCACCTTTTTATTGAGTTGTTTTTATTTGATTCAGATTTACTTATCATCAAAAAAATCACTATGTTTGAAGGCAACCCAATGAACAGTCTCCACTGATTTGACATAGTGGAATCATTCATAATTGGGGGCTTAACCCACCAGCTGGAGTTCTTTATCCAGTATATTATAGAGTGAGGGTGCCCTCTAAAGATGGATTCCATTTTGAATATCTCTTATTAATATATATAACTAAGTCGTTCTGGAGCCAGAGTGCACAGGAATACTGGCTACTAGCATTCACAATAGGCCGAAACACTAGTGGTCTCTCTATAATTACAGGAGAAGATCCATTACTGGAAGATATAAAATGTGTTCTTGGAGCCAGAATGCGCAGCAAAGTTTATCTATAGCACTCGTAATAGGCCGGAGCGTACGTTGTAGCAAGCATTTGCTTCATATTCTTTGTTGTCACCTGGATGTTATTGGGAAGCCATTAAGAATCAAATGATTAAGTGAATAGCATCTGGAACGTATTCTAATCGTGTTGATCATGCTTTGCATGATTTCTGACAAAACAATACTGGGTGCATAAGGATACAATAAGGGGCTAATTGTTTTTCTTTAATTGACTTTATGGTATAATGATGACAGTGTCTGGACTGACAATTGAAAACAGTCAGTTCTAATAACTGATGTATGGAGACATAGAATCTTTAGTGTTGCTTTAGTGACTTATACACAGTACTATATATTGAGAACATTTGCAAGTTTTGGATACAAAGTAAAATGTAATCTGATACAATATTATTGAAACAGTTTCACAGTTCAGGATGTAAACGCTCCTTGTTCGTATTATTCAATGTGATAGAGTATGGGAGGTCAAGACAGGACGTCTTCACTTTTTTTCATTTTGAAGAATTTTTAAATCCATCTACTTAATATTATAAGAATGGTTTCTATATTTAACTAACTATTGGTCTGACCCCATACTTATGTATACATTGAGGTGTTTGATGTTGAACTAGTTTCGCATGCTGTGCCGGAGATTTAAGGATACAGCAGACTATATGATAAGAATGTGAACTCACTACTGAGATGAATTACCCATAGTATATTGTGATAATATGAACAATTCATTAACTCTTTTTGAGCCCCTTATTGATAATGTTAAGTGGGTGGATGATGCTGTTGTAGGAGGGTTAAGGGTCTTTTGATCTATGACCCCGATTGGGTAATCATCATCCATTCTGTTGACCAAGTATATTCAAATTAATCTGCCGTTAGTTTGTACGGGGTTTAGGTGGAATTTTTATGCCATGGCACATGATCAATTTATGATTTTTAATTAATTATAATAATTTTTTGTTTAGTGTAACACGTCACGCCGGCGTTAACAGCGCCGGTGTTGGCGCCAAAACTGTACACAAGGCTTTTAAAGGACTCACTTTTCACTTGTGTGTTATCTTGAGAAAGGCTGCTCGTACGCAGCCGAAACGTCGATCAAATAAAACATTTTCACTATTTGACCTATGATATAAGTCCCGTGAGTGCGTTCTTATTTTGCTTGTATACTTTATATATATATATATATATATATATATATATATATATATATAAATAAATCACTGGTCTTTTTGATACATGTAAAAAGTGGTAAAGGCTTTATGTAGTAGTTGCATAGAAGCTCTCAAATAGAACCTTTTTAAGAACGTCTAAGGCCCTTGTTGAGGTCCCAGTTATAGGAATTTTTTTTAGGATTCCTTTAAAACGGATGCATCACCTTATAAAAAGATGTTACCATCTGCTTAGTTAATTAAAGTTATTCTAGAAAAGCTGTGGTTTTTTACAAAAAATATAACTACTTATAAAGATATCCCCTCTTCTGTGCTGTGCACTTCTGCATTATGTGCACAGCACAGCTCTACAGCACACTGTATTTCTTCTCCCACCACCCTCACAGCTGCCCCAGGGAGCACGTTCATGCTTCCCTTCGGTGTGCTGTGAACGGCATCTAGCATTATAGCAAGCTGCGATTAGCATTATACTGAGGTTGCACGTTCATGCTTCTCTTCGGTGTGCTGTGAATGGCACCTAGCATTATAACAAGTTGCGATTAGCATTATACTGAGTTTCCTCAGGAAATATCTTTATAAGCAGTTTGATTTATTTTTTTTTTTTTGTATTTTTTTTTGTAAAAAAACCCCACAGCTTTCCTATAATAACTTTTATCAACAAAGCGGATGGTAACACCATTTTATAAGGTGATACATCCCCTTTAACTTGACTGGAATCCTTCATTAGGCCCTCTGATATTAATGCAAAAAGCAATCACAATGAGAGAGTGCCTTTTTCTTCCCCAAGTATATGTATTTGCTGATCCTACTTTCAGACCTGATTTTAGTTCTGACAGCTGACTTCATTCTTTTGAAAGTCATTAGCCATGAGAAAGGTAGTTACAGATCTTGATAGCTGGTTAGAGATAGATGTAAATAGTTCAAGATTCAGACAGGCGGTGCTGTTGCAATTTATTATGTTTCTCTTAAACCCTTTTTCCTTTATGAAACACAGGAGCAATGGGGTATAATTACAAAAAAAGCAGGTCATTTGATGCAGAGACTCCCTTATCTTTCTCCAGCTTTGTGCCCCACTCTGTTTTAATTGACCTCCCTCAAGAGTAAGAGCAAGCTGGAAGTGCTCTTAGTTTTTAGATTTTTTATGTTCTACCTAGACTGGATTTGGGGTTGTAGAATACCCATTAGGCAGGCTCACAGTAACTGCCTTCCCTGCGTTGGATTGCCTAGTTCATAGGTGTATTTTAGACCATTTCCCTGTGGAGGTTGTCTTTATTATAAGTGTGTTCCTCATGACTGAACATCAGAGGTTCTCCACTTTCTAATGGGATCCTGAAGAAAGAAGAATGGTGAGTTAAACATTTAAGTACTATGGTCCTGTTTTGCAGTGTCCCTTTTAGCTCTTGGCTTCCACTTGAAGCGGTGTTTCTGGCTTAATTGCACGCAATCATTTATTTTTAGCCTATGATATAAAGGTGGGTGGTGTTCTGAATTGGTCTTATTAACCTTTCAGGGTTTGTCTGGATTTTTCTGCTGTTCACTGACTTTATCCTTCTGTATGATGTAACCGTCTTTGTTGCATATGTGTTGTTTTTTTATGTTGCTATATATTTCTGTTATTTTTAAAATGTATTGTTTATTTTAGTTAAATTAAGAATGGGAGCATATCTCTGCACTTGTTTCACATACAATGGAGAGAGTGGGCTCAAATTAAATCGATGGCCATGCTATATTGCAATTGAACATGATTCATGCATTTAGGTCAAATGGGGCTTCCATGGGAATACTCTGGCACCCTATGTCCTTTTTGCACTATGGCCCCCACTACTCCCCTGGGGTCCTCCTCTGCTGAACAAGAGCCATTTGGATCAGAACTCTAATGTCCTCTGTTGGCTCCATTCCTTCCTCTATTCAAAGGGTTCTCCATTTTTGGTGCCCCATGTCCACTATTAGACATACTGATCCTCTCTTTAGGGCCACTTTCAGTAGGTTAGTGATTCTTCTGAAGAATAAGTAGATACAGATGGAGAAGACATAGATTCTTAATTTTTCTTTTGGGGCTCACCCTTGCCCCTTGGTGGACAGGCTCATCAGAGCGATGCTGGAGATCCTTCAGGTCACTTCCTAACCGGATATCTTCTAAAGGTGCAAGAAAAACTCCTCCATTTTCCTCCTAACCACACCTTCGATCTGGTTTTGCTGGAGGAATGGAAGATGCTAGAAGAGAGGCTCTTCCTTGATAACGTATTTTCAATTTATATCCTTTTTTCCACTGAGGCTTTAGTGCAGTAAGATTCCCCATCTGTGGTCAATCCTCCATAGCTCGCCTAGTCAAACATACAGATCAGCCATTGGCAGATGCTGCAGCCCTTAAGTACAGGCTTCTAAGTGCCTAGATTTTGTATTAAAAGTGAACTTTGCAGCCAATGGAGACCCATCTTTGCTATGGCATGGGTCACCAGAGAGGTAGTTCTCCCTGAACAACTTTCAAAGGCCTTGTATGGTGATGTTCTTAAAGAAGAACTTCTTGTTATGCTGGACAACATTATGCTGACATATCTAATTGAAGCAGCTTTTGATGCAGCCAGATTCCCAGCTAAGTCCTTAGCTGTATCTGCGGGCAAGCGTCTCTTTATTCCTGGCATTGATAAGGTCTTCAGTGATCCCACCCCAAAGCACAAGCAGGCTTGGCAGAATAAGAAGTCTCCTCAGAAGCCTAAGTCTGACAAGCCCACTTTCACATGATGTCACGGTTTATTATGACTCTCAGACACAAGTTTTAGGTAAAAAAATCAATTTTATTGAAATAATAAATGATAACTTAGGATGGCAATAACATACATAATATATATATACAGATTATAGCACAGACAGAAGGCAGACTCTACCGGTCCTGTCAATATACCGGACAGGACAGTCTTTAGGCTCTACCGGCCTTGCCAATACCGGGTAAGGCAACCTGCAGATGGAATAGCATAACGGTTTACCGGCCTTACCAAATTACCGGGCAAGGCAGCCTCAATAGATACACAATGTAGGCTCTACCGGCCCTGCCAATACCGGGTAAGGCAACCTCAGATGGAATGTGGCAAAAGGTTCTACCGGCCTTACCAATACCGGGCAGGGCAGCCCAGAGATAATAGCAGCAGTCAGATGGAACTGGCAAATTAGCAGAATCGTTAAGCAGCAAGGCTTTGGAGCAAACCAGCGTCCGCACGCTGGAAACAACACTGAATAGTATAGCCGTTAGGCTAGCGAGCAAACCAGTGACCGCACACTGGAGTAACAAGCGAGTAGTATAGCCGCAAGGCTTAGGAGCAAACCAGCGTCCGCACGCTGGGACCAACACAGATTAGTATAGCTGATAGGCTTTGGAGCAAACCAGTGACCGCACACTGGTGTAACAAGCGAGTTTGTATAGCCGCAAGGCTTAGGAGCAAACCAGCGTCCGCACGCTGGGACCAACACAGATTTGTATAGCTGAAAGGCTTTGGAGCAAACCAGTGACCGCACACTGGTGTAACAAGTGAGTTTGTATAGCCGCAAGGCTTAGGAGCAAACCAGCGTCCGCACGCTGGGACCAACACAGATTTGTATAGCTGATAGGCTTTGGAGCAAACCAGTGACCGCACACTGGTGTAACAAGCGAGTTTGTATAGCCGCAAGGCTTAGGAGCAAACCAGCGTCCGCACGCTGGGACCAACACAGATTTGTATAGCTGATAGGCTTTGGAGCAAACCAGTGACCGCACACTGGTGTAACAAGCGAGTTTGTATAGCCGCAAGGCTTGGGAGCAAACCAGCGTCCGCACGCTGGGACCAACACGGAATTGTAGCAATGTCACCAACGCGACCAGGCAGAAGGTCGCCAGGATACTGAAGACAGGTGATGAGATGACAGGAACCAGCAACGATCAGTCAGGTCAGAAAACAGCAGAGAAGTTCAGCAGGAACTGCAACACCAGAGACTAGGCCGGAACCAGGACTGGAAGTACTTCAGCATGCAGGAAACACTGGAACAGTAGAGATCAGGAACTCAGGAACACATGAGATCAGGAACTCAGGAACACTGGAACAGAGGCCCAGCTATCACTAGCATAGTGATAGCAAGAAGGTCAGAAACAACACGAAAGGGCACTCAAAGGGTGCCCAATCCAGGTTTAAATAGTCAATAAGAGGCGGGCTATCTGCAGACAGCCACTAGAAGCCCCCTACTGGTGACAGACAAGTAACTGCAGCCAATCACGGGCACCGTGATACATGACTAGCAGGATTCTAGTCCATCCCTGCCCATAGGGAGTTGTCTCCATCTTCTTCAAGATGCTTGTGATTCTTGCAATAGACCAGTGGGTTTTTCTGGTCATTTCCAAAGGGTATTGCATAGACTTCAAGTCCCTTTCATCTCACTGTTTTCTCTCCAGATTTGCTCTGAACCCATACTGAGCGCTTTTCTTCATAGACGGATGAAAAAAAAAATGGGTTTTGGTTCTAGTCCCTGCCCAGAAGTTTTTCAGAATTTTTTGCCAATCTTTTAGTGGTCCCCCAAAACTATGTCCTATTCTTGTTCCCAAATATCTCAACAGTTATGTGGAAGCCACATGATTCAAGATTGAACCTCTCTGGTCTGTCATTTCAGCAATGTGTCCAGAAGAGTACCTAGCCTTTTCAGGGCTTTTACCTCCATGTCCCTATTCATCCAGACCCTCACCGCTTCCTTTGCTTTGCCTTCGAGTGCAGTCACTACCAGTTCACTTCCCTTGTTTTTGACCTAGTGTCAGCTCCAGTGCTGCTCATAAGGGTCATGGGCTGTCTCGTGGCCTATGTCTATTCTCAAGGAATTTCCTTAAACCCTTACTTGGACGACCGTTTAATCAAGGCTTCTTCAGAGGCTATTCTGACCTCACATGTTCAAGAATTTCTTTGTATCCTGGGGCATCATGGTTGGGTTTTCAATCTCAATCCTCTCCGGGGCCTTCTCAGACTCTGTACTTCTTATGCATGAGATTTGATACCCTCCAGGGTAGAGTGTTTCTGCCAGAAGACAAGATCCAGACTCTGATCTGAGATGTCTCCACCACTGTCCTGGCCATCTGCTATGATAAGGGACTTCATAAGAGTCCTGGGATGTCTCGTCTCCATGTTGGAAGCAGTCCCCAGTGTTCGGTTTGACATGTGGGAGCTTCAGCTGGACCTTCTAAGGAGCTGTTCAAAGCAGCTTTCCCATCTGACAAATGCCATGTCTCTGCCCTCTCTGACAAGGGAAGACCTATGCTTAGGGCTTCACCTTCCACATCTAACATGGGGCCCTGGTCTCTAGAGGAGGGTTTACTCCATGGTTTCTGTGTTCCATATGGACTAAGAGAAAAGGATTTAATGGTAAGTGCCACTAATGTCCTATTTTCATTCCACTGGTTCTCACATTGAGCCAGTTATGATACTTTTATTGCAGTAAAATGTCTATTTTCAACCTTCAGGAGTCATGTGTTGCATTAGCCAACTATGAACTTTCAAAAGTTATACAGAAGAAAAAATGTGGCACTTAACACACCATGCATATCTAAACACAATAAATAAAGCTATTGGAATGATATTGGAGGAAATGTAATTTCTTTTAAAGGCATAGTAATGTTTCAAAATAAAAGCAGCTCCAATTAATCTTCATAGTATTTGGGCCAGGGAGAGTTTTATTTCAATACTGTCAGAGTTGTAGTTCAAGAGTAATTGAATGATAAAGTATCCCCCTCCAGACTCTTTTACTGATGTGACACTGCTTACCTCAGAACAGAAAAGTGGTGTCCAGATGGCTTGCAGAGAGGGACAATCTTAAATTAGCATAAGGGAAGGGGCAGGGTTTTCATTGTTCTCATAGTAAGAAGATTGTCCATTGCTCTTAGCTGACTGGTCTTAAGACCAGATTCCACATCTGAGGGAGGTGGCTTACACTAGGTAAAAGGGGCGAGAGGAGGATACTTTATCATTCAATTACTCTTGAATTACAAATCTGACAGTACTGAAATAATACTCTCCATGGCCCAAATACTATAAAGATTAATTGGAGCTGCTTTTATTTTGAAACGTTACTATCCCTTTAAGTCCACTATGGAACACAGGTACTATGGGTTTGAGTCCCTCCACTAGATGGCAGGACAACTCTCAAAAGACTTGTCATCTGATCTACTCCTTCAGCTCAACTCTTGACCCACCTCCAGTAACAATGTGTCCTCTGAAGAATACAGATGTGATATACTCTCAGGTTACCTTTACTGGGCATCCCCAGGAGTGGATTGACCAGTTTACAGGTGTTGTGTGGACCCTTGCAGCCCTGTTTAGGGAATCTTGCAGGCCAAGTTTTCCTTCCCATCACAATCTCTCTGAAGTTCTGTCTTCCTTTACAATGGTAACCAGAAGACTGGTGAGTAACCCTTTAAAGCGGAACTTTCACCTCAGTATGATTATGTCTTTATCCCTTCCTCTGTGTCCCCTGTATGTAGTGTTTTGTTTCATTTCGCTTAAAAATCCCTCTAAGTTCAGCCATAGATAAATGAATTTGCTACCTAATGTTTCAACGTTCAGCTCAAGCTGTACCGCAGCGCATCGTATGGTGCAGAAGATACTCCCACAGGGCTTGTCTCTGAATCCTCCGACCTGCCCCTGAATCCTCTGTCAAGCCCATCTAAACTATGTGACCTGGCACACTCCAAGAAACTTGCGCATTCAGGTCGGGCAAGGAAGGTGAGGGTGTGTTCCACGTAACGGTGTCCCACTATTTAAGCAAGCTACGTAAAGCTGGATATTCACAGAAGCGACTAGATACGCTAAAGTGGTAAGGCAGTAACTGTCTCACATCTATAGCGATAGCGCTAATTTGTATTTCTGCAATAAAGACTATAAAACTTGGAATAACACAACTGTTTCAATAACAATGAGAAACAACCTAATGTTTTGAACACAGTCTAGTCATGTATGTCCTGTAAATTCTTGACATAAATTGGGGAATATTGCTGGTTTGTAGCGTTAGCGCTAATTTGGACTTCTGCAATACATTTTTTAAAAATTGGCCAAAGAACAATGTTAGGATCACACTGAAAATACAAAAAATGTTTTACAACACAGTCTAATTATGTATGTTCACACAGTTGGTTGATACATCTTTGGCAATATCGCGGGTGCTTAGCCCTAGTGCCAAGTTGGACTTCAGCACTAATGATTTAAAAACTGCTCTGTGCAGGATGTTGTGCGCGCGGCCGGAGGAGCGAGGCGTCACTAATACCAGTTTGTATACGCATCATACACGCGTGCAAGCCACTAGAATAATTAAAAAAAAAAGGTTACTATGGGCCGGCTATTGTACTGTGATTGACAGACACAGCGAGACCTAACGTATGCGCAAATACTATTCAATGGCAAGATGGCCGCACTCTCCACGATCCAGAGGCTTAGATTAAAGGTGCTTTTTTAATACATACATTGATTTATATATTATTTGGTATACATTTTCTGGTACACATTGTGGACTTACACTAAGACAACTAAACTTCATATAACATGAAAGGTACTCTTTAATTGCCTTGGTCCACATTGTCCCAATACTGTGTCTCTCCATACAGAGGCTCTTGTGAATTCTTTGACTCCTGCACTCATGTTTGGTAACCTTATCATTCCTAATCTATACTTTGCCAGAGCTTTGGAGCGTGGATGCCTGCAGTTTCCAGGGTTAACCCTTTCATTGTTGTTTTTCACTACTTTGGGGCTGTTGTGGGTCTGTTTTCACTTTCCCTTCTACTGGGGTCTCATTTTTAGACTACCCTTAAATGTTACTTGGGATTTGGGTATCTTTATTACTTTTTACTGAAATTCTGTTGCGGCCGGCCCCTTTAAGAATGGGTTCCCGCACCTGGCCCTCTTTGCTTCATTGACTTCTATGAGCAAACTTCTTTAGGACATCACTCTGCACCTGTTTGACATAGAGAATGGGCTCTTTTTCTTCTTGTCTCCTCATGCCCATTCAATTCCTGTCCTGAGTGTTTTGGGGGCCCGTGGCAATCTGCGGACAGAGTTGTAGGCGTTGGTAGGTAACAGCAATTGAGTAGACTATGATTCCCAGAATACCCATTTCATGGGCTTTCTTCCGATTGGCTGCCTGTTTTGCAGTTCCCTTTTACTTCTCTCTTGCTAATACTATGCAGAGGCAGACTTTCCTTGCCCTCCTTCTACAGGTTTACCCTTCGCCTGCCAGATAAATGAGTTTTCTGGGCCTTCTAGGTCGATTTATTAATTTGGGGATATTATTTACTGGTTCTGTATTAGTCTAAGACACTTTTACTGTCAGGATGTCAAATTCTAATGGTCATAAATCCAAGACTAAGGACTCAGAGGAGTCCCTTACCCCACTTAACGGGGCTTCCTAGGGATTATTCCAGATCTCTCTCCCTCTCCCTCTCATGCACTGTGGCCCCTACTACCCCACCGGGGCCCTCCAGTACTGAACAAGAGCCAGCTTCATTAAAAACTCTTCAGTCGTTAGTAGCTCAAATCCCATTCTCTCTTCAAGGGGTTCTCCAATCCTGGAAGCCCCTCACTACCTTTAAATATTTGACCCCTATATCTCAGAGTGTTCATCAGTTCTTAGGGGCTTCCTCTGAGGAGAAATTGTCTGGGGTGGATGAGGAGGTGGAATATGAAGATATGGACTCTCTCTACTCCTACGGGGACTCTTTTGAAGCTGACCCCTTTCTTCGGCTGAGGAACTCATCAGAGCCAGAGCTGTTTTGGAGACACTTCAGGTCTCTGAGGGTCCTGCTTCTATTGATGTTTTCCGGAGGCGTATGAAATCTCCACCATGTTTTCTCTCTAATGCCACTATTGACCAGATGCTTCTAAATGAGTGGAAAACTCCAGACAAAAGGCTGTCTATTACCAAAAGTTTCTCTAATATGTACCCTTTTTCAGAGACAGCTTTAGAGCAGTGGGCCTCTCCTCCAGCTCTAGGTACACCTGTCTCCAGGTTGGCTAAATCTATTGCCTTGCCCTTCACAGATGCAGCTGGACTTAAAGATCCAGGGGATAAGAGACTGGATTATATTCTCGGGGCCAGCTTTGCGGCTACTGGTGCAGCACTTTGACCTATCTTTGCTTCTGCCTGGGTTAATAGGGCAGTTTATGGAGGTTGTACCTGCTGAGGTTTACAGGGATGTCTTTTTGGTTCTTTTGACCAACATTAGCCAACACTTATATGTCAGAGGCTTTGTTTGAGGCTGTCAGGTTGTCTGCCAAGGCCTCTGCCTTTTCTGTTGCTGCGCAAACCACCTTGTGGCTTAAGATTTGGTCTGTTAATCCATCCTCTAAAAAGTAGCTGGTTTCCTTGCCTTTCTAGGGCAAGTCCCTCTTTGGACCAGAACTAAAGCAGAACAAGAGCACTTTGTTGCCTCAGATGCCCTCTAAATGCCCAATTATGGCATTTTTTTTCATCCCTGCCAAACTGAGACACAAAGGTCACAAGCTTTGCAGGCCTCCCATGAACACTCCTCCACCAAGCCTAGACAGTAGTGGGAGCCCAAGCAAGTAGCTCCAAGGGCTAGTGCTGTCAAGCAAACTTCCTCATGACTCATGGAATCCTTGTCCACATTTATCAGTAGGAGGCATCTTTGCCTGTTTCAAGACACCTGGGAGTCCACGGTAGTGGACCAGTTGGTTTTGCTGGTAATCTCGTAAGGGTACCACATAGATTTAGCATCCCTTCCACTATTTAGTTTCTTTTTGTCCAGAGCACCAAAAGAGCCAGAAAAGGTTTTGCTGTTTCAGGAAGCAGTGGACACCCTAGTAGCCAGGGGGGTTCTGATCCCAGTTCATCCCCCAGAACACGGTTCAGGTTTCTATTCCAACCTGTTTGTAGTCCCAAAGAAGGATGGCAGCTGTTGTCCTATCTTGGACTTGAAATGCCTCAGCAAATACGTAGTGACTATGCACTTCAAGATGTAATGTTTGTGTTTTGTCATTTCAGCAGTGTGCCCTGGGGAGTATCTGGTGTCTAGACCTTCAGGGTGAGTATTTACACAACCCCATTCACACAGACAGACAGACAGCCCTATCTGCATTTTGCCTACAGTTTGGATCACTACCAGTTAACAGCTCTGCCATTTGGCCTGGTTTCTGCATCTCAGGTGTTCACCCGGTCATGGGGGCCTTAACAGCCATCATTCACACTAGGGTCATTTCCATGACACCATATCTGGATGATCTCTAGATCAAAGCTTCCTCAGAGGAGCTTCTGGCCAAGCACATCCAAGATTGTGCCCAGCTTCTGGTCCACCACAGGTGGATCCTGAACAAGCTGAAGTCCTCTCCATTACCTTCCAGGAACTAGTATTCCTGGGGATGAGGTTTGCTACCTGGCAAGGGAAAATTTTCCTGCCAGAGGAGAAAATATCTTTGGTGATGCAGATGGTGTCTCAGGCTCTGAAGTGACCCTCGGCCAAAATCGGGGAGTATATGAGCGTTTTGGGCAATCTAGTGTCAACAACCTGGATCATCAGATCTTTTTCCCCAGAGGCCCACTGGGACTTTCAGTAGTGGTTGCATCTGCGCAACCTGGATCGGGGGAAACCCTGATCCCAGAATGGACCCTGCTCAAGTCAGACGCCAGCCTGAGTGGCTGTAGTGTGTTTCTTGGTCACCTGTTGGTCCGGAGCAGATGGACTGCGGAGGAGTACTTTCAGTCCATCAGTGTTCTGGAGCCCAGAGCTCTTCTTCTATCCCTTGTATACTGGACCTCACACTTGATAGGAAGACCAATGAAAGTTCAGGTGGACAGTGCCACAGTCGTGACATGCCTAAGCCATCCAGGAGGAACTGGCAGTGCTGCAACCTGGTTTGAGGTAAGGTACATTATAGGCTGGGCAGAGACCCACGTACTGGCCGTCTCTTCTGTTCACATTCCGGGAGTAGAAAATGCGCTGGCGGACTTCTTCAGTTGCCAAGATGTGGATCCTGGAGAGTGGGAACTCAGTCCTGAGGCCTTTTACCTAATTGTGCTGTTGTGTGCCAACCATAGATCTCATGGCCACCCAAGAGAATTGGAAGGTTCCGGCCTTCTGCTCCTGGAGGGGATATCCTCTGGCTTTTACCATGGATGCCATGCCGATTCAGTGGAACTCCCTTCTAGCTTATGCCTTTCCTCCAATCCCTCTCTTTCCTAGGGTACTCTGGACAATCAGGATGGGTGTCATGACTGTGGTTCTGGTCACCCCTTACTGCACTCGGTGGGTGTGGTTTGCTGACCTGGTCAGTCTTTCCATTCAGGATCCTCTCTACTTTCTTTCAAGGCCGAATGTCTTTCTCCAGGGTTACCTGTGGAAAGAGGATGTGGAATAGATGGCTTTGACAGCATGGCTGTTGAAGCCCATATCTTGAGGGCAAAAGGGTTCTCCACTGAGGTAATTTCAACTATGATTCAGGCCCGCAAGATGATCTTTTCCAAAGCGTATCATAGGGTTTGGTTTCCTTTGGTGTTATCCTTTCTTCAGGACGGTCTGAACAAGGGTTTCAGCTTAAGCTCCTTGAAGGTTCGGATTTTGTTACTTTGTGTTCTTTCAGAGACGTATTGCCACCATTCCTGGATGTCGAGATGTTCCGTAAGGCTCCTACTCCTCCGTGGGACCTTAATTTGGTTTTGGGAGTCTTACAGAGACCTCTTTTTGAACCCTTGCTACCATCTCTTTGTGTCAGTTGACACTTAAGATGGCATTTCTGTTGGCAGTAGTAGCCGTTTGCATGGTTGCTGAACTGCAAGCTTTGTCTTGCAAACCATTTTTTCTGTTTTTTTCACAAAAAAAAAAGTTTGTGTCACGGTATTACTGAACACTCAGACAATTTGGTAAGATAAAACAATGAAGCTTTATTAAAACAGTATAAAGCACAACAAGGCCCTACATGGGTCCAGACTATACATAGAGGTCAGATATATGGTCTGACACAGGTCAGGGCAATACAGTTGACTCAATATGCAAATGTGACTGGAACTTAGACAGGAACGAAACCTCAGCAGTACAGAACTGGAAAGGCCCTAGGAGGGAACTATACTGCAGGGCAGGCACCTCAGTGTAGGGACATGAATAGGCTCTACCGGCCTTACCTATAACCGGGTAAGGCAGCCTAGTAACTGTTTCAGTAAGGAATAGAGGAGGCTCTACCGGCCGTACCTATAACCGGGTAAGGCAGCCTAGTAATTGGTGTCAGTAAGGAATAGAGGAGGCTCTACCGGCCTTACCTATAACTGGGTAAGGCAGCATAGGAGTAGCACAAACGGAGATAGCAAAATATACGGACTGACAGGAAGTAGTACCGTTAGTGACCTGGAGGGCACACACTGTATAGCACTTAATGGAGGCTGCAATGAGGCACAGGCTTGGAGTAGCGCAACCAGAGGCAACAGTAGGAGCAGACTGACAAGTGGTACCACCGCTAGTGACTGGAGGGCACAGGCTGTATAGCACGTAACGGAGGCTGCAATGAGGCACAGGCTTGGAGTAGTGCAACAGGGAGGCAACAGTAGGAGCAGACTGACAAGTGGTAACACCGCTAGTGACCGGAGGACACAGGCTGAGAGTAGCACGTAATGGAGGCTGCAATGAGGCTGAGAGTAAGTGGAACTGGAGGCAACAGAGAAACACCGACTGGCAGCTAGGGCACCACAGGGACAACGGAAGCACTAGAGACAATAGGACGCTAGGCTGAATAGCCAAAGCCAGAATCGGTACACAGAGAGCGGTAGTCAGCCAAAGCCTGGATCGGTACACAGAGAGCGGTAGTTAGCCAAAGCCTGAATCGGTACACGGAGAGTGGTAGTCAGCCAAAGCCTGGATCGGTACACAGAGAGCGGTAGTCAGCTAAGGCCTGGATCAGTACACTGAGCGCGGAGACAGGAGCAAGGTCAGACGAAACCGGATCATACACGGAACTGGAACACAGATACAAACGTCAGGTCAGGAACACCACAAAAGGGCACCAGCCTAGTGACAGGAGGGCCCTGGGAGGGGCTAGCCAGCCAGAACCAATAAGAGACAGCCAAGACAAACCCGGAAGTAGGAATGTCGCATAGTGACTCATGGGCACAGTGATAGTTTGTTTCAGAATTTTTTCCAAGCTGAACACTAAACAATGTATTTTTAAAAATCTTCACCTATCATGTGCTTGAAATTCACATCAACATTGAAGTGCAAGTGTGAAAAACGCTGTTTTTTTAACTTACGTCAAGATTTACGAGCGATTGGTGGTAAAATGGCTGCATAAAAAAATTAAAAACATACATAAAATGAAAGCCTGGGGTGTCTACTTTCCAAAAATATACACTTTTGGGGGGAAATCCTAAAGAGGAGCACTGGAACGTAGCCCAAAATGAGTAATGGCACCAGTTAACCAAGATGTGAAAATTCAATATTCAATATTGGGCCCCGTAGCTCCCCCAAACCTTGAAAAACCTATGCATATGGGGTATTGCCGTACTCAGAAGAAGGAGCTGAACAATAAACAATGCATTTTAAAAAATCTTCACCTATCGTGTGCTTGAAATTCACATCAACATTGAAGTGCAAGTGTGAAAAAAGCTGTTTTTTTAACTTACGTCAAGATTTACGAGCGATTGGTGGTAAAATGGCTGCGTAAAAAAATTGAAAACATACATAAAATGAAAGCCTGGGGTGTCTACTTTCCAAAAATATGTACTTTTGGGGGGAAATCGTAGAGTGGAGCACTGTTACACAGCCCCAAATGTTGACATGGCACCAGTGATGCAAGCTGTGAAAATTCAAAGTGTGAAACTGGAAACGCGCATGTTCCAATTTGGGCCCCGTAGCTCTCCCAAACCTTGAGAAACCTATGCATATGGGGTATTGCTGTACTCAGAAGAAGGAGCTGAACACTAAACAATGCATTTTTAAAAATCTTCACTTATCATGTGCTTGAAATTCACATCAACATTGAAGTGCAAGTGTGAAAAATGCTGTTTTTTTAACTTACGTCAAGATTTACGAGCGATTGGTGGTAAAACGGCTGCGTAAAAAAATTAAAAACATACATAAAATGAAAGCCTGGGGTGTCTACTTTCCAAAAATATACACTTTTGGGGGGAAATCCTAAAGTGGAGCACTGGAACGTAGCCCAAAATGAGTAATGGCACCAGTTAAGTAAGATGTGAAAATTCAATATTTGTTCAATATTGGGCCCCGTAGCTCCCCCAAACCTTGAGAAACCTATGCATATGGGGTATTGCCGTACTCAGAAGAAGGAGCTGAACACTAAACAATGCACTTTTAAAAATCTTCACCTATCAGGTGCTTGATATCAACAGTAGTATTGAAATGTAAGTGTGAAAACTGCAAAAAAACAAAATATTACCACAATTTTGAAATTTTTTTCTGGAAAAATAGCTGCATGAAATTGCCAAAATTCTCCTGATTATTTACCTTATGTTGTGTAGTGTTCAGAAACATATACCTTTGTGGGACATTTTTGGTTCTGGCACCGTCAGCTAAGCTATGATGCTCACATGCCAATTGTTGAAAAATCACAAGTTGGAAATAACGGCAGCCATCTTGTAATATTTACCTTGTAAATGTGAGGAAAGGACTAAAATACTAGGCATATGGAGTACTCTTATATTCAGGAGAAGCAAATGAATATATTTAGGGGTATTTTTTTTTTCAGTAACTAATAGTATGCAAATCCTGACAGAAAAATGTAAACAAAATGTTTTTTTTTCAATTTTTTTCCTCTTTTTTTCTATTTTAATCAAATTAAACAATGAGGTATTCATATAATTGTGGTATCAAAAGAAAGCCCTACTTGTGCTTAAAAAAACAGTATATAATTTATGTGGGTGCACAAAAGGAATTAAAGAGAAAATATGGTTGAACAAAGACATAGTCAAAAAAGTCAAAATTGCTCCTGTCCTTAAGTCAAATCTAACTCAGATTTTCCTGTTCCTTAAGGGGTTAAAGACACTGATCGGTATAGCCATCAAATTGTTCTTTAAAAGGGGATCACTCAATAAAATCCTTCAGTGTTTCTTAAGAATAGATTTAATATCATATTCTATTTTGTACTGTGTGTTTTTTTTTTTTTAAATGATAGCTGTACCTAATGCAGCAGTTATAGAAACAGAATAGCCCATGCCTACAGACCTAACATATTAGGTTCATAGTATTCCCCTGCCTCTAAACCTAGATTGTGCTGAATGTAGACCCACAACATTTACAGCTTTCCAGGTATAACTGGGTTACCAGTCGATTGCAGGTAGATACTTAAGAACTTGTAGAGTATCTCTTAAATAGGATGTTAAAGAACAAAAATCTTAAGTGTGTGAGAGATTAGATTTGATAGATGACATTCCAACTATAACTAGTCATCCAAGTGGGATCTTTTGATTTTTCTTAGTTAGGTAAATTGTAATAATATGGTATATTTGTGAATCTAAAAATAAATAATTATTCCCTTTTTATGTACTATTGATAATATTTTCACTAGATGGCCAATATAGCACATCCATAAAACCAAATAATTGTCAACAGTAGTGTCTATCCTTAACTCCACATATAGATAACTGTTCGAGTATCCTTATAGCCTCCATTTTATAGTATTCCACATCTTGTATTACAATGTACCCTCCTTAATCATCTGCTGTGATGCTTATTTGATCGTTATCCATAAAAGTATTCAAAACTAATAGCTTATTTTTATTTAAATTGTTAAAGGACTAGATGGTAAAAAGTATCCTCAAAATTACCTTTGGAAACAGGGTAAAAGATTGATTTTGGTACTAATTATGTGTAATGGGAACATGTCTAATATCAATAACCAAATCATGTTTTTCTCTCACAAAATAAATTGCCATCAATTTCATATTGAAAATTCCAAAAGATGATCATTCTCCATTATAACTTTGCAAATGTAATTATAAGTGGAACTCACATAACTGCATAATTTGTGAACATTTCATAGATTTTATGGTAAGAATGGGAAGATATTTGTGAGTTTTATAAATTGTAACACATGTAATACACAGACTGAGATATGTTACCCAAATTACTTTTATGTTGGGTATACCATTATAGCTCTGCGAGACAGGTTCTTGGAGCAGAGTAGGAGTATAATTAAGAAACTGGTCAAATTGATACAGTTTGCCTTTTATCAGAACAGTGATCTTGTAAGTTTTAAAATATTGGCCCTTGAACATATCCTCTGTTTATTATCTATGGCTAACAGGTCCCTGAGGTTATATCATAGGGACAACCAGCTACATCAAACAAGGGACTGCCTACATTTCCACTCCAGTGATGGAGCACACAGAAGCTTTTAGACAGTGGTGCTACATATAAAACAAACATTCTTATTCCTACTTGGCAGGAAATGCATGTTGAACACACAGATCTTCCAAGAAAACTAGTACATTATTTTTGGTTGATGTTTTTAGAAGGTACCCAAAGCATGGTTTACCTTATCTTTAACTCAACCCTTCAAATGCCAGACTGACCACAGTGCAAACCAACTAGCATGCAGAGGGGTTAAAATGAACTTAACTCACCACTACCTCCTCCCACTCACACTATCAATGTTTAACCTACAATGTGTTGTTGTCCCTAACATAATGGAGGGTGTTAATAATAAATAAGGCCACTGTGGGCTAAAATTAACTCTGGGGGCAGCTATTGATACTACCTTTTCTCTGTCAGGGTGCAAAGGGTTTAAATTAAAAAAAATGTCATACAAATATACTAGCAATATTGGCACGGTTGCCTGTGCAGTTAATTCAACGACTGGCTTGTTGAATTTTTAGAGCTTAGCACTTTCAGCTCAAAAAAGGTGTGTAACATATTTCAAAGCACTGTGTCGCACAACTTTCTGTCAGTGAGTGTAAGCGTGCGTGTATGTGTGGGTGAGAGCAAGAGCTTGGGTGAGAGCATAAGTTTTGCACGTATTGCATTTTGCATGTAGCATTTGTGTTTTGCATATAGTATTGTGAATATAGTGTTTGGAGTTTTTCATATAGCATTTTGTATATAGTGTTCTGCATTTGGAGTATTGGGTTTTATGTATTGTGTTTTGCATTTGGCATATTGCGTTTTTCATATTGATTTTGGCATATTACTTATAGCATTTAGCGTATAGCTTTTAGCGTATGGAGTTTGGCCTACAGTATTTGGAGTATTGCGTATGATGTTTTGTATTTGCCATTTTCCATATAGCATTGTGTATTAGATGTATGGTGTTTTGAAGTATGGTGTATTGCATTTGGTGTATAAAGTGTTGCGTTTTCCATATAGCATATAGTAACATAGTAGATAAGGCTGAAAAAAGACATGCGTCAATCAAGTCCAGCCCATGCCAATAACACCCCTGTTGATCCAGAGGAAGGCAACAAAAAAGCCCTCTGGAGCAATTTCCAATGTAGGTGTGTGTGTGAGTGTGTCAAATAGTTCCCCGGCTCAATATCCTATTTGCTTTGAAGCCATCTGTCATAACTGTCAATATTGTTCTGTGCTAGATAGGCATCCATTGCTTTTTTGAATGCAGTTACATTATCTGCAAGCACAGCATCCCGAGGCAAAGAATTCCATAGCCTTACCGCCCTTACTGTAAAGAATCCCTGCCTGTGTTTTAGTCGAAAGCGCCTTTCCATATGGTCTATAGCTTGTGCATATAGAGTATTGTGTCTGGTGTATTGTGTGTGGCATTGGCATTTGGCATATATAACATTTGGCGAATTGTTTTTTACAGTTTGCATTTTGTGTTCGTCACATGGTGTTTGTCATACAGTGTATTTTTTATAGCATTTTGCTTATAATGTTTTGAGTATAGCTTTTGGCGTATTGCTTTTGACATATTGCATTGTGCATATGACGTATTGCTTTTGCGGTATTTCATATGGCAGTGTGCTTTTGACATATGTAATGTTTGTTATATATATGTTTTGGCATTTTGCATATTGTGTTTTACTCTTGGCATATATGTTTGGCAAATTGCATTTTGCATATTGTGTTCTGCGTTTGGCTTATTGAGTTTTGCATTTGGCGCATTGAGTTTTGCATATTGCGTTTGGTGTATAGTATTTATCCTTTTAAGTATAGCATTTGTTGTATAAGGTCTGTCATATTGTGTGTGGCTTATTGCGTTTGTCTTATTGCATTTGGTGTATACCTTCTTGCGTATAGCGTTTTGCATATAACATTTTGTTGCATTTGTCATGTAGCGTGTTGCATTTGCCAAATTGTGTTTCTCATGTAGAGTTAGGCGTATAGTGTTCTGTGTGTTGTGTGCATGTACTTGTACAGAGTGGGTGGGTGTAGTGTGTGTACAGGGTGTGTAGCATTTGTGTGTGTGTGTGTACAGGGTGTTTGCTAGTGTAGTGTTTAGTGGGTGTGTATGTTTACAGAAGGTGTGTGTGGAGGGTGTACATAGTGTGTACAGTGCAGCGAGTGTGTTTCTGTGTAGAGTGTGTGTGTGCAGTGTAGAATGTAAAGGGTGTGTGTGTGTGTGTGTGTGTAGATGGTGTTGGCAGAATATATGTTTGTGCAGTGTGTGTGCAGTGTAATGTGTAGAGGGTGTGCGCAGAGTGTATGCATGTGCAGAGTGTGTGTGCAGTGTAAAGGGTGTGTTGTGTGATGCTCTTGCTGAGCCTTTATCAAGCACCGGCACCTTGTGTCTGTGAGTGATCAAATCGTTTCTGTCATGAACTAGTTCAGTAGTGTTCCTGTGATTCCACTGTTTGACCTGGCTTTCCGACCCCCGGCCTTGTTCCCTTGCCTACTGGTAGCCACTGATTCTGCATATTCACTGTCTGCCCGTCCAGCTTTTTTCTCCTGCTCAATAGTAGCCACAGATTCCCCATATTCACTTTGACCCCCCCTCCCCCCTAGTCTTTGGTTCCCCTGCCCTCTGGTAGCCACAAAGTGTATGAGAGGTATATTTGGCTACCAGTAGGCAGGGGAACACTGCATGGGGGTGGATGTGGGGTATTTTATCTTTATGCTAATGTTTTATTTATTTTTTTATAGTTTATTTTTTAATTATATCAGACCTTGCAATCACTGCCTTCCTTTACCTTCCCCACCGCATCCAGAGCTCCACCCATTCTATGAACGACCCGGTTGAATAGGAGAAAACAGTGGGTCTTGAAGGTCCTCTTACTCCACTCAGGAGTTCATAGTACACTGGGATGAGCTCTCGAGGTGGTGAAGAAGGTAAAGGAAGGCTGTGATCACCTTCCTGATCGCTGCAATGTTCACCTATCCTATTCGATACCCCCACACACACACACATGCACACACACATGAGGTCTGATTTTGATTTTTAAAAGGCACATATTGCAGGATCCTGCAGTATGTTAATTTTTTATATACAAGATCGAGCTCACGCTTATGGGAGCGATTGTGTATATATTTATAGCTGCCCATAGCAATAGCACCACTGTACAATTTCAGGCCACTGAGATACTGCATCTAAAAATTCAAGTTTGAACTGTAATAACCTTTTGATAAAATACAATTCAACAGTGGGAGTCTCCTTGTTTTACTCAGGAGAATAAGCCCTATAACATATATTTTGTACATATTACTATCCCTTTATTACCAGCACTCCCTTACTGAAAGGAAGTAACCAGTATGTCTTAAGGACACCAATAGTGGCCATGACTCAATAAATCTAAGTCCCCTTTCTTTACACCACCATAGCCAAGAGTTCAAACACAAAAATCGTACACTCTTCCTGCCTGTTCCCAAGTAAAATTGCAGAAAAAGACACACATGATACCACATGGCCAAGATCATTTCCTAGTCTGTAGGAAACTGCCCTTCTGCTGACCGTTTAATGCTGCCCCTCTAAGCAGTGGTTTGTTTGCCCAGTGTTTACACAGGCCCTGGTTGTATTAGCTCTGTTGTAATTGGACAAAAAGAAGAGCATTGCAGAATTAGATGATACCTGGAATGTAAGTGTACGAGGAAAGGTTTTCTAAAGGCATTTGTATTTCCTGCTTCTTAGGATGAAAGCAATAAACTCACAATGATTGTGCTACAGGAATAGTTTAGGATGGATAAATGAGTGGGGAAGCCATTACTGATGTTGTACACTTCATCCTCTTCTTTATTTTTGTTTAAAGTGGACTGCTCATTTTGAATTGTTTGTATATTTGGAAACCATTCAAAACTGTCTATGTATCATATTAGCAAAAAAAAACCCAAAAACAACAGATGAATAGTTTAGGATACTTTTATTCCTGGAGACTGATCTCTTCCAGTGCTGCACCATGCACTAAGTAAGCTTCCAACACAGACCTGTCTTAACATTCTGTACTGCACTAAAGAAGAATATGTTCCAGAAATTAAACTATCAATATCTTCTATTCATCTGCTGATGTTTTTGGAAGATTATGTATAGGCAGTGCTGAAGTTTCAGACCTAACTTAAAGGGATAGTAATGTTTCAAAATAAATGCAGCTCCAATTATTCTTTATAGTTTTTGGGCCATGTAGAGTGGTATTAACATTCTTTACGATGTGTAGTTCCAGAGTAATCCTATAGAATAATTTGCTAGTTTGTAACAACGCAGTCATGCGCAGTAGAGACTGCTGCGTGTGCTGCAGTCATGCGCAGTAGAGACTGCCCTTGACACGGATGATACAGAGCAGGGCGCTCTGAAGTATCAGCCACGGCGCGGGCAGTCTTTACTGTGCATGACTGCCCCGCGACCGACTGACACTGTATCAGCTGCGGCACAGGCAGTCTCTATTGTGCATGGCTGCCCCATGACTGGCTGTCACTGTGGCTCGTGTACACGGGCTTTTCAACTAGTTGAATTATAAAGTGTCCCTCTCCTGCCCTTTTTACCTATTGTAAGCCGCCTCCCACTCAGATGTGGAATCTGGTGAGGGACAATCTTCTG
This sequence comes from Rhinophrynus dorsalis, assembly GCA_037306005.1. Lineage (NCBI taxonomy): Eukaryota > Metazoa > Chordata > Amphibia > Anura > Rhinophrynidae > Rhinophrynus > Rhinophrynus dorsalis. The sequence continues at coordinate 114,940,222 of CM074722.1, forward strand.
GCTGTGAGCATAAGAAAACCCTGTCCCCCTTGAAGGAGGAGGGCAGGTTTTCCTTATGCTCACAGAAGATTGTCCATTGCTGTGATCCATCAGGATGGTCTTGCTATGCAGATTTACATAGGTAAAAGTGGCAGGATGAGGACACGATATGATTCAATTACTCTGGAAATACACATCCCTTTAAGATGACAGGGCCACACCCTATTTTCTCGCCAGTGTATATTATATATAAATTGTATACATCTAGCTCTCAGGTCAGGCACTCATACCTGTGTTCTGTCTTCAGGTCAGTCTCAATCGGATGAAGATTTAACACGTGCCTCCTGGTGGAGAAGTTGGTCTCGGAGTGTTGCTAAGCTACCCTGGCTCCTGTTTTCCTTTCCAGGTGTGTGACACTGAAATGGTTATCTGTCCCTAGCACCTATTATCCTTTCTTCTCTACAGTGCCCAGAATTAATGTCACTGCTTCTGTTTACCCCCTTTGTACTGTTCTGTTTACCCCCTTTGTGAACACCATTTTCAATACTAACATCCCTCATAGTGCAGTGTACACCTGGATTACCTGTCTCCTTTGACATAGGAGACATAGCCAGTAACTTTGAGATATATGCAGAATACCGGTGGACAAAACTGGGGCGGCTTCTTCTATCCTCACCCGCTACAGTTGACTTATGCCCTTTGGAAGCTGGAGAGCTACTTCCCCATTTCTATTGGAGGGGAGACCTAAACTCCATTTCCCGCGAGGACTGTTTTTTTCCCGAGCCTCTGGGAGTAGGAAGGGGGAGGTTTTATGCTACCCTTTTCCTTTTTTCCTGTAACATGTCTTCATTCAGATAAGTATGTGTTGGAATTGCGAGAGATGCCTCTTGTTACACCACTGGTCTTGTTTCATTCTAGGGGATTCAGTCTGACAACGCAACAGAGTTTGCTTACATCAACCCCCAAGGAGCAGAAGCATGTTAGCTTGGGCCAAGGCCCGGAAAATTATCATGTGAGCCGAGGTGCATACCAGCCCACACAGCAGTTCGTGTTCCAGGGATACAAAATTTAGTGGAGGATGTTCTCAGTGGCCAACACCTGGATCCCAGAAAGTGGGAGCTCAGTCAGATTGTGTTCAACTCGATTGTCCTCCGTAGGGGTTGCCAGTGGTGGATCACTTGACTTTTCATCTCAACCGCAAGGTCCCCCTGTTCTTTGAAAGGTCTCTGGATCCTCTGGCTCTTTTTTGTGGATGTGATCATCATGTGAGATTTTCCTGTAGCATATATGCACTTCCTCTATTTACTCTGATTCCCAGGGTGCTGAGGTAAATCAGGATGGAACAGGCCCCCATCATCATGATTGCTCCATTCTGGCCTGCCGAGCCTGGTTCTTGGATGTACTCAGTCTGTTGATGGAGGAACCCTTTCGTCTTCTCTTACTTCAGGACCCTCAGACTCAGAGCCCTTTTTGCCACCATCGGGTGGAGCAACTAACTTTGGAGGTTTGGCTCTTAAGGCCAGAAGAGAATTTTTTTTTTTTTTATTCAAAGGCCTGGGGCCTTTTTTGGCTTCCAGCTGGCTTGGTCTTTCTACCGGATGGTGTTGTCTTAGTTCCGTTAATGTTAAGATTTCAGCTCTTTCCATTGTTTTAAAGTGGCACATTGCCTTGCTCCCTGATGTGCAAACGTTGTTCAGGGGGTAGCTCACTTTGTGGAACTTGAATCTGGTATTAGGAGTGCTCTAGAAACCTCTGTCCTTAGTTTCTTTGCATCTTCTGACACTTAAGATTGTATTGTTTAAAAAGTAAAAACATGTCTTTTCACCGAGCACACATAATCTTAACGCATTTCACACTGAGCATGTTTATTCATAGATTACATTAGCTGAGCTTGCCAGTCAAGCCCTAAATAGACAAGATCGCTGCCTCCAATTCCATCAAACCAGAGTGAAATATGTTGGTTAAAATGTTGTAGTGGCTAAACCTTCTACCGAATATACAGGGCTATTTGGCCCATAACAAGATTAACCCCACAAAAGCCACATGTAAATTCCATTGATGTCACAATATTTTCTATTATTTGTATTGCATTTTACAGATCATACTGGTTATCAAATATATCACACTGCAGGTAGCACAATTAATGTTTTATTTTATCTCATAATTCACACCAGTCACCTTAGATGAAAATTATTTAGAAGGCAACAACCAGTTGCAGCAATTAAACCTGCTATTTCCACACATATATTTCCCTACTGTACTAAACCAGGTTTATGCTGTTTTATCCTTGTCTTCGCAATACATACTTGGAGACCGTTTTATTAACAAATGTGGGGGCCTTTCTAGACACACATCTGCATCTTTTTTTCTAAAATGGGCTGAAGTAGTTTATCTCCATAAGCACAAGCAACTGTTTTCTCTCTGTCGTCCAATATAGTTTACAGGTAACTCTGGGAAGGTGACTGCCCCTTTAAGTAGGCTGGAACAATTTTTGCAAAGAATTGCAGGGTGGAGCCTTCACCAGCCAATCCCCAACCAGTTAAGATTTGTTCTTTGAACAGGAAAGGCAAAGAGAACAGTTCTGCTTAGTTTTTAGCTATATTTATTGTTTTCTGTTCAATATGGACTACCACTATTAGGCGGATTACCATTACTGACATTCCAGTAGTGGAGAGCTCAGTTTCCAGGTGATGTTGTGGACCTTCCAGGTCTGAGGGGAAAATCTTGCTTGACAAGTTCTTTCCCTAGGAGAAAGCCCACTGAGGCTTCTTCTTTACAAATGGTAATCTGAAGACAGATGATCTGCTAAAAAGGTGAGAAACCCTTTGAGTTCTGAGGTCCCCTTGTCCCATGCTTCCCCTCCGCACAGGGGTCTCCTTTGGAGTTCCTACTACATACTCCTGCACTCATTGGGTTTACGTGTTTGTCCGTTGAGTTTATGGAGCTTTTGGTTTTCTGTGGTAAATGAACCCCCCTCTTTTGAGGTATTATTACACTTTTCCCCTCTGGCTTACTGTTTTTTATTATCACTCTGGTGAATTGTATGTATTTTCCAACTTTTGGAGTTACTTTTACTATACTTTTATTATACTTCTTATTTGAGTTCTGCGCCTTTAAGGCATACTTTATCGCATAGACGCCATGCTCCATTCATCTCTATGGGACTTTACTCTTTGGGACATATCTCTGCAACTGCTCCACGTATCGACTTCAGAGATGGCTCATTCTGTTTTTCTACCCTTGTCCTATCATCCAGTTTACATTCTGAGTGTTTTGTGGGGTTCAGGGGGCATCAGGCACTGTTTTTAGGGTACTTCATGGGAAACCACATTTCCCATGAGCACCCGTTTCTCTGGCTTTTTTCTGAGTGGCTATTGCAGCGGACGCCATTTTCTGGCTTTCCCTTCATGAGTATCCTACGCAGGGCTTGGACTTTTCCTCTCTCCTCAGCAGATTAACCCTCTGCCTGCCAGTTAAGAGCATTTTTGCTATTTCTGGGGTGAAAATGTAATATTACACACAGTATTTGGTTTTTCCTCATACTATCAGACATTTACTACCCTGTTAGGATGTCGGCTCCATTGGGACTTGGGGTTAGACCTAAGACTGGGATATATGTGACCCCCATTGCGAATTGCTCCTCATGTGATTCAGGGCTTCCTAGTGGAAACACAGGTAATTTCTGCCCTTCATGCACTGTGGCAATTGCCTCTCCGCCAGGCACCTCCAGCCATGTTGTAGAGCCACCTTCAATGCAAGAGTTCAATACTACTTTGCAACTACTTCCATTGCACTTACAGGGGGTCACCCAAGCTTGGAGACCCCCACATTATTCAGGTCTTCTGTACCCAAACCACAGGGTGTACCTGACATGTCAGACTTCTCTGAGGACTCAGATGAGGGTGAATGATCTGTGGGTTTTGGCTCCCAATTCTTTGGGGACCCCTTTGTGGCTGACCCTGAACCCTCTGCCAAGGGTATAATCAGGGCAGTTCTCAATACCCTGAGCATTTTCCCTGTTTCTGACGAGCAGAAGGATGTTTCTGATGTATTTAAGTGACCTAAGATGCAACATACTGTTTTTTTCCACCTAATCTCGCTCTTGACCAGATTGTCTTAGATGAGTAGTAAACCCCTGACACATGCCTGACTTTGCCTAAAATAGTTTGCCAAGCTGTACCCCTTCTCAGAGGCGGTACTAGCTTTGTGGGCTTAACCCCCCCCCCCCCCAAGGTGGATGCCCCAGTATCTAGACTTTCTAGAACCACGGCCCTGCCAATGGCAGATGCTTTTGCTACTATTGGCACATCTCTGCGACCCTGCCTTGCTGCTGCCTGGGTAATGGGGCCATTGCTGTATGGACTGTATAACTTTCTGATTCTGTTCGTCAAGGTACTCTTACAGCTGACGTGCTGCAGCTATTGGCTAACATTTCAGAAGCTCAACATTACGTTTCTGATGCTATCTTTGACGCTGTTAGATTGGAAGCTAGGGTTTGCACTATATCCATTGCAGCCAGACGTGTTCTCTGGCTTAAGATCTTGTCTGCGGATGCTATTTCTGAGAAATCCTTGTTTTCTCTACCCTTCTTGGGAACTTCCTTATTTGGGCTGAGGCTGAAGAGCTTCATCAGTGAGGCTACTGGGGGCAAGAGCACACTGTTACCCTTGGTTCCCCAGAGTCCGTGTTCCTCCTCCAAGCCCAAATAGCAGTGGCAGCCCAAACTGTCCTCCACCCAACCCAGGACCACCAAACCTCCTTCGGCGTGACTCTCCAAACCCAAAACCCCACGCTCCAGTGGGTGGTCGACTGTGCCTCTTTCTAAGTGTCTGGACAGACACCGTGGTGGATCCGTGGGTTTTACAGGTGGTTTCAGAAGGGTACAGGATTCCCTTCACCTCTATTCCTCCTTTCCGGTTCTTCCTTCTCCCACGCCTCAAGGATTGGAGAAGCGTTCTGTTCAGTGGCGCTATCCAGACTCTACTGGACAAGAGATTCTGAACCCGGTTCTCAGTGCCCCTCCGCACAGGAGTTTTTCCTTTGGAGTTCTTATTACACACTCCTGCACTCATTGGGTTTATCTGTATGTCTTCTGGGTGTTTTGGAGCAGGTTTATGTCGTAACTTAACCCTTTAGCTGCTGGTTTTGCATCTTTAGGGGGGGGTTATTGACGCTTTACCTACTGGGTTCAGTGTTTTCTGGGTCTCCTAATATGTTCTAGTGATGTTTCATGTACTTTTATTTTTTACTTTTCAACTTTGCAAAATTTAAGCTTTACCGCATAGATGCCATTGCTCCATTCACTTCTATGGGACTGCACAGTCTGGGACATATCTCTGCAACCGCTCAATGTAGCGACTTCAGAGATTGCTCGTTTTAATTGTCTGCCCTTGCTCTTTCATCTGGTTCACTTTCAAGTGTGTTGGGGGCTCAGGGGGCTTTGGGCACTGTTGGGGACTTTTTCTAGGGAAACTGCATTTCCCATGAGCGCTTGCTTTGCACGCTTGCTTCTGATTGGCTCCCGCTGCGGCAGCCATTTTGTGCCTTTTCTAGAAAGAGTGTCCTACGCAGGGCTTGGTCTCTCCTTCTCTCCTCTGCAGATTAACCCTTCGCCGGATAAGTGTATTTTAGAGATTTCTGGGGTGAAACTTTAATCTTACACACTGTAATTGGGTGTGTCTTTATACTATAACATTTTTGAAACTGTGAGAATGTCTAATCCGTTGGAGCTTGGGGCCAGGCCTAAGACTAAGAATTCTGGGGTCTCTTGTGTCCCCTATTGCGCATTGCTCCTCATGTCATTCAGGGTTGCCTAGAGAATTCTCAGGTCATTTATGCCCAGCATGTTCTGATGTCCCTGAGTCTCTTCCAGGAACCCCCAGCCATGCATTAGAGCCAGTTTGGGTGCATGAGTTCAAGGCTGCTTCTAGGGACCTCCGGTCTAAATTTCAGCTTTTTCCATCCCAGTTACAGGGGGTCTTATATTCATGGCAGACCCCCTCTTCACTCAAATCTTCCCTGCCTAAACCGCAGGGAGTACCTGACTCATCAGATTCCTCTGAGGAGGAGCTGTTAGTGGATTCAGATGTTGAGGAATGTTCTGCTGTGGGCTCCTCTCAGTTTTTTGGGGACCCCTTTCAGGCTGATCCTGATCCCTCGGCTGAGGACCTGATCAGGGCTGTCTTGACTACCCTAAACATTCCCTTAGTTCAGGAGGTTTCTTCAGATCCCTCTGATGTGTTTCAGCAGCCTAAAGAGGCCCCTTACTTGTTTTCCACCTAACCCCACTCTTGACCGCCTTGTGTCTGATGAGTGGAAATCACCGGACAGGAAACCTTCTGTTTCCAAGAAATTTGCCAAGCTTTACCCCTTTTCTGAGGCGGCGCTTCCTCAGTGGTTTCATCCTCCCAAAGTGAATGCTCCTATTTCCAGGCTAACTAAGTCTACTGCCTTGCCAGTTTCTGACGCCTCCACTCTGAAAGACTGGGCTGATAAGAAACTTGAGGTTTCCCTCAAGTTCATTTTTGCCACTGCTGGTACAGCCGTGCATCCAGCGTTCGCTGCGGCATGGGTTAACTGGGCCATTTCGGTCTGGACTGAACAACTCACCCTGGCTGTCCGTCAGGGTGCTCCTACTATGGATATGTTGCGCCTTCTTGCCAACATTTCTGAGGCCCAGCACTATGTTTCTGCTTCCTTATTTGATGCTATCCGTTTGGTGGCTAGAGTTTCAACCATGTCTGTGGTTGCCAGACGAGCTCTTTGGCTAAAGATCTGGTCTGCTGACACTGCTTCTATGAAAGCCTTGCTCTCCTTGCCTTTTCAAGGCACGTCATTGTTTGGGTCAGATCTGATTAGTGAGGCCACAGGGGGTAAAAGTACACTTCTGCCTTTGGTCCCCAGGAAGAAAACGCCTCTCAAGCGTAATCGTTTTTTTCGTTCCTGTCAGACTGTGACACACGTCCGGCAAACCAGGGGGTTCCCTCAGCTCCGCATGCCACCTGTAAAACCCATGGCTCTGCCACTGAATCCTCCCAGACGCTGTGGTAGTGACGCAGACATGGGTTTTACAGGTGGTGGTGGAGAGATACAGGATCCCTTTCCTCTCTCTTCCTCCTTTTCGCTTTTTTCCTTCTCATATGCCCCAGGGTGCAGAGAAACTCCGTCTGTTCAATGGCACTATACCAGCCCTTCTGGACAAGGACATTCTGGAGCTGGTTCCAGTTCAGGACAGAGGTATGGGTTTTTACTCAAAATTCTTTGTGGATGGTTGTCGTCCCATTTTGGACTTGAAGGATCTCAATTCCTTTGTGACCCGACATTATCACCAGGAGTCTCTACTGACGATATTTGCTGCCATGTCCCCGGGGGAATTCCTTGCATCTCTGGATCTTCAGGACGCGTACTTACACATTGCCATTCATCCAGAGAGCCAGCAGTACCTCCGGTTTGCCTGCGACAGGGGACATTTTTAGTTCTCAGTTCTTCCATTGGGTCTGACGACAGCTTATCATGTCTTCAACCGTGTCCTGGAAGCCTTCGTGTCCGTCCTCCACCGAGAAGGCATCAGAGTTACTCCATACATGGACGACCTGCTTCTGAAAGCCTCTTCTGCAGAACTTCATCAGCAGGTTCAGCAATGCATTCATGCTTTCACCCATCACGGGTGAATCCATCAACTTGGACAAATCAGATCTTGTCCCATCCCAGCACCTGGTCTTCCTGGGCCTCCTCTTCGATACCCAGAAGAACATGGTGTTTCTCACGGATGAGGTGGCTCACCAGATCGCCCACAGGGTTTCTGCGATACAGGCTCAAGATCCAGTTCCACCCAAGAAGCTGTCATCTCTCGTGGGGAAATTCATTTCCACCATAGAGGCGGTACCGATTGCTATGGCACACACCAGGGAACTCCAGCGGTTTGTGATCCAGGTGTGTAGGGTCAGCCAGACCTTCTGTAGACGTCGGTGTCACTTCCTCTTTATGTGGAACTGGGTTTGTCCTGGTGGAGTGACCTCTCCAATCTGCTGAAGGGCAAGTCCTTCCTGGTTTTCTTCTGGAGCACTGTGATGACGGATGCCAGTCTCTCATGATGGGGAGCGGTCCTGAGTCGCCTGAGTGCACAGGGTCGGTGGTCTCCAGAAGAATCTCTCCTTTCCCATCAACGTGTTGGAGCTTTGGGCGATATTTCATGCCCTTCGTCATTGGACATCTCAGATGGAAGACTGTCCAGTCCGGGTAGAGTCCGACGACACCACGGCAGTGTCTTACATCAACAAACAGGGCGGAACAAGAAGTCTCGCCGCTTGGTTAGATGTCAAGGCGATTTTGTCCTGGGCAGAAGAACACGTTCCTGCCATATCCGCAGTGCACATTCCTGGCTAGACAACGTCATGGCGGACTTCATCAGTCGACACCCAGCGGACAGCGGAGAGTGGGAACTGCACCCAGATGTGTTCACTCTCATTGTTCAGAAATAGGGTCTTCCTTACATCGACCTGATGACAATAAGATACAACAGGAAGGTTCCGATTTTCTGCTCACGATGGAGGGACCCTCTAGCTCTGGCAGTGGATGCAATGCCCATTCCTTTGTTTTTAACTCTGGCCTACTTCTTTCCTCCCCTCCCCATGTTGTACAGGGTGTTACAGAAATTTCGACTGGAGCGTTGTCCAGTCATTCTGATTGCTCCGTACTGACCTCGCCAGGCTTGGTTTCCGGAGCTTCTGGATCTGTCAGTGGCTGAGCCATTCCGGCTCCCTCTCCGTCTGGATCTTCTTCTACAGGGTTACCTGTGGAAGGAGGATGTTCATCATTTAGCCTTGACGGCTTGGAAATTGAATCCTCAATATTGAGGAAGAAAGGGTTTTCTTCTAGTGTGGTGGCTACTATGCTCAGTGCCCGCAAACCTGTTTCTTCCAAGATCTACCATTGTGTCTAGTCGACCTTTCTCTTTTGGTGTGCTCACAGGGACATGTCTCAGGATTTTGATCTGCCTATGGTTCTGGCCAGGACAGTGTGGATAAGGGCCTCAGTTTGAGTTCCCTTAAAGTTCAGACGTCTGCTCTCTCTGTTTTCTTTCAGAGATGCATTGCCATCCTTCCTGATATCAAGGTTTTCTTCCAGGGCGCTGCTCATACTCATCCTGCCTTCAAGATTCCTGCTCCTCAATGGGATCTTAACTTGGTTTTGGGTGTTCTTCAGCGCCCTCCATTTGAGTCTTTGGCTACTATTCCTCTACGCCTCTTGATGTGGACAATGGGTTTTCTGCTGGCGATTGTGTCTGTCCGTCGTGTAGCGGAGTTACATGCTCTGTCCTGTAAACCACCCTATTTGATGTTTCACAAGGACAAGGCAGTGCTTCGCATCTCTCAGGAGCTTCTCCCGAAAGTGGTTTCGGAGTTCCACATCAATAAGGAGATTGTGGTGCTCTCTTTCTGCTCTGACCCCAACTCTGACAAGGAGAGGGATCTCCACTTGCTAGACTTGGTGTGTTGTCTCAAGTTTATGTACATCGCACTGAGTCTATCAGGCAATCAGATGCATTGTTCGTCATTCCTGAGGGTCCTAGGGCAGGAAGACCTGCATCCAAGATGACTATTGCTTCTTGGATCAAGTCCACTATTCGTAAGGCTTATGAGCTGAGGAAGAAGCCTGTCCCTTTCAGGGTCACGGCTCATTCTACTCTATCTGTTGGGGCCTCTTGGGCTTACAAGAATCAGGCCTCTACTGATCAGCTGTGCAAGGCTGCCACCTGATTGTCTGTGCACACCTTTTTGAAGCATTACCGTGTTGATTTGCTGGCATCGGCTGACGCCAGCGTTGGGAGGAAAATCCTGGAGGCAGTCTTCCTGGTCTAGGATTTTCTTCGGTTCTTGGTGCTTCCTTCATTTTTGAACCCTGTTGGCTCTAGTTCAGTGTGCTGTCTAACAGTTGGGGTGTTGCTACCCCTGTTCAGTGTCCGTTGACACTTCATTGTTTGTTGGGCTATCTCTGATCTGATGGTTCATATCTGCTCTGGTGACTTTGGGGGCCTTGAGCCTGGTCTTTGCCTAACTTCCCGCCTCTGGGAAACTCAATGGTTGGACATCCCAGAGTTACCAGTAACCTGTATTAGATGACAGAGAAAAGAGGATTTTAGTATTACCTGTTAAATCCTTTTCTCTTAGTCCTCTTATCTCTTCTGATGCTTTAGCACAATGGGCTACCCCCACACCCCCAGCAGTAGACCCTCCTATTTCTCGCCTTTCTAAGCTTACAGTCTTTCCACTTGCAAATTCTGCTCCTCTCCAAGACCAGGCTGGTAAGCACCTGGATTCTGTCCTAAAGGTTAATTTTACAGCTCTGTTGTTTCTGTACATTCCACCTTTGCTGTTGCTTGGGTAAGCAAGATCATTACTGTTTGGAGGGAACAACTTTTGTAGTCTGTCCACGTGGACATAACTAAAGTGGATGTTGTTCTGTTCCTGAGTATCTTAGGAAATGGCCTTTGATCCTGCCAGACCTGTGAAGGCTGCAGCATTGTCTGTTGTTATGCTTCATGCTTGGATTTCGTTACCCCTGTCAGCACTCCTACTTTGGCCCAGGCGTGCCCTACTCCAAAACCCCGAACGGCCAGGACAGGCCAGAAATGTACCCAGAAACCCCCCAGCTGACAAGTTTATCTCTGTATGACCCACCTCAGGCATTTGGAAGTTGTCTACTTCTTTTTCACAGTATATTTTCTGTCTATTCTGGGGACCAGTGGGTTTTGTGGGTGATCTTGGAAGGGTACAGCATATACTTCAAGTCCCTTCCTCCATGTCGCTTCTTCCTATCCAGAGTTCCTCATGATCCGGTCAGGAGCTGTCTTTTTTGCCATGCTTTCTTCCATGGTGGACATGCAGGTCTTAGTGCCTGTTCTTCCTCAGAAAAAATTCATGGGCTTCTTTTTCAACCTGTTCATAGCCCTCAAAAAGACAGCTGTGCACACATAAATGGTCATGCAGTATCAGTTATTTCTCAGTCATCCAATATAGCTTACAGGTACCACGAGGAGGCGACCGCTCCTCCTACTAGACTGAAACAATGTTAGTTATTTTATTATTTTGTTGTAGATATGGGGTGTCAAAATTCCCCCATTAAGTGGGTTACCATTACTGACCTCCCCAGAGGATTGCTCAGTTAACAGGTGCTGTCTGTGGACCCTTGCAGTCCTGGGAAAAACTATGCAACCCATGTCTTTCTCTCTAGAAGGAATCTCCGAGGCCCCTTCCTTTACAATTGTACTCTGAAGAAAAGAAGACCTGCAAGAAAGGTGAACAACCCTTTGAGTGCCATGGTCCACTTGTCCCACTGCTCCCCTCCATACAGGTGTCCTTCTTGGAGTTATTGTTAACTCTTGCACTCATACTGGGTACTTCATTACTCTGCCCCTGGTCTCTTTGGAGCATTTTGAACTCTGTGGTAACATTTAACCCCTTCCTTGCCATGTTATTTTGAGCTGGGGACCTTTTCTCTCATTTTTTCTTTGGAATAGTGTGTTGGCTTAGCTTTATTTGGTGTTCTGTATGTGTTTTGGCACATTTCAGGCATTTTTTTATTTTTCACTTTATTTGAATTCCGTGCCTTTAAAGGGGAACTACCACCCCGCAAAAACTTCATCTTACTTAAGTCTTCATCTGGCGATTAGCTGCTTAGTAGCTCTAGTCGCCAGAAATATTACCTGGTTTAAAAGATTTTCTACTTGCTCTGAGGAGGACAGTAGCAGGAAGCACGGACATCTTGCCGTAGTGATGTCCGTGCGCCTGCTGTGTCAGTCCCTTTTGGAGCCGGCCGGTGCGTTTTACCTTAGCGCTGCAATGCTCCATTGATCTCTATGGGACAGGCTGCTTGGAGACAGGTCTCTGCAACCCTTTCATGTACTGAGTAGAGAGACTGCTCATTCTTCTTGTCTACCCTCCAGTTACAATCCTCAGTGTCTTCGGGGTTCCTGGGGGGTCCGAATTCTGTATTTCATACTCTTTGGGGAAAATTACATTTCCCAAAGACGTATGTTTCCTTGGCTGTTTTCTGATTGGCTCTATATCAGTCACAATTTTATTTCTCTCTATACATGAGTATCTTACTCAGGGCTTGTATTCCTCTACTCTCCACCACAGGTTAACTCTGAGCATGCCAGATAAGTACCTTTTAGGCTTTCTGGGGTGAATCTTCTAATCTGGATGGCAGTATTTGGGTTCTCCACTACTGTAGACACCATTTATCCTGTTAGGATGTCGGCTCATAAGGACCATGGGGCTAAACCTAAGGCTAAAGGATTCAGGAGAGTCATTAATCCCCCCCCCCCGTTCATTGTTTCTCATGCCACAGGGGGCTTCCCAGAGAATACTCAGGTCACTGATGCCCCCCGTGCTGTGGCCCCTGCTTCTCTGCCAGGGTCCTCCAGCCATAAACAGAAGCCACATTGGGTCAAGTCCTCTATGACAAAGTTTCCTCTTTCTCGTCAAGGGGTCCTCCAATCCTGGAGAACCCCATGTCTTTCAGGTTTGTGGCCCCTAAGGCCCCTGACATTCTGGATTTATCTAATTCCTCTGAGGTGGAATCACTTGAGGAATCTGAGGATGGTGTGTGTTCAGAAGGGGCCTCTTCCCAGTTTCATGGTGACCCCTTTGAGGCTGACCCTGAACCCTCTGCTGAGGGTCTCATTAAGGCGGTTTTGTCTACCTTAACATTCCTGTTAACCCTGTAGAACCACAGTCTACTTCTGATGTCTTTTCAAGGCGCAAAAAGTCCAGCACTGTTTTTCTGCCTAATCCCACTCTGGACCAAATCGTCCTGGATGAGTGGAAAATCCCTGAAAAGCGTCTCACTCTTTCCAAGAGATTTTCTAAGCTGTACTCTTTGCTGATTCATCATTGGCTCTGTGGGCTACGCCACCTCAGGTTGATGCCCCTATTTGTAAGATGTCTGAGTCTACTGCCTTGCCTGTTGCGGATACTTCTTCCCTCAAAGATTTGACAGATGGAAAGCTGGAGGCTATCCTTAAAGCTATCTTTGCTGCCATAGGTGCATCCTTGAGACCCTCCTTGGCGTCCGCATGGGTTAATAGGGCCATTGGTGTTTGGACTGAACAGCTGACTGATGCTGTCCACAGAGGTGCCCCTAAGGAGGACATTTTGCCCACTTTGGCTAATATATCTTAGGATCAGCATTATATCACTGATGCCTTGTTTGATGCCATTAGGCTTGATGCTAAGACCTCTGCCTTCTCTGTAGCTGCCAGACATATGCTGTGGCTTAAGGTTTTGTCTGCTGACTTGATCTCTAAAAAATCACTAGTCTTTCTTCCTTTTCAGGGTACATCCCTTTTTGGCCCCGAATTGAAGAACATCATCACATCAGCCACTGGGGGTAAGAGTACTTTGTTACCTCAGGTTCCTAAGCACAATCCTCAGGCGAGGAAACAGTGTTACTTTTGTTCTCAAAAATGCAAGATGCAAAGGCTGTACCCGGTGCCGCCTCAGGCAAGCACTCCGCATTCCACCCCCAAGTCCAGGCAGCAGTGGAGGTCAAAACACACCTCCACCAAACCTACTTCGGCATGACTCTCCAAACCCTGGTCCACATACACCTGTGGGTGGTTGCCTGTAACACTTTTTCAGTACTTGGACTGGCTCTGTTGTGGATCAGTGGGTATTACAGGTGGTTTCTGAAGGTTACAGGATTCCATTCCAATCCCTGCCTCCCTTCAGGTTCTTCCCTTCTCGCTCCCCTCAGGGACAGGAAAAACTCAGTCTTTTCAATGGGGTGGTTCAGGCTCTCTTGGACCAGGGAGTCCTAGCTCCAGTACCTCAGCCAGAGATAGGTTCAGGTTTCTATTCCAACCTCTTCATTGTTCCCAAGAAGGATGGCGGCTGTCATCTTATCCTGTATCTCAAGGATCTCAGTTCATTTGTGGTCCTTACCCACTTCAAGATCGAGTCTTAGCGCTCTGTCCTTGCAGCGATGTGTCCAGGGGAATATCTGGCTTTGTTGGATCTGCAGGATGCATACCTACACATTCCAATTCATCTGGACAGTCATAAGTACCTCAGGTTCTCTTGCAGGAGGACATTTGTGATTCCATATTGGAATATACTCAAGACCGATGCCTGCATGTTCAGCTGGGGAGCTGTTCTGGGACATCTGGGTGTTCAGGGTTGCTGGTCGATGGAGGAAACCCTCCTTCCCATCAGCATTTTGAAGCTCAGGAGGATTGTCCATGCTCTGAGGCATTGGACCTCTCCTCAGTGGGGTTGCCCAGTCTGTGTGCAATCAGACATTGCGATCGCCTACATCAACAAGAAAGGAGGCACAAGAAGTGCAACTGCTTGATTAGAGGTAAAAGCTGTTTTAGCCTGGGCAAAGGTGCATGTTCCTGCCATCACTGCCGTACACATTCCAGGCATAAAAGAATGTCTTGGCAGACTTTCTCAGTCGCCAAACTGTAGACCCTGGGGAGTGGGCAATACATCCGGAGGTTTTTGACCTGTTGGTGCAGAAGTGGGGTCTTCCCTCGATATACCTGATAGCCACCAGGACAACCGGAACGTCCAGATCTTTTGCTCATGCTGGAGGGATCCTGTGGTATTTGCAGTGGATGCTCAATCAATTCCTTGGCACTTTCATCTGGCCTACATTTTTACTCCACTTCCCCTCCTTCCCCTGTGCTGAGGAAGAATTCAGATGGACGGTACTTCAGCCTTTCTAATCGCACATTATTGAATGAGACAGCCTTGGTTTCTAGAACTGCTGGTGCTGGCTGCTTGGGTTCCGTTTCCTCTGCCACGCAGACCGGATCTCCTCCTCGATGGTTACCTCTGGAGGACGTGGACAGTCTAGTGTTGACAGCATGGCTGTTGAAGCCACCATCTTGAGGAGGAAAGGCTTTTCTCCTGTGGTGGTCTCCACCATGATTCAAGCCAGGAAACCTGTGTTGTTTAAGGCCTACCACAGGGTATGGTCTACTTTTCTTTCTTGGTGTGCGGACAGGAATCTGTCCTCACAGGAGTCAGACCTTCAATCCATCTTATCCTTTTTGCAGGATGGTGTGAACAAGGGCCTTAGCCTTAGTTCCTTGAAGGTCCAGACCTCAGCTGTCTCAGTCTTTTACCAGAGATGCATTGCTATGTTGCCGATTGTCAAGGTCTTCTTTCAGAGTGTCGCTTATGCTTTCCCTGCTTATAAGGCTCCCACTCCTCAGTGGGACCTTAATGTTGTCTTGGGTGTATTGCTACGGCCTCCCTTTGAGTCCTTGGCTGCCATTCCCTTACATCTTTTGATGTGGAAGATGGCTTTTCTTTTGGCTGTGGTCTCTGTCCACAGAGTTACTGAGCTGCAAGCTTTGTCCTGTGGTGTTCCAAAAGGATAAGGCTGTTCTCCATACCTCTTAGGAATTTCTTCCTAAGGTGGTCTCTGAGTTCCACATCAATCAGGAGATTGTTGTGCCTTCCTTTTTTCCTGACCCTAAATCTGACAAGGAGAGGGATCTCCACTTGTTGGATGTAGTGCATTGCCTTAAAGGGATAGTATTACTTCAAAATTACTATCCCTCATATTGTAGCCCTTAATAAACTGAGTTAAATGACACCAGCGGCATCTCTCAAACCTTTATGGTTTAAGAGATAGCCGCTTTCAAAGTTTCCTCTCCCCTGCTGGCAGCAGAACGGTCCCAGGACAGGCAGAGGCTCTTAAACAGAGCCGATATCTCATTATGGAAAGAAAAATGATTAATTGAAACAGTCTTCTACGTGTGCTTGGTTACCAAGCACACGTAGAAGACTGTTTCAATTAATCATTTTTCCTTCCATAACGAGATATCAGCTCTGCTGAAGAGCCTCCTCTTGATTCAGAGACCGGATTCTCCTGCTGGCAGCAGGTTTCAAAAAGTAATTTTGAAGTAATACTATCCCTTTAAGTTCTATGTGCACCGCAAGACTGCTGCTTTGCTTGTCATCCCTGAGGGTCTCTGGGCTGGTTTGGCTGTGTCCAAGGTAACTGTTTCATCCTAGATTAAGTCTACCATCTGCAAGGCTTACGAGCTCAGAGGGAAATATGTTCCCTTCTGCATTACAGCACATTCCATCAGGTCTGTTGGGGCCTCCTGGGCCTACAAGAATCAGGCCTCTGCTGAAAAGCTGTGCAAGGCAGCCACTTGGTCTTCTGTGCACACCTTTGCCAAACACTACCGTGTGGAAGTCCTGGCTTTGACTGAAGCCACCTTTGGCGGTCAAGTCCTGGAGGCAGTTTTGCCTGTCTAGGACTTCAATTTGCTGTGCCTTATAGCTCTTTAACCTCTTGTTCTTGTGTGCTGTGTACTGTTGTTCAATGTCCATTGACACGTTGTTAGTTTGGGCAGTTCCATGTCCTGGATAGTCCATGGGAACTCTGGTATCATGGGAGCTCAATGGTGGTACATCCCCATGGTACTTGTAAGCTATATTGGACGACAGAGAAAAGAGGATTTTAGTCTTACCTGTTAAATCCTTTTCTCTTAGTCCATGTAGCTTACAGGTCTCCCACCTAGTGAAAGGGACCATGCTAGGTCTCTTGTGGCTGGACGTGGGAGTCCGTTTGGGTCCATGCTCACAGGAGTTTTCCTCTTTGTCTTTTTGCTGTCTAGCTCAGTAGGTTTATTTTCTCAAATCTATCTGGAGTAGGGGAGTGGCTAGGTAGCCTGTATGGATGGTGAGGGTCCACCCTGCACTTCTTGAAGAATTGTTCCAGCCTACTAGGAGGAGCTGTCACCTCCCTATGGTACCTGTAAGCTATATGGACTATGAGAAAAGGATTTAACAGGTAAGACTAAAATCCTCTTTTACTAAAATCTGAATGAGCTATTCTATGCACACAGGAAACATGGGTAAGTATCTTCCTCTGTGAGGCAGGACATTTACATATACAGAGTTCTCTGTAGGCAGAGACTCTCACTTCCAGCTCTACTTTAACTCTACTAGCACCTTCATTTTCAAGTGCTCTGCATGGGAGACCCAGCAGTTAGGACATACTTACAGGACCCGTGAATGCTCTATCTGTCCATCTTCATCAACCACAATCTGAGGTCTGTGCTTTTCCAGATTGAGTCTTTGCACTCTGTCATTGCTGCCATATGCCATGGGGCGCTTTTGGTTCTTGTGGACATGAAGCATATCTGCATGTTCCTGTTCACTCAGATCATCAGTGTTTTCCCCCATTTTGTCCTTCTAGATCTCTATTTCACTGTCGTCCAATACAGGTTACTGGTATACTGGGAGGCGATCCGCCCCTTTAAGTAGGCAGGAACATTCATCTAAATGTATGCAGGGGGCGGAGCCTCCCCTCCCTCTTAGGCTGCACCTTAGTCAGAATGATTTGTTCCTCTGTGTGTTCACACCAGGCAGAGAACAGCTCTCTTCAAGTTTTAGTTTCTTTGTTATTTTTACAAATATGGAATACCACCATTAGGCGGGTTACCAAGGCTGTCAAATGCCCTATTTAAAGTGGATAGCACAGCTTCCCGGGTACTTCTGGTGGATCTTTTGCCCTGAAGAGGGAATAACTTGATTTCAAGTAATTTCCCTGGGGGAATTATCCTCTGTGGTGATTCCTTTCTGTTCTTGGTAACCTGAAGACAGAAGTCCTGCAGGAAAGGTGAGCCACCCTTTGAGTGACGAAGGTCCACTTGTCCCCCAGTGTCCCTTCATTGGGATTGTGTTTGGGAGTTCTCATTGTGCACTCCAGCACTCATTGGGTGTTTTTATATACTTTGCTAATGCTATGTATTTGTGTATGTCTGAGTTTTGGAACAGTTTATGTGGGATTTAACCCTCTCTCTGCTGGGTTTGTCTATTTTATGGGCATTTGCAGTTGGGTAATGTTTACTGTTATACCATATCTGTTTGCTCTGTGTTTTGGAACTTTTACTTTAAGGGTAAAATTTATTGGAAATGATGTTCCGCGCCTTTAAGCGCGCTTTTCCCGCATAGACGCCATTGCTCCTTTACTCTCTATGGACTTACACTCTGTGGGACGTATCTCTGGAACCGCTTCACATAGCGACTTCAGAGAGGGCTCATTTTAATTGTTTTGCCTTGCTCTATCATCTGGTTGTATGTTTGAGTGTGTTGGGGGACTGGGGGGACTTCGGTCACTGTTTTGGGGTACTCTGTGAGGAAAACTACGTTTCCCATGAGCGCTTGGTTCGCGCTCTCTTTCTGATTGGCTCCCGTCGCGGCAGCCATTTTGTGAGTTCTTCTTATCGAGTATACTACGCAGGGACTGGACCTTCTCTCTCTCCTCTGCTGATTAACCCTTCGCTTGCCAGATACGTTTAGTTTTAAACGTTTCTGGGGTGAATATTTAATCTTTCACACTTTAATCGGGTGATTTCTATCTGTGGGGTATATCTGACGCTGTGAGCATGTCTACTCCACTTGAGCCTGGGACTAGACCTAAGACGAAGGAGGCTGGGGTTTCTGTCTCTCCCATTGCGTTTTGCTCCTCCTGTCATGCAGGGCTACCTAGAGAATTTTCTGGTCATCTGTGCCCAACTTGTGTGGAAGGTCATGGCAGCAACCCAGGGCCTTCCAGTCACACTATTGAGCCAACATGGGTGAAAGAGTTCAAGGCTGCAACTAGGGATCTCAGATCCACTCTTCAGCTCTTTCCCTCTCAGGTTCAGGGGGCTCTTCAGGTATGGCAGACCCCCTCCACTGTCAGGACCTCCCTGCCCAAGCCACAGGGAGCTCCTGACGTCTCTGATTCTTCTGAGGAAGAATTGTTGCAGGATTCTGATGTTGAGGATGGTACTGTTATTGAGTCTACCAGATCCATTGGGGACCCTTATGAATGTGACCCTGAACTCTCTGCGGAGGGTTTGATCAGGGCTGTTTTGACCACCCTCAATCTTCCCTTGCGTCAGGAATCTACTCTTGACCCAACGGACGTGTTTCAGAAACCTTCTAAGGCTGTTACATGTTTTCCTACTAATCCTACTCTTGAACGCTTAGTCTCTGATGCGTGGAAAAATCCTGATAAGTCCTCTTCAGTCTCAAAAAAATAGTTTGCCAAACTTTATCCTTTTCCTGAGACTGAACTGGCTAAATGGGTTCATCCGCCTAAGGTGGATGCTCCAGTTTCTAGATTGTCTAAATCTACTGCTTTGGCTGTATCTGATGCTTCTGCTTTACAGGATTGGATGGACAAAAAGTTAGAAACTTGCCTTAAGTCTATTTTTGCCTCTATTGGTACTGCCATGCGTCCAGCCTTTGCTGTGGCGTGGGTTAACCGGGCCATTGCGGTCTGGACTGAACAGCTTACCGTGGCGGTTCGCCAAGATGCGCCAGTGTCAGAGCAGTTACAACTCCTTGCTAACATTTCTGAAGCTTAGAATTATGTTTCTGACACTGCTTTTGACGCAGTTTGCATGATGGCGAGGGTCTCCACTTCTTCAGTGGTGGCTAGACGCGCCCTTTGGCTGAAAATTTGGTCTGCTGACACCGCTTCCAAGAAAGTTTTGGTTTCTTTGCCCTTTCAAGGGACTTCCCTATTTGGATCTGAATTAAAGGAGTTGATTAACGAGGCTACTGGAGGTAAAAGTACTCTTCTACCCTCAGTCTTTAAAAAGAAGTTTCCAGCCAAACGCAATCGGTCCTTTCGTTCATTCCAAACTGAGACACGCTCTGCGTCCCAGGCGGTTCCGCCTGCTTCGCGTTCCTCCTCCAAGCCCAAACAGTCCTGGAAGCCCAAAGTTGCCCCTAAGGCCAAGACCTCCAAGACTGCTTCGGCATGACTCGCCGAACCTGGGTCCGCATCCGGTTGTAGGTGGGCGCCTTCACATCTTTCGCCGGACTTGGGAGGAGTCAGTGGCGGACCCTTGGGTTCTTCAGGTGGTGTCAGAGGGATACAGGATCCCTCTCTCCCTCCTTTTCAGTTCCATTTTACTCGTCCTTCTCAGGAACCTACCAAAAGGCGTCTGTTCAACGACGCTATTCAGGATCTTTTGGACAAAGAAGTCCTGGAACCAGTTTCTACAGAGGACACAGGTTCAGGATTCTATTCCAACCTGTTTGTGGTGGCCAAGAAGGACGGTGGCGCTCGTCCTATTTTGGACCTCAAAGATCTCAATTTCCGGGGGAGTTCCTTGCC
This sequence comes from Rhinophrynus dorsalis, assembly GCA_037306005.1. NCBI lineage: Eukaryota > Metazoa > Chordata > Amphibia > Anura > Rhinophrynidae > Rhinophrynus > Rhinophrynus dorsalis. Next base: position 114,960,346 of record CM074722.1, read on the forward strand.
TGGATCTTCAGGATGCTTATCTGCACATCCCTATCCATCTAGAGAGCAGGCGGTATCTCAGGTTTGCCTGCCACAAAGGTCACTTTCAATTTTCGGCTCTTCCCTTTGGACTGACTACAGCCCCGCAGGTTTTTCAGCGAGTCCTGGGTGCTTTGATAGTGGTGATCCATCGAGATGGCATCAAGGTGACTCCCTACGTGGACGATTTACTCTTGAAAGCTTCATCTGCGGAGATCCTTCACCAGCAGGTTCAGGCTTGCATTCAGACACTCACTCGACACGGGTGGATTGTGAATCTGGACAAGTCAGACTTGGTCCCATCTCAGCAGATACTCTTCCTGGGTCTCCTGTTCGACACTCAGAAGTGCATGGTGTTTCTCCCAGAAGAGGTGGCTCATCAGATTGCTCTCCGAGATTTCAAAGATTTTGGCTCTCGAGTGGATTCCAGTTCCGAAGTTAACATCTCTGGTGGGGAAGTTCATTTCCACCATAGAGGCGGTGCCATTTGCCATGGCACACACCAGGGAACTTCAGAGGTTTGTGATCAAGACGTGCAGGAATCATCCAGACCATCTGCACCTGTCAGTCTCTCTGTCTCCTCATGTAGAGTTGAGCTTGGAGTGGTGGTTGGACCTGTCTCATCTCCTGAAAGGGAGATCCTTCCAGATCCCATATTGGACCACAGTCACGACGGATGTCAGCCTCCTGGGATGAGGGACAGTGTTGGGTCGTTTCAATGCTCAGGGGAAATGGTGATTGGAGGAATCTCTCCTCTCCATCAATGTTCTGGAGCTACGTGCCATCTTCCTTGCCCTGAGACATTGGGAGTCTCAACTGGAGGGTTGTCCAGTCAGAGTGGAGTCCGACAACGCCACCGCAGTGGCCTACATCAACAGACAAGGTGGAACAAGAAGTCTTGCCGCTTGATTAGAGGTCAAGGCCATTTTATCTTGGGCAGAGGCACATGTTCCCGTCATTTCAGCGGTACACATTCCAGGCGTAGACAACGTCATGGCAGACTTCCTCAGTCGTCACACAGTCGACAGCAGAGAGTGGGCTCTTCATCCAGAGGTGTTTCACCTTCTAACCCAGATGTGGGGGCTTCCTGTAGTGGATCTGATGGCAACCAGGCACAACAGGAATGTGTCAGTGTTCTGCTCCCGGTGGAGGGATTCACTGGCCCTGGCAGTGGACTTCTTGTCCATACCTTGGGACTTCCCCCTAGCCTACATCTTTCCTCCTCTTCCTCTGCTGATCAGAGTCATCCAGAAGCTGAAGGTGGAGCGTTGTCCGGTCATCCTAATTGCTCCGAACTGGCCTCGTCAGTCCTGGTATCCGGATCTGATGGAAATGTCTCAACCCTTTCCACTTCCTGCTCGTCCAGATCTCCTGTTACAAGGGTACCTGTGGAAGGAGGATGTTCATCGTCTTCATTTGATGGCCTGGAGGTTGAATCCTCAATTCTGAAGAAAAAGGGTTTTTCCTCTTCTGTGGTGTCTACGATGCTTAAAGCTCACAAGCCTGTGTCTTCCAAGATTTATCATCGAGTCTGGTCAACCTTTGTTGCATGGTGTGCTGATAGGGATCTATCACTTGATTTCCATCTTCCTACTGTCCTGGCCTTTTTGTAGAACGGGGTAGAGAAAGGGCTCAGCCTAAGTTCTCTCAAGGTTCAGACGTCTGCTCTGTCTGTCTTTTTTCAGGAGCGCATTGCCATCCTCCCTGATGTCAAAGTTTTCTTCCAGGGTGTGGCTCATGTTCGGCCCGCTTTCAGGAGTCCAGCTTCTCAGTGGGACCTCAGTCTGGTTTTGGGGGTTCTCCAACGTCCCCCATTTGGGTCCTTAGGTCCTTTTGACCTGGAAGGTGGCCTTCCTTTTGGCTATTGTCTCAGTTCGCCGGGTGGCAGAGTTACAAGCCTTGTCTTGTAAACCTCCTTATCTGGTGTTCCACAAGGATAAGGCTGTGCTTCGCACTTCCAAGGAATTTTTACCTAAGGTTGTCTCCGAATTTCACATCAATCAGGAGATTGTGGTGCCCTCTTTCTGCCCTAACCCTTCCTCTGACAAGGAGAGGGATCTTCATTTGTTGGATGTAGTGCGTTGTCTCAAATTTTATGTTCATCGCACTGAGTCTATCAGGAAGTCTGACGCTCTATTTGTCATTCCTGAGGGGCCTAGGGCAGGGAGACCGGCATCCAAGGTGACCATTGCATCTTGGATAAAATCTACTATTCGTAAGGCTTACGAATTGCGGAATAAACATGTGCCCTTTCGGGTCACTGCTCATTCCACCAGATCAATTGGGGCCTCTTGGGCCTATAAAAATCAAGCGTCTGCTGATCAGCTGTGCCGGGCGGCCACTTGGTCCTCTGTGCACACCTTCTCAAAGCACTACCGCATGGATGTGCTGGCTTCGGCTGATGCCAGCTTTGGGAGGAAGGTCCTGGAGGCAGTTTTGCCTGTCTAGGATCTTCTTCTTCTGAGATTCTCAGTGCTTCTTTACTGTTGAGCCCTGTTGGCTCGGTTCAGTGTGCTGTGTTTTTGTTCTTGGGGTTTGTTCTTATCCCTAGTTTGTGTCCGTTGACACTTCTGCTAGTTGGGATATGTGACCGGTTGGTTCATAGAGGTTCTGTGACTCTAGGGGCCTAGCGCCTGATCCTTGCCTCCTTCCCGCCTCTGGGAAAACTCAATGTTTGGACATCCCAGTGTACCAGTAACCTGTATTGGACAACAGTGAAAATAGGATTTTAGTCTTACCTGTTAAATCCTTTTCACTTAGTCCATACAGGTTACTGGTCTCCCACCCTGTCAAGGGACCATGCTTGGCTCTCCTGTGGCACGCTGTGGGAGTCCTTGGGGCATGCTCACAGGGGTCTTCTTCTTCTCTCCCATCTTTGGTCAGGTTAGTGTCTCAAATCATTCTGGCTTGTTCTGACTGAGGTGCAGCCTAAGAGGGAGGGGAGGCTCCGCCCCCTGCATACATTTAGATGAATGTTCCTGCCTACTTAAAGGGGCGGATCGCCTCCCAGTGTACCAGTAACCTGTATGGACTAAGTGAAAAGGATTTAACAGGTAAGACTAAAATCCTATTTTCCAGTTCCTCACCCTCTTTTTTTGGGTTGGTGTCCAACCTGCAGGTTTTCGCAAAGGTTATGTGGCATTGTCTGGTCACATTTATTCAAGAACCAGGCTTCTGTGGAGCAATTGAGCAGCGATGTGCTTGTCACATCACACATTTGCTAAACATTACAGAGTCAGTGTCCTGACCTCTGCTGAAGCTTGTTTTGGTCAAAAGCTCAGTCAGTAGAGCCTGGCAGAAGACTACCTTACTCTGACCTCTTAACTTTTACATGGTTTTAGTGTGTTGGTGTCAGTTGACACTTGAGGTACATACTTGTTTCTGGTTTATCTTTGTTGAGACTAATTTGCATTTTGAGGGTTTTTCTCCCTCCCCAGAATCCTGGTGGGAAAGCTATGGTATATCTACATGGTTCCTGTGTTCCACAGTGGATTAAAAAGGAAAAACGGTTTGGGTGTAAATCATCTTCTCTTAGTCCTTTTGGATCACAGTACATACCTCCAGGAGAAAAACAGGTTGTTTAAGTTTCAATTAGGGGTATCCTTTGGGCACTCTGATATGGTGACTCCTTTACTGCCAAACTTCACTTTTTACATCTGTCTTGCCTATTCATTAAAAGTGAGACTGCAAGACAGGGTTAATGTGTAACTGGGAAGGAGTCTGCGCCTACAGAGAACAATATATGTAATTGACCTGCCTCATACAGGAAGTTACTTTACCCATGATTCCTGTGTTCCAGAAGGATTAAGAGAAATTATTTCTTGGTAAATACAAAAAAATCCACTGTTTTAAACATGTTATCTCTATTTAGTTTGCTCCTGTCGTTAAAAAATTTCCTCATCCTAACTTGGAATGAGGCATAGAGACAAGCAAAATATTATTGATATTTTTCCGATCACCATGTTTTCCCTAGCTTTGCATTTTTCACCCACCTTGTCTTTTTTATGCAAGCCCTCCTTGTCCTTTTTGCATGTGCCCCCCTTGACCCCCTCCATGTATGCTTTCCTCACCATGTCCTCTCCCTCTCAACGTGTTCTGCCCTCTCCCTCTTGGCACTGGCTGTCCTCACCATCTTCTCGTGTGCAGTCCTCATCATCTTTTCATGTGCTGTCCTTACTCTCTCTTCTCGTGTGCTGTCCTCGCTCTTTCTTCTCGTGTGCTGCCATTGCTCTTTTCTCATGTGCTGTCCGTGCCCTTTCCTTGTGGGCAGTCCTTGCCCTCTCCTTGTGGGCAGTCCCTGCCCTCTCTTTGTGGGCAGTCCTCACCCTCTCTTTGTGGGCTGTCCTCGCCCACTCAGCACTTGCTCTCTTCTCCTTCTCAGCACTGACTTTTCTCACCCTTGAAGCACTTGCTCTCCTTGCCCTTTAAGCACTTGCTCTCCTTGCCCTTTAAGCACTTGCTCTCCTTGCCCTTTAAGCACTTGTTCTCCCCTTCCTCTAAGCACTTACCCTCTCAAGCACTGCTTTGTCTTCTCCATGTCTGAGTTGTGTTTGCCTTTCTTTCCCTGTATTCATTTTTCTTCCCCTCTGTGTGCTTTCTCCTCAAACTTTATGGTTGTGTTCCTCAAAGTTTGTGGGCATTTTCCTCAAACTTTGTGTGTAATTTACTTGACCTCTTAATGAGTTTCTGTTCTCACCCTATTTGAGTGTGTTTTTCTCGCCTTGTTTGTGTGTCCTCATTCACCGTATAGGTGTTTTGTCTCCCCTTCTATGTTTTCCTCTCTGCCAACTTGTATGTGATTTCTTAATTCTCTTTCTTGTCACAGGACACTTGTTTGGTCTCCTGTACTGGTGGTTTGGTACCACCTGGTATCGTCTTACTACATCGGCCGCTCTCCTTGATGTCTTCATCTTAACCAGGTATTTACTAATGACAGAACATAACCGGAACTAAAATTATGTAATTTTCATATACACTCAAGCAAATGTACACACACACGCACACATAAAGATACAAAAACAATGACCGGTGCTCCTATTATCTGCACCTCTCATCTGACAGTTCATATAGTCTTGAACAGTGAGTCTCCTGGAGGTAGATATAATTGTTTGAACAAAAAGAGACAAAGAAATACAGATTATACTATATTTAATCCCAGTGTATGATAGATAAGTGGAGCAAGAAGAGCAATATGCACTCACATATGAGAAAGTCTAGTGACCGTCTTTGCCAGTACAGGGAAGCAATCCATCTCAAGGCACAGATGTCTTCTCTGGATATCATTACCTCAAAATATTAGTATGTGTTATAGGAGGGGCATATCTGTAAATATACAATGTGTAAATATCTGCTTACACTAAAATCTGTATGTATGGTCTCTTCCTCCTTTGAAGTCCTCTTAATCCACAAGTGATCCTTTTTTCTGTGCACTCTGACCAAACAGTACAGACAATGGGTGGGATTTCTTAAATGTCAGAACCTTGCACAAACATATGTAACAACACTGATGTGTGTTTACTCGCTCAGGCTCTGTAGTCCATTCCTCAATACAGTGATGTTATGATCTATTTTACGCAGCGGCTCTAGTACCGCTCAGGAGATGGACATGAGTAAACAGGCTCATGTAACACACTCCCCCTGATGTTCCGTCTTTTGAAAACTTTTTATTTCTAGATCAATTTTTGTAGGGCGGCCCTGTTAAGAACAGGAGCCCACCCACGGACATCTTTGCTCCATTGACTTCTATGAGGAAAACCTCAATGGGACATATATCTGCAACTGTTTGGGCTACCAAGGTCAAAGAGGGCTCTATCTTGTCTCCACCTTCTTTTTTATCCTGTCCACTTTCTGAGTGTCCAGTGGGCCGCAGAAACCTGCGAATGGAGTTGTAAGCATTGATAGGTAACAAGCAACAGAGAAGACTACAGTACCCATAATTCCTGTTTTGCAGGCTTTCGTCCCATTGGCTGGCAATTTTCTGGTGAACATCTTCACTTTTGCTTTTCCTATGCAGTGGCTGACTCTATATTCTCTCCTTCTCCAGATTATCCCTTTGCTTGCCAGATAAGTGCATTTCTGGGTTTTCATGGTTCTCATCTGTATTCTGGGGACATATTTACTAGATTTGGGACATTTCTCAGAGATGTCAGACTCTAAGTGGTATGGGGGGAATGTAAGTCAAAAGATTCAAGAGCTTACCATACATCTCCACACACACACACACACACACACTCACTGTTCCTCTTACTATACAGGTAGATTCTAACTTGAAGGAGAATTTTGCTGCTTCTGGTTCCACCTTCGTGGTTGTTTGGAGGGACTAGGGCCATTCAGTGCCTGATTTGTTATGAGGCAGAGTAGGCATCTGCCTACAGGCGCACCCCACAGAGGGTCGCCTGTCATTGGGATTCTTTTTTTTTTCTTTCTTTTTTTTAATTTGCCTTTTTAATTAGCCTTTTTTAATTGGCCTCAACATAGACCTTTCCTGCCATGCCGCTGGACCACCAGGGAGGTAGGAAACAGACAGTGGGGGGGCAATATGGATATGATGGGGGCAATGTGAGGGCAATATTGAGATGATGGGGGGTAAGTTGGAACTGACAGGGGGCAATGTGAGGACAATACTGAGATGATGGGGGCAACGTGGAGATGAGGGGGAGCAAGATGGACCTGATGGGGGGCAATGTGAGGGCAAAGTGGAGATGATGGGGCAGTGTGGAGATGATGGGGGCAATGTGGAGATGATGGAGGGCAAGTTGGAGTTGATGGGGGGCAATGTGAAGATGATGGGCAAGTTGGAGCTGATGGGGGGGCAATGTGAGGGTAATATGGTGATGATGGGGGCAATGTGGAGATGATGGGGGCAATTTGAGGGCAATATGGAGCTCGTGGGGCAAGTTGAAACAAATGGGGGCAATATGGAGCTGATGGGGGGCAATGTGAGGTCAATATGGAGATGATGGAGGCAATGTGGAGATTAGGAGCATTGTGGAAGTGTCCAGTGGAGATGGCAAATCTGGTTGGGGCGCTTCAGATTTCTGTGCCTACAGGCTCCTGAGATGTAAATCCAGTCCTGGGGCCATTGCTGTCTGAGTTGATCAGCTATTAGAGGCTGTCCATCTGGATGTACCTAAGGAGGATGTTGTTCTGGCTATCTCTAAGATCCTTGAGGCTAATACATATCTTACTAAGCAGCCTTTGATGCTTCTAGATTTACAAGGTTTCAACATTTTCTGTTGCCACACGTTGCCCTTGATGTCCCTTCCATTCGTGTGCAAGCCGTTGTTTGATCCAGAATTGCAAAAGGTTATTGGCATGCCACGGGAAGTTAAGAGGATCTTTTTGCCTCAGATTACTCCCAAATGTTCCTTTTTCCATGGCAATAGCATGGTTTTCTTTACCCTGCGGCATGGGTAGGCGCCCATGGTGTCTGCTCCTTCTGTGGCCTAGGCATGCCCTGCTCCAAAACCCATAATGCTTGGACAGGCAAGACATCTACCCAGAAGTCCTCAGCTGTCCAGAGTTCCTTGCATTCCTGTGCTGAGTCATCTACTTCTGGAAGCAGTTTCTTCTCTTGTAGACAGTTCTTTGTACCTGTTCCTTCTCTAGAATGGTTTGTGGGATTCCATTCAACTCTGTTCACAGTTTCCAAAAAAGCGGAGGCTGCCTTCCTATGCTAGCCTTGAAGTATCTCAACTGTTTTGTACTCGTGCCCCAGTTCTAGAGGGAGTCTTGGGGAGAGAGACAGAGACTGAGGCGAAAGAAGTCTGAGGATGCGAGGACCACCAGAGAGGGAAATAGAGATAGACAGAAGGCAAATGACAGAGTGGAAAGAGGACTGAGGATGCAGCGAATACCTCCAGAGAGAGTTCAGGAAAAAGAAAGCAGAGAGGAGGGAAAGCTGAGGATGCGACAAAGACTGCCACAGAGGGAGAGTGAGAGAAGTAAGGCAGAGCGGAGGGAAAGTGGAGGAAGTGTGAAGGACTGCCAGAGAGGGAAAAGGTGAAATAGGGCAGAGGAGGAAGGTGGAGTGGAGAGAAGATGGAGGGTACAGTGAAGATCACCAGAGGAGGAGGGAGAAAGCCAAAAAGTGTTGGAGTGGAAAACAAAGTCTGTAGGCTGGTAGAGCTTTCTCAGGAGGGAGGAGGCAGAAGCCGAAAAGTCTTTGGGCAAAGTACCAATTTAGCAGGCAGAAGGGAAGGTCAAACAGCATAGCCAGGTCAAACACAATCAGAAAGTGAAGATACTGAACAGGAACCAAGGAAAACAGCTCATAGAATAGCCAATGAGCAGAAGAGAAAGTGAGATTTAAATAGGCCAGTCAACCAGTGAAAACTGAAGGGAGGAACAGGAGCTTGACAAGTAAACAAATGTCACGATCGTTCCTGGATGAAGGTGACCGTTCTCCAGTCTTATGTTCTCATGAAGAAGCTAGTACACTTTAGTGTCATGGCTCATTCCACCAGAGCAGCGGGTGTTTCCTGGGCCTACAAGACCCATTCCTCTGTGGAGCAGCTGTACCATTGACATGGTCATCTCATTACACGTTTATTAAACAATACCATGTTAATGCTCTGGATTTGACAGAAGCCAGTTTTAGTCAGGGGTTCTATAGGTATCCTTGTGTTCTTTTGCAGTTACCTGCTTTCTTCTGTTCCTTGGTTTGCTGTGTGTCACTTGACACCCGAGGTTCCTGTTTCTCAGGTCATCTCTGTTAGTACTGCCCTGTTTTATAAGGGGGGGGGGGTTCTCTTTCCTTCCCTGCAATCTGGATGGATGGATTTAGCTATCATCTTGGTTCTTGTGTTCCCCACTGGATGAAAGAGAAAAGGGGATCTTCTAGTATTTGCTTATAAATAATTTTCTCTTAGCCAGTGTGGAATACAGAGCTACCTTCCTGGAGAAAAATTAGCTGCTTGGGTACTGGCAAGGGTATGTTTCAGGTTCGCTGGTTCTGGTGACACCTTCCCTGCCTTGCTTCTGTGTTCTGTCTTTGCTATTAAAACTTAGACTGGTGGGGGTAAATTGGAGAGAGTCTCCGCATCCACAGAGTCTTTTAAAGCAAGATCTCTGTCCTCAAACCCAGAGGATACTTTATCCCATTTTTCCTGTGTCACAAAAATCCCAATTTAGAGTTCTAAGGGTTCTGCCTATATACTGGAGCCTACATGTGTACTCCAACATACACGCCACCTAGTTTTCTATGTTATGAGGTCCTTAATTTCATACACTGTATTAGTTTGATTTAATTAAAAATAAAATCACCTCCATCATCCTTACATGTTTTACTAGCCAAACACTGGGTAAGCTTGCAAAAACCTTTAAGATTTCTTATATCTCCAGTATAATCCAGTACCAATTATTGTTTTAGATTTAATAAAAAAAAAAAAAATCTGTCTAGCATTTACAGGTAGTTCAGGACTAATTTTTTCCAAGACTTATGGCCAGTCTCACTGTGCTTTCTTGTTTGTGGTATCCAGTCACAATCAGCGGCTGGCACTATAGAAGCTGGGACTGAGGTCTCAACCTGACCATAGTCAGTGCACTTGTGCAGAACTTAAATAGGGGCAATAAGGTAACCACAGGTGGCAGGGGCTTCCAATTCAATCTCCTCCCACTTTGGTTACACATCAACAAAGCAGAAGATCACGTTCCAACCATTTCCTCCATGCACATTCCAGGCATAGACAATGTCCTGGTGGACTTTCTCAGGTCCTAGGAGAGTGGGAGCTCCATCCAGACGTTTTCGACCTGTTGGTACAGAGTTGGGGTCTTCCTCAGATAGTCCTGATGGCTACCAGGTACAACAGGAAGGTTCAGCTCTTCTGTTCCCATAGGAGGAACCCTCTAGCCTTTGCCATGAAAGCCCTGGTTTTCCCGTGGCACTTTCATGTGGCCTACATTTTCCCTCCAATTCCTCTCATTCACATAGTTCTGTGGAAGATTCGGATGGAAGGTCCGGTGGTCATCTTGATTACTCCTTATTGACCAGGAAGCCCTGATTCCCAGAACTAGTGGCTCTCTCCTTTTGGGATCCATTTCCACTTCCACTCAGACTGAATCTCCTGCTTCAGGGTTATCTTTGGAAGGAGGACGTGGAGCGCATGTCTTTGACGGCATGGCTGTTGAAGCCTCCATCCTAAAGGAGGAAAGGTTTTTCCCCTGATGCGGTCTCCATATCACGGTACCCGTGCTATTTGGCGACGTTCTGTCTGTTTCCACTCCTGCTTACACTATTGGCTACTCTGTATTGTCCCGCCCAGCATTTGTCCTTAAATGCTGGGTTCTGGCACTTCTCCAGTGCCCTTTCGTGGTGTTTCAGTACCATCGCTTGTTCCTGTTATTTGTGAGATCTCAGTGTATCGACCTGGCCTGCCTGATGACTCTGCATCTTGTTTCCTGCCTGTGCACCGACCCGGACTGCCTGACCATTCTGCTTCTCGTCTCTGCCCGTGTACCGACCTGGATTGGCTGACGTTCCTGCTCAGTGTACCGGCCCGGCTGACATTCCTGCTCTGTGTACCGACTTGGATTGGCTGAAGTTCCTGCTCTGTGTACCAACCCAGCCTGGCTGACGTTCCTACTCTGTGTACCGACTGGGATTGGCCTACGTTCCTACTCTGTGGGTGTGGCTCTTGCCCAGCTGGGCTGCTGTGCTGTCGTGCCTCCTCTGCACGCCCTGGCCGGTCTCCGGTTAGGGTAGTGTCAAGTCCCTTCGCTGTCTCCGGACAGCTCGCTGCAGATTGGTCTCGGTTGCCTCGGTGGCGTCCAGGTGACATTCCTAACCGTCTGCCTCCCGTGCAGTTACAGGTTGGTTGCCTCTCAGGGCTAGTTGCTCAGTTTCCATTACTGCTACGGCAGTGCTCAAGTGGCTCAGTCTCCGTTACTGCTACGGCAGTGCTTAAGTGCTCAGTATCCGTTACTGCTACGGCAGGGTTCAAGTTGCTCAGTTTCCGTTACTGCTACAGCAGTGCCCAGTTGCTCAGTCTCCGTTATTGCTACGGCAGTGTTCAAGTTGCCCAGTTTGCGTTACCACTAAGGCAGTGCTCACGTTGCTCAGTTTCCGTTACTGCTACGGCAGTGCTCAATTTGCTCAGTCTTCATTACTGGTACGGCAGTGCCCAAGTTGCTCAGTCTCCGTTACTGCTACGGCAGTACTCAGGCTGCTCAGTTTCCGTTACTGCTACAGCAGTGCTCAAGTTGCTCAGTCTCCGTTACTGCTACGGCAGTACTCAAGCTGCTCAGTTTCCGTTACTGCTACAGCAGTGCTCAAGTTGCTCAGTCTCCGTTACTGCTACAGCAGTCCACAATTGTCTGGTCTCCATTATCTTGGGCATTACTCGAGTTGGAGCTCTCACCTTTGCTTGAGCTTCTTAAAGGGCCTTTCACTATTAGGGTCTGTCAACACCCTCTGCCTAATATTAACCCATTCAGTACTGTTAACCTGAGACTCACACAAGAACTGCCTGACCTGTGTCAGTATATTTATCTCTGGACTATCGGCGTATACTGGACCTGTGTGGGCCTACCTCTGTATAACCTGTCTTGTGTCTGTACTATATTATGTATATATTACAGGCCCCGTGAGGGTTATTGTTTTTTTTTATTGTTCAATAAAATTGTATTTTATCAAACCTACTGTGTCTGTGTGTCAAACAAACCGTTACACTCCACTATGATCCAGGCTAGGAAACCGGTATCTTCCAAAGCCGACCATTGGGTTTGGTCTGTTTTTCAGTCATGGTGTGTTGACAGGGACCTGTCATCACAAGAGTTTGATCTCCCAGTGATCCTGTCCTTTTTACAGGATGGTGTGACTAAAGGGCTCAGTCTTGGCTCCTTGAAGGTTCAGACTTTGGCTCTCTCTGTCTTTTTCCAGCGACGCATTGCCATCTTGCCAGATGTCAAGGTTTTCTTTCTGGGTGTTGCTCATGCTTTCCCTGCCTATAAGCCATCCACTCCTCAGTGAGACCTTACTTTGGTTTAGTAAGTCTTGCAACAACCTCCCTTTGAGTCCTTGGCTACCATTCCTCTGTTCCTTTTGCCATGGAAGCTGACCTTCCTTTTGGCTGTGGTCTCGCAGAGTGGCTGAATTGCAGGCCTTGTCCTGCAAACCGCCTTTTCTGGTGTTTCACATGGATAAGGCTGCACTTAGTACTTCCCAGGAATTCCTTCCTAAGGTAGTCTCTGAGTTCCACATCAATCAGGAGATTGTTGTGCCTTCATTTTGTTTTGTACCTCAATCTGACAAGGAGAGAGATCTCCACTTGTTAAGTGAGGTACGCTGCCTTAAGTTCTGTGTGCATTGTACTGAGTTTTTTCACAAAATTGACGTCTTATTTGTCATCCCTGAGAGTCCTAGGGCTGGTATGGCTGCGTCTAAGGTCACTATTACGTCTTGGATTAAGTCTACCATTCACAAAGCTTAGCAACTCTGAAAGAAATCTGTTCCTTTACGCAGTACAGCACACTCCACTAGGTCTGCTGGGGCCTCCTGCTGAAAAGCCGTGCAAGGCGGCCACTTGGTCCCCTGTGCACACCTTTGCCAATCACTGTCGTATTGTTGTTCTGGCTTCGTCAGGAAGGTCTTAGAGGCAGTACTGCCTGTTTTGGACCTTTTCATTTCTGTGCCCTACTGTACTTTAACTGTTTGAGCCTGGTTGACTTTTGTTCTTGTGTGCTTTGTTATTGTTATTCAGTGTATGTTGACACTTAGTTTAGTTTGGGCTGTTCTGCATCCTGGATAGACCTTAGGAACTCATGGGGACTGGTGCTTGATCCTTTCCTTCTCTTCCCACCCTGGGAGCTCAATGTTGGTAGATCCCCATTGTACCTGTATGTCATATTGGAAGACAGAGAAAATAGGATTTTAGTCTTACCTGTTAAAACAGAACTACCACCCTATATAAAGTCGCCCCCCAATACTTAGACATATGGCAACTAGCTTCTTAATAGTGCTATTATCTCACACAAGTACCAGGTTCTGAAGTAATCCTTTTTCTTCTTTAAATCCTTAGTTCATATGACATACAGGTATCCTACCCAGTGAAAGGAGCAAAGCTTGGTCTCATTTTGCTGGACATGGGAGTCTGCTTGGTTCTCTTACTCACAGGAGATTTTCCATTTTTCTTTCCTGCTGCCCTACTTCATAGACTTGACACAAATCTATCTGGGGTGGGGCTAGTTGGATAGCCTGATAAGGAGGAAGGGAAGGCTCCACCCACAACTTCTTTGCAGAATTGTTCCAGCCTACTGGGAGGAGCTGTTGCCTCCCCCTGGTACCTGTATGTCATATGGACTAAGAGAAAATTATTTTACAGGTAAGACTAAAATCTTCTTTTAGACTTATCAGTGCAAAACCTTGCAGTACCTTATGTGTTTATATATTTTCAAACATCACAGTTGAAAAAAAAATCACAAATTAAACTTGTCAGTAAAGACTGGTTGCTAAGAATTAATGTTGATTGTGTCTACAGGCATTACACCATTCTGAAGAAAGCCCTGATGATCCTACTGTTCCTGCTTCTATTAGCACTGGTGGGCACAGGTAAGATTCAAATGCAAGTGGGTCATAATCTCGTAGCACAATATTAAAAGCAGGGAGTGGGAGGTCATTAATGGTACATATGAATTCTCATGTACTTTTCTGTTGCTCAATACAAAATATTCACCAGGGGCTGGGAGAGCCGAGAGGTACATACATTAAAGGGTAATGTGCACAGAGAGAAAAACTAGTGGAATGTATCATACCCCTCTCCCTTCATCTTTATTTAGGAGCCATTCATTAAAGTATCCACTCACTAGATCTTAGTATGATTTACTTACATGCATTTTTCTCTTCATACATTTTTTTCCTCCAAATGTTGCACCTGTTAGAATTTCACAAGTCTGACCTTTTTTGATTACTGAATAAGCTGCACTGGGCTTGTTCAGATGGGCAACATTCATTCTGCAATGGTCATGTTCTTTCCTTTGCTGAAAGTCACTGTTTGGTTGTACTGTTTACATGGGTGGTATCTCCCACTCATGGAGCAGGCAGAGGTAGCCTGCTGCAACTTTCTTTTGATCAACAGAGAGTGCATTGAAGTTGCAATAGGACATATATGCACTGTGGCCCATCAAGCAGATCATTCGCACAGCCAATCTGAATGCTGTGTTACTCATTGCAGCTTCAAATGAATAGCATTTCCAATCATGTTTGAGTGACATCATTGTAGAAGTGAACTATTGAAAAAAATTTTTATTAAATGTAATGCTGTGCATTATCACTTTTTTTCTGTTAGGAAATGTAAAAATACATTTTATTTTTAATTCCCCTATTTCTCATCAGTCAGTGAGCATTGATATCTGGTTCAATCCAATATTGTCAGCGGCAGAATATAAAGGAAAATATTTGGAACCCAAAATAAATGTTGGATATTTTTTCTAATCTCCCAGCTGCTACATGAGCAATAATTTGATACCTTTTGTTGAGCTCTTTGTATCCACAAACTTTTCAGAACTTCTGCAGAATTTTGTTGCAGACTCAAATGAAGTTAGAGCCCACCTTAAATATTCCTCCAGTGTAAATCAGGGCAGTATCTACCAAAGCAGGGTTCCCTTTCAAGATCCTTTGCCAGTGCTCTGATGCTGAAACATAATATGGTAGTTTCTTACCTCGTGTTATATGTCTTCTTTGCCATCTCCTTTACATCAAAGCTGTACAATCAGAATACAATTTCAGCCCAGGAGAGCCACAAAAATAATATTGGTTAGATTTCTCAAATGAATGCTTTAAGGGGAACATTCACATTAGAAAAACTTTTGTCCATGGGCTTTAGTCAGTACAACAATATCAGCGTTATTTTTTTAAAATGTACTTAGCTACTATTGAAGTTATGAAGATTTAAAATCGGGCACTTCAGCGTTCTGTGGCACCCTGTATGTGCGGCACAATGGTGCAGGACTTCCCAGCTTCCCCAGGGAGCGCGTTCATGCTTCTTTTCGCGGTGGCATTTATGAGAACTGTTGATACAGCAAGCGCCATAACGGAGCTTGCTCTAACTATAGCTCACATAAATGCCACCATGAAGGGAAGCATGAACGCGCTCTCTGTGGTAAATGGGAGGGATGTGGGAAGTCCAGCGACATTTTGCTGCACATACAGAGTGCCTCAGAATGCGGAAGTGCCCGGTTTTAACTTCATTACTTCAATAGTAGTGAAGTAAACTTAAAAAAAAAAATACCAACGCTAATATACCTGTACTAACTAAAACCCATGGACAAAGGTTCTTCTAATGTGAATGTTCCCCTTTAATCATTGAGGCCAAGCAGTATTATCATTGGCCAACATTAAAGAGACCAGTAGCTATGTTTTTGAGCCTCTTTTTGATGCTGTCAGATTATCCGCTAAGACCTCTGCCTTCTCTGTTGCTGCACGACTCTGTGGCTTAAGATTTAGTCTGTGGATCAATCTCCTAAGAATTCACTAGTTTCTCTAACATTTCAGGGCAAGTCCCTGTTTGGACATGAACTGAAACAGATTATCAGTAATGCTACTCCAATCTGTTTGTGTTTCGGCGGCTGTTGTCCCATTCTGGACCTCAAATGCCTCAACAAGTATGTGGTGACTATGTGCTTCAAGATGGAATCTTTGCATTCTGTCATAATGACAATGGGCCCAGGGATCTGTCATCTCTGGACCTTCAGGATGCGCATCTACACATTCCTGTCCACCCAGACAGCCAAAGCTACCTGTGTTTTGCATTAGGCTCTGCCATTTGGCCTGAATCCAGCACCTCACATTTTCACCAGGGCCATAGGGGCCTCCGTGACCTTCATCCAAACACATTTCTATGACACCCTATCTGGACAATATTTTGATCAACGCTCCCTTGGAGGAGCTCTTGGCTCATCATGTTCAGGAACACACCCAACGTCTGGTCCACCATGCTCAAGTCCTCTCCGGTACCTTCTCAGAACTGGTGTTCCTGGGGATGAGGTTTGACACCCATCTGAGGAAGGTCTTTCTACCAGAGCACAAGATTCTTCTTGTGATGCAGGAAGTATCCTAGGCCCTGGAGTGGCCCTTGGCCGCAATCAGGGAGTACATGAGGGTTGTGGGCAGACTGGTATCAACACTAGATTCTGTACCTTACTCCTTGGTCCACACGAGTCGTCATTCAGAGCTGGTCTGGGAATTTGGAGCATTTGGACCAACAGATATCTCTCTCTGTCTCTCTGGAGGCCAGTAGGGACCTACAGTGGTGGTGGTAGCACTGGCTCAACCTGGCAGAAGGGGAACCCTTTGTGATTCTTGAGTGGACCTAGGTCAAGACGGACGCCAGCATGAGCAGCTGGGGTGTGGTTCTGAGCCACCTGGAGGTCCAAGGATGGAGGGCTGCGGAAGACACTCTTCAGTCCATCAACATCTTAGAACTCTGTTCTTCCATGAGTTTGAGCTTCTTTTGGTCTTGTCTTTTCTCCAGGATGGAGTTAACAAAGGACTCAGTTTGAGTTTTGTTAAGGTTCAAATTTCAATTCTTTCTGTGTTTTTCAGAGACTTATTGCCACCATTCCAGATATCAAGGTTTTTCTTCAGGTGGTAGTTTATGCTTTCCCTGTTTTTAAGACTCCCACTCCTCCGTGGGATCATAACATTGTTTTGGGAGTCTTGCAGAGGCCTCCCTTTAATCACCTTGCTTCCAACCCTCTGCGTCTATTGACTCTTAAGATGGCTTTTCTTTTCGCAATAGTCTCAGTCTGGAGAGTCACTGAATTGCAGGCTTTGTCTTGCAAACCACTTTTCCTGGCCTTTCATAAGGACAAGGCAGTGCTTCCAACATCTCAGGTGTTTCTTCATAAGGTGATCTCTGAGTTCCACATCAGTCAGTAGATTGTTGTGCCTTCTTTTTGTCCCGACCCTACTTCTGATAAGAAAAAGCATCTCCATTTGTTGGACATTGCCTTAAATTTTATGTGCATCATACTGATCCTTTTTGCAAGGCTGATTCTCTGCTATACCTGAGGGTCCTAGGGCAGATCAGGCTGCTTCCAAGGTCACTGTGGCCACTTAGATCAAGGCCGACATACACAAGGCATATTTCTCTGTCGTCCAATACAGGTTACTGGTAACTTTGGGTAAGCGATCAGCCCCTTTAAGTAGGCAGGAACAATTCTGAGATGTGAATGCAGGGGTGGAGCCTACCTTCCCTTCTAGGCTGCAGGTAGTCAACCAACTCCAGTAAGATTTGTTCCTTGGTGAAAACACAAGTCGAGAACAGTTCTGCTATAGTTTTAGCTTGTTTATTATTTTTCTGTTAGATATGGGATACCACCATTAGGCGGATTACCATCACTGACAATTCCCATCACCCAAATGTGGATAGTTCAGTTTACCAGGTTACTCTGTGGACCTAAGTCCTGGGGATACAATCTTGGCTGCAAGTTCTTTCCCCAGGAGTTGCCCACTGAGGCTTCTTCTTGATACATGGTAATCTGAAGACAGAAGATCTGCAGAAAAGGTGAGCAACCCTTTGAGTGATGAGGTCCACATGTCCCATGTTGCCCCTCCACACAGGGGTCTCCTTTGGAGTTCCTATTGCATACTCCTGCAATCATTGGGTTTTTCTGTATGTCTGTTGGGTGTTTGGAGCAAGTTTCTGTGGTAACTTAACCCTTTGGTTGCTGGTCTAGCATCTTTTGGGGGGGGACTTTCCCTACTTCAGTGTTTATTGGGTCATGTGACATGTTTTAGTGATGTTTGGTGCAAATTTACTTCACAGTTATAACTTTGCAACAATTGTAAGACGCGCTTTTACCGCATAGGCGCCATTGCTCCATTCACTTCTATGGCACTTTACAGTTTTGGACATATCTCTGCAACCGTTCAACGTAGCAACTTCAGAGACAGCTCATTTTAATTGTCTGCCCTTGCTCTGCTATCCCGTAAACATTTAGTTTGTGTGTTGGGGGTCAGGGGGGCTTCAGGCACTGTTGGGGTACTTTTTCTGAGAAAACTACTCCTCCTCTCCTCAGCAGATTAACCCTTCACCTGCCAGATAAGTGTATTTTAGCGATTTTTGGGGTGACATTTTAATCAGACACACTGTATTTTGGTATTTCCTTATACCTTGAACGTTTTGATTCTGTGAGAATGTCTATTTCTTTGGAGTTTGGGGCTAGGACTAAGACTGAGGATGCTGGGGTCTCTGCATCCCCCTTTGCACATTGATCCTCATGTCAGTCAGGTTTGCCTAGCGAGTTCTCAGGTTATTTATGCTGAGCATGTTCTGTTGTCCCAGAGCATTCCCCAGCCATTCATTAGAGCCAGTTTGGGTGCAAGAGTTTAAGGCTGCTACTAGAGACCTCCAGTATACATCTCAACTCTTTCCATCCCAGATACAGGGGGTCTTCTGCTCCTGGCTGTAGAGAGATAATCACAGTTTATCTCTAACATAAGATAAATAAACAATATAAATAAATTCAAGATCTTGCACACAATCTAGGTATGACACACTTTTTCACAGTGAACAGAATTGATAAAAAGACTCAATTACTCATATTCGTGAAACAATAGATGTAATTTTATTTAAAGCCTAATAGAATTGATATATAGAGCAATAGTGATCTGTGAATTGGGAAACAGAGATATGCAAACTTGACTATATATATATATATATATATATATCAACCAACATTTCTAAACTAAGTGATACAGTATCTCACATAAGTGAGTACACCCCTCACATTTTTGTAAATATTTTTGTTTTATCTTTCATGTAACAACACTGAAGAAATGACACTCTGCTACAATGTAAAGTAGTGAGTGTACAGCCTGTATAACAGTGTAAATTTGCTGTCCCCCTCAAAATAACTCAACACGCAGCCATTAATGTCTAAACCTTGGCAACAAAAGTGAGTACACCCCTAAGTGGAAATGTCCAAATTGGGCCCAATTAGCCATTTTCCCTCCCCGGTGTCATGTGACTTGTTAGTGTTACAAGGTTTCAGATGTGAATGGGGAGCAGGTGTGTAAAATTTGGTGTTATCTCTCTCACACTCTCTCATACTGGTCACTGGAAGTTCAATATGGCACCTCATGGCAAAGAACTCTCTGAGGATCTAAAAAAAAGAGTTGTTGCTCTACAGAAAGATGGCCTAGGCTATAAGAAGATTGCCAAGACCCTGAAACTGAGCTGCATCACAGTGGGCAAGACCATACAGCGGTTTCACAGGACAGGTTCTACTCAGAACAGGCCTCGCCATGGTCGACCAAAGAAGTTGAGTGCACGTGCTCAGCGTCATATCCAGAGCTTGTCTTTGGGAAATAGACGTTGGAGTGCCGCCAGCATTGCTGCAGAGGTTGAAGGAGTTGGGGGTCAGCCTGTCAGTGTTCAGACCATACACCGCACACTGCATCAAATTGGTCTGCATGGCTGTTGTCCCAGAAGGAAGCCTCTTCTAAAGATAGCCCGTAGACAGTGTGCTGAAGACAAGCAGACTAAGGACATGGATTACTGGAACCATGTCCTGTGGTCCGAAGAGACCAAGATAAACTTATTTGTTTCAGATGGTGTCAAGCATGTGTGTCAGCAACCAGGTGAGGAGTACAAAGACAAGTATGTCTTGCCTACAGTCAAGCATGGTGGTGGGAGTGTTTTGGTCTTGGTGTGCATGAGTGCTGCCGGCACTGGGGAGCTACAGTTCATTGAGGGAACCATGAATCCCAACATGTACTGTGACATACTGAAGCAGAACAGGATCCCCTCCCTTCAGTCCCTTCTGGTTACCATGTGGCAAACTGCAATGTGTCTCAGTGGAGCCCGGGACTGACAGCTCATGCACGCAGACAAAATGTCTGCGCTGATGCCTGGCTTCCGGCCTTGGAATAGTAAGGATTTCTTTAGAATGGAGTAATTCTAAGAGATTCGATATCTATCATTAAGCTCGTCTCCACCTGCCTAATTATTGCAGGGCGACTTTACATATGTTAAAAGTTCAGCTTTTATGTAACAGAATTAGGCTTCGTTCACCCAGACAGCAATGAAGCTGCAGTCATGAAAAGGTATTTGTGTTGTGTGCTACTGTTTAGGCAGGCCACTATTGCAGAGCATGTCACTATCCAACACAACTTGCTGCACCTTTCTTCTGACAGTGCCCTAATACACAACAAATTTGTAGTTTGGGTTTCAATGGGATTACAGTGGAATTGCACAAACATTGTGGTTAGTTGAATTTTTAGATTTTGTTCAGCACTTTATACAGAGAGTAAGGGATACAAAATCAGATGTTAATCACAGCTATAAAAAATGTAACCCATGTAAACTTAACCTTATTGTGGCTTGTTGTGGGACTATGTTAGCATGCATAGTACATTAATCTTTTAGTGACTAGAGTGATTCTCTGCACACCCTCTGGTCCTTAAAAGATTATGATTGGGTATTAGAAGATATGTTAATTAAAATGGACAGTGAGTCTCAACTGCTGCCCTCAGGAACCACTAACAGAATTATCCTGCTTGAGCTTGGGTGAGTTGATGGGAAGTTTAATGTATGTGATTAAAGCACATGTTCTCAATCTGGGAACTCCTTAAGCCATGGTCTTTTAGTAGTGTCTGAGGGCAGGTGGGAAAAAAAATGTTTTTCTGCCATATAGGCAAGTAAAAACCTCCTTAAATGTCCATTTTGTTATTCCACCAGGTCTATGGTACTTTTACCCATATGGACTCCAAGATTTGTTCTCCATGCCCCTTGCTGTGTATTCTAGGATGCAAAAGCCAATTAATGTGGACATCTTGCAGAAGGAGGAGACAGGACCCCGAGAGCAACCGCTTTCTTCTCAGGTCTGTGAAAGACCATCCACTAATCCTTTTACTTAATTTAGGACTTTATTCAGCAGGATGTAATCTGGAAAAAAACAACTACACATAGAACTGAAATAAAAATTCTATGAATTCCCACTGATTTAAGAGCTTTTAACCCCTTAAGGACCGGGAAAATCTGAGTTAGATTTGACTTAAGGACCGGAGCAATTTTGACTTTTTTGACTATGTCTTTGTTCAACCATATTTTCTCTTTAATTCCTTTTGTGCACCCACATAAATTATATACTGTTTTTTTAAGCACAAGTAGGGCTTTCTTTTGATACCACAATTATATGAATACCTCATTGTTTAATTTGATTAAAATAAAAAAAAAAAGGAAAAAAATTGAAAAAAAAACAACATTTTGCTTACATTTTTCTGTCAGGATGTGCATACTATTAGTTAATGAAAAAAAATACCCCTAAATATATTAATTTGCTTCTCCTGAATATAAGAGTACCCCATATGCCTAGTATTTTAGTCCTTTACTCACATTTACAAGGTAAATATTACAAGATGGCTGCCGTTATTTCCAACTTGTGATTTTTCAACAATTGGCATGTGAGCATCATAGCTTAGCTGACGGTGCCAGAACCAAAAATGTCCCACAAAGGTATATGTTTCTGAAAACTACACAACATAAGGTAAATAATCAGTAGAATTTTGGAGTTTTTCATGCAGCTATTTTTCCAGAAAAAAATTTCAAAATTGTGGTAATATTTTGTTTTTTTGCAGTTTTCACACTTACATTTCAATACTACTGTTGATATCAAGCACATGATAGGTGAAGATTTTTAAAAATGCATTGTTTAGTGTTCAGCTCCTTCTTCTGAGTACGGCAGTACCCCATATGCATAGGTTATTCAAGGTTTGCGGGAGCTATGGGGCCCAAATTGGAACATGCGTGTTTCCAGTTTCACACTTTGAATTTTCACAGCTTGCATCACTGGTGCCATGTCTCATTTGGGGCTGTGTAACAGTGCTCCACTCTAAGATTTCCCCCCCAAAAGTATATATTTTTGGAAAGTAGACACCCCAGGCTTTCATTTTATGTATGTTTTCAATTTTTTTACGCAGCCATTTTACCACCAATCGCTCGTAAATCTTGACGTAAGTTAAAAAAACACCGTTTTTCACACTTGCACTTCAATGTTGATGTGAATTTAACGCACATGATAGGTGAAGATTTTTAAAAATGCATTGTTTAGTGTTCAGCTCCTTCTTCTGAGTATGGCAATACCCCATATGCATAGGTTTCTCAAGGTTTGGGGGAGCTACGGGGCCCAATTTTGAACAAATATTGAATTTTCACATCTTGGTTAACTGGTGCCATTACTCATTTTGGGTTATGTTCCAGTGCTGCACTTTAGAATTTCCCCCCAAAAGTGTATATTTTTGGAATGTAGACACCCCCAGCTTTCATTTTAGGTGTGTTTTCAAATTTTTTACACAGCCATTTTACCACCACTTTCTCGTAAACTTGACGTAAGTAAAAAAACAGCGTTTTTCACACTTTGCCTTCAATGTTGATGTGAATTTCAAGCACAGAATAGGTGAAGATTTTATAAACTGAATTGATTAGTGTTCAGCTTCTTCTGAGTACGGCAATACCCCATATGCATAGCTTTCTCATGGTTTGGGGGAGCTACGGGGGCCAAATTGGAACATGCTCGTTTCCAGGTTCACACTTTGAATCTTCACAGCTTGCGTTACTGGTGCCATGTCTCATTTGGGGCTGTGTAACAGTGCTCTTTTTTTAAGATTTCCCCCCAAAAGTGTATATTTTTGGAAAGTACACACCCCAGGCTCTTGTTTTAGGTGTGTTTTCCAATTTTGTAAACAGCCATTTTACCACCAATCCTGTGAAAATTTGACGTAAGTAAAAAAAATTCAGCATTTTTCACACTTTGCCTTCAATGTTGATGTGAATTTCAATCACAGAATAGGTGAAGATTTTATAAACTGAATTGATTAGTGTTCAGCTCCTTCTTCTGAGTACGGCAATACCCCATATGCATAGCTTTCTCATGGTTTGGGGGAGCTACGGGGGCCAAATTGTGAGGCGCCGCATGGCGGCCGGTAAACTGAAGCCCAATAGCAGGTAGATGCTCACCCATATATAAACACCACACCCTGGGGAGACTAGATATATGACAGTCCCCCAAGATGTAGGTCACAACACAGGGGCAGGCTGTGTGGTCCACAGGACAGCAGAAGTCAGCTAGGATAGCCAGAGGTCAGGAGTATAGATATCAGCAGAGATCGGTTTGGATAGCCAGAGGTCAGGAGTATAGATATCAGCGGAGGTCGGTTTGGATAGCCAGAGGTCAGGAGTATAGATATCAGCGGAGGTCAGTTTGGATAGCCAGAGGTCAGGAGTATAGATATCAGCGGAGGTCTGTTTGGATAGCTAGAGGTCAGGAGTATAGATATCAGCGGAGGTCAGTTTGGATAGCCAGAGGTCAAGAATATAGATGTCAGCGGAGGTCAGTTTGGATAGCCAGAGGTCATTATACTGTGCCTGAGGTCAGAGGTCCAGGAGGGAGCAGACTGAGCCAGAATCAGACTTCCAGGGACATGCAGGAATACCAGGAGACTGGAACAGAAGCTGAAGCAGGTAGCTGGTTGACAGGTAACAGGTAGGCTAGCTTACAGGTAGCAGGTAGCTGGTTGACAGGTAGCTGGAAGCTGGGAACAGGTAACAGATACCAGAAAACAGGTAACAGGAGCTCAAAGAACGACTAAGCTCCGATGGAAGGGCGTTCAGGGCTTAAATAGGCACTGAACAGCGTGACCTCATCACGCCGCTCACCTGCCCGACAGACCAACCCCCTAGAGAAAAGGATGAGAGGAGAGAGCACTTCCGCCCTCTCCCGATGCTGCAGCAGGACCGTCGCACCCCGCCGACGTCATCCGTCGACGCGAGCCACAGACCGTCTGCAACCGCACGGAGACGGCAGACCTCCCCTCCACACTGATGGAGGCGGGCACTGTCGGCGGCGAGGGCTTGTGAGTACGAGCCTTACAGTACCCCCACCCTTAAACGCGCCTCCGGGAGCGTACGGGGCCAGGACGATCAGGATGGAGACGGTGAAAAGACCGTAGTCTAGTAGGAGCATGGATGTTGGCAGAGGGTTCCCAAGATCGCTCCTCCGGGCCATAGCCCTTCCAATGAACCAGATATTCCAGACGTCCTCTGCGCAGACGAGAATCCATGATCTCTTGTACCTCGAACTCCTCCTGCCCGTCGACAAGAAGAGGCCCAGGAGAAGGAGGCTGTTGACCAGGGAATTGGTTCAAGACCCAGGGTTTGATCAGAGAGACGTGGAACACTGGATGAATGTTCATGGTCACGGGCAATTGCAGACGAACAACTGCTGGGTTAAGCACTTGCATGATCTCAAAAGGTCCGATATAACGGGGTCCCAGCTTCTTTGATGGGCAAGAGAGGCGTAAATTGACAGTAGAGAGCCATACTTTGTCTCCGATCTTGTAGGCAGGGGCGGAGGAGCGCCGTCTGTCGGCATAGTATTTGTACCTCCGTTGGGCGGCTAACAGCGATCTCCGGATGCTCAAGTTGGTCTGGGCCATAGCGGTCAGGCGATCAGAAACGCTAGGGACAGGACAAGGTACTGGAGACCCAGGAAGCATGATGGGATGAAGACCAGTGTTGATGAAGAAAGGAGTCATATTGGTGGATCAGTGAACTTGGTTATTAAAGGCAAATTCCGCCAAAGGGAGAAGGTGGATCCAATCATCCTGGAGATGTGTGGTGAAGCATCTAAGGTATTGCTCCAGTACCTGATTGGTACGCTCTGTTTGCCCATTCGTTTGGGGGTGATAGGCTGTGGAAAGAGATCTTTGGAGATGAAGACCCTGGCAAAAGGCAGACCAAAAGCGTGAGGTAAACTGCGTCCCACGGTCAGAGACTATGGTTTGGGGTAGACCGTGAAGTCGGAAGATCTCCTTGATAAACAGGGTCACGGTTTCAGAGGCTGAGGGTATTCCTTTGGTTGGTATAAAATGAGCCATCTTCGAGAACCTGTCCACCACCACAAAGATGCAGTTGTATCCCAGCACAGGTGGAAGATCTGTGATGAAATCCATAGACAGGTTTGACCAGGGCCGCTCTGGTACTGGCAATGGCTGTAGGAGGCCAGTAGGTTTAGCATGACGGTCTTTGGACCGGGCACAGGTAGGACAGGATGCAAGATAGTGTATAACATCCCTTCGTAATTGGGGCCACCAAAAGGAGCGCAGGACTAGTTCTTCTGTTTTTCTCTGACCTCCGTGACCTGCCATATGGGAGTCATGACACATCTGAAGGACCTCAAGGCGGACCGAAGGAGGGACAAAGATACGATTCTGGTTCGTGAGTATTCCATCTCTAGGAATCAAATAGGGATATTTCAGGGATAGAGAGAGGTCGGTCTGTAATCGGAGGCGATCCCAAAAGGTGGAAGAGGTTGCCAGGAAATGATCGTGACGAAGGACTGTCTCAACCAGCTTAGGTGGTTCTTGTGTGGGACTCTCGGTGCGAGACAGAGCATCAGCCTTCCCATTCTTGGCACCTGGGCG
Organism: Rhinophrynus dorsalis; assembly: GCA_037306005.1. Taxonomy (NCBI): domain Eukaryota; kingdom Metazoa; phylum Chordata; class Amphibia; order Anura; family Rhinophrynidae; genus Rhinophrynus; species Rhinophrynus dorsalis. The sequence goes on from CM074722.1 coordinate 114,985,784, forward strand.
GTAGGTTATATGCATCTGGAAACGGCTAAAAAACAAGGCCCAGCGGGCTTGCCGAGGACGAAGTCTACGGGCTGAGCGAAGGTACTCCAGATTCCTATGGTCAGTGTATATCACTACGGGATGCAAGGATCCTTCCAATAAGTGTCTCCATTCTTCTAGTGCTTGTTTAATAGCGAGCAGTTCTCTGTCTCCAACGTCATAATTCCTTTCTGAGTTAGTGAGGCGACGTGAGAAGAAAGCCACAGGGTGGAGTAGGTCCTTCTCACCCTTTCTTTGGGACAGCACTGCACCCACTGCCGTTTGGGAGGCATCAACCTCTACTACGAATGGAACTTGAGGATTAGGAAGCATCAAAACAGGTGCTGAAGTGAATCGATGTTTCAGGACGGTGAAAGCCTCTTGTGCCTGGTCTGACCAAAAGCAACGTGCTGACTTTTTTGTCAAGGCTGTGATGGGCTGAATTATGTGGGAGAAGTTGCGGATAAACCTCCGATAGAAATTCGAGAATCCCACAAAGCGTTGTACTCCCTTTTGGTCAGTAGGTGGTGGCCAATCCACTACTGCAGATACCTTCCGGGGATCCATCTGAAGACCACTGGGCGACAGTATATACCCCAGGAATTCTACCGTGTCGGTGTTGAATACGCACTTCTCCAACTTAGCGTACAATTTGTGTTGGCGCAAATGTGAGAGCACCTTGGTCATATGGATATAGTGTTCCTCCTGGGTTGTGGAATAGACAAGTATGTCGTCCAGATATACTACGACAAAGACATCTAGATACTCTCTGAACACATCATTAAGGAAGTACTGGAAGGTAGCAGGGGCATTGCAAAGACCGAAGGGCATGACCCTGTATTCATAATGCCCATAACGCGAACGGAAAGCTGTCTTCCACTCGTCGCCCTTACGGACGCGCACCAGGTTGTAGGCTCCCCTTAAGTCCAGTTTGGAATAGACCTGAGCTGTACTCAACCTGTCCAGGAGCTCTGCAATCAAGGGTAATGGATACCGGTTTCTTACTGTGACTTCGTTCAGTTCTCGGTAATCCACACATGGACGTAATCCACCATCCTTCTTGCCCACAAAGAATATACCGGCTCCTGCAGGTGAGGTAGACGGACGTATAAAGCCACTCATCAGGTTCTCTTCAATGTATTCCTTGATGATCTTCAATTCTGGCTCAGACAGTGGAAATATACGACCGAAAGGAATAGGGGATCCGGGGAGGAGATCAATGGGGCAGTCGTAAGGACGATGAGGTGGTAATTCTTCTGCTTTCTTTTTCTCAAAGACGTCTGCGAATGATGCATAAACGGATGGTAGAACAGTCTTTGTCCCTTCAGAGCCCTTTGGTTCCATGATGAGACATGTTTCGGCAGTAGAAGGGAAGCAGCGGTGTCTGCAGTGAGTCGAAGTAAAAGTAATAGTGCCCAAAGACCAATCAATCAGAGGATTGTGGAGGCGGAGCCAAGGCAACCCAAGGATAAGGGGAAACAAAGGAGAGAGCACCACGTCGAACTGCAAGGATTCCACATGACGTGACCCAAAGGAGACTCGCAAGGACACTGTCTCCTGGGTGACCGGGCCAGACTTAAGTGGACTCCCATCCGCCACTTGAATCTGAAGAGGAGAAGCTTTCGCTAGGGTAGGTATGCCAAGAGAGGTAACAAGGTCACGGTCGATAAAGCACCCGCTGGCCCCGGAATCGATCATGGCATGGACCGGAACGGCTCTCTCAGTCCACTGTAGAAAAAGAGGAACAGAAAGATGAGAAGTGGCTCCAGAAGGGAACGGTACTTTGAAGTTAGGAACGAGGGGCTTATATCTGGATCTCTGGGGTCTCTCCTTGCAGTCGCAGAGACGGTGGTCGGGTTTGCCGCAGTACAGACAAAGAGCCTGTGTTCTTCTGCGCGTTCGTTCGGCGGCGGTGATAGGACCCCGGAACAGGCCGATTTGCATGGGCTCTTCTGTCTCAGCATGAGACGCAGAAACGGAGGCAGGCACTGTATTAGGACGGCGCTGTGGAGGAGTACTAGTGAAGGACCTCTCCTGGCGTCTCTCCCTAAGACGTCTGTCCAACTGGATAACCAGGCGTATGAGGGCCTCCAGTGATGCGGGCATACCGATGCGAGCAAGCTCGTCTTTGATTGGATCCGACAGTCCAATCCTGAACTGGTCGACTAGCGCTGGTTCGTTCCATGCTGTTTCCAAGGCGAAGCGCCTGAAATCCGTGACGTATTCTTCGGCAGGGCGACGTCCTTGCTTAAGAGATCGTAAGGAGGCTTGAGCAGAGGAGGTCTTGAAAGGGTCATCGTATAGGGACTCTAAGGCATGGGAAAAGGAAGCCCAGTTGTCTAAGAGGGTGCTGTTGGTCTGAAGCAAATGGTGTGCCCAGGCTTGTGGTTCGTCGGTCAATAGGGAAATCACGGTACGGATTTTGACGAAATCTGAGGAGTAAGTGCGAGGTTTTAGAGAGAAGAGGACTTGGCAGGATGTAAGGAAAGATCGGAATCGGGTTCTCTCCCCCGCAAACTTTTCAGGTAGGGCATCCAGAGGTTCTGGAGGAGCGGTGGCTACCTTGGCCGGTGGTATGGGTGGTGGAACAGGTCCTTCTGGAAGTGCAGCCAAAGAAGACCGCATCTCTTGTAGCTGATGCTGAAGGTTGGCCTGACCGGCCTGTAAGTCATTGACTGTCTGGGTGAGCTTGGAGATTTGCTGGGTCAAGGCAGCCATAGCCTGTCCCATACCTGCAGGCTCCATAATGGCTTAGTCGTTATGTGAGGCGCCGCGTGGCGGCCGGTAAACTGAAGCCCAATAGCAGGTAGATGCTCACCCGTATATAAACACCACACCCTGGGGAGGCTAGATATATGACAGTCCCCCAAGATGTAGGTCACAACACAGGGGCAGGCTGTGTGGTCCACAGGACAGCAGAAGTCAGCTAGGATAGCCAGAGGTCAGGAGTATAGATATCAGCGGAGGTCGGTTTGGATAGCCAGAGGTCAGGAGTATAGATATCAGCGGAGGTCAGTTTGGATAGCCAGAGGTCAGGAGTATAGATATCAGCGGAGGTCTGTTTGGATAGCCAGAGGTCAGGAGTATAGATATCAGCGGAGGTCAGTTTGGATAGCCAGAGGTCAGGAGTATAGATATCAGCGGAGGTCAGTTTGGATAGCCAGAGGTCAAGAATATAGATGTCAGCGGAGGTCAGTTTGGATAGCCAGAGGTCATTATACTGTGCCTGAGGTCAGAGGTCCAGGAGGGAGCAGACTGAGCCAGAATCAGACTTCCAGGGACATGCAGGAATACCAGGAGACTGGAACAGAAGCTGAAGCAGGTAGCTGGTTGACAGGTAACAGGTAGGCTAGCTTACAGGTAGCAGGTAGCTGGTTGACAGGTAGCTGGAAGCTGGTAGCTGGGAACAGGGAACAGGTAACAGATACCAGAAAACAGGAAACAGGTAACAGGAGCTCAAAGAACGACTAAGCTCCGATGGAAGGGCGTTCAGGGCTTAAATAGGCACTGAACAGCGTGACCTCATCACGCCGCTCACCTGCCCGACAGACCAACCCCCTAGAGAAAAGGATGAGAGGAGAGAGCACTTCCGCCCTCTCCCGATGCTGCAGCAGGACCGTCGCACCCCGCCGACGTCATCCGTCGACGCGAGCCACAGACCGTCCGCAACCGCACCGAGACGGAGATGGCAGACCTCCCCTCCCCTCCACACTGATGGAGGCGGGCACTGTCGGCGGCGAGGGCTTGTGAGTACGAGCCTTACACAAATTGGAACATGCGCGTTTCCAGGTTCACACTTTGAATCTTCACAGCTTGCGTTACTGGTGCCATGTCTCATTTGGGGCTGTGTAACAGTGCTCTTTTTTAAGATTTCCCCCCAAAAGTGTATATTTTTGGAAAGTACACACCCCAGGCTCTCGTTTTAGGTGTGTTTTCCAATTTTATACACAGCCATTTTACCACCAATCCCTCGTAAACCATGACGTAAGTAAAAAAAAAAAAAAACAGCGTTTTTCACACTTAGGGTTGGCGGCAGTATACTGGGCTGCATACAAATTGGTTTGGGACACAATTTCACCTAAAATGTCTTCCCCCAAAAACAAATAAAAAAAATGATCATGGGTAAATCCTTCCACATCAATTTGAATCCCTGGGTTGCCTGTGAATTCTGAGATTTGTGGCCATAAATTGATACCCATTCATTAGGATCCGGAGTGGCAGGTGTTGGGGCATTTCTTTGGGCAGGTCTTTGGGCAGATCTTTTGGCAGGTGCTGGGGCAGTTGCCAGGGCAGCTCTTGGGGCAGCACTTGGGGCATTTCTTTGGTAGGTCTTTGGGCAGATCTTTTGGCAGGTGCTGGGGCAGTTGCCAGGGCAGCTCTTGGGGCAGCACTTGGGGCATTTCTTTGGGCAGGTATTTTGGTAGGTCTTTGGGCAGTTCTTTTGGCAGGTGCTGGGGCAGTTGCCAGAGCAGCTCTTGGGGCAGTGCGTCTTTTCTTGACAGAAGGCCCAGCGTCATCACTAGAGCTGCTCTCACTTTCTGAAAACTGCGCTATGTCAAAATCTGACGCAGTGTCTGTTGCCTCAGAGTCAGACGCCAAAAAGGCATATGCCTCTTCAATGCTGTACCTGCGCTGCATTTTGCCCACTAAAAAAACTTTTTTTTTCTTACGCTATCCCTAAACCTAAATCTAACCCTAAAACTTACCCTAGCCTACGTATATCCTGAACCTACCTAACCCAAGTAAACTACCTACCTAAACTGCACTTATTATATATATATATATTTTTTTTTTTTTTTCCCCTAAACCTAAATCTATCCCTAAAACTTTCCCTAACACACGTCTACACTAAACCTACCAAACTACCTAGCAAAATACTTAAAACTATATTTACTATTAATAAAAATAAAATAAATAAATAAAAAAAATAAAAATTTAAAAAAAAAATTTAAATTTTTTTTAAAAAATCTAAAAAAATTCAAGGGGGAAGGGGGGTGCCCTACAGATCAGAAAACACTGATCTGGAGCAAATTGATCACTCCAAGAGTGATCAGATGGGGGGAACTTATTGATCACTGCAGAACAGTGATCAAAGGTTTAATTTTCTTTATTTAAACTTTTTTTTTTTTTACTTTTTTTGTACAGTAAGGCTGGAACACCATGTCTCTCTGTCTCTCTCCACCTCAGCAGTGTGCAAGGTGGAGGGAGGCAGAGAGACATGACAGGGACAGTATTTACAAATACTGTCCCTGTCATTCAGGTTTTGCAACATGTTATTCGCTTTTGAAGCGAATCGCATGCTTCAACAATGTTTCTTTGGCTTGTTACTAAGTGTCCCGATACCGGAACGCTTAGTAACAAGCGGTTTGAACTCTTCCATCGCTCCGTGCGGCCGCACGGAGCACATTTACCCTTGACGGTCTTGGTACGTCAAGGGTCCTTAAGGGGTTAAAAGCCTCTATTATACCAATGGGTGTTTTCATTTACCCCTGTAGTGCACCTCTTTTATTAATAAATAAGGCCCTTGCTGTCGAAATCAGGGGTGTCCCATGGCTAAAAGCCTCATAAATAAGAACAGTTAAATATCAACAAACGTTTTTATGATTTTAAGAGATCCTTAGGACAATACACTAACAAAGCAATATATTAAATATACATAAAATAAACTATTAAAGCAATGCATCTCCTACTTTTACCCCACCATCCCTTTCATGAGCCAGCTCACACCATATCACCATGCCCAGGCTGAACTGTCTTCCATTATCCCACATCTCTTCCACCATCCCCTGCCTCCAATCAACCCACCATCCACTCCCACTAACCACAGCATCATCTCTTCCTTAGTGATTACCTCCAACTATCTGTCAAGGTTTGGCTGAGCTGCCCTAACTCTGCCTATTGATTTTGCTGTCTGAGCAAATCTAGTGCTGTGCTATCCATTGCTGGTGCCTTCTGAGTTCCTGTGTCAGGCTGCATCAGCTGACCTCTCTGGTTATTCACCTGACTGTTGTCAGCCAACACATTCAGGGTATTTGAAGCAGCTTGGCTCACTTCCTGATTGTCCTTTTGTTTATTGTTGCTGACTGCTGTGGATTCCACTGAGCTCCTTTTTATCCGTATATGACCTGGCTTCCTCTGACAATTCTTCTGGTTCCTGATTCTTGGCTTGTTCCTGACATTGCGGACTTCTGTGCTTCTGACTCCTTGCTTGTTCCTGACATCGCAGAATTCTGTGTTCCTGACTCTGGCTTCGCTCAGTACCTGCCTTGGTTCCTGACCCTGTCTTGTCTTTTGGTTTATGCTCCTACATCAAAATTCTGTTTTGTTTATATTTTGTTACATTAATAAAGATGTTTTGTATTTTATATTTTTTGTGTCTGCCTGGTTCCTGGTCCCTGGTCCCTAACTGTACACAAGGACCATGAACTCAGCATACTCAGGCAATCCACTGAGTATTTTTTTCAGGCTGGACCACGTAGACCAGCACATGGACCAGTTTGTGGCAGCCCTCCAGGCTTTGTTGCTCCATACTTAGCATCTGATTCCACCGCCTCAGCGGCCCCCAGCGCAGGCTATGCCTATAGCTGCCGCCGCTCCGGCTGCCAATGGTGATTCCAATGTTGCGAGAGGCATGACAGGGTCCGCCCCACTTCCACAGTGTTATGGGGGCGACACTAACCAGTGCAGAGGTTTTCTGAACCAAGTTGGTATGGTGGTCCTTGTGATTTCCTTACTCTCTGAAAGGGCCTTGGCATGGTCTAATCCCCTTTGGGAGACACAGAAACCTATTGTATACAGTTACCCTGAGTTTGTGGCATCCTTTAAAAGGATATTTGATGTACCGGGTCGCTCCACCTCGGCTGCCTAGCAACTGATGTCCATGCAGCAGGGTACTAGGATGGTTTCGGATTATGCCATAGCGTTTCGTACCCTGGCAGACGAGGTTGGTTGGAATAATGAGGTTCTCGTGGCTGCTTTCTCTGTCGTCGAATACAGGCTACTGGTAACTTTGGATAGGCGATCCGCCCCTTTAAGTAAGCAGGAACAATTCTAGAAATTACTGCAGGGGGTGGAGCCTACCTTCCCTCCTTGGCTGCAGCTAGCCAACCAGCTCCAGAAAAATGTGTTTCTTGGTGAAGATAATACACAGGACAAGAGAACAGTTCTGCTATAGTTTTAGAAACGTTTTTATTTTTCTGTTAGATATTGAATACCACAATTAGGCGGATTACCATAACTGACCATGCCCTTAGATGTGGCTAGCTCAGTATCCAAGTGCTTTTTGTGGACCTTAAGCCCTGAGGGGGAAAATCTTGATTCCAAGTGCTTCCCCAGGAGTTAGTTACCCACTGAGGTTACTTCTTACTACATGGTAATCTGAAGACAGGAGATCTGCAGGAAAGGTGAGCATCCCTTTGATTGCTGCAGGTCCACTTGTCCCACAGTGCCCCTCCGTACAGGGGTGTCTTCATTGGAGTTCCTACTGCACACTCCTGCACTCATTTGGTCTATGTGTATGTCTGTTGGGTGTTTTGGAGCAGGTTTATGTGGTAACTTAACCCTTTAGGTGCTGGTTTGTCACTTTTTGGTGGGTTTTCTAATACTTCCTATTGGTTTAGTGTTTTTTTTTTTGGGAGGGGGTATCCTCACATGTTCTAATGCTGTTTTAGGCATTTTAGTATTACACTCTTAATTTTATAAAATTTTAGTTCAGTACCTTTAGGGCACGCTTTACTGCATAGACGCCATTGCTCCATTCACTTCTATGGGACTGTACTGTATGGGACATCTTACTGCAACCGTTTAACCTAGCGACTCCAGAGATGGCTCATTTTATTTGTCTGCCCTTGCTCTATCATCCGGTTCATGTTCCTAGTTTGTTGGGGGGCTCTGGGGCTTCGGGCACTGTTTGGGGTACTTTTCTGGGACAACGAAATTTCCCATGAGTGATTGCTTCATGCGCTCGTTTCTGATTGACTCCCGCCTCGGCAGCCATTTTGTGATCTTTCCAGAAGGAGTATCCTACTCAGGGCTTGGACTCTCTTTCTCTGCTCTGCTGATTAACTCTTCGCCTGCCTGATAAGTCTAGTTTAGCAATTTCTGGGGTGAAACTTTAATCCTACACACTGTACTTGGGTGATTTCTTTTATTATAAGGTTATTTGACACTGTCAGAATGTCTATACCGTTGGAGCTTGGGGACAGACCTAAGACTAAGGATGCTGGGGTCTCTGTATCCCCTATTGCGCATTCCTCTTCTTGTCATTCAGGGTTACCTAGAGAATTCTCAAGTAATTTATGCCCAGCATGTTCTGATGTCCCTGAGAGTCTCCCAGGGGCCTCCAGCCATGCATAAGAGCCAGTTTGGGTGAAAGAGTTGAAGGCTGTTACTAGGGACCTTAGGTCCACATTGCATCCCAGTTATGGGGGCCTTTCCGTCTTGACAGGCCCCCTTCTCAGTCAAGTCTTCCCTGCCCAAACCTCAGGGAGTACCTGACGTGTCAGATTCCTCTGAGGAGGAACTGCTGGTGGATTCAGATGTTGAGGAATGTTCTGTGTTGGGCTTCTCTCAGTTTTTTGGGGACCTTTTGAGGCTGATCCTGAACCCTCCGCTGAGGGCGTGATCAGGGCTGTCTTAACTACTTTTAACATTCCCTTAGTTCAGGACCCCTCTGATGTGATCCAGGAGCCTAAAAAGCCCCTTACTTTCTTTCAACCTAACCCTACTCTTGACCACCTTGTGTCTGAGGAGTGGAAATCCCCGGACAAGAAACCCTCTGTGTCCAAGAAATTTGCCAAGCTTTATCCCTTTCCTGAAGCTGTGCTTACTCAGTGGGTTCATCCTCCCAAAGTGGATGCTCCTGTTTCCAGGCTATCTAAGTCTACTGCCTTACCAGTCTCTGATGCCTCTGCTGTTAAGGACTGGACAGAAACTTTCCCTCAAGCCCATTTTTTGCCACTGCTGGCTCTGCTATGCGTCCAGTATTCGCAGCAGGGCCATTGCAGTCTGGACTGAACAGCTCACCCGGGCTGTCCGTCAGGATGTTCCTACTTCGGATAAGTTGCGCCTTCTTGCCAACATTTCTGAGGCACAGCACTATGTTTCTGCTGACTTATTTGATGCTATCCGTCTGTGGTGGCCAAACGATTTCTTTGGCTCAAGATCTAGTCTGCTGACACTGCTTCTAAGAAAGCTTTACTCTCCCTTCCCATTCAGGGTACCTCCTTGTTTGGGCCAGATCTTAAGGATCTGATCAGTGAGGCCAAAGGGGGTAAGAGTACTCTTCTACCCTTGGTTCCCAGGAAGACATTGCCGCTTAAACGTAATCTGTATTTTCGTTCCTTTCAGAATGAGACATGTCCGGCAAACCAGACGGTTCCCTCAGCTCTGCGTACCTCCTCCAAGACCAAACAGCAATGGAAGCCGAAGGTCTCCTCCAAGCCTAAGGCTTCCAAGCCTCCTTCAGCATGACTCTCCGAACCCGGGTCCGCAATCTGCTGTGGGTGGTCGTCAGTGACACTATCACAGCATTTTGGGAGGGTTCAGTGGTGGACCCATGGGTTTTACAGGTGGTGGCAAAAGGGTACAGGATCCCTTTCATCTCTCTTCCTCCCTTTCGTTTTTATCCTTCTCATATGCCTCAGGGTGCAGAGAAACGCAGTTTGTTCGACAGCGCTGTTCAGACTCTTCTGGACAAAGATGTTCTAGAGCCGGTGCCAGTTCAGGACAGGGGTATGGGTTTTTACTCAAACCTCTTTGTGGTCTCCAAGAAGGATGGTGGTTGTCGTCCCATTTTGGACTTGAAGGATCTCAATTCCTTTGTGACCCGGACTCATTTTCACTAAGAGTCTCTACGGACGGTGACTGCTTCCATGTCCCTGGGGAATTCCTTCCTACTCTGGATCTTCAGGACGCGTACTTACACATTGCCATTCATCCAGAGAGCCGGCAGTACGTCCGGTTTGCCTGCGACAGGGGACATTTTCAGTTCTCAGCTCTTCCATTTAGTCTGACGACAGCTCTTCAGGTCTTCAACCGTGTCCTGGGAGCCTTGGTATCCGTCCTCCACCAGAATGGAGTCAGAGTTACTCCATACATGGACAACTTACTTCTGAAAGCCCCCTCTGCGGAACTTCTTCATCAGCAGGTTCAGCAATGCATTCATGCTCTCACCCATCATGGGTGGATCATCAACTTGGGCAAGTCAGATCTTATCCCATCTCAGCGTCTGGTCTTCCTGGGTCTTCTCTTCAAGACTCAGAAGAGCATGGTCTTCCTCATGGATGAGGTGGCTCACCAGATCGCCCACAGGGTTTCTGCGGTCCTGGCTCAGGATCCAGTTCCAGTCCAGAAGCTATCCTTTCTAGTGGGAAATCCATCTCCACCATAGAAGTGGTCCCGTTTGCCATGGCACACACCAGGGAGCTCCAGAGGTTCGTGATCCATGTGTTCAAGGGTCAACCGGACCTTCTGAAGATGTCAGTTTCTCTTCCTCTTCATGTGCAACTGAGTTTGTCATGGTGGCTCGACCTTTCCAACCTGCTGAAGGGCAAGTCCTTCCTGGTACCCTTCTGGACCAAGGTGACAACGGAATCCCTCCTTCCAATCAACATATTGGAGCTTTGGGCGATACTTCATGCCCTTCAACATTGGACATCTCAGTTGGAAGACTGTCCGATCTAAGTAGAGTCCGACAACGCTATGGCTGTGACTTACATCAACAAGCAAGGCGGAACAAGAAGTCTCGCTGCTTGGTTAGAAATCAAGGCTATTTTGTCCTGGGCAGAAGAACACGTTCCTGATATATCAGCCGTGCACATTCCTGGCGTAGACAACGTCATGGCGGACTTCCTCAGTTGACACATAGTGGACAGCGGAGCATGGGAGCTACACCCAGAGGTGTTCAACCTCATTGTTCAGAAATGGTGTCCTCCTTACATCGACCTGATGGCGACGAGACACAACCGGAAGGTACCGAGGTTCTGCTCTCTGTGGAGAGACCCTCTGGCTCTGGCAGTAGATGTCCATTCCTTGGTTATTCCCTCTGGCCTACATCTTTCCTCCCCTCCCAATGTTGCACAGAGTGTTACGGAAATTGTGACTGGAGCATTGTCCAGTCATTCTGATTGCTCCGTACTGCCCTCATCAGTCTTGGTTTCTGGAGCTCCTGGATCTGCCAGTGGCGGGGCCATTCCGGCTTCCATACTGTCCGGACCTTCTTCTACAGGGTTACCTGTGGAAGGAGGATATTTATTGACTGGCTTTGATGGCTTGGAAATTGAATCCTCAGTATTGAAGAAGAAAGGGTTCTCTTCTGGTGTGGTGGCTACTATGCTCGGTGCCCGCAAACCTGTTTCTTCCAAGATCTACCATCGTGTCTGGTCGACCTTTCTGTCTTGGTGTGCTGACAAGGACCTGTCTCAGGATTTTGATCTGCCTACGGTCCTGGCCTTCTTGCAGGACGGTGTGGATAAGTTCCTCAGTTTGAGTTCCCTTAAGGTTCAGACTTCTGTGCTTACTGATTTCTTTCAGAGGAGCATTGCCATCCTTCCTGATGCCAGGGTTTTCTTCCAGGGCGTTGCTCATGCTCATCCTGCCTTCAAGAGTCCTGCTCCTCTGTGGGATCTTAACTTGGTTCTGGGTGTCCTTCAGCATCCCCCATTTGAGTCTTTGGCTACTATTCATCTACACCTCTTGACGTGGAAAATGGCCTTTCTCCTGGCGATTGTGTCTGTCCGCCGTGTCGCGGAGTTACATGTTCTGTCCTGTAAACCACCCTATTTGGTGTTTCATAAGGAAAAGGCAGTGCTTCGCACTTCTCAGGCGTTTCTCCTGGAGGTGGTCTCTGAGTTCCACATCAATCAGGAGATTGTGGTGCCCTCTTTTTGCCCTGACCCCACCTCTGACAAGGAGAGGGATCTGCACTTGTTAGATGTGGTGCGTTGTCTCAAGTTTTTTATGTACATCGCACTGAGTCTATCATGAAATCAGACGCTCTGTTCGTCATTCCTGAGGGTCCTAGGGCAGGAAGACCTGCATCCAAAGTGACTATTGCTTCTTGGATCAACTCCACTATTCGTAAGGCTTATGAGCTAAGGAAGAAGCCTGTCCCTTTCAGGGTCACAGCTCATTCTACAAGATCTATTGGGGCCTCCCGGGCTTACATGAATCAGGCCTATGCTGGTCAGTTGTCAATGACGGCCATTTGGTCGTCTGTGCACACCTTTTCAAAGCACCACCGTGTTGATTTGCTGGCATCGGCTGACACCAGCTTTGGGAGGAAAATCCTGGAGGCGTTCTTGCCTGTCTAGGATTTTCTTTGGTTCTTGGTGCTTCCTTCACTTTTGAGCCCTGTTGGCTCTAGTTCAGTGTGCTGTGTAACAGTTACTGGGTTGTTGTTACCCCTGTTCAGTTGGTCTATCTCTGATCTGATGGTTCATATCTGCACTGGTGACTTTGGGGGCCTTGCGTCTGGTCCTTGCCTTACTTCCCGCCTCTGGGAAACTCAGTGGTTGGACATCCCAGAGTTACCAGTAACCTGTATTGGATGACAGAGAAAAGAGGATTTTAGTCTTGCCTGTTAAATCCTTTTCTCTTAGTCCATACAGGTTACTGGTCTCCCACCCTATTAAAAGACCATACTTGGCTCTCCTGTGGCAGACTGTGGGAGTCCTTCGGGGTCATGCTCACAGGAGTCTTCTTTCCCTTCTACTATCTAGTCAATAGTTAGTGTCTCAAATCTTTCTGGAGCTGGTTGGCTAGCTGCAGCCAAGGAGGGAAGGGAGGCTCCACCCCCTGCATACATTTAGAGAAATGTTCCTGCCTATCCTGCAGATCGCCTCCCAGAGTTACCAGTAACCTGTATGGACTAAGAGAAAAGGATTTAACAGGTAAGACTAAAATCCTCTTTTTGCATTTTATATTTTTTGTGTTTGTCTGGTTTCTGGTCCCTAACACTATCCCAACATCCTTTGTCTTCCTCCATTTGTAACACCATAACGTGCCTGCCTTTAATCCCCCCCCCCCCCCCCCGAACATCCCTGGAGCAGTCCCTAACCCCCTGATAGTGCCAAAAAGTGAGAAAAAGAGGTGGGGTGGGGACTAGTGAGAGAGGGCTAATGGAGCTAGACAGAAATAAAGATAGAGAGGGTGGAGGATGGGGGCCAGAGAGAGGGTTTTGTTTTTGTGGAAAATAAAAATCTGCCTACATGTTTAACTTTCCATTTTTCTGTAAATAACATAGTTTTTGGAAAGTTAATCTACATGTTTTGGGGGAACAGTATGCTAATTATTTCTATCTGACTTATGCACTCTGCTATTGGAAATGTCCCCTGTGTGAGCACTGTGTAGATTCAATCACAGTACAGTGTGGTAATATTGGCATGTAAACTGTTTAGCGTAACATGTCCGGTTGTGCCACCAACAAATAAATTAATTTATCAAGATTGGTTTATATTACAAATAAATACCTAGCACAACATTGCATTACAGACATAGAGATTTAATTAACAAAACTTATTGTAAGGTGACAAGTCCACATTAACTATGTACCTGTTGACCTTTTGGTTAACCTGACACATTGGTGATTTTGAATTAGTTTTCAAATCCATAAATGTAAATTGGAACTATCACTTTTTCTCTGTCGTCCAGTATGGAACACAGGTACCATGGGATTAACATCTTCCTTTGGAGGGCAGAACTCATTCACAAAAAATAAGACAGGGTCTTGTGGGTAGAGACTCCCAGCTCCATCTGCAGCTCAGTCCAGCCTCTCCACCAGTTATGATGTGTTATTCAAGGTGAAATCATGGCCAGAGCACTTCTCTTACTTTTACATTATTCATTATTTTCCCATTAGATATGGGGCTATTAAAATTCCCCCATTAGGAGGGTTACCATTACTGGGCTTCCCCTGGATTGGATTGACCAGTGTGCATGTGCTGTTTGGACCCTTGCAGCCCTTTGGAGAGAATCTTGCAACCCAAGTTTTCACACCCAGGAGAGTCTTTTTGGGGCTTTGCTTCCTTCACAATGTGTAACCTGAAGATATGAAAACTGGTGAGTAACCCTTTCATTGCTTTGGTCCACTTTGTCACTACTTGTACCTCTTCCTTCAGGGGTTTTCTCTGAGCCTTTCGACTCTTGCCCTCCTGTTGGGCATTTTATTAAACTAGCATACTTTTCACCCGGAGTTATGGAGCATGGATGACTGCATTGGGACTAGTTAACCCATTCCCTACTGTTTTATCTGGGTTGGGGGCCTTTTTTAGGGGCCTGTCTCTTAGGTACCCTCCACATGTTCCCTGGGGTCATTGTTTTTTCTGGGGGGGTACCTCATAAATTGTCTGTTTTTTGGGTGGGCGGCTTCTTTAAGAACACTTCCCGTGCAGCAGCTCTCTTTGCTCCATTGACTTGGGTGAATTTCTTTGGCTCAAATCTCTGCAACTGTTTGTCATACAGAAGTCAGAGTGGACACTTTCTTCTTGTCTCATCATTCCTTTTCATCCAGTTTGTGTCCTGAGTGTCTTAGGGGTCTGTGAAGATCCACAGACAGAGTTGTACGTGTTGCTAGGCAACAGAGAAGACAACATTACCCAGAATGTCGTCTTCTGATTGGCTGTCTATTTTGCGGTCTTCATTTTACTTCTCTCTTGGTTATCCTAACAAAGGCAGACTCTCCTTTCTCTCCTTTTCCAAGATTAACCCTTCGCCTGCCAGATAAGTACATTCTGGGCTTTTTTTGGGTGAACTATCAGTCTGGGGAACTTTTATTAGTGATTTATATTAGTTTAGACACTACACCTATCAGGATGCATGATGTCGGATTCCAAGAGACATGGGGCTAGACCTAAGACTAAGGACTCATTAGCATCACTGACAGGATGTAATCAGAGGGCCATCAGTCACATTTTCTTAATTCTATATGCCAGAGCTGCAACTGTAAATTCGCAGGAATTAGTCCAGACAACAGTGTCCCCTTTGCCATGTCATATCTCTGTCTGACAGGATGAAGATGGACATTTGTTGGTGGTTCAGAGACCTCATCTGTCCTTAAGACAGCCAATTCTTTATCCAAATTGTATCATAGTCACAACGGATGCCAGACGGACAGGCTGGGCCACCACTCTGGGTTATTAGAGGGTACAGGGTCTCTTGACCAGGACAGAGAGAGCACTCTGTCCATAAATGTTATGGAGCTTTGGGTGATTCTCCTAGCCCTGTGACAATGGCCTCAGTCCCTCCAGGGGTCCCCGGTGCAGATACAGTCAGACAACGTAATGGCAGGGGCTTTCATCATTACAGGGAGAGGCCAGAAGTACAGTCACACAGGACGAGGTTTGGCTGATTCTCACGTGGGCGGAGCCTCATGTGCCGGCTTTCTCTGCTTTTCATTCCAAGGGTAGACAACATTGTGGTAGACTTAATTTCCTTTTAGCTAAACCATAACGTTCCTCAGTTTCGCAACGGGCCTCCTTTAGCTCTCACTGTAGACACAATAGTCATTCCATGCCATTTTTCACTAGTGTATGTTTTTCTCTGGTTCCTCTGATTCCAAGGGTGCTGAGGAAAATCAGAATGGTGCTGACTAATGTCATTCTGATCACCCGATTCTGGCCCGTCAGGCCTGGTTTTCAGGTCTTCTCAGTTTGTCTGTGGCGGAGCCCTTTTGGCTCCCCCTTCTTCTGAACTTATTGACTCAAGGTCATCTTTGTCATCAACATTTGTGTTTAACAGCTTGGATCTTGAGACCAGCATATTGAGAAATAAGGGTTTGTCTGACACTGTCATTGCTATTATGCTACGGGATTGAAAGGCGGTTTCTTCTAAGGCATATGAAAGGGTATGGTCCTTGTTCTGAAAATGGTGCAAAGACCTGGAGTTGTGGCCGCAATCTTTTTTTTTTCAGGAGATTTTTCAGAAAGGGTCTCATCTCTTTCTGTCCTTTTCCTAAGGTGTATTGCCATACTACCTGATATGAAAACTTTAAGTGTTTGGGGTAGCTTGTGCCTACCCTGCCGTTTGGGACCCCATCCTCTGTGGGATTTGAACCTTGTTCTGAGAAGGCTTCAAGACTCCTTCAGAGCCATTGTGTTCAATTTCACTGCCTTCTTGACTCTAAACACAGTCTTTCTATTGGCTATTGTGTCAGTTCGGAGAGTGGCCGAATTTCAGGCTTTATTTTGGAAGCCTCCTTTTCTGATCTTCCACCCTTGTAGGGTGATTCTGCAGCTTCCCATAGGGTTCCTCCCTAGGGTTGTTCCTGAGTTTCACATCACAGAGGGAAGTGTCCTGCCATCTTCTTTTGTACATCTCCATCTAATTGACAGGAACAGGATCTTTATGTTGTGGTTAGGTGCTTGTAGTACTATTCTCATTGTGCTCCGTTTTTTCAGAAATATGACTTTTTTTATTTTCCTTCCCTGAACGTCTTCATGTGGGTCAGGCTGCTTCTAAGGAAACAGTGGCTTCTTGGATTAAGGCAACCATTCTCCAGGCATACTTTCTCAGTAAGACGCCAGTGCTCTTTCAGGTTATGGCACATTCCACCAGGTTGGTGGGCACAAGCCTCTGCTGAGAAATTATTAAAAACGGCAATATGGTTGTTACTACACATATTTGTTAAACACTAAAATGTTATGTGCTGACTTCAGCTCTGGCTGGAAGGTTCAATAGGTTGTTATACCTATGTAGGTGTACTTCCTAATCTTCCCTGTGTTTTTGGTTTGTATTATTTGTGTTTGTTGACCCCTGAGGTTAATTTTGTACCAGTTCATTTCTGTTAGAACTGGTCAGGGGAACCTCTAAAGTTCTCTGGTTCAGGGGATTCCCTTTCTTGTTCCACTTCTATTTACTTTTTTTCATATTTGCTAAATGTTAAAACTGAGCATGTCCAGATGGGGTTAAAGTTGTGAAGGCTGGGAGTCTTCACATCAGAGATGTCCACATGGACTAAGCAAAAAAGGATTTATAGGTAACTACACAAAAATCCCCTTTACAAAAATATATATATATATATTTGGAGCTACCAATTGCCATTTGGTGCTATGTACTGACAGGAACTATTGAAGTGAGAAGTACCCTTGGGGAAGCTAGGTCAGTGGGAACCTGCTCGCGTTGGCTAGCAATGTTTTCAAGAGAGGTCAGAGGCATGAGAGAATATAAGTGGAAGTGTCTCAGGCCCTTCACAAAACAATGTTCACAAATCCTTGTGATCAAAACTAAGCAAGGTTTATTTCACTCACATCATATCTAATGCATTACACATCATAGTATATAAATATCAGTTCTTCTGTGAAATCACATTCTGTGTGTTCAATTTTATCTGCCGTAGAGTGAGCTAATCTCCAAGATGGAGTCTCTAGAGAGAAGGTTCCAGGGTCTGGAGAAAGGTCTATCCAAGCTCCATCAGCAAGATCTATCAAAACACACTGAAACAAACATTGCAACGGCAGCTGGGCTTAGCCGTGAAGAAATAGTCCAGGTCTTTATGGATCTGTCCAGCAGCCGAGAGGAGTCCCTGAGGGAAGGAATTCTACTGGAAGCTGCCACAAGAACTAAGGTATTGATAAGATTATCCAAATAATAACATTGTAGAGTAAATACAGACTTGTTGACTTACTCGTGTTTTGTCATTCTAGAATGATTTGAGAATCCTAAGAGAAGAGCAAAAGCTGAAACTTCAGGAGATTTTACAGAATATGCACCAGATGTCCAAGGTACAGGAGATACTGGGAAGGAAAATGTCTGAAATTAACATGTAGGTGGGAAAGAAGTAACGTTTGTTTGTGAGAGAGGAATGAATACCTACTCTAAATCAGCAGGATGGTTGTTCCTGTCGCTGAAGAATTCCTGAGGTGTTATGTACAAAGATGTGATAAAGGGGAGATAGAATGGAGATGACCTTTCCAGTGATATGACTTCTTCAGTTCTCCAATCTATATGTTACTCTATGGAACCAACGCACTAAGATCTCTCCCACTTGAGAAAACTTGGCTCCATAGCATAACATAGAAAATCTGGAGAAGTCATCTAAACGTTTTCTCCTCTTTATCACACTTTAATGCAGTTTCTAAAATGTTTCCAATATTTATGTTCGATTCAATATAACTACAAAATTTGACCAGTAGTAAGTTGTGATAAACACCTGGTTGGGGATTATGGCAGCTGTAGTCCTCAATACCTGGAGGTTGATCCTGCTGTACAGTAAAAAATGTGTTCAAGTAAAGTTATGTCTTTCTTCTTACAGGATATAGAAGGACAAATCTTGCAGCTTAGGACAGAATTCAAAAGGTAAAAAGCCTCCTTTGGTTAACAGGCAGTTGCTTAAAATTAACAGGACTGAGTTTAAGTCTTGACTGCTTGCTTAATAAGATGAAGTATATCATATAATAAATGGGAGCAGTTGGCCAGCTGCACAAGTCATTGTGTTTTTAAGTAAAGAAACCTCCCAAATCGTGTCTTGACAATGCAAGTGCGTATGAGTGAGTTTTTGCTACCTTGTGTGTCTAGTCGGTTTGTAATTACAAATGTAATTTTTTACATTTACAAATGTAGTTTTTGGCATATTGTTCCCAAATATAAGTACACAGGTTGTTTGTGTGTGTGTGTGACTGCATTTGTATGTGTAAGTATGGGATCTTATTTTTATCCAGTTAAGGGACACAGTCTTCCTGCCTGAACCTTTCATTACTGAAATCTCCAGGCTCTCAACTAAGGAGAGCTGTAACTGAACAGAGAAAATATCCCTATTATTACAGAACCCTTTGAATGCTAGTTATATCGGAGATCCCTCTACCATTCTAGAAATTAAATAAGCTGTACCTGAATGGAGATGATTGTTAATGGCCAAATAGACTAAAATCATACTCACACCTGTTCAGACCCAGTGTGTGCACATGTTAAATGACAGATTTAAAGGGCAACTCTCACCTCCAGTAAAATGCTTCTTATATGAATGTTCCATGCCAGTACATTTTAAATGCGATTTTCTTTTTTTAAAAAAAATGCTATATTGATGGAGATACTGGTTTCTTAATGTAAGAGTGCAATGTCTGTTCAAGACAGGCTGCAGGACAGCTCTGTCATTCTTAGCCTCTTCTCCTCCTCCCAAGTTGCTCCCCGTTACCACCTCCTTCATTGAAGGAGGATTCTAGCATGTGACCTGGAGTGCTCTCTTGCCAGTGTAATCTTTGATAGGTCAGTGATGAGGTAGGTACAGTGTGTGTGTCTATTTTCCATACAGTAAGAGCCATCATGCTTATTTACCCCTGCAGCCCTGCCCCTGAGGAACTGAGAGACACTCTCTTGCAAGAAGTAGATAAACTGGAGGGACAGCTTTTGGGGCTCCATGAAGAATTGAAGGCTGTGAAGAAGACTCAGTCCAAGGTGTCTCGGGAAATAGAGGCCATCCCAGGACATATACATGGTGTAAGGGATGAAGTGAGTGGATTACATATATTATTATTTTAATTGTCCTGCTTAATCCATGCTGTCTCCCCATAATCACTATATGCTTTCTATACTATCTTTTGATACACACTCCATGCTATTATTTCTCTAGGTTCTCATATCATGATTGTTCCAAGCTCTCGCCATATTTTTTTTCTTCTCAGTTCTCTACACTGTGTTAGAATTCTGTTACTAGCTGAGATCTGTCTCCATGATCTCGTCATTCTTGCTCCATAATCCCGTTGTATGGTCATTCAGTGTTTTACTTTCATTACATAGTAACATAACATAGTAGATAAGGCTGAAAAAAGACATGCGTCCATCAAGTCCAGCCCATGCCAATAACACCCCTGTTGATCCAGAGGAAGGCAACAAAAAAGCCCTCTGGAGCAATTTCCAATGTAGGTGTGTGTGTGTGAGTGTGTCAAATAGTTCCCCGGCTCAATATCCTATTTGCTTTGAAGCCATCTGTCATAACTGTCAATATTGTTCTGTGCTAGATAGGCATCCATTGCTTTTTTGAATGCAGTTACATTATCTGCAAGCACAGCATCCCGAGGCAAAGAATTCCATAGCCTTACCGCCCTTACTGTAAAGAATCCCTGCCTGTGTTTTAGTCGAAAGCGCCTTTCCTCAAGTCTTAATGGATGACCTCTTGTTCTTAGCTCAGCTCTTTGCATAAATAATTCATTGGATAGTTCTTTGTATTGGCCTTGAATGTATTTGTAAATGGTAATCATATCACCCCTTAGACGTCTCTTTTCTAATGTAAACAAACCCAGTTTGGCTAGTCTCTCTTCGTAACTCAGATCCTCCAATCCCTTTATCAGTTTTGTTGCACGTCTCTGCACCTTTTCCAGTTCAGTAATGTCTTTTTTTAGAACAGGCGCCCAAAATTGTACTCCATATTCTAGATGAGGCCTAACCAAGGATTTAAACAGAGGTAGGATAATATTAGCATCCCTTGCTTCTACACCTCTTTTTATGCAGGCTAGTACTCTATTTGCTCTTGCAGCAGCTGAGTGACTCTGCACACTGCTGTGAAGACTACTGTCTATCAGTACACCTAAATCTTTCTCTAATGAGGATTTCCCAAGTTGTTTCCCATTTAGAGTATATGTAGCAAGTTTGTTTCTACAACCCAAATGCATAACCTTACATTTATCTACATTAAATGACATCTGCCACTTTTCTGCCCATTCACTTAGTTTATCTAAATCCTTCTGTAGGGAAAAAACATCGAGCTCTGTATGTATTTCCTTACATAGCTTAGTGTCATCAGCAAAGATTGAGATGCTACTTTCAATTCCCACTTCTAGATCATTAATAAACAAATTAAAAAGCATTGGGCCCAGGACTGAACCCTGCGGTACCCCACTTATAACCCTAGACCAATTTGAAAAAGTTCCATTTACAACAACTCTCTGCCATCTATCATTTAACCAGTTCTCAATCCATGTACAGATACCACCACCCAAACCGAAGCCTTTTAATTTATGCAGTAACCTGTTGTGAGGCACTGTGTCAAAGGCTTTTGCAAAATCCAAGTATACTACATCAACAGCAATTCCCCTGTCCAAATTACTACTCACTCTTTCATAAAATGCAAGTAAATTAGTCTGACATGATCTGTTCTTCATGAAACCATGCTGATTCCTACTAATGATATTGTTTGTCTTCACATAGTTCTGAATACTATCAGTTAATAACCCTTCTAGTATCTTACCCACTATGGAAGTCAAGCTCACAGGTCTATAATTTCCTGGTTTGGATCTTGCTCCCTTTTTAAACAATGGAACTACATCAGCTTTCCTCCAATCACAGGGCACTATGCCTGATGAAAGCGAATCAATAAATATTAAGTATAATGGTTTTGCTATTACTGAACTAAGTTCCTTAAGTACCCTTGGGTGTATACCGTCCGGTCCAGGCGCTTTATTCACTATAACCCTTTCCAGTCTCTTTTGGACCTTGTCCTCAGTAAGCCATGTAGATGTTGGAGGAAATTCCATGGTTTTGTCTGTTTGCCCATAGCTTGTCATTTCTGCTTCCTTTGTATATACTGAAGCAAAGAACGTATTTAGGGTCTCAGCCATAGCTTTATCCTCACTAATCAATTCACCTGTTTCAGTCCTAAGAGGACCAATATCAACCTTAACTTTTTTGTTGTTAATATACTTGTAGAATTGTTTAGGGTTTTTCTTGCTCTCGTTTGCAATGTTTCGCTCATTTTCTATTTTAGCTAGCTTAATTGCTTGTTTGCAGATTTTATTACATTCTTTATATTTTTTAAATGATGCATCTGACCCATTTGACTTAAACACCTTAAAAGCCTGCTTTTTATTTCTCATTTCCCTGCTAACCACATTATTAATCCACATTGGTTTTGCTTTACTTCTCTTGTGCTTATTCCCCAATGGTATATATTGACGTGTATATTTGCCCAAGAGCATTTTAAATACATTCCATGACTCTTGTGCATTTTTATCTTTGAAAATTACATCCCACTGGATATCCTTTAAAGCTTCTTTTAACTTTGTAAAATTAGCCTTTTTGAAATTGAATGTTTTGGTTAAACTCTTGCTATTGGGTTTCTCATAACAAACTTCAAAGGATACAATATTATGGTCACTGCTGCCCAAATGTTCCCTTACCTGCACACTGTTTACAATGTCAGAATCGTTTGAGAGCACTAGGTCAAGCAAGGCCTCTTTTCTAGTTGGCTCCTCTACTAGTTGGGACATAAAATTATCATTTATCATACTTAGAAAAATATTTCCCTTTGTTGTGCCTGAAGTCATATTGCTCCAGTCAATTTCAGGGTAGTTGAAATCTCCCATTATAATTACCTTTGCTGACCTAGCAGCCTTTTCCATTTGCAGTAAAAGCTGGGCTTCCTCCAACTCCCCAACATTAGGTGGCTTGTAGCAAACCCCCACCAATATCTTTTTATTATGTGTGCCCCCAGTGTGTATTTCAACCCACAAGGCCTCTACCTTTTCATTGGACCCTTCATTTATATCTTCCCTTAAACTAGGTTTTAAGGCCTGCTTTACATATAGGCATACCCCTCCTCCCCTTTTATTAACCCTGTCCCTCCTAAAAAGTGAATAACCCTCTAGATTGACTGCCAAGTCATACGTATCATCTAACCAGGTTTCAGATACTCCAATCAGATCATACTGCTCATGTACTGCAATCATTTCTAGTTCCCCCATCTTACCAGCCAGACTGCGAGCATTTGCATGCATACCTTTTATCTTTTTGCCATTCTTAAAGATTTCATTCTTTTTCAGATGTATTTGTCTTTTATCAGGCTGTAACAATGGCAACTCCCTATTAGCTGAACTAGCCCATTCCCCCTCTCCACCCCCATGACCCTTCTCTAATCCCATTCCCTCAATTATACTATCTTCCCCAGCCTGTGTTGCAGCTCCCTCCCCCCCCCCTTTCTAGTTTAGTCTCCTCCAGCCTTCTAACCATCCTATCACACAGCACCGTGGCCCCCCTTCCACTAAGGTGCAATCCATCACTACTATAAAGATTGCTCCCAAGGGAAAAGACTGACCAGTGCTCTAGGAACCCAAACCCCTCCTGCTTACACCAAGTCTTTATCCACGCATTTAACTCCCTAATCTCCCGTTGCCTTTCTAATGTAGCGCGTGGCACAGGTAGAATTTCAGAAAATACTACCTTAGAGGTCCTCTGCTTAAGCTTATATCCTAGGTCCCTGAAATCATTCTTAACGGACCTCCATTTTCCACTGACTTTGTCATTAGTACCAACATGTACCATGACAGCCGGGTCATGCCCAGCCCCTCCCAACAATCTATCAACCCGATCAGCCACATGTCGAACCCGAGCTCCCGGGAGACAGCAAACTGTACGATTGTGGCGATCTTGGCGACAGATTACCCTGTCTGTCTTCCTAATAATAGAATCCCCTACCACCACCATCTGTCTAGGTCTGCCTGAGTCCTGGATCCCATCCGTGCTAGAGGGGCTGTTCACTCGGCTGTTAGAGAGAACAGTCCTCTCCAGCAAAGACCTTACTGTGTCAGCATCCCCAACATCATTACTTAATGTAGCAAATCTGTTATTCATTCCCTACCAGGCTCTCTACTAACATCTGATGAAAAGTACACAAATGTAAGGCTATTGGTTAACCTGGAGTTGTGGGAGGGCCGGTTGGAGACATTTATACCAACCTCAATCCTTTCCTCGGGACTGCGCAGAGCTCCGACTGAGCTCTGTGTTTATCATCAATTATCTTAGACTATGTTACGTTCACGTCATCACAACGCGAACATGTGTTCAGCCATGCACAGTCAAGCACTCTATCACCCCAAGTGCTCCTCTTGCAGGCTGGTTTTCCTTCCATAAGCATTGAACTTTACTGCAGTCAAGACTGGGTTTGATTTCATATATGTCTACTTACTCCTCTGGTTTATACTACAATGTAATCTTGATCGTACAGCTGCTCAGGCATCCGCTATGACAGCCAACACTTCTTACTGTAATGTATATATTTTTGTATTTAGTTTCTGACGTTCGAATAATCGCGAGGTTGTCTAGGCCAGCATACTACTTACCAGTTTAATTTTTTTTTTTTTTTTTTTAGTGCCTCCTATTATGTCCAATTATGGATATGTCTCTCAATTTCTCCTGGGACTGAGGTGAGGGTAGAGTTAGAATTAGGATAAGTTTAGCGGGATAGGAATTATTTAAGCCGGTCCGGTCTTCGGGGAAGGTTGTATGGTTCAGTAGCAGTTTATCAGTACTTTGTTATAATCACAAGTCCTAGGTACAGGTTGACCGTGTAGGTACTGATGTTTTTCAGGTTTAGCATATGGGGCAATCTGTTAATCTTGCATTCTTAGGCTTGTCTAAGACACACGAAGGCGGTCTCAAGCATCAAAGGTAAGGTATTTCAATTTGAAGCTTTCATGTTGCCGTTTAGTGTGTATGAGTACGTTACTAACTTATGTTGTCATCCAATATGTAATCTGGTTATAGCATGTATTTAGGACAGATCTGGTGTCCCAATCTCAGAGGTGTTAAGATATCAGAAGTTGGGGCGTTAGCTACTTCTGGGATAAGGGCTGGTATGGAGCTCCATCATTTAGGAAGCTCCTACGTTCAGGTCACTCACGGAGATCTCTGTAGTCATTTTGCTATGATACTTCCTGATAATCTGATGGAGATGTAGGTACTTCGGTTACAGGGGCAGGAAGGGAGCTCTGGCATTTATGAAGCTGACTCTACTAAGATTAGGTAGGGCAGGTTTTTATTTTTCTAAAGTCTGTCAGTCCCTGTCTTTTAGGGTAGGAATGGAGGAGTAGTCCAGTCCCCTGGGAAATCTCGTGTATTTCCCCTCAGCCCAACGCATAGTTAGCGTACCTCCTCCTGGTCTCTTTTAGGTAGGGCGTCACGGACAGCCAGGTTTTTATTTTGAGATAGATAACACCGCCAGTCACGTTCCCGCCTACCGCTTAGGCAATCACCCCTCAGAACAAATCATAGGTAGTTCTGGTTGGTGTTTATTTTAGGGCCTCACCTTCCCCACATATATAGCTCAGTTAGGTGCTTTTGATCTATCCTTTTCTCTAGTCAGTTAGGCTTTCAGGTGACCGACAGCAAATAAGTAATGTTGGCGGAACTTTTCATTTATTCTTGATAGTCGCACACGATCTCTTCATGTTTTTTTCATCATCATTTTTTACGGTTAGGTTTCTAGGGTTTATTGGTACGTTCTCGTATGTTCATAAACTAGGTAGTCCACAATTAAATCTAATGGGTTTTATCTCACACCGAGATAATGTTTGTCATTAAACTCGGTATCTTGTATATCTTATTTAGTCTCCTCATTTCAGAGACACACATACAGGCTCGAGCAAGTTACTTTCAGAGGCAGAGTTAGGTTTAGGTTATGTTAAGACTGCTGGTTCGTCTTTTAGGATAGTTAGGGGAATGCTACAGCTTAGTCCCGTCCCACGTTTCCCTCGGCCCAACTCATAGACAGAGCCTTCTTCCTAGTTTTCTTGATAGACAGGGCTTCACCTGTCACACCCACTCTATAGACATAGGGTCTTATACTGCTTAAGATTATTTGTCACCACGAGACCAACACCCCTCAGCCTATCGCATAGGCCTCACACCCATCGGTCCAAACCATAGGTAGTGTCTCGCATCAGCCGCTTGGCACTAGAGAGGGACTCACCAGTCACCATATACAAGTTAATTCTTTTCTCTCTTTTTCACTAGGCAGGGGGTCACGAACCAGCAGCATTATAGTTATATATTAAGTATCATGAATCAGACTACCACCTTCAGACGTACATGTGTTACATACCTGGCCCTGATGTTATGACGTGTGCCATGTTTATGAAGCTACATATGGGAGGTAGTATTTCAAGGTTCTCAGTTTCCACCATACACGTCAACTATTGACTGGGCTAGCTGTTCTGTGGTAGGGTGCCACATGTGTTCTGCCTTTACATCTTTTTGGTCCACCTTTCTTATGGCTTCTGTTAGATTTCAGGGGTCACCAGGCGGGGGGTTATCCAGTATCAGGTTATTTCAGTACCCATTCTTTATTCACGTTGGATATAGATCTACGGTCATGATCCCTGTGGATTCATGGTCCTTTTTTTGCCCACTCTTAGGCCTACCTTACAGGTCGGAATGGGCAATAGGCATCCGACATACACCTTATCATCATAGTCTCTCCTAGGCCCGACCACAAATGTAAGGCTATTGGTTAGCCTGGAGTTGTGGGAGGGCCGATTGGAGACATTTATACCAACCTCAATCCTTTCCTCTGGACTGCGCAGAGCTCCGACTGAGCTCTGTGTTACCCACCCAACCCATACCCCTTTCTCAGCTCTATCAATTTCATTCTTTTTCTTATACACGTGGGCCCACTCTTAGGCCTACCTTACAGGTCGGAATGGGCAATAGCCATCCGACATACACCTTATCATCATAGTCTCTCCTAGGCCCGACCACAAAGCATATAATAAAGGTTTAGTTAAAGAGTTGGTTAACAAATGTTTTTTATTCCTTTAATGCAAAATATAGTGTAAACTTTGACTATTCTTTTGCTCTGTGGAGCTATAACATTTTGCCTTTCCTTTTGAAAGATGATTTGTCTTACGTCCAGCGGGGAACACAGGAACCATAGGGTAGAGCTCCCCTCCTCGGGAGATCAGGGCTTTTAATAAAGGCAAGGACTCTGAGTTGGAGACACCCATCTTCCCTCCAGCTTTACCCCCGGTCTCTACAGTTTCACGTGATCTGGCCCCATGACAGGGTATTTTGGGCACTACTCACTTTTGCTAGGCTTTTTTTTTCTGCTAGCTTACGGGCCTGTATAATTTTCCCTTAGAAGGGCTCCCATTAACTGTCTTCCCTCAAGTTGTACTGACTAGTTCATAGGTGTATTTCAGGAACCTTACAATATGGAGGCTGAATTTTATGTAAGTCTGTGTCTCACTATTTAAATTCTCAAAAGTTCTTTATTTCAATGGGAGTGGGGAGACTGGTAAATTAACCTGTTGCTGTGGTCTTGCATTATATGTCCCTCTTTCTTGGGTACCCACTATTATGTGGTGTTGTTTGCCTTATATGCACTCCATATTACTCCTCTTGCTCTTACATCCAATATGGAACATAATGTCAGGGAACCAAGAAAATCAGACGAAAACAGAAGATGCTGGTAAATAAAATACCTTTTATCAAATAATAATATTAATAGCAAAAATAAATGTGAAGCACAATCCGGAATCATAGTCAGAAATACAAGCCAGGGATCAAAGCCAAAATGGGTCAGGTGAGCTGAGTCAGGAGCACAGGCAGCTGGGATGCCAGTAACAGAAGCCAGGATCAGGAACCAGATGAATCAGTCAGCCAGGCCAAGGTCATACACCGGAACAATAGCGGCAACAGCAGGAATACACAGGGAGGTCATAGACCACGCAAAGGCAGATAGATACTGAACCTCAGCAGCTAAATAGCCAGAGCACAGCAGCAAAGGGCTGGCTGATTTACAGGTAACTGAGATTGACAGACAGTAGTAGCTTATCAGCTGAGTAAGCCTGAGACAGGGAAGTAAGGCTGCTCATTAGTGATCATCTGAGGTGTGTGCCTGTATTGCTGAGCAAAAAGCCATAATGGAGCGAGGGAAGGATGAGAACCCTGACACATAGGAACCATGGGGGTTGGGCTCCTTCTTCCAGGAGGGCAGGTCTCCTCAAAAAAGATAGAGTCTTTGGGTCGAAGACTTCCTACAGCCCAACCCCACACCTGCCTCCCAGATTCATGTGTTTTGCATCCAAGATGGAGTGTGCAGTGGTGCTTTTTAGTTTTCCCTAAGCTTTTATTATTTTTTCTTACTATGAGACTGCATAATCCCCCATTAGGTGGGCTTCTATCACTGGCTTCTCTTGAGTTGGATGGTCCAGTTCACAGGTACTTATGGACCTTTTCGCCTGTGGAGATTGACTTTATGATGTCTGTTGCTCATGGCTCAGTTTCCTAGAGATTCTACACTATTGATATGGGAGCCTGAAATCAGATGATTGGTGAGTAACCCTTTGAGTACCATGATCCATTGTATGTCCCAGTCTGAGCCTTCCTTACTCTGTGTTGGTTATGCATTCATTTCTAGCTGTCTTTTCTCCCTCACATGGCTGCAGTAGTGTTTGATCCTAACACTTTCCCTGCTGTTCTGGATTATATAATGTTACTCTCATTAATGTATGGGTTATTGATGTCTTTGAGGGCTTCCATTTTTTTTCTGTGTGTGGCCCCTTTAAGAATGTGAGCCTGCCCATGGCCATCTTTGATACATTGACTTTAATCGGACATGTCTCTGCAACCGTTGATGCTAGAATGGTCAGAAACGACCCTGTCTTCTCTCATCAGGATATATCGCATTATCCACCTTGTGATTGTCCCCAGAGTGCATTGCAACATGTGGCTGGAGAGCCACATGTTGCTAGGCAAAAGTAAGGAGAAAACTACAAAAAGGTGCTGGAGACCCTTCAGTTCTCTGAGGCTTGGATGGGGGGGTCCACTTCTCCAGATATTTTCCAGAGGTGCAAGAAAGACTCCCCCATCTTTACCTCTAATAATACTCTTGATCAACTCCTTGGAAGAATGGAAAACTCCAGACAAGATTTTTCTTCAATAAACATGTCTTTGAACTCTACCACTTTATAGCTGAGGCGCTAACACAGTGGTCTTCTCCCACATCTGTCGACCACCTTATTTCACACCTGGCTAAAAACACAGACTTTCGCTTTGTGGATACTGCTGGAATGAAGAACCAGACTGATAAGCGGCTGGATCCCTTGTTTAAAGTCAATTTTGCAGCTTCTGGGGCAGCACAGAGGCCTATTTTTTTTTTTTTTTTTTACCTCTGCTTGGGGAAAATAGACCTATTGCTGTGTGGAGAGAACAGCTATCCTATAGAGGACATGCTTATTATGCTTGCTAGCATTATGGAAGCTAATGTCTACATTATTGAAGCCCTCTCAAAAGTGGCTAAGTTCTCAGACAAATACTCAGCGTTCTGTGTTGCTGCATGATGGAACTCCAGAGAGACATACTCAGGATGTGGTCCTGTTAGAGAGAACATCTCTCTCATCAAATTACATTCTCTCTGCAAGTGAAGGAGGACCTCCATTGGTATCTTCATCACCTGCATCTGATACAGGGCAGATCCTTCATGATTACAGAATGGAACTTTGTGACAACAGATGTCAGTCTGAGAGGATGGAGTATGACCCTGGGTCACCTGGGGGCCCAAGGCCAGTGGAGGAGGACCTCCATTGGTATCTTCATCAACTGCACCTGATACAGGGCAGACCCTTCATGATAACAGAATGGAACTTTGTGACAACAGATGTCAGTCTGAGAGGATGGGGTATGACCCTGGGTCACCTGGGGGCCCAAGGCCAGTGGACAGGGGAGGAAAGTCTCCTGTTCCTCAAAATTCTGGAACTCCAAGCTATTTGTTTGACTCTCCTACATTGGTGCCAGGAACTCACGGAAACTTTGGCGAGGGTTTTGTTAGACAACTCCATGACAGTGGCTTAAATCAACTGTCAGGGTGGCACTCACAGTGAGAATCAGTGAGAGGAATTGAAAGTGACCCATATACCATACCCATATCAGCGGTCCACATTCCAGGAGTGGAAAACATGGTCTCAGGTGTCTTCAGACAAGACGTGGATCCAGGAAACTGGGAGCTGCATCCGGTGGTGGTCTATGCTAGATTATCCCAGCAAAAGACCTGATGGCACCCCATAATAACAGGATGGTTCTTGTTTTCTGTGCACAGACCAGGGATCTCCTGATCTCTGTGATGGAATCAATGTCCATCCTGTGGAAAGTCCATCTGTCTTATGTGTTTCGTTCAAATCCTCTCATTCCCAGGGTGGAGAAAGCTGTAGTTATCGAATTTCTCTTTTATGGCTCGGAAGACCTGGTTTGCAGACCTTATCAACTTGTCCATTCTGGAGACTCTCCACCTACCACTGAGATGGACTTCCTTCTTTAAGGTCCCATATGGTATGAGGATGTAGAAAGACTTGCCTTGATGGCATGGCTCTTGAGGCCACCTTTCTGAGAAGAAAGTGATTCTCTAATGAGCTCATTCCACCATGATCCAAGCTAGGAAGCCTGTCTCCTCTAAGACACGCCATAGAGTCTGGTCCATATTCCACCAGTAGTGCTCAGACAATAAAGTGTCTACTAAAACCTTTGATCTGCCCACTGTTCTGGCCTTCCTACAGGATGATGTGAATAAAGGACTCAGTCTGAGCTCCATTAAGGTACAGATTTCTGCCCCCTCTGTTCTTTTTCAGAGATGTATTGCTATTCTGCAGGACGTTAAGACATTTTCCCATGTGGAGGTTGACTCTTCAAGAGGTGGCTCATTCCTTCCCTTCATTCCAGGACCCTACGCCTCCACAGGATCTCAACTTGGTCTTAAGTGTCCTCCAGAGACCTCCTTTTGAGCCTCTGGTCTGGATTCCTTTGCATCCCCTGAAGCTCAGTTGGCCTTCCTTCTGTCTGTTATTTCTGAGTTGCAGGTTGTGTCTTGCAAACCTCCCTTCCTTGTTTTTCACCAGGACAAGACACTACTTCATACCACCCAGGAGTTCCTACCCAAGATTTTCTCAGACTTTCATATCAACCAAGAGTTGATTTTGCTTTCCTTCTGTCCTAATCCTTCATCAAAACAGGAGAATTATCTGCATTTGTTGGATATGGTGAATTGCCTTAGCATCACACTCAGCCTTTCCACAAGGTTGACTCACTTTTTGTCATCCTTGAGACACCTAGGACAGATTAGACAGTATCCAAGTTTCCCATTGCCTGTTGGATCAAGGCTGCTGTACGTCAAGTGCACGTGATCAAAAAGACTCCTTATCCTTTCAAGATCACTACATACTCCACAAGGTAGCTGTGACATGGTCGTCCTTGCACACATTTACCACATAAAATTGTCAATTTCCTGGCCTGAGGCCAGCTTTTGCAGAAAGGTCCATCAGGCACTTTTGCCTGTCTAAGGACTATTTTTCCTTTTCATACTGCCCAGTTCTTGCTCAGTAGTTGGAGCCCCTGTTGCCTCTTGTTTGACTTGCTGTGCTACCTCGGTGTCAGTTGACACCTAAGGTAACGCAGATCCAGTTGAGTCCTATGAAATGCTGGTACCATGGGGGGAAGAGTGAGTTTTCCTCCTTTCCTTTTCCGGAATCTTTGGGATGCTTTGAAATATCTCCCATAGTTTCCGTCTTCCATATTGGGCATAAGAAAAAATAGGATTTTAGTGATCTTACAGTTAAATCCTTTTCTCTAGGCCATATCAAACACAGGACTCCCAGAGTGCTCTTAGGGTATTAGTCTTAGGAGCTTACTTTTGTTCTTGCTCACTTAGGTTCACTTACAGCCCCATATCTAAGAACTAAGCAAAAGAGAAGCACCACTGCATACTCCATCTTGGACATAGGACACATGAATCTGGGAGGCGGGGGGTTTAGCTGGAGGAAGAGGAGGGAGTCTTAGCCCCCCAAGGCCCTGTCATTTTTAAAGTGCCCAGCCTTTCTGGAGGAGGGAGTTCAACCCCCCATTGTTCCATATGGGTTAAATTAGCAGTAAGTTCACTAAAACAATATTTTATTGTATTGCATGTTTTAAAGCGATAGTAATACTTAATGTGCGCAAACTGTCTGTAGTCTTTACTCCATATAATATTAACTGCCCCTTCATTTTTCTGTAATCATCACTCTTACCTATGTTTTTCAGCTATTTGTTAGTTCCCTCAGCAGATTTCAGAAGCCATATTTTTTTCCTGTTGTGGAGCTTGCCCTTGCCAGAATATTCAAATTCAGAGCACTAATGGTAAAGCATCATTTTTTCAGGCTCGAGCACCTCATTCATGCTCGCAAGTGCTAACTCTTACAGTCTCTATCATTCATCTATGCATCTTGTGTGTGAGCAACTTATTACCCAAGGGCACCAAACAAGAATACAGTACCCAGAGTCACATTGCACCACATAGTGAAAAGCAAAATCTCCTAACTGTATAAACACAAACCCTGCAGCTATCACCATGATCTTCACAGTAGGATGCCATACAACCTACCTCGCTCCCAGCTCTGTGTTCTTTTAAGCCTGAGAGACAGAGAAGTATCCAGTGCATTGCAAAGCAATGCGCTGAATTCCTTTCTGGCAATCAAAAGGTTAAAGAGACGCTGCAAGACTGATGTGAGATACTGCTAGCAGAATGAAATTCTGGCAGTGGGACGCTGGTGGGTCGGGAAAAGACTGAGCCTGAGAAAAGGTTAGAGCAGAGGCACAGGGACAGGATGTGAGGGTTTGAGCAGTGACACAAGACCACTCCAGGCCCGAGCTGAGGGTGGAGAGAGGGCTGGGTTAAGAGGAGAGGGTGTAAGGCCAGATCTGGTTGAGTGAGGAGGAAAATATAATACCTGGGGCCCAAGGAAGAGCTTCTATGTACAAGGACACACGAGCGAGCAGGATAGGGACACAGCAGTAGCTGGTAGAAGCAGGTGTACATTGTATTAAGCCTTTGCGTGCCAGTGAGGTATCCAACACATTGCCAAGAAACGCATTGGATACCTCCCTGGCACTCAAAGGGTTTACATGCAGTCCTGTATACAAAGATAGTGCATGGGTAGTATTCTGGAAGATGTGGTTATTTTCTCATAGCACTCTTCACTATTAGCTGTCGCTGCCAGTGCACAATGTATCTTGAAGTAGTTCTGGCAGAGGGTGGAGCCAAAACAAGATGAGATTTGCAGGGAGGCATGCATCACACGGGAGCGCAGGTTCATGTTTACACCTTGGGTCTTTTGTCCTTCTTTGAGATCTTTCCTGTCGTACGACCAGATCTCAGATCTGTAGGAGCTTCAGGTGACATCACAAAAAGGGGCAGGAGGAGTAAGATTGAAGAGAAAATTTTAGGAAACCTGTTTATGAGTGGTAGTAGGAGACATCTATTGCATACTTTACAATGTACTGTATTTGTCTTTAACCCTTTCTGGACCTGGGTTGTTTTTACACTATTTTCTCTTACATCCAATATACAACATAGGTACAATGGGGTTGAGTCCCCCCTCCTGGAGGGCAGGGCACATCAGAAAACACAGGGTCTTTGGGTGGATACTCCCTCCTCCAACTCAACTTCCCACCTAAAATCTCCAAGAATATATGTGTGCTGCAAAGTAGCTGGAGTGCAGTGGTTATCCTCTTAGTTCACCTTAGGTTTTATTATTTTCTTCATTAGCTATGGTCTGTATAGTCCCCCATTAGGCAGGTTACAATCCGTGGGCTTCTCTGGAGTCAGACTTCCCACTTCACAGTGGCTCTGTCTTGCCCTGTGGAGGGCATGGCTGAGTCGCTTGAGATTCTGCCTTCTCCTTTGGTGGTAAACTGAAGACAGTTTGAGTTGTCTATCCCTACAGAGGCTCTTTATGGGTCTCTTTCTATTCTATAGAGGGCTTTGGAGTATGGATGGCTGCTATTTTTCATTTTGAGTTAACTCTTTCTCTGCTGTTGTGTGTGCTTTTGAGGGGCTTATTTTCGTTACTTCACTAATTGGAGCTAGTTTTTACACTCCCCACGTGTTCTCTGGGGTTTTGTGTTTTTTTTTTGTTGTTTTTTTGTTTTTTTTTTTTAAACAATACTTAAGTTTGTAGTTCAATTTTAATGCAGTGAACCGCAGCCCACCGACGGACATCTTTGGGCCATTGACTTTCTCTGTAAGACAGCAAGTTGGGACATCAGTTGCTGTATCTCCTTAAAGATATGTTCAAGGCCAATTGTATTAGGTCTCCCCTAATGGTAGCTTTAGGATGAATGGGTTATCAATGGAGACCTCATTCAAAGTTAAATGTCCAGTAACGGTTTGAGAGATTTGAATGATAGTGGAGGGGCTGGTTAGAAGGACATTATTCGCCACCCTCCACCATTTGGGGCCTGTGAGGGGGGCCAAGATCAGCAAAGGTAGAGAGGACCAAGGAATGGTCTGTCCAAGCACCATGAAAGAGTCAAGCATGAAAAGGTATGCAGGACAGATTGAATGGCAAAAAGGAAGTCTATTCTGGAATAACTAGCATGTGTAATGTAGTAAAAAGTGTAATCGGTTTCTGTGGGATGCCGTTCCGTCCATGAGTCTCTGTGTGATTCACTACGCAAATGAGATCTGTGTTTTAATGTTGGAAAGAAAGAAGGGCTAGCCAGGATATTCCTGGATTTATCCAGGTGATTGTGTAAGACTGTATTGAAATTCCCACCTATGATAGTGGGAAAATCAGGGAGAGAAAGCAAGAAAAAGTTATGGTAGAACTGTGTATTGTCTGTGTTTGAGGCATAGACTTTTGCCAAAGTGGTTTTATGGGTATTAAGGACATCCTGCACAATTGTAAACCAGCCATGGGGGTCTAGTAGTAGCGGGTGTGGACAAATGACAGGTTTTGGTGCAAAAAGATCCCCATTCCCTGTGACTTATTGGGGTAAGTTGACAAACAGAAGAGACGAAAATCTTAAGAGAAGAATTTTAGGGTTAAATGTGTGAGAAGTGTGTCTCTTGGAGAAAGAGAATATATGGTTGAAGCCTAGAGTACCAAGTAAAGGCAGTATGCATTTTTGCTGGGGAATTGAGACCATTACAGTTATAGCAAATGCAGGTTAGTGTGGGGTTAGGGGTTGGGGGCTCTAGAGGTGCCATAGATAACCCTACCAGAAAACTATAAAAGAAAAAGAAGCAATCAGACTGGGTTGTTGCATTACTCAGTCAGTGCGGAGAGCCATCTCTGGATCGGGCAAAGGTGGTAGGGTTCAGCACCCTAAAGAAGCCTAAGGGAAGGAAGAAGAGAGAGGAAAAAAATAGGGAGGAGGGGAAGTAGTATGAAAAGGACTGGGAGCATGGGGGAAATAGATGAAGATAAGTATAGAAGAAGGAAGAACACTGTGCAGTACAAATATGGTAAACAAGTGCAAATCAAACAGTATGAGATTACTGTTTCCTGAAGAATAGAAAAGAGTTGGGTGTGTTAAGCACAACCATTACAAGTCCCAAAAGGACAAATAACTGTGCTATAGCTAGATAGCGTAATAATATTAATAAAATAGGAAGGGTGATGTAGAGACCTTGTATATGCAATCAGTCAGACCATCAGTGAAATTACAAGGAGAACCACAGCATGTCTGTAATAGAAAAAAAAAAAAGGGGAGGGTAAAGACTGCAGGTTTCTGTTTCTGTCCTCCTCATGACTATCCAGATGTAGCAGTCGTGGCAAAGGAAAAAAAAACCCACAAACATTAACTGTAAGTATAAGCATGAACCAGTCCTAGATGATGATGGCCCACAGGAATGGACTGAGGTAGAGTCACTACTGAAGCAGTGAATGTCTAAAATAAGACATTCATGGGCAGGTATCAGCCAAGTGTTCATTTGCTACATTGCTTGCCCCAGATATTCAGGATGTGCAGGAGTGGGATAAATGATGTGTAGTTTTCCAGGAGATCGTGGCCACTGGCTGGAACTTTTATCTAGTAAATACGATTATTGTGGGGGAAAAACAGATGAAAGGGGAACCCCCACTTACATTGTACTCCCTGGTGCCATAGGACTTCTGTAATATGCTTCATTTCCCTCTGCTTAGCGAGAGTGCACAAGGCTAGATCAGAGCCTTGCTGATACAGAAGAACTGAAGCTTAAGGATGACATCCTGTGGTCGCTCTGTAGGTGGGGGGTTTGGGGGCGTAGAGCTTGATGAATACGCTTCATTCAGAGGTTGGAGGGCAACAACATAATGTTTTTGAGATCAGCAAAGTCTGCCTTAGTGCATGGCAGGTAGTCAGAAGGCAAAGCATAGGAGTGAGAAATGTCAGCTTGAGTCAAGGGAGGGGTCTGGGAGGTAGAAGGCCAGGCTGGGGCTGCTCTGACTGGGAGACAGAAGGGCCCTTATAGACAACAGGGGTTCCTAATGGGGGAAGAAATCCTCCAGGTCTCTTCTGGTCTGCCTGTGGCCCCTTTGTCTGCTCATGGTTTGGGGAGCCGGGGGAAAAAAACCAACTGAAGGTCGGGATAACCTATGGAAGTATCACGGTGCCCGTGATCTTCTTTTCCAGCGACATTGCTACTTCCTGTTCTATTCCTCCTGGACTCTTATTGGTCACTGGGTTCTGCCCCGCCTAGCGTTAGCCTTTTTAACCTCAGTCCTGTCATTACTTTGGTGCCCTTTCGTGGTGTTCCTGTACCTGGCGTTTGTACTGCTGTTCGTTCCATGTATGACCTGGTTTTGCCTGACCTTGCTCCTGTCTCTTCTGCCCTGTGATTCCATTGCTGACTACCGCTCTGTGTATCGATCCTGGCTGTGGCTGACTACCGAATCTGTTGCTGACTAGGACTGGCTGACTACCGCTCTGTGTACCGATCCTGGCTGTGGTTGACTACCCAATCCATTGCTGACTAGGACTGGCTGACTATCACTCTGTGTACCGATCCTGGCTGTGGCTACTACCCAATCCATTGCTGACTAGTGTATTGTCAGTGCCTGTCAGTGTTGTCTCCAGTTACCCTAGTCTCCTGGGACTAGTGCCTTGCCAGTGTCTGTCAGTGTTGCCTCCGGTTACCCTAGTCTCCTGGGACTAGTGCCTTGCCAGTGCCTGTCAATGTTGCCTTCGGTTACCCTAGTCTCCTGGGACCTAGTGCCTGTCAATGTTGCCTCCGGTTACTCTAGTCTCCTGGGACTATTGTCTTGTCAGTGCCTGTCAGTGTTGCCTCTGGTTACTCTAGTCTCCCAGGACTAGTGCCTGCCAGTGCCTGTCAGTGTTGCCTCCGGTTACCCTAGCTCGCTAGGGATCTGGTCACTTTCTGTGTCCAGTATTGTAGCCTCCTTCTATCCAGTCCTCTGAGTTTTAGGTAGTTGTGGTGACCATTTCCATTCCTCCGTTACCCCTAGTTTTCTAGGCCAGGTCACTCTCCAGTGTCCCGGCTTGCTGCTGTTCTATCCCTAGCCTTCTAGGGATTCTGCCCTGCAGTCACCTACTGTCTCACTGTTTGGTACGCTTCCTAGGTTTGGTACTGCTGAGGTTCTGTTCCTGGTTCCTGTCGTCTGATCCAGCCTGCTGTATTACTGTTTTGTTTGCTGTTCTCCTGCACCCTGACGTGTCAGATTTGGGAAGTGCCACGGTACTGTTTATTATTATTACTGGTATTATTCTTAATAAAGCTTATGTTACCTTACTAACTTGTCTGAGTGTTCTTACAAACCTTGACAGTAAGCTGGCAAGGTCAGCAGGCATTTGTGGGTTTAGGCCCGCATATCAAGTGGGAAAAGGAAGCGTAATAAATTACTGTTCTGGAAAAACAGAAGAGGGGGTGAGGGAGATTGGTCCAGGTGATAAAAGGGAGCTCAACCAGCAGTGCAGGTGCAGGAGGAGCATCCCTCTATTGTTGTTTATGCGGGGGCAACCATATTCAGCGGTGAAGGCTGCACCCCGGTAGGCAGTAGTAATAATGAATAATAGTTGTCACCAGTGGATGCAGAATCTTAGGCTCGCAGACCTAATGTCTCTGACAGCGATGGGGATGGAGCGGTAGACGACCAACACCGCTCAAAAGTCAAACTGCCCCCCGATGCTCAGTGTAGTAGATAAAGAAACCAGAGTGTCCATCAGCCCGTTGATGAGTGGAGAAATATTTTTAGTCAAGGCCACTGCCTTGTGGCTTCTTTGATCTGACCTTGTGCCTCCTGTCTCTGTCAAAACTCACATGAAATGGCTCACTTAACCCCCCTGAATGCCAGGGGGGTCGTTTTGGCTCTTTTCACTGCTCCACAGAGGACATCGAACAGGGATGGATGCAGATTGTTTGCAGATCGTGAGTAGTTCCGGTGAAACACATCTGAACTAGATGGCCACCAGGACACACCCCTCCACTTATCTAAAGGGTTCTTTGCAATCCGGTGTGGGCTCTAAAGCTCCTGGAAGCTGTTCAAGCCTTGGTAGTCATGAAGGTCTTGGTCCAGTTCTCCAATAGGCAAGGTATCTGGGGTTCTATTCCAATCTCTTCATAGTCCCCAAGAAAGACAACGGTTGCCATCCAGTTCTACACCTGAAAAGTCTCAATCATTTTGTACATATGCCGAGATTCAAGATGTAATCTCTATGTTTGATCATTGCTGCTCTGTATCTAGAGGAGTTTTAGGCTTCTCTAGACATAAAGGATACTTACCTTCACGTTCTGATACACATACAACATCAGAAACTTCTCTACTTTGCTTTTCGGGGTCGCCATATCCAATTTACAGCCCTTCCATTTCGTGTGGTCTCTGCTCTGTGAATTTTCAGCAAACTTATTTTGGCACTGTCCATAAGGCTTCTTCTGAACAGCTGTGTAAGGCAGCGACCTATTCCTCTCTGCAAACCTGTACCAAGCACTAATATGCTAATTATATGCTGGATTTGGCTGAAGCCAGTTTTGATTTGAAGGTCTTCATGCTGTGGTGTGTCCTTCTTACCTTCTTTCTCATATATCTGAAACTTTTTGCTTTGTTGTTATTTGATGTGGAAATTTGTTGTATGATCACAACTGAGATTTATGTTGTACCAGTTTGGTCCTGAGGATACTGGTCTGAGATGGAGAGTTTTTTTCCCTCCCTATAATCTTGTTGGTGAATCGTGGTGGATAGTTTTGTTATATCCCTATGGTTACTATGTTTCACTCTGGATGAAAGAGACAAGAGAATTTTGGTGAGTATACCATTAAATCCTTTTCTCTGTCGTCCAATATAGGTTACAGGTAACTTTGGGAAGGCGACTGCCCCTTTAAGTAGGCAGGAACAATTCTGGGAAGAAATGCTGGGAGGAGCCTTCCTTTTCTCCTTAGCTGGTCCCCATCCAGTAAGATTTGTTCCTTGATCTATCAAGGCATGAGAACAGTTCTGCTTAGTTTTAGTTATATTTTTTGTTTTCTGTTAGATATGGAATACCCACCATTAGGCGGATTACTATTACTTATCGTCCCAATGGTGAAGTGTTCAGTTTCCAGGGGCTGTTGTGGACCTTCCAGCCCTGAGGGGATAATCTTGTATAGCATGTTTTTTCCCTAGGAGAAGTCCACTGAGGCTGCTTCTTTAACAATGGTAATCTGGAGACAGAAGAACTGCTAAAAAGGTGAGCAACCCTTTGAGTGCTGAGGTCCACTTGTCCCACGCTTCCCCTCTCCTTTGGAGTTCCTACTACATACTCCTGCACTCATTGGGTTTATATGTACGTCCGTTGGGGTTTGGAGCATTTGGGGTAAATTTACCCTTTGTTTGCCAGTTTGTACACCTTTATGGGGTTTATTACACTTTCTCTGCTGGAATTAATGTTCTTTTCTGTTATACTGATGTTTATTATGTGTTTTTCTACACTTTAGAGACACTTTGATTTTTTAGTATTATTTGAGTTTCCCGCCTTTAAGGAGCTCTTTACTGCATAGACGCCATGCTTCATTCACCTCTGTGGGACTTTACACTTTGAGACATATCTCTGCATCCGCTCAACGTAGCGACTTCATAGATGATTCATTCTGTTTGTCTACCCTTGTTCTGTCATCCAGTTTATGTTCTGAGTGTTTTGGGGGCTTCTGCCACTGTTTTGGGGTACCTGAAGGGAAACTACATTTCTCTGTCGTCCAATACAGGTTACTGGTAACTTTGGGTAGGCGATCCACCCCTTTAATTGTAGGCAGGAACAATTCAAGAATTGTATGCAGGCGGTGGAGCCTACCTTCCCTCCTTGGCTGCAGCCAGCCAATCAGCTCCATTAAGATTTGCTCCTTGGTGATGACACAGGCAAGAGAACAATTCTGCTATAGTTTTAGAATTGTTTTTTTTTCTGTTAGAAATGAAATACCACCATTAGGTGGATTACCATAACTGACAATGCCCTTAGATGTAGCTAGCTCAGTAACCAGGTGCTTTTTGTGGACTTTAAGCCCCGAGGGGGAAAATCTTGGCTACAAGTTCTTTCCTCAGGAATTGCCCACCGAGGCTTCTTCTTAATTCATGGTAGTCTGAAGACAGAAGATCTGCAGGAAAGGTGAGCAACCCTTTGAGTGCTGCAGGTCCACATGTCCCACAGTGCCCGTCTGCGCAGGGGTTTACCATTGGAGTTCCTATTGCACACTACTGCACTCATTGGATCTGTCTGTATGTCTGTTGGGTGTTTTGGAGCAGGTTTATGTGGTACTTTAACCCTGCTGGTTTTGCATCTTTTGGGGGGTTTTCTGACACTTTTCCTACTGGTTCAGTGTTTTTTTAGGGTATTCTAACATGTAGTGATGTTTCATACATTTTTATTTTACTGTTTCAATTTTGTAAAATTTGAGTTTGTCGCACTTTACCGCATAGGCGCCATTGCTCCATTCACTCCTATGGCACTGTACAGTTTGGGATATATCTCTGCAACCACTTAACCTAGCAACAGAGATGGCTAGTTTTTCTTGTCTGCCCTTGCTCTATCATCCGGT
Source organism: Rhinophrynus dorsalis (assembly GCA_037306005.1). Lineage (NCBI taxonomy): Eukaryota > Metazoa > Chordata > Amphibia > Anura > Rhinophrynidae > Rhinophrynus > Rhinophrynus dorsalis. The sequence continues at coordinate 115,026,309 of CM074722.1, forward strand.
TCATGTTTCTAGTGTGGTGGGGGACTCAGGGGGCTTCGGGCACTGTTTGGGTACTTTTTCTGGGAAAAGTACATTTCCTATGAGCGCTTGCTCTGATTGGCTCCCGCCGCAGCAGCCATTTTGTGCTATTTCCAGAATGAGTATGCTACTCAGGGCTTGGACTCTCCTTCTCTCCTCTGCTGATTAACCCTTCGCCTGTCAGATAAGTCTAGTTTAGCGATTTCTGGGGTGAAACTTTAATCTTGCACACAGTACTTGGGTGATTTCTTTTATTATAAGGTTATTGACATTGTGAGAATGTCTATACCGTTGGAGCTTGGGGCCAGACCTAAGACTAAGGATGCTGGGGTCTCTGTATCCCCTCTTGCGCATTGCTCTTCCTGTCATTCAGGGTTACCTAGAGAATTCTCAGGTCATTTATGCCCAGCATGTTCTGATGTCTCTGAGAGTCTCCCAGGGACCTCCAGTCATGCATTAGAGCCAGTTTGGGTGCAAGAGTTGAAGGCTGCTACTAGGGACCTTAGGTTCACATTGAAACTCTTTCCATCCCAGTTAGAGGGGGGTCTTCCATTCCTGGCAGACCCCCTCCTCCGTCAAGTCTTCCCTGCCAAAACCACAGGGAGTACCTTGATGTATCAGATTCCTCTGAGGAGGAACTGCTGGTGGATTCAGATGTTGAGGAATGTTCTGCTGTGGGCTCCTCTCAGTTTCTTCGGGATCCCTTGATGCTGATCATGAGCCCTCGGCTGAGGGCCTGATCAGGTCTGTTTTGATTACACTAAACACTTAGTTCAGGAGGTTCCTTCTGATCCCTCTGATGTGTTTCATGAGCCTAAAAAGCCCCTTACTTGCTTTCCACCTAACCCTACTCTTGACCACCTTGTGTCTTAAGAGTGGAAATCTCCTGTCAGGAAACCTTCTGTGTCCAAGAAGTTTGCTAAGCTTTATCCCTTCTCTGAGACAGCGCTTGCTCTGTGGGTTCATCCTCCCAAGGTGGATTCTCCTATCTCCAGGCTATCTAAGTCTACTGCCTTGCCAGTTTCTGATGCGTCCACTCTGAAACACTGGACTGACAAGAAACTTGAGGTCTCCCTCAAGTCCATTTTGCCACTGCTGGCACTGTCATGCGTCCAGCATTTGCTGCAGCATGGGTGAACCGGGCCATTGCAGTCTGGACTGAACAGCTCACCCAGGCTGTCCGTCAGGGTGCTTCTCCTTCACATATGTTGGTGCTTCTTGCCAACATTTCTAAGGCCCAGCACTATGTTTCTGCTGCCTTATTTGATGCCATCCGTTTGGTGGCCAGGGTTTCCACCATGTCTGTGGTTGCCAGACATGCTCTTTGGCTCAAGATCTGGTCTGCTGACACTGCTTCCAAGAAAGCATTGCTTTCCTTACCTTTCCAGGGTACTTCCTTGTTTGGGCCATATCTTAAAGATTTTATCAGTGAGGCCACTGGGGGTAAGAGTACCCCTCTACCTTTGGTCCCCAGGAAGAAAATGGTATTTTCATTCCTTTCAGACTGAGACACGTCTGGCGAACCAGACAGTTCCCTCAGCTCCATGTGCCACCTCCAAGCCCAAACAGCAATGGAAGCCCAAGGTCTCCTCCAAGCCCTAGACTTCCAAGCCTTCTTCAGCATGACTCACCGAACCCAGGCCCCCACTCTGATGTTGGTGGCTATCTGCATCACTACCACAGCGTCTGGGAGGATTCATTGGCGGACCCATGGGTTTTACAGTTGGTGGCCGAAGGATAGAGGATCCCTTTCATCTCTCTTCCTCCCTTTCAGTTATTTCCTTCTCGTTCCCCTCAGGGTGTGGAGAAACACCGGCTGTTCAGTGGTCGCTATTCAGGTTCTAGAGCCGGTTGCAGTTCAGGTCAGAGGTATGGGTTTTTACTCGAACCTCTTTGTGGTCTCCAAAAAGGACGGCGGTTGTCGCCCTATTTTGGATTTGAAGGATCTCAATTCCTTTGTGATCCGGACTCATCACCAGGAGTCTTTACGGATGGTGATTGCTGCCATGTCCCCGGGGTAATTCCTTGCTTCTCTGGATCTTCAGATGCGTATTTACACATCACATTCATCCAGAGAGCCGGCAGTATTTCAGATTTGCCTGCGACCGAGGGCACTTTCAGTTTTCAGCTCTTCCCTTTGGTCTGACTACAGCTCCTTAAGTTTTCAACCATATCCCAGGAGCCTTAGTGTCCGTCCTCAACCGGGACGGCATCAGAGTTACTCCATACATAGATGACCTGCTTCTGAAAGCCCCTTCTGCGGAACTTCTTCATCAGCAGGTTCAGCTATGCATTCACGCTCTCACCCATCACGGGTGGATCATCAACGTGGACAAGTTAGATCTTGTCCCATCCCAGCGTCTGGTCTTCCTGGGCCTTCTCTTCGACACCCAGAAGAGCATGGTATTTCTCACGGACGAGGTAGCTCACCAGATCGCCCACAGGGTCTCTGCAGTCCTGGGACAAGAGCCAGTTCCAGCTAAGAAGCTGTCCTCTCTAGTGGGGAAATTCATCTCCACCATAGAAGCGATCCTGTTTGCCATGGCACACACCAGGGAACTCCAAAGGTTTGTGATCCAGGTGTGCAAGGGTATCACGGTGCCCCGTGATTGCTTGTGGCTGGATGTTGCCTGAAGCGACATTGTTTACTTCCTAGCTGTCGCTCTCGCTGAGTCGCTATTCCTATAGGGCACCACACTGATGAGGTCATTGCCCCACCTACCTGTCAGGGTTTTTAAACCTCAGCCTGTGTCATTTCCAGTGCCCTTTCGTGATGTACCTGAGCGTATTGCTGTGTTGGTCCATTACCGTTCCTGTGTATTACCTGGCTACATCTGACTGCCCATTCAGGTTCTGACTCCTGGCTCATCTGACTACCCTTTCCGGTTTGGACCCCTGGCTACGTCTGACTACCCGTTCTGGTGCTGTCTTCTGGCTACAACTGACTACCTGTTCTGGCTAAGACCACTGGTGACGTCTGACTACCCAATCCGGTTCTGACCATTGGCTGCCTCCTGTTTACTCTCCGTGTTGCTCTCCTTAACCATTCCGTGCCTCGGTTTGGTTCCCGTGCTGCCTGTGCCTTCCGCTTTGCCCCCGCTTCCATTAGCGGCGCTTGTCGGTCTCTCCGTGTGTCTGACCTCCTGTGGCTGTACGGGTTTGTGTTGCCTTGCCTATCCTCCATCTGGCTAGCCGCCTAGTGTATCCCCTGTTGGGGATACTGGTCTGCTCCTTATCTCTGCCAACTGTGTGTATGGAAGTGCTCTGCATTGTCCTCACATCTCGACCTCTCCAGTCTGCTGAAGGGCAAGTCCTTCCTGATATCCTTCTGGACCACTGTGACGACGGACGCCAGCCTCTCTGACTGGGGATCGGTCCTGGCTCGCCTGAGTGCTCAGGGTCGGTGGTCTACGGAGGAACCTCTCCTTCCCATCAACGTGTTGGAGCTTTGGGCAATATTTCATTGGTCACCCCAGCTGGAAGGATGCCCTGTCTGGCTGCAGTCTGACAATGCCATAGCCGTGGCTTACATCAACAAGCATGGCGGAACAAGAAGTCTCGTCTCTTGGTTAGAGGTCAAGGCTATTTTGTCCTGGTCAGTAGAACACATTCCTGCTATATCCGCAGTGCACATTCCTGGCGTAGACAACATCATGGCGGACTTCCTCAGTCAACACACCGTGGACAGCGGAGAGTAGGAACTGCACCCGGAGGTGTTCACCCTCGTTGTTCAGAAGTGGGGTCTTCCTTACATCGACCTGATGGTGACAAGACACAACAGGAGGGTTCAGAGGTTCTGCTTTCGGTGGAGGGACCCTCTAGCTCTGGCAGTGGATGCAATGTCCATTCCTTGGTTGTTTCCTTTGGCCTATATCTTTCCTCCCCTTCCAATGCTGCACAGGGTGTTACAGAAATTGCGACTGGAATGCTGTCCAGTCATTGTGATTGCTCCGTACTGGCCTCTCCAAGCTTGGTTTCCAGAGTTGCTGGATCTGTCATTGGCGGAGCCATTGTGGCTCCCTTGCCATCCGGATCTTCTTCTGCTGGGTTACCTGTGGAAGGAGGATGTTCATCGGCTAGCTTTGATGGCTTGGAAACTGAATCCTCAATATTGAAGAAGAAAGTTCTTTCTTCGATGGTGGTTGAAGAAGAAAGTTTTTTCTTCCATGGTGGTGGCTAGTATGCTCAGTGCCTGCAAACCTGTTTCTTCCAAGATCTACCATTGTGTCTGTCCGACCTTTCTATCTTGGTGTGCTGACAAGGACCTGTCTCAGGAATTTGATCTGCCTACGGTTCTGGCCTTTTTGCAGGACAGTGTGAATAAGGGCTTCAGTGTCACGGTTTTCAAGACACTCAGACCAGTAGGTGAAATAAAATGCAGTTTTATTAAGAACAAAATAAAGGACAAAGATCGCCCCCTATAGGCAGCACTGCGTAGCAGCAGGAAGGCAATAGAGTGTCCAATATACAAGTATAGCATAAAATAGCACAGGCAATTGGCAGATACGGAGTACAGAGATACAAGGGTTAACACAATAATCAGTCCATCTCAGTTGTGATGTTTGGCACGCCCAAGGTGATAAAAGCAGTTAATGGTAGAGATGACTCAACACCAAAAGTTCGTAATACTGAGAAAACTGTCCAGCAAAGAGGAACCTGCCACCCAGAACCTGCTGCACTTGAACAATAGCCCCCACTGGCGTATTAACGGAGCAAGTAGACTGCCAGAGCTTGAGCCAAAAGCCCCCACGGGCGTAACGGGAGTAAGTGGATTGCAAGAGCTAGCGCCAATAGCCCCCACGGGCGTAATAGAAGCAACTGAATTGCAAGAGCTTGAGCCAATAGCCCCCACGGGCGTAATGGAAGGAACTGGATTGCAAGAGCTTGAGCCAATAGCCCCCATGGGTGTAATGGAAGCGACTGAATTGCAAGAGCTTGAGCCAATAGCCCCCACGGGCGTAATGGAACCAACTGAATTGCAAGAGCTTGAGCCAATAGCCCCCACAGGCATAACCACAGAGATGTGCACAGTAGCAGCCAGAGCCGTGCGCCTACCGGGCGCGGTAACGATCTTCACTGTACTGCAAGGAGAGAAACGGCTCAGCACCAGAGCACACTCTGTACCAGACTGGAGGCTCAGAACCGGGACACAGCTCTGCACGGGTTAACGGCTCGATAGATGGAACACAGTATCACGGTCCCCGTGATTCCCTGTCAATCTTAAACTGTGTTACCTTTGCATTGGAGGAGACTGATTGGCCTGCCCAGGATGTTCCTTTTTATACTGGCTCTTGGGCACTTGTCAGTTGCCCTTTCGTGGTGTTCCTGATCCTGCGCCTCGTTGCTGAGTTCCTGAGTCTCCTGTGTACCGACCCGGCTTGTCTGACTACTGTTCTGATCCTGCTCCGTGATTGACCCGGTTCTGGCTGATGACCCTGCTCCGTGATTGACCCGGTTCTGGCTGACGACCCTGCTCCGTGATTGACCCGGTTCTGGCTGACGACCCTGCTCCATGTTTGACCCGGTTCTGGCTGACGACCCTGCTCCGTGATTGACCCATTTTCCGGCTGATGTTCCTGCTACTGTATCGATCCGGTTCTGGTTGACGTTCCAGTCCTGTGCCGTTCCAGTGTTCCTGCGTAGCTCCAGTCGCTCCGGCGACATTCTGAACTGACTGGTATCTCGCTGATCCTCTCTCTCTACCGAGCTGTTGCTTTACCATTCCGCTGTCTGGTTAGCTGTTCTCTCCTGTACTGAACCAGATTAACCCGTGCAGTGCCTGTAGTCTCTGGTTACGTGCCTCATATACGCTTGCCAAGCCTCTGGTTACCCTTAGAGCCTGCTACGATTTGAGCCTGTAAGACCGATCCATACCATCACTCGCAGAGCACTGTCCTTCCGGTGTTCGGTGTGCACCGTGACCGCGCCGGTTGGCGCTGGTAGTTTGTCTGCTCTTGCAGTGTGGATTCTGTGCGCCACCGGAAGGGTGTCCTGGCTGTGGTTCACATACACTCAGGGTGTACGTTATCTCCTGCACTTCCCAGTGCTCCGGCTCACTATAGCTTGTGCAGTAACAGTCTATCTTGGCACCCTAAGGGTGTTTGGGCGCAATTTCGTTGGCACACGCAGGTTTACTACCGAGTTTACACTAAGGGCGGTTCAGGTTCTGGTTTCTTCAGCTCTAGCAGTAGCATTCCTCCTAATCCCACAGTGGTGGTATTGGCTCAGCTCTGGGCAATAGGTGTGCTCCATTTTACTACCTTGAGAGTGATTCAGTGCAGACACTATATTCCTTTATCACCATCAAGAGACTGTTATCATATCCTGGGCGTTGGCCAATCTAGGACTGAGTTGCTTCAGTTGCTCCTCTTAACCCTTTGGGGTTATCCCCAGTCTATATACATATATATCCATTTATGTATTGCACTAACTTTACTTGGTCTCTACTTGCCAATACTGATTATACCTGTACTGGCCCGTAGGGGGCACTGTTCTATTATCCTTTTATCAATAAAACTGTGTTTTTACTTTATACCGTGGTCTGAGTGTCAGAAAACCGTAACACACAGCTCTGCACGGGTTAACAGCTCGATAGTTGGAACACAGCTCTGCACGGGTTAACAGCTCGATAGTTGGAACACAGCTCTGCAGGTTAACGGCTCGATAGTTGGAACACAGCTCTGCAGGAAGCGGCTCAGCGACAGGATCTAGCACAGCACAGGTTAACCACTGCAGCCACTCAGGAAGTAAATGGAGGCAGTCAAAATGTCGCAGTGGCGACAGAGGAGGCTGGAACGTAGGCTGGGAAGAAGAACTGGTGCAGGTCACGGAGCAGGAACGTCAACAAGCCGGCTAGAATCACGGAGCAGGTTCTCAGACAAGCCGAGTCAGGATACAAACAGGAACGTCAGCCAGGCCGGGTCAAATCACGGAGCAGGTTCTCAGACAAGCCGTATCAGGAAACGAGCAGGAACGTCAGCCAAGCCGGGTCAAATCACGGAGCAGGAACACAGGAACGTAGTCAGAGCAAGCCAAGTCGGTACACCGGAAATCAGGAACGCAGGAACACAGCACAGCAAAACTGGCTCAGGAACACTACGAAAGGGCACCTGACAGGTGCCACTGGCCCAGTATAAAAAGGTCCCCAGGGGCGGGCCAAACAGGCTCAACCAATCGGAGCGCAGCACAAGCGAGTGTGACAAGAGGGGAGAAACTGCACAGTGATACTCAGTTTGAGTTCCCTTAAGGTTCAGACTTCTGCTCTCTTTTCTTTAAGAGGCACATTGCCATTCTTCCTAATGTCAAGGTTTTCTTCCAGGGTGTTGCTCGTACTCATGCTCCTTCAAGAATCCTCCGTGGGATCTTAACTTGGTTTTGGGCGTTCTTCAGCGCCCTCCATTTGAGTCCTTGGCTACTATTCCTCTACGCCTGTTGACATGGAAAATGACTTCTCCTGGCGATCATGTCCGTTCGCCGTGTTGTGGAGTTACATGCTCTGTCCTGTAAACCATCTTTTTTGGTGTTTCACAGGGACAAGGTGGTGCTTCGCACTTCTCAGGAGATTCTTCCGAAGGTGGTTTTGGAGTTCCACATCAATCAGGAGATTGTGGTGCCGCCTTTCTGCCCTGACCCCACCTCTGACAAGGAGAGGGATCTCCACTTGTTGGATGTGGTGCATTGTCTCAAGTTTTATGTACATCTCACTGAGTCTATCAGGCAGTCTGACGCGCTGTTCGTCATTCCTGAGGGTCCCAGGGCAGGAAGACCTGCATTCAAAGTGACTATAGCTTCTTGGATCAAGTTCACTATTTGCAAGGCTTACAAGCTGAGGAAGAAGCCTGTCCCCTTTCATGTCACGGCTCATTCTACACGATCTATTGGGGCCTCCTGGGCTTACAAGAATCAGGCCTATGCTGATCAGTTGTGCATGACGGCCATTTGGTCCTCTGTGAACACCTTTTCGAAGCACTACCGTGTTGATGTGCTGGCATCGGCTGACACCAGCTTTGGGAGGAGGATCCTGGAGACAGCCTTGCCTGTCTAGGATCTTCTTTGGTTCTTGGTGCTTCCTTCACTTTTGAGCCTTGTTGGCTCTAGTTCAGTGTGCTGTGTAACAGTTTGGGGTGTTGTTACCCCTGTTCAGTGTCTGTTGACACTTCATTGTTTTGTTGGGCTATCTCTGATATGATGGTTCATATCTGCTCTGGAGTCTTTGGGGGTCTTGTGCCTGATCCTTGCCTTCCTTCCCGGTCATGCTCACAGGAGTCCTCTTTCCCTACCACTATCTAGTCAATAGTTAGTGTATCAAATCTTTCTGGAGCTGGTTGGCTAGCTGCAGCTAAGGAGGAAAGGTAGCTCCACCCCCTGCATGCAATTCTAGAATTGCTCCTGCCTAAAATTAAAGGGGCAGATCGCCTACCCAAAGTTATCAGTAACCTGTATGGTCTAAGAGAAAAGGATTTAACAGGTAAGACTATAATCCTCTTTTCCCATGAGCACCCTTTTCGCGTGCTCGTTTCTGATAGGCTGCCGTTGGGGGCTCCATTTTCTCCTGACCCCTCATGAGTATCCTACGCAGGGCTTGGACTCTCCTTCTCTCCTCAGCAGATTAAACTTTCGCCTGCCAGTTAAGTCCAGTTTCGCTATTTCTGGGGTGAAAATTTAATTACAGACACTGTATTTGGGATTTTCCTTATACTTTCAGATGTTAATACCCTGTTAGGATGTCAGACCCATTGGAACCTGGGCCTACCTAAGACTAAGGACACTGAGGTGTCTGTGACCCCCTTGTGCATTGCTCCTCATGTCATTCAGGGCTTCCTAGAGAATACTCAGGTCATTTATGCCCTTCATGCACTGCTGCCCCTGTCTCTCCCCCAGGGACCTCCAGCCATGCCACTGTGGATGCTGGAATTTAAGGCCAGTATTAGAGACTTAAAGGGATAGTAAAACGTTTGTTTTATCTTTATTTTATTTTATAGGCATTAAAAAAACATGAAGAATGACATAAGTCTTCTCTCTCAAACCTTTATGGTTTGAGAGATATTCACCACCAAAATTTCCCCTCCCGCCCCTTTTACCTAGTGTAAGCCATCTCTTCTCAGATGTGGAATCCAGTCCATAGACCAGAGAGATAACAGCAAGGGACAATATTCTTCCTATCAGAACAATGAAAGCCCTGCCCCCCTTGACAAGTTTTTCAGGTTTTTCTCTTATCTTAATTGAAGATTGTCCCTCTCTGCAATCTACCTGGCACTTCCCTTCTGCTCTGGATGAGCAGTGTTACATCAGTATAATGGGTGGGAGGGGGACACTTTGTCATTGAATTACTCTTGAACTATAACTCTGGCAATATTGAAATAACACTCTCCAAAGTCCAAATACTATGATGATTTATTAGAGCTGCTTTTATTATGAAACATTACTATCCCTTTAAGGTCCACTTTAAACTCCTTCCCACACAGTTGCAGGGGGTTTTCCAATCCATAGGATCTTCCAATCCTGGCAGCCCCCTACTTCTATCAGGCCTTCCCTGCCCAAACCGCAAGGTGTACCTGATGTATCAGATTCCAGTGAGGAGGAATTGTTGGTAGACTCAGATGAGGGAGAATGTTCTGAGGTGATGTCCTCCCAATTTTTTGGGGACACCTTTGAGACTGACCCTGAATCCTCTGCTGAGGGCCTGATCAGGGCAGTCCTTACTACTCTGAACATTCCTCTGGTTTCAGAGGGTCCTAAGGACCCTTCTGATGTGTTTTGTATACTTAAGAAGCAGTGTGCCTTCTTTCCACCTGATCCCACTCTTGATGAGCTTGTGTTAGATGAGTGGAAAAACCCTGACAAGAAATCTACCTTGTCCAGAAAATTTGCTAAGTTATAGCCCTTCGCTGAAACGGCACTAACTCAGTTGGCTCAGCCACGACCCAGGCGGTTCCCCAGGCTCCGTGTTCCTCCTTCAAGCCCAAAAACAGTGGAGGCCCAAGCATTCCTCCTCCAAGTCCAAGACTTCAAAACCTGCTTCGGCATGACTCGCCGAACCCTGGATCCCAAGCTCCAGTGGGTGGCTGACTGCACAATTTCCTCAGTGTCTGGACAGACACCATGGAGGATCCGTGGGTTTTGTAGGTAGTTTCGGAGGGGTACAGGATCCTTTTCACCTCTCTTCCTCCATTCTGGTTCTTTCCTTCTCACTCTCCTCAGGGAACTGGTTCCTGAGCTGGAAAAACCTGTTGGTCGTGTCCAAGAAGGACGGCGGCTAGTATCCGATCTTAGACTTCAAGGATCTCAATTCCTTTGTGGTCAAAACCCATTATCACCAGGAGTCTTTAAGGACGGTGATTGCGGACATGTGTCCTGGGGAATTTCTCGCTTCTCTGAACCTTCAGGATGCCTGTCTGCACATAGCCATCCATCCAGAGAGCTGGCAGTGCCTCAGGTTTGCTTGTGACCAAGGGCACTTTCAGTTTCTGCTCTCCCCTTTTGGTTTGACCACAGCCCCCCAGGTCTTCAATCGTCTCCTGGGTGCTTTAGTCTCTGTCTTGCATGGGTACAGTGTCATAGTCACTCCATACATGGACGACTTGCTCTTGAAGGCACCCTCTCTGGAACTCCTCCATCAGCAGGTCCAAGACTGTCTTCACACTCTCACCCATCATGGGTGGATTCTGAATATGGACAAGTCGGATGTAATTCCTCCTCAACGACCTGGTTTTCCTGGCTCTCCTATTCAACACCCTGAAAGGGATGGTCTTCCCCACGGATGAGGTGGTTCACCCGGAGGCGTCTGCAGTCCTGGCTTGTTCACGATCCAGTCCCTGCCAAGAAGTTGACCTCTCTAGTAGGGAAGTTAATATCCACCATGGAGGAGGTGCCGTTTGCGATGGCTCACACGAGGGAACTTCAGAGGTTCATGATCCAGGTTTGCAAGGGCAAGACGATTCTCCTGAAGATGTCAGTTTCTCTACCTCTTCATGTGGAGCTGAGTCTCTTGTGGTGGCTAAACGTCTCCATTCTGAAGAAAGGAAGACCCTTCCTGGTATCCTTCTGGACAATGATGACGATGGATGCCAGCCTCTCCGGCTGGGAAGCTGTCTTGGGTCACCTGAACCTCATTTAGTTCTTTTGGCGGGTTTCTATATAAACCAGCTAGATGTTGAAGATTATTATACATATATTTTGTTTAGTACCAGTCTAGATGAAGTGTTCTTAGTTAACACGAAATGCGTTGATATTGGAGTACTAATTGTGTAGAGTGAAAGTCTCTATTTTATTTATATATATGAATATTTGTGTGAAATATATTCAATAGAAACCAGCCTGTTACCTTGAACAGTGATCTGATATACTTGGGTGATTCAACAGCAGCTACTTGGACTGTTAAGTCGGGAGCAACACCAGAGGAGGTCTGCTTTCTTGCCCGCGATTTCCTTCTTGAGTCGGGAAGTAGCAGAGACCCCTCTTCCTGCCCGCTATCATACAGAAAAGGAACCAAGTTAGACATCATATGGCAAATTAGAAGCGGAATGAAATAGACGGGAGATTTTTTATCTGCCCGCGACTCCGTTGATTACTGTAACTAACGATAACAGAGAACGTCATATGGACTGCTGTTCTGTAGCTTTTCACCCGAAATATCATTGACAGCTTTCCGGATCACGTTCACTTATAAAGGAATTATCAGGACGGTCCTACTTTTAGTTACTGTGGAATACAGCCACTCTTTTACCACGGACAGAATATCAATACTATTTGGGTGGTAAGACCGGCTAATACCAGTATATAATAATATTCTATTGTGGACACTATTGAAATTGTCTTTCACTTTATTTTAATTCTGTTCTTTTGTATTATTTATATATTTCTTATATTCCATTAAGGGTACCCTTAATACATTTTTGATTATTGTATTATTAAATATTACATATTTTTACAACTAGCGCTCTTCCAGCTTTTTTCACTTAGGTGAATTTTGGTCGTTTTGTATATACTGTATATAGGGAACACACCCCTGTTTTAGGAATAGTAGCGACATTTGTATATTATATGTGGTATATTAGATAGGTTTTCCTTCGGATCCTTTCTCCAGCTCTTATTATAGTATACATATTTTGAGGTACTTACAGCGCCGCCTATTTCCCTTTTTAGGGTTCTATTTTTATTTGGGTCACCTGAATGCTCAGAGTTGGTGGTCTACGGAGTAGTTTCTCCTTCCAATCAACTTTCTGGAGCTTCGAGCGATATTTCATGCTCTCAGGTACTGGACGCTCAATCTAGAGGGATGACCGGTTCGGGTCCAGTCCAACAACGCCACTGCCGTGGCTTACATCAACAAGTAAGGTGGAACAAGAAGTCTCACATCTTGGTTGGAGGTAAAAGCTAATCTGGCTTGGGCGGAAGAACATGTTCCTGCCATATCCGCAGTTCATATTTCTGGTGTAGACAACATCCTAGCAGACTTCCTACATTGACACAAAGTGGACAGCAGAGAGTGGGAACTCAGGAAGTGTTTACCCTCATTGTCTAGAAATGGGGACTTCCATGCATTGACCTGATGGCGACAAGGCACAACCGGAAGGTTACTTTTGTTCTGCTCCTGCTGGAGGGACCCTCTAGCTCTGGCAGTGGACACCATGTCGATCTCTTGGCGCTCTCCTCTGGAGTACATCTTTCCTCCCATTCCCATGCTTCACGGAGTGTTGAGGAAACTGCATCTGCAGCGCTCTCCAGTAATTCTGATTGCTCTATACTGGCATTGTCAGGTGTGGTTTCCAGAGCTCTTGGATCTCTCGATGGCGGAGCCCTTTCAGCTCCCCCGCAGGCCGGATCTTCTTCTACAGGGATATCTGTGGAAGGATAATGTGGACCGTCTGGGTCTGACGACATGGAAATTGAATCCTCAGTATTGAGGAACAAAGGTTTCTCTTCGGGTTTAGTGGCCACTATGCTTAGTGCCCGGAAACCTGTTTCTTCCAAAGCGTACCACAGGCCTGGTCTACTTTTCTCTCTTGGTGCGCTGATAAGGATCTTACCTCCCAAGACTTCGACCTTCCCACGGTCCTGTCCCTTTTACAGGACGGGGTGAATAAGGGTATCAGCATGAGTTCCTTGAAGGTTCAAGCTTCTGCGCTCTCTGTTTTCTTTTAGAGACGCATTGCAGTCATTCCTGACGTCAAGGTTATCTTTCAGGGTGTTGCTCATGCTTGTCCTGCCTTTAAGCATCCTGCTCCTCAGTGGGATCTTAACTTGGTGTTGGGTGTCCTTCAGCGCCCTCCTTTTGAGTATTTGACTACAATTCCTTTACAACTGCAGACTTGGAAGATGGCTTTTCTCCTTGAGATCGTATCTGTTTGCAGGATCGCTGAGTTACACTCAATGTCTTGTAAACCACCCTTTTTGGTTTTTCACAAAGACAAGTCAGTTCTTCCCACTTTTCAGGAGTTCCTTCTGAAGGTGGTGTCGGAATTCCACATCAATCAGGAGATTGTTGTGCCCATTCTCTGCCCTAAACCTACCTCTGACAAGGAGAGGGATCTACACTTGTTAGTTGTGGTGCTCTTCCTTAAGTTCTATGTCCATCGCACTGCGTCTCATCAGTCTGACGCGCTTTTTGTTATCCGTGAGGGTCCCAGGGCTGGTAAACTGGCGTCCAAGGTTACCATTGCTTCCTGGATCAAGTCTACTATTCCTAAGGCCTACGAGCTAGGGTTTTCCTTGTTCTAGTACTCCTTAACTTTTGAGCCCGGTTGGCTCTAGTTCTATGTGCTGTGTTTCAGTTCCTGGTGTGTTATACTCCAGTTTTGTGTCTGTTAACACTTTATTCCTTAAGGGCTATTTTATGATCTGATCATATATGCTCTGGTGACTTTGGGGGACTGGCGCCTGGTCCTTGCCTTCAGTCCTGCCTCTGGGAAATTCAGTGTTTGGACATCCCAAAGTTACCTGCAACCTACACTGGACAGAGAAAAGAGGATTTTAGTCTTACCTGTTTAGGGATGCAGAGGGAGGCATCAGACACTGTTGATACTTTTGCAGTGCACCCCCTTTTCACCATATCTCCCTTGGTAGGTGCCTGGGTCACCTATATGATCAGTCTGGTCATGATTCCTGTTGAATCATTTTTGTGTTTCATTTATTCACCTTTCGCCTTCTCCTGTTTCAGACATTCGAGTGTCCCTGTAGATTAGTAATAAGATACCAGGTTTATTATTAATGGCAGATATCTCTGGTCTCCCATGTGTGTCTTGTATTAACTGTTCTCTTAATAATGCTAATTTTGTAATCATGTCATGTATAGTCACTGGATACTGAACTGCAGGGTGTAGGGACATTTCTTAAATATAGGATAATGAAGTTCTCTTACAGGGTTTGCTCCAAGTTCTCTATAGTGAATATTCTATTTTCTCACCACATGCTTGTTTCTATCTTGCCCTCTGTCTATTATCACTGAACGTTCTCTTCTTTCTTCTGCAGGTGGAATTTCTCTTCCCAACATGGCTTATGGCCCAGTTGGATCCAGAGAATGGTGGAGCTCGGCCCCTTTCTGAAATCTACCTGCGTCAGGACGAGCTGCAAAAGCATCTGATGGAGTTAGAGAGGAAGATCCTGGCTGGGATGTCCACAGAAAGTAAACAATGGACTGCTCAAGCACATAACACCATAGATAGAGAGCTTCTGGCCAGAGGGTTATCTGGCATCTCCAGGGAGGTATGCCAAATAAATAATTTCATATATTTCTCTCTATAGTGTATGGCGGTTTTTTGGTCTTGTGTTTTGTTTTGTTTTTTAAACTCTCCATTAGCTCCAGCTTTTTCACTTTTTCTCCCATTACTATAATTTTTCTTTTTTATTTTGTCCCCTTTCTACAGTTCTTCCTTATCCTTCAGTTGTCTATATCCCACACTTTTCCTGTCTTCTGCACCCATCCCTTAATCCTTCCCACTCTTTGTCTCTCCCTTTGCCTTTTCTTCATTTCTAGTATTCTCCCTTCTTAGGAGGTCCATGACATTGTGAATCGTGCCCTCCAGAGATACAGTGAGGACCGGATTGGGCTAGTGGATTACGCTCTGGAGTCTTCAGGTTAGCATCATCCCTTTTCTCCTCCCAGCTTCACTCATGAAATTTCTCCGCTTGAGATTCTCCTATATATGGGCTCTTTCTCCTGCTGTAGGTGCTAGTGTCATAAACACAAGATGTTCTGAAACCTTTGAGACCAAGACAGCTCTTCTTAGTCTTTTTGGGATCCCCCTTTGGTACCAGTCACAGTCTCCCAGAGTCATTCTTCAGGTACTAGACAAGCTACCAATAAAATATAGTTTACTGTTAAAAAAGAATAGATTTTATTTTTTTTTGTTTTGTTTTGTTTTCAGCCAGATTCAAACCCAGGGAACTGCTGGGCTTTCCGAGGATCTCAGGGCTATGCTGTAATTCGTCTGTCCAGCCGTATCCGTCCAACAGCTGTAACTCTGGATCACATCCCTCGTTCTTTGTCACCTAAGGCCACAATTTCAAGCGCTCCTAAGGACTTCTCTGTCTATGTAAGTCTTTCTCAGCTTCTTTATGGTTAATTTTCCCATAGCACAAGGATAAACAGGTAAACAATGGATACCATTTTCTATCTCTCTGAGTTCCCAGTGCATTGCTTCGCAATACATGGAGCATCCTTCTAGCAATCATATGGTTACAATTATATTGCAATTATGTTTCTTTCATCCATTGTGGAACTCAGGAACCATGGGGTAAATATGCTACGTCAAAGGAGCATTGCACTTGCACAACAGAACTCTCTGGAGGCAGAGACTCCCTCCCAGCCCCATTTTACCCATGCCCAAATGCACTCTCAGTTTCAAAGTGCTCTGCTCAAGAGCGCAACAGGGCTGAAAATGCTTTTAAGTTTTATTATTTTAATGCATACATTGGGGGTATTTCTTTCTACCTTATTAGGATGGCTACTTTTACTTGCTCCTCTTGTAACCTGAGTAGATTGTGAGGCAAGATTTTCCTGGACCTGGGGTCTGTATTGGGGATTACAAATGCATCTCACAGCCAGTCTTCCATTTTTCTTTTAAATTATAGGATCCTGAAGAACCAGGGTTGCAGAATTTACAGGTTCTGTGAATATGCCCTGTCTCTGTCCTTTTATCTTTCTGCCAGCCACAATCTGAGGTCTGTGGTGCTGCTTGGCTCATTCCTGAATTCTGGTGACTTGTTTAATTGTATTCATTTTATTACACATTCAGCTTCCCCTCAGCCTTTTACTCAATCCTTTGATGTGTTGATAGTTTGATTGCTAATCACTATTTTAGGGCCTATATATCTGGACACATTTTGGGGGAGAACATTTGGCTGGGGGGTAGAGCATTGGTACCCCATTCTTAAGTGCCAATTTCCAAAGTGCCTGCAAGAGTTTAGCAACTGAGTTCAACAACGAAGGCAACACAATAGGCACCAGAACTCCTGCATTACCTGTAATGAGCACCTGTGGGAAGATCATCAGCAAATACTTTTTTCTCTGGTATCTGACTTTCCATGTTCAAATTTGTTATATACTTTGTTGTTATATGTTCAGTGCTCCCTAGGATTCTACTTAGCTTCAGCTCTCCCCCTAACTTTTCAGACTACATTCACATATCCCCCTCTCTCCTCCCTATCACACGTCTGCTCATAAACTCTGCTCCAGATTTTAACCCCTTCACCCTCTGCAAGCCCTGTTCCAAAACAACAGTATAAGTGCCACTCCCATATTTCTGCCCTTTGTCTTATCCTGCTGCTTGCTGCAGGGGATATTGCACTCAATCCTGGCCAAAACCCCATTCAGACTGGCTATCAACCCCAGCTTACCATGTCCTTTCACCACTTCTTGAAGGGTTCCAACCTCTCAAATCTCATAAATACTCCTATTCTTTCACCCTCATTTCTTCCCTTCTCCTGTGCTCTTTTGAACACCTACTCTATAGTTGAGACAACCCACATTCACAGTTGTTTCTGTGAGTAATCGCTGCAGCTGTTTGCCTTCACGTAAACTTGGTTGTCTACACAGGACACAGTGGCGGAAGCTGCACTTTCTTATGGAGGATTCTGTTTCTCAAACACCCCTCACTCTAGCGGTCGGGGTAGGGGGAAGGTCTCCTTCTCTCCTCCCACTGCCGCTTCCAACCACTCTCAATCCCACTCTCTGTGCACTTTTTATCTTTGAAGTACATGCAATCCAGCTCTATTACATTCTGTCTCTGCAGTGGCTGTAATATACAGGCCACCTGCTAACTTCTCTTCTCCTTCAAACTTTCTCTCAGATTTCAAATCCTGGCTCTCCTTCTTTCTTTCTACTGACAATCCTGTCCTTATTCTGGGTGACTTTAACTGTCATATTGGGCTTGATCTATGGCAGTGGACTGACTGTGCCACTCACAAAGCTAGTCACTGCCTGGATCTTGTCTTTACTAAGAGTCTGGATATTTCCTCTTTCATAGTTTCCCCGTTCCCTCTATCAGAACACCTTCTCATATAATTATTTCTCTGTCGTCCAATGCAGGTTAATGGTAACTTTGGTAGGCAATCCGCCCCTTTAACTAGGCAGGAACAATTCTAAAAGTGAATGCAGGGGGTGGAGCCTACCTTCCCTCCTTGGCTGCAGCTATCCAATCAGCTCCATTAAGATTTGCTCCTTGGTGAAGACACAGGCAAGAGAACAGTTCTGCTATAGTTTTAGCTAATTTTTATTTTTCTGTTAGATATGGAATACCACTACTCTACTGAGGGCTTGATCAGAGCCGTCTTAACTACCCTAAACATTCCCTTAGTTCAGGAGGTTTCTTCAGTTCCCTCTGATGTTTTTCAGGGGCCAAAAAGGCCCTATACTTGTTTTTCCACCTAACTCCACTCTTGACCGCCTTGTGTCTGATGAGTGGAAGTCTCCGGACAGGAAGCATTCTGTTTCCAAGAAATTTGCCAAGCTTTACCCCTTCTCTGAGGCAGCGCTTGCTCAGTGGGTTCACCCCCCCTAAAGTGGATGCTCCAGTCTCCAGGCTATCTAAGTCCACTGCCTTGCCAGTTGCTGATGCTCTGAAAGACTGGGCTAACAAGAAACTTGAGGTCTCCCTCAAGTCCATTTTTGCCACTGCTGGTACTGCCATGCGCCCAGCGTTCGCTGCAGCATGGGTGAACCGGGCCATTGCAGTCTGGACTGAACAGCTCACCCAGGCTGTCCGTCAGGGTGCTCCTACTTCTGATATGTTCTGGCTTCTTACCAACATTTCTGAGGCCCAGCACTATGTTTCTGCTTCCTTATTTGATGCCATCCTTTTGGTGGCAAGGGTTTCTACCATGTTTTGGTTGCCAGATGAGCTCTTTGGCTCAAGATCTGGTCTGCTGACACTGCTTCCAAGAAAGCTTTACTCTCATTGCCTTTTCAAGGCACCTCTTTGTTTGGGCCAGATCTTAAGGATCTGATTAGTGAGGCCACAGGGGGCAAGAGTACCCGTCTGCCTATGGTCCCCAGGAGGAAGATGCCTTTCAAGTGTAATCGATTCAACCTCAAAAAACAAGAGAGCGCCACATGGTACAGTATATAGAGAACAATCTTAAATCCAAATTTTTAGAATCTCACTCACATAGATCGTGGTCAGTGAGCCGATATCGGACTTCACTGACAATCACACATACGGAGAGATTTCACCCGTCTCCGTTCAGGTTACTCACGAAACTCTTCCACGTCAGGTTCTGGATATTGACAATCACAAGGCGGGGTATTTCGATAAAAAATATATATTTATTACACTAAAATATCAGCTGGAACAAGCTTACGCGTTTCGCGGTTGTAACACCGCTTCTTCAAAGCTATCACACCAAATAGATATAATAATAATCAAGAAAACCCGCCATGAACAAACAAAATTAAATACCTGTGCCTCGTTGTTGGTTGGTTAGATGCGACTAGACCTATTTGGTCACGTCATCAATCCTCGTCAGTCTCGAGGATGATGGGAATTGTATGCTAAGAATTAAAAAATATACCACCTATAATATAGTGCCAATACTATATCAAAGAGTCCACTATGAAAAATATATATAAAAATATGTAAAAAATACATATATATTCTTTTTTCATGAAACATGGGGAGAGAAACAGATCAAACAGGGGTAGAATATCAATAAGAACTAACTGTCACGAACGACAGAATGGTTAAATCTCTCCCCAAACCCCATGTCTAAAAAACATATAAGATGCGTTCAATTCACATGTATACATAAAAGTCACAGCGAATCAACCAAAACAACTCGGCTATAAACAACTCACTGGACACATATGAACAAGACATCAAGACATTGAAACTAAGTAGCAAAATCAAGTTTGTTTAGAGAAACAGATATTGATATAAAATATTTACCCTTTGATACATTATAACATGTACAAAAATACAAAGCAACATCCTAAAGATCTCTTTACTATAAAGTGTCTCCTCGTGAACAACAATGTTGTGTCAATTCATAATACTTTGAAACTAACAAAAGCCGGATCAAATGAAAATGAAAATAAAAATGAAATAAATAATAATAAATTTAAATTTGAATTAAATAAAATAAAATATAAAAATGAAAAATAAAAATGAAAATAAAAATAAAAATAGAAATGAGTATAAATGCAAAAATATAAATGGAAAAAAAGTGTGAATGTAAATAAGAAATAAAATAAAGGTAAATATAAAATAAAAATAAAGATAGAAATAAAAATAATAATAATAATAATAATGATGATAATAATGAAAATAAAAATAAAAATAAAACTGAAAATCCAAAAGAAAAAAATCCGAAAGTTGAAATTGTGAATTTAAAATTAATGTGAAGTAAAATGAATAATATGTGTGTGAATATATATAGTGACTTTGATATATATATAATTGACTAGAATCCAAATCATGTCAAAAGTAATATACTTGTTGATTATTTATGATATGAACTATGTGCTTACTTTGTGGAAAAATTCCAAAAACCAATAAAGCTACATCTTAGGTGATTCAACATTTTCATTGAGACCCAACGGAGTAAGGGTACTTAATCTAAAAATCCAATACGCCTCCCTATTATTTAGACGTTGTTCTCTGTCGAAGGTTCCTGATGGGGGATATGTTCAATGGGCATCATTATTGCATCCCTAATATCTCTGTTATGATGCATCAAAAAATGCCTAGAGACACTATGGTTCAAAAAACCCCCCAATATATTCCTTCTATGTTGTCCCATCCGGGTTCTAAATTTTTGAGTTGTTCTACCTACGTATTGTAGAAGGAATATATTGGGGGGTTTTTTGAACCATAGTGTCTCTAGGCATTTTTTGATGCATCATAATAGAGATATTAGGGATGCAATAATGATGCCCATTGAACATATCCCCCAATCAGGAACCTTCGACAGAGAACAACGTCTAAATAATAGGGAGGCGTATTGGATTTTTAGATTAAGTACCCTTACTCCGTTGGGTCTCAATGAAAATGTTGAATCACCTAAGATGTAGCTTTATTGGTTTTTGGAATTTTTCCACAAAGTAAGCACATAGTTCATATCATAAATAATCAACAAGTATATTACTTTTGACATGATTTGGATTCTAGTCAATTATATATATATCAAAGTCACTATATATATTCACACACATATTATTCATTTTACTTCACATTAATTTTAAATTCACAATTTCAACTTTCGGATTTTTTTCTTTTGGATTTTCAGTTTTATTTTTAATTTTTATTTTTATTTTCATTATTATCATTATTATTATTATTATTATTATTATTATTATTATTTTTATTTCTATCTTTATTTTTATTTTTATTTTATATTTACCTTTATTTTATTTCTTATTTACATTCACACTTTTTTTCCATTTATATTTTTGCATTTATACTCATTTCTATTTTTATTTTTATTTTCATTTTTATTTTTCATTTTTATATTTATATTTTATTTTATTTAATTCAAATTTAAATTTATTATTATTTATTTCATTTTTATTTTCATTTTCATTTGATCCGGCTTTTGTTAGTTTCAAAGTATTATGAATTGACACAACATTGTTGTTCACGAGGAGACACTTTATAGTAAAGAGATCTTTAGGATGTTGCTTTGTATTTTTGTACATGTTATAATGTATCAAAGGGTAAATATTTTATATCAATATCTGTTTCTCTAAACAAACTTGATTTTGCTACTTAGTTTCAATGTCTTGATGTCTTGTTCATATGTGTCCAGTGAGTTGTTTATAGCCGAGTTGTTTTGGTTGATTCGCTGTGACTTTTATGTATACATGTGAATTGAACGCATCTTATATGTTTTTTAGACATGGGGTTTGGGGAGAGATTTAACCATTCTGTCGTTCGTGACAGTTAGTTCTTATTGATATTCTACCCCTGTTTGATCTGTTTCTCTCCCCATGTTTCATGAAAAAAGAATATATATGTATTTTTTACATATTTTTATATATATTTTTCATAGTGGACTCTTTGATATAGTATTGGCACTATATTATAGGTGGTATATTTTTTAATTCTTAGCATACAATTCCCATCATCCTCGAGATTGACGAGGATTGATGACGTGACCAAATAGGTCTAGTCGCATCTAACCAACCAACAACGAGGCACAGGTATTTAATTTTGTTTGTTCATGGCGGGTTTTCTTGATTATTATTATATCTATTTGGTGTGATAGCTTTGAAGAAGCGGTGTTACAACCACAAAACGCGTAAGCTTGTTCCAGCTGATATTTTAGTGTAATAAATATATATTTTTTATCGAAATACCCCGCCTTGTGATTGTCAATATCCAGAACCTGACGTGGAAGAGTTTCGTGAGTAACCTGAACGGAGACGGGTGAAATCTCTCCGTATGTGTGATTGTCAGTGAAGTCCGATATCGGCTCACTGACCACGATCTATGTGAGTGAGATTCTAAAAATTTGGATTTAAGATTGTTCTCTATATACTGTACCATGTGGCGCTCTCTTGTTTTTTGAGGTTGAATCGTTTGTATACCGCTGGGGGAGAAGCGTGTTTTAGAAGAGCTGCCGTGATATCTTCGCATTTATGCACTAGCCCAATTTGTCGGTCCGGTGTATACCGTCTCTGACACACAGTATATTGTGAGTGCACACCTTAGGGTGATTTGGTGGTGGTCAATTTAGATCTACTGATATACACAGGGGCGCCCTGTTTTTTCTTCTCTTTTTTTCTTTTTTCCCCATTTTTCATATCAGATATTCAAGTGTAATCGGCTTTTTTGTTCCATCCAGACTGAGACACGTCCAGCGAACCAGGCTGTTACATCTCCGTATTCCTCCTCCAAGCCCAAACAGCAATGGAAGCCCAAGGTCTCCTCCAAGCCTAAGGCTTCCAAGCCTTCTTCGGTATGACTCGCCGAACCCAGGTCCTCACTCGGCTGTGGGTGGCCGTCTTTGTCACTACCACAGAGTCTGGGAGGATTCAGTGGCGGACCCTTGGGTTTTACAGGTAGTGGCGGAAGGGTACAGGATCCCTTTCGTCTCTCTTCCTCCCGTTCAGTTTTTCCCCTCTCATACTCCATCTGTTCATTGGCGCTATCCAGGCCTTCTGGACAAGGATGTTCTGGAACCTTTTCCAATTCGGGACCAAGGTATGGGTTTTTACGCAAACCTTTTTGTGGTCTCCAAGAAGGACGGCGGCTGTCGTCCCATTTTGTTTTGAAGGGTCTCAATTCCTTTGTGATCAAGACTCATTATCACCAGAAATCCCTAAGGACAGTGATTGCTGCCATGTCCCCGGGGGAATTCCTTGCCTCTCTGGATCTTCAGGACGCGTATCTACACATCGCCATTCATCCAGAGAGCTGGCAGTATCTCAGATTTGCCTGCGACCAAGGGCACTTTCAGTTTTCAGCTCTTCCCTTTGGTCTGACTACAGCTCCTCACGTCTTCAACCATGTCCTGGGAGCTTTGGTATTCGTCCTCCATTGGGACTGCATCAGAGTTACTCCATACATGGATGACCTTCTCCTGAAGGCCCCTTCTGCGGAACTTCTTCATCAGCAGGTTCAGGACTGCACTGATGCTCTCACCCATTACGGGTGGATCATCAACATGGATAAGTCAGATCTTGTCCCATCCCAGTGTCTGGTCTTCCTGGGCCTTCTCTTCGACACTCGGCAGCACGTGGTGTTTCTCACGGACAAGGTGTCTCACCAGATCGCCCACAGGGTTTCTGCTGTTCTGGCTCACGATCCAGTTCCAGCCAAGAAGCTGTCCTCTCTAGTGGGGAAATTCATCTCCACCGTAGAAGCTGTCCCATTTGCCATGGCTCACACCAGGGAACTCCAGAGGTTTGCAGGGGTCAGCTGGACCTTCTGAAGATGTCAGTATCACTCCCTCTTCATGTGGAACTGAGTTTATCATGGTGGCTTGACATTTCCAGTCTGCTGAAGGGCAAGTCCTTCCTGGTATCCTTCTGGACCACAGTGACGATGAATGCCAGTCTCTCCGGCTGGGGAGCGGTCCTGGCTCACCTGAGTGCTCAGGGTCGGTGGTCTATTGAGGAATCTCTCCTTCCCGTCAACGTGCTGGAGCTTTGGGCAATATTTCATGCCCTTCGTCATTGGTCACACCAGCTGGAAGGATGCCCTGTCCGGCTCCAGTCTGACAATGCCATAGCCGTGGCTTACATCAAGAAGCATGGTGGAACAAGAAGTCTCACCTCTTGGTTAGAGGTCAAGGCTATTTTGTCCTGGTCAGAAGAACACATTCCTGCTGTATCCGCAGTGCACATTCCTGACGTAGACAACGTCATGGCGGACTTCCTCAGTTGACACACAGTGGACAGCGGAGAGTGGGAGCTACACCCAGAGGTGTTCAACCTCATTGTTCAAAAATGGGGTCTTCCTTACATCGACCTGATGGCAACAAGACACAACAGAAAGGTACCGAGGTTCTGCTCTCGGTGGAAAGACCCTCTGCCTCTGGCGGTAGATGCGATGTCCATTCCTTAGTTATTCCCTCTGGCCTACATCTTTCCTCCCCTACCAATGTTGCACAGGGTATTACGGAAATTACGACTGGAGCGTTGGCCAGTCATTCTGATTGCTGCGTATTGGCCTCGCCAGTCTTGGTTTCCGGAGCTTCTTGACCTGTCAGTGGCAGAGCCATTTCGGCTCCCTTACCGTCCGGATCTTGTTTTACAGGGTTACCTGTGGAAAGAGGATGTTCATCGGCTAGCTTTGACGGCTTGGAAATTGAATCCTCAATATTGAAGAAGAAAGGGTTCTCTTCTGGCGTGGTGGCTACTATGCTCAGTGCCCGCAAACCTGTTTCTTCCAAGATCTACCATGGTGTCTGGTCGAACTTTCTGTCTTGGTGTGCTGACAAGGACCTGTCTCAGAATTTCGATCTGCCTACTGTCCTGGCCTTCTTGCAGGACGGTGTGTATAACGGCCTCAGTTTGAGTTCCTTTAAGGTTCAGACTTCTGCCCTTTCTGTTTTCTTTCAGAGGCACATTGCCATCATTCCTGATGTCAAGGTTTTCTTCCAGGATGTTGCTCATGCTCGTCCTGCCTTTAAGATTCCTGCTCCTCAGTGGGATCTTACCTTGGTTTTGGGCGTTCTTCAGCACCCCCCATTTGAGTCCTTGGCTACTATTCCTCTACGCCTCTTGACGTGGAAAATGGCCTTTCTCCTGTTGATTGTGTCTGTCCACCATGTCGCGGAGTTACATGCTGTGTCCTGTAAACCACCCTATTCGGTGTTTCACACGGACAAGGTGGTTCTTCGCACTTCTCAGGAGTTTCTCCCAAAGGTGGTCTCTGAGTTCCACATCAATCAGGAGATGGTGGTGCCCTCTTTCTGCCCAGACCCCACCTCTGACAAGGAAAGGGATCTCCACTTGTTAGAAGTGGTGCATTGTCTCAAGTTTTATGTACATCGCACTGAGTTTATCAGGCAATCAGATGCGCTGTTCATCATTCCTGAGGGTCCTAGGGCAGGAAAACCTGCAGCCAAGGTGACTATTGCTTCTTGGATCAAGTCCACTATTTGTAAGGCTTATGGGCTGAGGAAGAAGCCTGTCCCTTTCAGGGTCACGGCTCATTCTACAAGATCTATTGGGGCCTCTTGGGCTTACAAGAATCAGGCATCTGTTGATCATTTGTGCACTTGGTCGTCTGTGCACACCTTTTCAAACCACTACCGTGTTGATGTTCTGGCATCGGCTGATGCCAGCTTTGGGAGGAAAATCCTGGAGGCAGTCTTGCCTGTCTAGGATTTCCTTTGGTTCTTCCTTCACTTTTGAGCCCTGTTGGCTCTAGTTCAGTGTGCTGTGTAACAGTTCCTGGGGTGTTGTTACCCCTGTTCAGTGTCCGTTGGCACTTCAGTTGTTTTTGTTGGGCTATCTCTGATCTGATGGTTCATATCTGCACCGGTGACTTTGGGGGCCTTGCGCCTGGTCCTTGCCTTACTTCCCGTCTCTTGGAAACTCAATGGTTGGACATCCCAGAGTTAGCAGTAACCTGTATTAGACAACAGAGAAAAGAGGATTTTAGTCTTACCTGTTAAATCCTTTTCTCTTAGTCCATAAAGGTTACTTGTCTCCCACCCTGTCAAGGGACCATGCTTGGCTCTCCTGTGGCAGACTCTGAGGGTCCTTTTGGGTTCATGCTCACAGGAGTCTTCCTTTACCTTCTTACTACCTAGTCAATAGTTAGTGTTCAAATCTTACTGGATGGGGATTGGCTAGCTGCAAGCTAAGGAGAGGAGGTAGGCTCCACCGAGCAGTCGCTTCTCAGAATGGTTACTGCCTACTTAAAGGGGCTGATTGCCTACCCAAAGTTACCAGTAACCTGTATGGACTAAGAGATAAGGATTTAACAGGTAAGACTAAAATCCTATTTTTTTGTGTCTTCTGGTAAAAACATCTCCTCTACAGTCCATCTGTTTGTGGGGGTACCTTAAGGCTCCGTTCTGGGCCTGCTACTTTTCTCACTGTACACCCTTTCATTGGGTGAACTTATTAATTAATTTGGCTTCAGTATCCTCTATATGCTGGTGATACCCAAATGTACGTCCTATCATGGTGCCCGTGATTCTCTATGCGACATTCCTACTTCCGGGTTTGTCTTGGCTGTCTCTTATTGGTGCTAGTTGGCTAGCCCCTCCCGGGGCTAGCCTTTATATACGCCCTCCTGTCACTAGGCCGGTGCCCTTTCATGGTGTTCCTGACCTTACGTTATTCTGTGCTCCTGTTCCGTGTTGATCCGGTTTTCGTCTGACCTTGTTCCTGTTCCGCTCTCCGTGTACCGATCCAGGCTTTGGCTGACTACCGCTCTCTGTGTACCGATCCAGTCTTTGGCTGACTACCGCTGTCTGTGTACTGATCCAGGCTTTAGCTGACTACCGCTCTCTGTGTACCGATCCAGGCTTTGGCTGACTACCACTCTCTGTGTACTGATCCAGGCTTTGGCTGACTACCGCTCTCTCTGTACCGACCCAGGCTCTGGCTGACTACTGCTCTTTGTGTACCGATCCGGGCTTTGGCTGACTACCGCTGTCTGGTACTGATCCAGGCATTGACTGACTAACGCTCTTTGTGCTGCCCTCGATATTGTTGTCAGTCCTTTCTTTATTTTTGCCTCCGGTTGCGCTACTCTCTGCCTGTGATTCAGTGTGGCCTCCGTTACGTGATACCCAGTCTGTGCCCTCCAGTCACTAGCGGTTACAGTTGTCAGCTCATTACACTACGCTGCCTGTGATTCAGTGGGGCCTCCGTTCGTGCTACTTCCTGAGCGCACCGGTCACTAGCGGTGTTATTACTTGTCTGTGCTCTCTCTCTGCTGCACTAGTTATCAGGCTGCCTTACCTAGTATTTGGTAAGGCCGGTAGAGCCTCCCCTATTCCTTGTTGCACCAGTTACCAGGCTGCCTTACCCGGTATTCGGTAAGACCGGTAGAGCCTCCTCTGTTCCGTGTTGCACCAGTCACCAGGCTGCCTTACCTGGTAGTTGGTAAAGCCGGTAGAGACTCTTCTATTCCTTGTTGCACCAGTTACCAGGCTGCCTTACCCGGTATTTGGTAAGGCCGGTAAAGCCTCCTTTATTCCTTGTCGCACCAGTTACCAGGCTGCCTTACCCGGTATTCGGTAAGGCCGGTAGAGCCTTATTATTATTTATTGCTATCTGTATAGCCCTGACCTGTGTCAAACTATCTTACTGTTGCTTGTAGAGTTTGGACCCGTGTAGGGCCTTGTTGCGCTTTATCTTGTCTAATAAAGCTTTTCTATTTTATCCTACCAAATTGTCTGAGTGTTCAATAAAACCGTGACATGTTCACTCCTGCTGTTTCCCCTCAGATCCAGTTACAAATTTCAGACTGCCTCTTGGCCATATCCACCTGGATGGCCCACCATCAGCTGAAGATAAACATGTCCAAAACTGAACTTCTCATTTTCCCTCCAAGACCTTGCCCAAAACACACAACTTCACCATTAAAGTTGATGGAATTGACATTGATCCAGACAGCTCAGCACGCTGCCTTGGGGCCATATTTGATTCCTCCCTTTCCTTTTCTCCTCACATTAACTACGTGGCTAGAACATCTCACTTCTTTCTCCACAACATTGATAAAATCCACCCATTCTTCTCCCCAACAAAACGATTAAACCTCTTGTACATGCCCTCATTCTGTCCCGCTTAGACTATTGCACTACTAGACTACTAACTGGCCTTCCTGCTACCCATCTTTCCCCTATGCAATCTGTTTTAAACTCTGATGCACGAATCGCCACACTCTCCAAAAACTGGACCTGCTCACATCATTCTTAGACATCTGAAATGGCTCCCTATACAGCAACACATCACTTACAAAGTCCTTCTTCTTACCTTTGATGCTGTCCACACTGCTACCCCTCCTAACATCTCTTCCCTCATCTCCTCTTATATTCCTGGCCGCCTCCTTCGCTCAGCACACAATGCCCTTCTTGTTGCACCATCCACACCCTCTCCCATTTCCCATTTTAAACCTTTTTCCACTTTCCGCTACCTACCTATGGAACTCTATACCCCTCTCTCTAAATCTTGAACAATCCCCTTCTGTCTTTAAGTATACCCTGAAATCTTATTTTCTGGAGCACTAGGACCATGCACTACCTTTGGGCAAACTCAGCTCTTGTAATCTCAGCACTTGACACCCTCATACCCTATTGTCTGTCTCCTATTAACCATTTAGACTGTAAGCTCCTTGGGGCAGGGACATCTTTCCTATTGTTTCTATGAATGTGACACTTATTTTATCCCTTTTTATTTATTGTAACATGCGTCTATTGTAAGGAGCTGCAAGGACCAGGGTCCCTCTCCCCCCCCCCCCCTTAAGAAAAGCATCTTCTCCCCTTTAGAGAGTGACCTTTTTCATCCTGGGGAAGATTACTCCAAGCGGAAGGTGAAACGGGGGAGGAAGACTTGTATGATTCCTCCCTTGCTCATGGAGATTCCTTTGAAGAAAACCTTGGGAGTTCAGTAGAGGGTATGAATGTTAGAGATGCTACAGATGCCTGAAATCCCACACTCAGGTTCTTCCTCTCTAGAAATATTTCTCTGTTGTCCAATACCGGTTACTGGTAACTCTTGGAGGCGATCCGCCCCTTTAAGTAGGTAGGAACAATTCTCAAAGTGTATGCAGGGGTGGAGCCTCCCTTCCCTCCCTGGCTGCAGCTAGCCAACCAGCTCTAGAAAGATTTTTTCATTCGGTGCGACAACACCAGGTGGAGAACAGTTCTGCTATAGGTTTATAATCTTTATTATTTTCTGTCAGATATGGAATACCACCATTAGGCGGATTACCATGACTGACAATGCCCTTAGATGTGGCTAGCTCAGTATCCAGGTGCTTTTTGGTGGACCTTAAACCCTGAGGGGGAGATCTTGATTCCAAGTGCTTCCCCAGGAGTTACCCACTGAGGTAATTCTTGCTGCATGGTAATCTGAAGACAGAGGATCTGCAGGAAAGGTGAGCTACCCTTTGAGTGCTGCAGGTCCACTTGTCCCACAGTGCCCCTCCGCAGAGGGGTTGTGTTCTGAAGTTCTTATTACACACTCCTACACTCACTGGGTATATCTATATGTCTGTTTGGTGTTTGGAGCAGGTTTATGTGGTAATTTAACCCTTTCACTGCTGGTTTGGTACTTTATTGGGGGTTTTCTGGCACTCTTCCTACTGGACTAGTGTTTTCTGGGTGTTCACACATGTTCTTTTGATGTTTTACACTTTTTCATGTTTTTCCTTAATGTTTGTTAAAATTGTTTACTGCGCCTTTAAGGCACACTTTACCGCATAGATGCCATTGCTCCATTCACCTCTATGGGACTATACTGTTTGAGACGTATCTCTGCAACCGCTTAACCTAGCAACTTCAGAGATGACTTCTTTTACTTGTCTACCCTTGCTCTATCATCTGGTTTATATATCAAGTGTGTTGGGGAGCTAAGGGGGCTTCGGGCACTGTTTGGGATATTACGTTTCCCATGAGTACTTGCTTCGCGCCTTGTTTCTGATTGGCTCCTGCCGCGGCAGCCATTTTGTGAGCGTTTCTAGCGAGTATCCTACGCAGGGCTTGGACTCTCCTTCTCTCCTCTGCAGATTAACCCTTCGCCTGCCAGATAAGTATGTTTTAGTGATTTCTGGGGTGAAATATTAATCATACACACTATAATTGGGTGATTACTGTACAGTTGGTTAATTTTGACACTGTGAGAATGTCTATACCGCTGGAGCTTGGGGCTAGACCTAAGACTAAGGAGGCTGGGGTTTCTGTTCCCCCATTGCGCATTGCTCTTCCTGTCACACAGGGCTACCTAGAGAGTTCTCTGGTCACTTATGTCCAGCATGTTCCGAAGTTCCTGACAGCAACCCAGGGACCTCCAGCCATGCCATAGAGCCAGCTTCGGTGCAAGAGTTCAAGGCTGCGACTAAGGACCTTAGGTTCACATGGCAACTCTTTCTAGGGCTGCAACTAACGATTATTTTGATAATCGATTAGTTGGCCGATTATTTTTTCGATTAATCGGATTAAAAAAATATGCTAATTTTTCATTATTTAAACTGATTTAATGAACAAACAGTGTTAAAAACAAACGGCAGAATAAAAAACTTTACACATTAACATGTGTCATTGTTATTATTTCACCATGGGGTCTATGCACCTCTTTCTCCCCCTTGCGCCTCTATTTCTCCCCCTTGCGCCTCTATTTCTCCCCACTTGTACTTCTCTCTCTCTCCCCCCTTGTACTTCTCTCTCTCCCCCCTTGTGCCTCTATTTCTCCCCCCTTGTACTTCTCTCTCTCCCCCCTTGTGCCTCTATTTCTCCCCCCTTGTACTTTTCTCTCTCCCCCCTTGTACTTCTCTCTCTCCCCCCTTGTGCCGCTTTCTCCCCCCTTGTACTTCTCTCTCTCCCCCTTGTGCCTCTTTCTCCCCTCTTGTACTTCTCTCTCTCCCCCCTTGTACTTCTCTTTCTCCCCCCTTGTACTTCTCTCTCTCCCCCTTGTGTCTTTCTCCCCCCTTGTACTTCTCTCTCTCCCCCCTTGTGCCTCTTTCTCCCCCCTTGTACTTCTCTGTCTCCCCCCTTGTACTTCTCTCTCTCCCCCCTTGTGCCTCTTTCTCCCCCCTTGTACTTCTCTCTCTCCCCCTTGTACTTCTCTCTCTCCCCCTTGTGCCTCTTTCTCCCCCCTTGTACTTCTCTCTCTCCCTTGTGCCTCTTTCTCCCCCCTTGTACTTCTCTTTCTCCCCCCCTTGTGCCTCTTTCTCCTCCCTTGTACTTCTCTCTCTCCCCCCTTGTACATCTCTCTCTCCCCTGTTGTGCCTCTCTCCCCCCTTGTACTTCTCTCTCTCCCCCTTGTACTTCTCTCTCTGTCTCCCCATGTACTTTTCTCTCTCTGTCTCCCCATGTACTTTTCTCTCTCTCTCTCTCCCCCTTGTGCCTCTCTCTCTCTCCCCCTTGTATGTCTCTCCCCCGTACCTCTTTTTCACTTTCCCGCATTGATGACATCCGGTGCGCAACCACGCCAAACGCGGAGACGCCGCGTTGAGAGTGCAGGGGTTTTCTTCCTCAGTCTGGGCACCAGTTTTAAACTGGCCTCAGAACAGAGGAAGAAAATACCTGCAAACTCCACGCGGCGTCTCCGCGTTTGGCGTGGTTGCGCACCGGATGTCATCAATGTGGTTAGTAAGAAGACAGCATCCGGCGGCTGTGGGGCTGCTGGGCGGCACAACGAATCGCTGCACAACGAATCGATAATGAGAATCGTTGGCAACGATTCTCATTATCGATTTTTATCGATTCGTTGTTGCAGCCCTAACTCTTTCCATCCTAGATACAGGGGGCCTTTCAGGCTTGGCAGGCCCCCTCTTCAATCAGGTCTTCCTTGCCCAAACCTCAGGGGGTACCTGCTGTGT
This sequence comes from Rhinophrynus dorsalis, assembly GCA_037306005.1. Classification (NCBI taxonomy): domain Eukaryota; kingdom Metazoa; phylum Chordata; class Amphibia; order Anura; family Rhinophrynidae; genus Rhinophrynus; species Rhinophrynus dorsalis. The sequence goes on from CM074722.1 coordinate 115,057,769, forward strand.
CAGATTCCTCTGTAGAGGAACTGCTGGTGGATTCAGATGTTGAGGACTGTTCTGTACTGGAGTCCTCTCGGTTTCTTGGGGATCCCTTTGAGACTGATCCTGACCCCTCTGCTAAGGGCCTGATCAGGGCTGTATTATCTGCTCTTAACGTTCCCCTAGTTCAGGAGGTCCCTTCTGATCCCTCTGATGTGTTTCAGGAGCCCGCTAAGCCCCTTACATATTTTCCACCTAACCCCACTCTTGACCATCTGGTGTCTGAGGAGTAGAAATAACCGGACAAGACCGCTTCTGTATCCAGAAAATTTGCTAAGCTTTACCCCTTTTCTGAAGCTGCGCTTGCTAAGTGGGTTCATCCCCCCAAAGTAGATGCACCTATTTCCAGGCTTTCTAAATCTGCTGCATTGCCAGTCTCTGATGCTTCTGCTCTGAAAGACTGGACTGACAAGAAACTTGAGGTTTCCCTCAAGTCCATTTTTTCCATTGTTGGTACCGCTATGCGTCCAGCATTTGCTGCTGTGTGGGTTAACAGGGCCGTTGCGGTCTGGACTGAGCAACTCACCATGGCTGTCCGATGTGCCTACTTCAGATAAATTGCGCCTTCTTGCCAATATAGCTGAGGCACAACACTATGTTTCTGCTGCCTTATTTGATGCCATCTGCATGATGGCCAAGGTTTCTGCTACGTCTGTGGTAGCTAGGCGAGCCCTTTGGCTCAAGATCTGGTCTGCTGACACTGCTTCCAAGAAAGCCTTGCTTTCCCTGCCTTTTCAGGGTACCTCCCAGTTTGGTCCTGATCTTAAGGATCTGATTAGTGAGGCTGCAGGGGGTAAGAGTACTCATCTACCCTTGGTCCCCAGGAAGAAAATGCCACTTAAGCGTAACTGGTTTTTTAGTCCCTTTCAGAATGAGACACGTCCCACGAACCAAGCGGTTCCCTCAGCTCCGCGTCTCTACTCCAAGTCTCCTCCAAACCTAAGGCTCCCAAGACTTCTTCGGCATGACTCGCTGAACCCGGTTCCTCATCCCGCTGTGGGTGGTCATCTGAGACTCTTTCACAGCATTTGGGAGGATTCAGTTACGGACCCATGGGTTTTACAATTGGTGAAAGAAGGGTACAAGATCCCTTTTTGTTCTCTTCCTCCTTTTCACTTTCGTCTTTCTCACGATGTCTGTTCGACTAGGCTGTTCAGGCTCTTCTAGACAAGGACGTCCTGGAACCAGTAACTTTTCAAGACAGGGGTTCAGAGTTCTATTCGAACCTCTTCGTGGTCGCCAAAAAGGACTGCTGTTGTCACCCTGTTTTGGATTTGAAGGCTCTCAACTCCTTTGTGACCCGGACTCACTATCGCCAGGAATCTCTGAGCACAGTGATTGCTGCCATGTCCCCGGGGGGAGTTCCTTGCTTCTCTGGATCTTCAGGATGTGTATTTACACATTTCCATTCATCCAGAGAGCAGGCAGTACCTCCGGTTTGCCTGCGACAGAGTACATTTCCAGTTCTCAGCCCTTCCCTTTGGTCTGACAACAGCTCCTCAGGTTTTCAACCGTGTTCTGGGGACCTTGATATCTGTACCCCAGCGGAACGGCATCAGAGTTACTCCTTACATGGACGACTTGCTTTTAAAAGACCACTCTGCGTACCTACTTCATCAGCAAGTTCAGCACTGCCTTCAAGCTCTCACCCATCACGGGTGGATTGTCAACCTGGACAAGTCAGATCTTGTCCCGTCACAGCAACTGGTCTTCCTGGACCTTCTTTTCGATACTCAAAGGAGTATGGTGTTCCTCCCAGACGAGGTGGCTCACCAGATCGCCCACAGGGTTTCAGAGATTATGTCTCAGGATCCAGTTCCGGTCCAGAAGCTGTCTTCACTGGTGGGGAAGTTCATATCCATGATAGAAGCAGTTTCATTTGCCATGACACACACCAGGGAGCTCCAGAGGTTCGTGATCCATGTGTGCAAAGGTCTGCTGGATCATCACAAGATGTTGGTTTCTCTTCCTCTTCATGTGGAACTGAGCTTGTCTTGGTGGCTCAACCTGTCCAACCTGCTGAAGTACTTCTTGATTCCCTTCTGGACCAAGATGACGACGGATGCCAGCCTCTCCGTGTGGGGTGCGGTCCTGGGTCGCTTCAGCGCTCAGGGGCGGTGGTCTCCAGAGGAATCCTTTCTTCCGATCAACGTATTGGAACTTCGGGCAATATTTCATGTCCTGCGACATTGGGTGTCTCAGTTGGAAGACTGTCCTGTCCAAGTGGAATCCGACAACGCCATGGCCGTAGCTTACATCAACAAGCAAGGCGGAACAAGAAGTCTCGCTGCTTGGTTAGAGGTCAAGGCTATTTTGTCCTGGGCAGAAGAACACGTTCCTGCCATATCCGCAGTGCACATTCCAGGCATAGTCAACGTCATGGCAGACTTCCTCAGTCATCACACAGTAGACAGCGGAGAATGGGAGTTGCACCCTCATGCGTTCCAACTCATTGTTCAGTGATGGGGCCTTCCCCACATCGACCTGATGGCAACGAGACACAAACGGAAGGTTCCAGCTCTGCTCTCGGTGCAGAGACCCTCTGGCTCTGGCAGTGGATGCCATGTCCATTCCTTGGATGTTTCCTCTGGCCTACATCTTTCCTCCCCTTCCCATGTTGCACAGGGTGTTAAGGAAATTACGACTGGAGCGTTGTCCAGTCATCCTGACTGCTCCATACTGGCCTTGTCCGTCTTGGTTTCCGGAGCTTCTGGATCTCTCTGTGGCGGAGCCATTTTGGCTCCCTTACAGTCCGGATCTTCTTCTACAGGTTTTTCTTCTGGTGTGGTGGCTACTATGCTTCGTGCCTGTAAGCCTGTTTCTTCCAAGATCTATCACCGTGTCTGGTCGACTTTTGTGTTCTGGTGTGCTGACAGGGATCTGTCTCACGATTTTGATCTGCCTGCTGTCCTGGCCTTTTTGCAGGATGTTGTGGATAAGGGCCTCAGTTTGAGTTCCTTTAAGGTTCAGACTTCTGCGCTTTCTGTTTTCTTTCAGAAGCGCATTGCCATACTTCCTGATGTCAGGGTTTTCTTCCAGGGCGTTGCTCATATTTGTCCTGCCTTTGGGATCCCTGCTCCTCAGTGGGATCTTACCTTGGTTTTGGGTGTTCTTCAACGTCCCCCCTTTGAATCCTTGGCTACTATTCCTCTACATCTCTTGATGTGGAAAATGGCCTTTCTCCTGGCGATTGTATCTGTTTGCCGTGTTGGGAAGTTGTAAGCTCTTTCCTGTAAACCACCATATCTGGTGTTTCACAAGGACAAGGCGGTGCTTCGCACTTCCAAGGAGTTTTTACCTAAGGGGATCACCGAGTTCCACATTAATCAGGAGATTGTGGTGCCCTCTTTCTGCCCTGACCCCTCCTCTGACAAGGAGAGGGATCTCCACTTGTTAGATGATGTACGTTGTCTCAAGTTTTATGTACATCGTACTGAATCTGTGAGGAAAACTGACACGCTGTTCGTCATTCCTGAGGGTCCTAGGGAAGGAAGACTTGCATCCAAAGTGATTATTGCGTCATGGATCAAGTCCACTATTCGTAAGGCCTACGAGTTGAGGAATAAGCATGTTCCCTTCAGGGTCACGGCTTATTCCACCAGGTCCATTGGGGCCTCCTGGGCCTACAAGAATCAGGCTTCTGCTGATCAGCTGTGCAAAGCAGCCACTTGGTCATCTGTGCACACCTTTTCGAAGCACTACCCTGTGGGAGGAAGGTCCTGGAGGCAGTCTTGACTGTCTAGGACCTTCTTCAGTTCTTGGTGCTTCCTTCACTGTTGAGCCCTGTTGGCTCTGGTTCAGTGTGCTGTGTTTCAGTTTCTGGGGTGTTTTACCCCTGTTCAGTGTTCGTTGACCCTTCAGTTTTGTTGGGCTATCTCTGACCTGTTGATTCATAGATGCACTGGTGACTTTGGGGGCCTTGTGCCTGGTCCTTGCCTTTTTCCCACCTCTGGGGAACTAAATGGTTGGATATCCTAGAGTTCCCAGTAACCTGTATTGGACGACAGAGAAAAGAGGATTTTAGTCTTACCTGTTAAATCCTTTTCTCTTAGTCCATACAGGTACTGGTCTCCCACCCTGTTAAGAGACCATGCTTGGCTGTCCTGTGAGAGACCGTGGGGGTCCTTCGGGGTCATGCTCCCAGGAGTCTTCTTCCCTTCTACTATCTAGTCATAGTTAGTGTCTCAAATCTTTCTGGAGCTGGTTGGCTAGCTGCAAGCCAAGGAGGGAAGGGAGGCTCCACCCCCTGCATACACTTTGAGAATTGTTCCTGCCTGCTTATAGGGGCGGATCGCCTCCCAGAGTTACCAATAACCTGTATGGACTAAGAGAAAAGGATTTAACAGGTAAGACTAAAATCCTCTTTTAAAAGGAATAGGAGGGATGCTGTTCAATTCCATCCTTGCAATTCTCGTGATCAGGTAGCATATGATTAATTGAAGTTCTGGAAAAAGGTGTATTTTTATCCAGTTGTTTTTTCTCCTGCTGCACTGCAGCTGTGGGCCACTCCACCTGCAGTGGATCACTTTATTTCTTGGCTATATAAATACACAGCTTTACCAGTTATGGATTCAGCTGCATTCATGGATCTGGCTTCAATTCTTGTCTAAAAATGAATTTCTCTTTCGTCCACTGTAGAACACAGAAACCATGGGGTAAAGTATCTTCCTACAGAAGGGCAGGGTACTTCCATAAAAGAGCTTTCTTGATGCTGAGACACCCTCTCTACTCCAGTTTACTCCCACCAGACATGCTTAGTTTTAAAGTGGCATCAAAGGAGAACTTCACGTAAGATTTTCTTAGCTAGGTTTTTTGCTTTCTTATCTTATATGGGGCTGTTGAATCCCACATTAGGCAGGCCACTATCCCTATGCCTCCTTGATGAATAGAGACCAGGGTATGTATGTATGTATATCTTTATTTATATGATGCAACACAGTGCCTTACAAGTTTTCCCTCGTGGTAGTTTCTTGAAACTCTGTCCTCCCCACTGGTGGGAACCTGAAGACTGGTGAGTAACCCTTTGAGTGCCTTTGTCCACTTTATGTCCCAACCTATGTTGCCCCTCCATACAGGGGTTGGTGTGAGCTATGTTATGCTTTGGCACTCACTACGGGTATCCTTATTATTCTCTTTGACGACTTTGGTGTGAGGATGGCTGCTTTTTCTAGGTTATTTTATTGGATTAACCCTTTCTGTGTTTGGGACTATTAGGTGTGTTTGAGTAGTTTGGGGGGCATATTTTTCACTCCCCCACTTCCTAGTTCCTTGTTTTTAGACTCTGTTCCACAGATCAATTTTAGTGTGGTGGCCCCTTTAAGAATGGAAGCTCACCCGTGGCCATCTTTGCTCAATTGACTTCCCTGGGGAAATCCTTTATGGGAAACACATCTGCAACCGTTTGGGCTACAATGGTCAGAGAGTGCTCTATCTTCTTTTCTCCTCATTCGTTATCATCCAGTTTGATTGTCCGGGGGGCTGTGGTTGTAGGCATTGCTAGGTAAGAAGCAACAGAGAATGCTACAGTACAAACAATTCTCATTTTGCAGGCTTTTTTGTGATTGGTTAACTGTTTTCTGGTGGCCATCTTACCTCTATCTTGCTTATCCTACACAGAGGCTGACTCTCCTTACTCTCCTTCTCCAGATTAACTCACATAAGTATATTTCTGGGTATTTGTGGGCTATTCTTATATTCTGGGGACATTTATCTAGTATTTTACTAGTTTTTTAGGACACTTTCCTATGAAGTATGTCAGATTGTAAGGGGTAGTAAATCTAAGGCAAAGGATTCAGGGGCTTCCCTTACCACCTCACACATTATTCATCTTGCCACACAGGGCTATCTAGAGAACATTCAGGGTCTTTCTGCTCCTCATTTACAGGGCCCCTACTACTCCACCCAGCCCCTCTAGCACAGATCAAGAGCCTGCATGGGTCAAGACTGCTCTCTTCAGTGGCCTAAATCCCTTCCCCTATCCAAGGGGTAATTCACTCTTGGATGTCTGCCTTTAAGCAGTTTGCACCTGTATCCAGCAGTCATTCTCAGGTTATTGGGTTTTCTTCTGAGGAAGAATTGCCCTCAGAGGAGGAGGAGGAGGATGATGATGATGGGCCTTATGAGGATATTAATTCTTCCTACTCATCTGGAGATTCCTAAGAGGCTGATCCACTGCCCTGGACTGAGGGGAATCATCATGGCAGTCCTGGAGACCCGCCAGGTCTCTGCTGCATCTGATGGGGGAGCTCCCTCTCTGGATAATTTCCAGAGGCGTAAGAAGTCTTCTCCTCTGTTTCCACCCCACTCTTGATCATGTTCTTATGGATGAGTGAAAACCTCCTGATAAGAGGCTTTTCCTCAATAAGCGGTTTTCTAAGCTATACCCATTTTTGGCTGAGACTTTGGCACAGCGTGCTTCTCCCCCTGCCATGGACCCTCCTATTTCACGGGTGGTGAAGAATACTGCCTTACTGCTCGCAGACTCAGTGGGACTTGAGCCAGCGGATAAGAGGCTGGATTCTCTTCTCAGGGCCTCCTTCATTGCCACCGTGGCAGCACTAAGGCCTATTTTTGCCTCTGCCTGTGTCAACGGGGCAATAGCCATTTGCAGTGAGCAACTCTCTGATGCTCTGCGTGCTGATGTTGCCAAAGATGATTTATTCATTCTCTTGGCTAACCAAGAAGAAGACCAATACCTATGTCTTTGACGCATTATTTGACACTGCCAGATCTTTGCGAAGGCCTCCATCCTTTCTTGTGGGTTAAGATTTGGTTTGCAGACCAATCTTCTAATAAGTCACTGGTCTGTTTGCCTCAGATCTCTACCAAGCGTACATTTCTGATGAGGAAGGCATGTATTTTTGGTGTGTGTGTCCCCGCCAAACAGGGGGCACAGAGGGTGTAATCCTCTCAAGTGCATCCCTCCACAAAACCCAGACAAGCCTGGCAGCACAAGGGATCAGCTTCAAAGGCTAAGCCTGACAAACCCACTGCGCTGACTTCACCAAGACATAGATCCAGGAAACTGGGAACTCCACCCGGAGGTGTCTTACATAATAGTGCACCATTGGGGAGTGCCCGTGATCAATCTCATGCCAACTGGAGATAACAGGAAGGTTCCAACCTTCTGCTTTTGTGCAACAAAATGACCATTTTTGGGAGCTTTCATCTCTCCTATGTGTTTTCTCTGATCAGGATTGGCCATCCTGATTGCTCCTTACTGGCCCAGGATGGCATGGTTTACGGACCTAGTCAGACTCTCTGTTCAGGATCTGATCTGTCTACCTTCCAGACCGGACCTGTTGTATAAGGGTCACCTGTGGTACGAGGATGTGGTGAGACTGGCTTTGACAGCATGGCTCTTGAAGCCAACATCCTGAAGTGGAAGGGTTTTGAAGTGGTGCATGGACAAGAACATGTCCCTGCAGTTTTTTTGATGGTCCCTTGGTTGTGTATTTTCTTCAAGACTGTGTGAACAAAGGACTCTGCTTGGTCCCTTGTTCAAATTTCATCACTCTTTGTTCTCTTCCAGAAATGCATTACCGTCATCCTGGACTTCAAGGTGTTTCTCCATAGGGTGGCTCATGCCTTCCCTTCAGTCAAGGATCCCACTCCTCTGTGGGATTTAAACCTGGTCCTGGGTGTCTTATAGAGGCCTCGTTTTGAACCTCTTGCATCCATCTCTATTCTCCATTTGACGCTTAAGATGGTTTTCCTCTTGGCATAGGTTGCTGTGAGTCGCCGAGTTTCAGACTCTGTCTTGTAAACCTCCATTCCTGGTGTTTCATCCTTATAAGATGGTGCTTCATTGCTCTCGGGAGTTTCTCCCTAAGGTGGTCTACAAGTTCCTTCTGTCCTGACCCTGCGTCTGATAAAGAGAGAGATCTCCATTTGTTGGATGTGGTGCACTGCCTTACGTTTTATGTGCACCATACTGAGCCTTTTCATAAGGCTGACTGTCATGCCTGAGGGTCCCAGAGCTGGTCAGGCTGCTTCCAAGGTCACCATTGCCTCTTGGCTATTATACGCCACTTGTATGAGATCAGGTAGAAACTTGTTCTCTTTAAGAGATCTGTGGGTGCCTCCTGGGCCTACAAGACCCAGGCCTCGGCCGATGCAGTGTGCACTTAAGGATCAGGCAGAGAAGAACTTATATTCCCTTCTTAAGGAGCATTTTGTGGCCCTGGTGCTTACTTATGGCCGACTTTCAGTACCGATTTGAGTTAATAGTGCCATTGCTATTTGGGAGCAGCATCTCTTAGGAACAATCAATGCAGATGCACCAACAGAGGTTAGTGTTCTTGCCATTTCTGAAATCCTAGAGGCTAATACATTTGATTCTGCCAGGTTCTCTGGCAAGTCAGTAGCTCTCTCTGTTACAATGCAACATACCCTTTGGCTCAAAAGTTTGTTGACTAACCATGCTACTAGAGGTAAGAGTGCTTTGTCACACCCAGAAGACAAAAAAGGGTGAAAAATGGGGGGCGTCCCTTGAGTGGTATCTTCAGAGTAATATCAGCCTCCACCAAAAACACCGGGTGGTATTATACTCACGAGTATTTGCTGAGGAATTATATATATAAAACCCACAGCAAACAAAGCTTTCTCGCATTAACTCGTACACCTTTTGAACAGGGCGCTCCTTCCAATATCATGTCTCTCTCCATGGACCAGAATGCAAGTTCTCAAAAAAAAAAAAAAAAAAAATGTAAAGAGGGCACCCAATGGTATAGTATAGTCTAATAATGCTCACCAAAAAGTGTAATTTAATGTGCATATACTACCTTTGAGTTAGCTAAAGTATCAGCTCTAGCCTCATGCGCATATGGGGATCATAAACCTGTATTCAAAATATATACATTTTAATAATGTATTCAAAAATACATCCAAAGATAAAATTACATATTACATATTATGTATATATGTTTTCTTTCTATTATTCCGGACTTCTTGACTTGTGTTCCTTTGTGTCATCCATAAATGGAGAGGCTAGCCTTGAAGACTTGGCCCATGAAGCCAATATACTGAGTAAGAAGGGCTCCTCTGAGCCACTTATCATGACCATGCTTAAGACCTTTAAACCGGTCTCCTCTAAAGCATATCATAGAGTCTCGTCAATGTTCAACCGCATCGTTTTCAGCTTCCATTGATCTTTGCTTTTCTCCAAGATAGCCTCCAATGGGGTTTAGTTTTAGTGCTATCAAGGTCCAGATCTTGGCTTTGTCAGTTCGTTTTCAGGAGTACATTGCATATTGCTGCCAAATGTTTAGACTTTTGTGCAATAGATGGATCATGTATACCTGGTCTTTTGGGATCTGACTCCTTTGTGGAACAAAAATCTGTCCCTTGGAGTGTTTCACATGCATTCCCTTGAGGCAGTTGCTTCTGTAGCTCTTCATTACTTGACACTAAAGATGGCTTTTCTTCTAACTATTGTGTATGTTGGACACTTGGCTGAATTACAGGTTTTATCTTGTAGAGTCCCCCTTTAGCAGTTGCACAAGAACCTTTAGGTCCTCTGATGTGGTCACCATCTTCCTGCCCTACTTCTTTTTGCTTGCATCTTTATTATATATGTTGAAACTGAGGCTGTTGTTGCTGAGTGGTTGTAAAGTGGTGTTGGCTAGGAGTTTCGGTCTCCAAAGAGCAAGTTCCCTGCCTCTTAGAGGAAGCTACAATGCCCCATGGTTACTGTATTCCACAATAACTAAGACAAAAGGATTTATTGGTAAGTACACAAAAATCATTTTTAAAAGGTTGTTCTTGTTCTCACAGTACTGGTTTGGTGTCTACTGCATTTAAAAGTCCACTGGACAAATCTTAAAGGGGAACTACCACCCCACATAAAGTTTCCAGCGAAGAATTACCCATCTGGCGACTAGCTGATCAATAGTACTAGTTGCCAGAATAATTTCCTCCATATAGAGAATTCTTACTGCTCCCGAGACAGACGTCCAGGAAACAGTGCAGACATCTTTGCATAAATAAATCTGTGCAGCTGCGCCGTATGTGCTAGTCTGCTCTCGGAAGCATTGCTTCATACCTTAAGGCACTGGAAGGGACTGACGACACAGACGCGCAGATTCTTCTAAAGTGCTGTTTCCTGGCTGTCAGTCTCGGGGAAACTTTATGTGCGGTGGTAGTTCCCCTTTAAGGAGGCAGCAGAGAGCTGTTCTCAAAGTACCCTGTTTCTGTCAGTAGAGCTCTCTGCTGCCTTCTTGAGGTTTTCCTCATGAACTATAAGGCAATGGCTCCCAACCTCTTTTAAAGCGGTAATGTATCCTTTTCCAAGTTATAACACATTAAATTATAATAAGGTGCCAGTTCATCAAATTGTGAACGGCTGAATGCACAAGGGAATACTCTAATTTCTTTGCACATTCAGCCATTCTCATATTGGTCAGTGGCTGGATAGAATGTGGCACTTATAATTCTTCAAGGAGTTGAGTACCAGTGACATATGCCATTTTCAGTTACCATATCCAGTCTGGCAGATCCCATTAAAAAGAGCATGCACATATGAGTGTTGTGAGAATTACTTAAGTTCTGAATTTGTATTGTATTTTACTGGCTATTCAGGTACTAAAGCAAATCTGGATCTTCATTTCCACAGGGTTTAGAAGAAGAGACTCAGAAAGAAGGGGCTCTATTGGGAAACTTCACATACAACCAGTATGGAAACCCAATACAGACATTTCACATACAGGTAAGTTTGTAAACACACACATTAACAGAACAAATTTAACCCTTTGAGTGCCATGGGCTTGGGCCATTTCTTAGACCCTAGAGGCCAGAGACATTTTAAGGGCTGTTTAGGTATGATTCCCGTAGGTACCATTCTAGTGCCATATGGAAAACTATATATTTCTGTTGTCCAATATAACTCACGGGTACCATAGGAAGGCAACAGCTCCTCCCTGTAGGCTGGAACAATTCTGCAAAGAATTTGTGGGTGGAGCCTCCCCTTCCTTCCTATCAGGCTACCCCACTAACCCTGCCCCAGATAGACTTGTTCCACTGTCCTGTGCACAGGATTAGAACATTTCTGCTTAGTTTTTGTTTCTTTTATTATTTTCCATTATATATGGGGTGTCAAAATCCCCTGTCAGGTGGATTACCATTCCTGGCTTCCCCTGGAGGATTCCAGCTGACAGGTGTTGTTGTGGACCCTTGCAACCCTGTGGGGAGAATCATGCAATTCATGTTTCTCTCGCCTGAAGGGGGTCTCTCAGAGGCTTTTTCCTTTTCAATGGTAATCTGAAGAAAGAAGTAAAGTAAAAGGTGAGTAACCATGGTCCACTTTTCCCACTGTTCCCCTCCTTACAGGGGCCTTCTTGGAGTCTAGGACTCCTGCACGCATGTTTGGTATCTTATTTGGTCTGATCTAAGGGTTTATGGATCTTGGATTGCTGAATTTGTGTAAATTAATCACTTCCCTGCTGTTTTATTTGGGTTATGGGCTTATTTTTTGAGTTTTCCCTTAAGTATCATCCATTAAAATGTACCCCTACATGTCCCCTTGGGTATTTGGGTATTTTTAATCACTTTAAAAAAAAGTGTTGTATTTTTGGTGTACTACACCTTTAAGGCGCATTTACCACGCTGCTGCACTTGCTTCATTGACTTCAATGGGCCAAATTGCTTTGAGACATAACTCTGCAACTGTTTGACTTACAGAGTTGAGAGAGGGCTAATTCTTCTTGCCTCCTCTTGCCCTATCCTCTAATTCACATCCCCAGTGTCTTGGGGGCTCCTGGGACCCCACGAGTTCAGGTTCAAGCATTGCTAGGATACCACATTAAGGAATGACTACAACTCCCAGAATGCCTGTTTAGCAGGCTTTCCTCTGATTGGCTGATGGTTTTCAGATGCCATATTCTTTCCTTACTTTTGTATCCTATGCATAGGCTTGTATCTCCTTGCTCTCCTTCTCAGGTTAACCCTTCGCCTGCCAGATAAGTACTTTTTTGGATTTTCTGAAGTGAATTATTGATCTGGGACACAGTATTTGGGATTTCACATACAGTTTTCACACATCCTATTCGGATGTAGAATCCATAGGGTCATGGGGCTAGACCTAAGGCTAAGGACTCAAGGATGTCTTTGACCCCCCCCCCCTTGCTTATGTTCCTCATTCCTGGAAACCCCCCAGGTCTTTCAGGTTTGTGGCCTATGAGGCCCTGGCATTCCTGATCTCACAGAACCCTCTGAGGAGGATTATTTTGAGGATAATATGGAGGAAGGGGAGTTTGAGGAAGTGGCTTCTTCATATGATTGTGGTGACCCCTTTGAGGCTGACCCTGCGCTCTCTGCTGAGGGCCTCATTCAAGTGGTTTTAATGACCTTACAGATCACTACTACCACTGTTGTGGGCCAATCTTCTTCTCACGTCTTTCAACGGCATAAGACATCATTCATGGTTTTTCCGTCCAATCCCGCTCTGGACCAGGTTGTCCTGGATGAGTGGAAAATGCCAGGAAGGCACCTTTCTCTTTCCAAGAGGTTTCCAAACTGTACCCCTTCTCTGAGGCAGATTTGATTTGGTGGGCTACACCTCCTCCTACACCACTGCTCTACCCTTAGCGTACGCCATGACATTGAAGGATATGACTGATAGGAAGCCGGAGGCTATCCTGAAGTCTAACTTTGCTGCCATAGGTTTGGCCTTGAGGCCTACCTTGGCTTTTTTTTTTTTTTTGCATAACTAGAGCTTTTTCCATCTGGGAAGAACAACTTGCTGGAGCTATTAGTAAGGCTGCCTTTTTAGCCCTCTTGCCAACATGTCTGAGGCTCAGACATATGTCACTTCCACCCTTTTTGATGCTGTCAATCTTTCAACTAAGGGTTCTGCCTTTTTTGTTTCTGCTAGATGCACTTTGTGGCTTAAGATTTGGTCTGCGGACTTCTCTTCTAAGAAGTCACTGATTTCTCTCTCTTTTCAGGGAAAGTCTCTTTTTGGGCCTGAATTGAATCATATCTTCAGTGACACCACTGGAGGCAAGAGTACTCGATTACCTCAGGTTTCCAAATGCCCCAACTTGGTGAGGAAACAGTGTCTTTTTTGTCCCTGCCCAAATGAAGCGCAAAGGCCAAATCTGAGCATCTCTTAGGTCAACATCCCGCACCCGACCACCAAACCCAGTCAGCAGTGGTGCTCTAAGCACACCACCACAATGCCAAAGTCTGGTACGTCTGCCTGCGCATGTCTTGCAGAATCCTGGTCTGCAGCTCTCTGTGGGTGTTATTTTGTTTTTCAAGACTCTTGGGCAGCCTCTGTTGCTGATCAATGGGTTTTGCAGGTGTCTCGGAAGGGTACAGGATTCCCTTCAGTTCCCTTCCCCCCTACAGAGTCTTACAGTCCAGAACTCCTCTGGGTGCCAAAAAGATACTTCTTTTCATAGTGGCGGTTCAGGCTCTCTTGGACAAGGGAGTCCTGACTCCACTTCCTCCTCAAGAGAGAGGTTTAGGTTTTTATTCAAACCTCTTCGTAGTGGCCATGAGGGACATCAGCAGTCGTCCTATCTTGGAACTCATGGACCTCAATTCCTTTGTGGAGACTGCTCGCTTCAAGATGGAGTCTTTGCACTCTGTCATCACAGCTATGTGTCCAGGGGAATTCCTGGCCTCTCTGGAACTGCAGGATGCTTACTTGCATGTCCTGATTCATCTGGACAGCCAAATTACCTCAGATTTGCCTGCAATCTGGGGCACTTCCAGTTTGGGCTTTCCTCTGGTGTTCACCAGAGTGCTGGGGGTACTGATTGCCTTCCTGCATACTCGGGGGATTCAGGGGACTCCCTACAAGGATGACCTTCTATTGAAGGCTCCATCCAGAGAACTCCTGGACTAACATGTCCAGGACTGTGCTCAGATTCTCCTCTACCATGGGTGAATTCTGAATATGGAGAAATCTGCTCTAGTCCCTTCTCAGGTCCTGGTTTTCCTTGGTCTCAGGTTCGATACCTGACTGAGGACTCCTTCCAACAGATCATGCATCTGGTGTCCCAGGCTCTGTAGTGGCCTCAGCTCCACTATGAAAATTTTGGACCTTGACAAGCCGCATGGTGTCCACCATGAAAGCAGTCCCTTGCTCCATGGCTCACACCAGGGAGCGCCAGAGATTCACTGTCTGTGCTTTGCATGGTAATCCGGATCTATTGGACCTTAGTGTATCTCTCCCTTCTGAGGTCAGGCAGTACCTGCTATGGTGGCTGGACTGGTCCAACCTGTGGAAGGGGAAACTCTTTGTGATTCAGGACTGAAACTTTGTGATGATGGATACCAGCCTCAGTACCTGGGGGGCAGATGGACTGTGGATTAGACTCTTCAGTCCATCAGTGTTCTGGAGCTCGGTGATTTGGCATGCTCTAGTGTACTGACACTCTCCACTGAGGGGCTGTCCAGTCCGCGTCCAGTTAGACAACACCACGGCTGTGGCTTAAATCAACAAGCAAGGAGGCAAAAGAAGCGCTCCCGCTTGCGCAGAGGTCAAGTCTATCTTGATCTGGGCAGAGGATCACATTCTGGACATTTCTGCTGTGCACAATCCTGGCATAGACAATGTCCTGGTGGACTATCTCAGCCTCAGAAGGGTGGACCCAGACAAGTGGGAACTCCATCCAGACATTTTTTACCTGTTGGTGCAGAGGTGAGGTCTTCCTCAGATAGACCTGATAGCCACCAGATACAACAGGAAGGTTCAGCTCTTCTGTTCCCGTTGGAGGGACCCTGTAGCCTTTGCTTTAGATGCCCTGGTGATCCCCTGCCACTTTCAGCTAACATACATATTTCTCTGTCGTCCAATACAGGTTATTGGTAACTCTGGGTAGGCAATCCGCCCCTTTAAGTAGGCAGGAAAAATTCTAGAATTGTATGCAGGGGGTGGAGCCTACCTCCCCTCCTTGGCTGCAGCTAGCCAACCAGCTCCAGAAAGATTTGTTCCTTGGTGAAGATAACACACAGGCAAGACAACAGTTCTGCTATAGTTTTAGAAACGTTTTTATTTTTCTGTTAGATATGGAATACCACAATTAGGCGGATTACCATAACTGACAATGCCCTTAGATGTGGGTAGCTCTGTATCTAGCTGCTTTTTGTGGACCTTAAGCCCTGAGGGGGAAAATCTTGATTCCAAGTGCTTCCCCAGGAGTTACCCACTGAAGTTACTTCTTACTACATGGTATTCTGAAGACAGAAGATCTGCAGGTCCACTTGTCCCACAGTGCCCCTCCGCACAGGGGTGTCTTCACTGGAGTTCTTATTGCACACTCCTACAATCATTGGGTCTATCTGTATGTCTGTTGGGTGTTTTGGAGCAGGTTTATGTGGTAACTTAACCCTTTAGCTGCTGGATTGGCATGTTTTGGGAGGCTTTCTAACACTTTTCCTACTGGTTTAGTGTTTTTTGGGTGTCCTCACATGTTCTAATGCTGTTTTAGGAATTTTAGTATTACACTTTTAATTTTGTAAAATTTGAGTTAATGGCGTGCTTTACCGCATAGACGCCATTGCTCCATTCACTTCTATGGGACTGTACTGTTTGGGACATATCTCTGCAACCGTTTAACCTAGCGACTTAAGAGATGGCTCATTTTACTTGTCTGCCCTTGCTCTATCATCTGGTTCTAGTGTGTTGGGGGTCTCAGGGGGCTTTCCCATGAGCACTTGCTTCGTGCGCTCATTTCTGATTGTGACAGCCATTTTGTGATCTTTCCAGAAGGAGTATCCTACGCAGGGCTTGGACTTTCCTTCTCTCCTCTGCTAATTAACCCTTCACCTGCCAGGTAAGTTTATTTTAGTGATTTCTGGGGTGAAACTTTAATCCTACACACTATAATTGGGTGTTTTCTTGTACAGTAAGGTTATTTGACACTGTAAGAATGTCTATACCACTTGGGGCCAGACCTAAGACTAAGGAGACTGGGGTCTCTGTATCCCCCATTGCGCATTGCTCTTCCTGTCACTCAGGGCTACCTAGAGAATTCTCAGGTCATTTACGCCCAGCATGTTGTGATGTCCCTGACAGCATTCCAGGGACCTCCAGCCATGCATTAGAGCCAGCTTGGGTGCAAGAGTTCAAGGCTGCTACTAGGGACTTTAGGTCAACATTGCAACTCTTTCCATCCTAGTTACAGGGGGCCTTTCAGTCTTGGCAGGCCCCCTCCTCAGTCAAGTCTTCCTTGCTCAAACCTCAGGGAGTGCCTGACGTGTCAGATTCCTCTGAGGAGGAGCTGCTGGTGGATTCAGATGTTGAGGAATGTTCTGTGTTGGGCTCCTTTCAGTTTTTTGGGGATCCTTTTGAGGCTGATCCTGGACCCTCCGCTGAGTGCCTGATCAGGGCTGTCTTAACTACTCTTACCATTCCCTTAGTTCAGGAGGTTCCTTCTGACCCCTCTGATGTGTTCCAGGAGCCTAAAAAGCCTGTTACTTACTTTCCACCTAACCCTACTCTTGACCGCCTTGTGTCTGAGGAGTGGAAATCCCCGGACAAGAAACCCTCTGTGTCCAAGAAATCTGCCAAGTTTTATCCCTTTTCTGAAGCTGCTCTTACTCAGTGGGTTCATCCTCCCAAAGTGGATGCTCCTGTTTCTACGCTATCTAAGTCTACTGCCTTACCAGTCTCTGATGCCTCTCCTCTGAAGGACTGGACTGACAAGAAACTTGAGGTCTCCCTCGAGTCCATTTTTGCCACTGCTGGTTCTGCCATGCGTCCAGCATTCGCAGCAGCACAGGTGAGCCGGGCCATTGCGGTCTGGACTGAACAGCTCACCCCGGCTGTCCGTCAGGATTTGCCTACCTCGGATAAGTTGCTCCTTCTTGCCATCATTTCTGAGGCACAGCACTATGTTTCTTCTGCCTTATTTGATGCCATCCGTTTGGTGGCTAGGGTTTCCACCATGTCTGTGGTGGCCAGACGAGCTGTTTGGCTCAAGATGTGGTCTGCCGACACTTCTTCTAAGAAATCATTACTCTCCCTACCCCCTTGTTTGAGCCAGATCTTGAGGATCTGATCAGTGAGGCCACAGGGGGTAAGAGTATTCTTCTACCCTTGGTTCCCAGGAAGAAATTGCCGCTTAAACATAATCCGGTCTATATTCGTTCCTTTCAGAATGAGACACGTCCGGCGAACCAGATGGTTCCCTCAGCCCTGCGTACCTCCTCCAAGCCCAAACAACAATGGAAGCCCAAGGTCTCCTCCAAGCCCAAGGCTTCCAAGCCTTCTTCGGCATGACTCGCCAAACCCGGGTCCACACTCTGCTATGGGTGGTCGTCTGCGACAGTATCGCAACATTTGGGAGGGTTCAGTGGCGGACCCATGGGTTTTACAGGTGGTGACGGAAGGCTACAGGATTCGTTTCATCTCTCTTCCTCCCTTTCGTTTTCGTCCTTCTCACACGCCTCAGGGTGCAGAGAAACGCAGTCTGTTCGACAGCGTTGTTCAGGCTCTTCTGAACAAGGATGTTCTAGAGCCAGTGCCAGTTCAGGACAGGGGTATGGGTTTTTACTCAAACCTCTATGTGGTCTCCATGAAGGATGGAGGTTGTCATCCTATTTTGGACTTGAAAGATTTCAATTCCTTTGTGACCCTGACTCATTTTCACCAGGACTCTCTACGGACGGTGATTGCTGCCATGTCCCCGGGGAAATTCCTTGCTTCTCTGGATCTTCAGGAGGCGTACTTACAAATTGCCATTCATCCAGAGAGCCGGCAGTACCTCCGGTTTGCCTGCAACAGGGGACATTTTCAGTTCTTAGCTCTTCCATTTGGTCTGACCACATCTCCTCAGGTCTTCAACCGTGTCCTGGGAGCATTGGTGTCAGTCCTCCACCAGAACGGCATCAGAGTTACTCCATACATGGACGACTTGCTTCTGAAAGCCCCGCCTGCAGAACTTCTTCATCAGCAGGTTCAGCAATGCGTTCATGCTCTCACCCATCACGGGTGGATCATCAACTTGGAAGAGTCAGATCCCATCTCAGCATCTTGTCTTCCTGGGCCTTCTCTTCGACACTCAGAAGAGCATGGTCTTCCTCATGGATGAGGTGGCTCACCAGATAGCCCACAGGGTTTCTACAGTTCTGGCTCAGGATCCAGTTCCAGTCAAGAAGATAACCTCTCTAGTGGGAAAATTCATCTCCACCATAGAAGCGGTCCCATTTGCCATGGCGCACACCAGGGAGCTCCAGAGGTTCGTGATCCAGGTGTGCAAGGGTCAACCGGACCTTCTGAAGACGTCAGTTTCTCTTCCTCTTCATGTGGAACTGAGTTTGTGATGGTGGCTCGACCTTTCCAACCTGCTGAAGGGCAAGTCCTTCTTGGTATCCTTCTGGACCAAGGTGTTGACGGATGCCAGCCTCTCCAAATGGGGAGCGGTCCTGGGTCGCTTGAGCGCTCAGGGTTGGTGGTCTCTGGAGGAATCCCTCCTTCCGATCAACATATTGGAGCTTTGGGCGATATTTCATGCCCTTCTACATTGGACTTCTCAGTTGGAAGACTGTCCGGTCCAAGTGGAGTCCGACAACGCCACGGCCGTGGCTTACATCAACAAGCAGAGCGGAACAAGAAGTCTCGCCGCTTGGTTAGAGGTCAAGGCTATTTTGTCCTGGGCAAAAGAACACGTTCCTGCCGAAGGTGGTCTCTGGGTTCCACATCAATCAGGAGATTGTGGTGCCCTCTTTCTATCCGGACCCCACTTCTGACAAGGAGAAGGATCTCCACTTGTTAGACATGGTGTACATCGCACTGAGTCTATCAGGAACTCAGACGCGCTGTTCGTCATTCCTGAGGGTCCTAGGGCAGGAAGACCTGCATCCAAAGTGACTATTGCTTCTTGGATCAAGTCCACTATTCGTAAGGCTTATGAGCTGAGGATGAAGCCTGTCACTTTCAGGGTCACGGCTCATTCTACAAGATCTTTTGGGGCCTCCGCTGATCATTTGTGCAAGGCGGCCACTTGGTCGTCTGTGCACACCTTTTCGAAGCACTACCGTGTTGATGTGCTGGCATTGGCTGACACCAGCTTTGGGAGGAAAATCCTGGAGGCAGTCTTGCCTGTATAGGATTTCCTTCGGTTCTTGGTGCTTCCTTCACTTTTGAGCCCTCTTGGTTCAGTGTGCTGTGTAACATTTCCTGGGGTGTTGTTACCCCTGTTCAGTGTTCGTTGACACTTCAGTTGTTTTGTTGGGCTATCTCTGATCTGATGGTTCATATCTGCATTGGTGACTTTGGAGGCCTTGCGCCTGGTCCTTGCCTTACTTCCCGCCTCTGGGAAACTCAATGGTTGGACATCCCAGAGTAACCAGTAACCTGTATTGGATGACAGAGAAAAGAGGATTTTTCGTCTTACCTGTTAAATCCTTTTCTCTTAGTCCATACAGGTTACTGGTCTTCCACCCTGTCAAGGGACCATGCTTGGCTCTCCTGTGGCAGACCATGGGGGTCCTTGGGGTCATGCTCACAGGAGTCTTCTTTCCCTTCTACTATGTAGTCAATAGTTAGTGTCTCTAAATCTTACTGGAGCTGATTGGCTATCTGCAGCCAAGGAGGGAAAGTAGGCTCCACCCCTTGCATTCAATTCTAGATTTCTTCCTGCCTACTTAAAGGGGCGGATCGCCTACCCAAAGTTACCAGTAACCTGTATGGACTAAGAGAAAAGGATTTAACCGGTAAGACTAAAATCCTCTTTTTTGTAAGGCTGACTCTCTGTCATCCTTGAAGGTCCCAGAGCTGGTCAGGCTGCTTCCAGGGTAACCATTGCCTCTTGGATTAAGACTACCATATGCCAAGCATATGAAATCAGGAAGAAACCAGTTCCCTTCAAAATCGCAGAGTATTCCACCAGATCTGTGTTCTTCCTGGCCCTAAAAGAACCAGGCCTCAGCTGAGCAGCTGTGCAAGTCAGCGACTTGGTCCTCCTTGCATAATTTCACCAGATGCTACCATGGTAACATTTTGGCCTTGGCTGAGACCAGCTTTGGTCAGATGGTACTTTTGCCTGTTTACGGATCTCTCTCTTCTTTTCTTACTTCCATTTGTTGTTCAGTAGTTTCAGAGCCCCAGTGGCTCTTGTTTGGTGTGCTGTTCATGGTCCATTGACATTTGTTTTTTCTTGGTTATTCAAATCCTGAATAGTCCTGGAGAACTCTGGTATTATGGGCATGTGCAAGAGGTCTATTTCTTCTTTCCCTCCCCAGGAATCCTAGCTTTGGTATATCCCATGATACTTTTGTTCCATATTGGACATAAGAGAAAATAGGATTTTAATGTTCTCACCTGTTAAATCTTTTTCTCTTTAGTCCATTTAGAACACAGGTCTCCCACCCGGAGAAAAAAACTTACCTGTATTGCTTTCCCAGGCAGAGGACTCCTCTTAGGGTCTAAATCCAGGGATACTTTTCTACTCTTTTTTTCCTACATTTCTTTTCTGTGGCTTTTTTGTCACATGAGTTCTGGAAGTAGGCGGGGGGTTTGAGTTAGAGGAGGGAGTCTACACACCAAAGAAACTGTCTTTTGTGATGTTCTCTGGCCTCCAGGAGGAGGGACTCAACCCTATTCTACCTGTGTTCCATATGGATTAAAGAGAAAAGGATTTAACAGGTAAGAACATTAAAATCCTATTTTTTTTTCTAGTCGTATGCCAACATATTGCAAGCCACAGGTACACATCAGCAAATAAACCACATATGTAGCATTATAACTGAGGAAACATGTCATTCTATATTCCTTGCCATTTTGATAGGATTTAAAACTGCATTATGCTTAAAGGGACAGTAATGTCACATACATTTTTTTAGAGCTTTGTAGAGCTTAAAAAATAAGTTAAATGCCAGAAATCTTATCTCTCAAACTGCTGTGGTTTGAGAGACATCATACACTAAAGTTCCCCTCTCCATCCTCTTCTCCTGATTTCAGCTGTAAGCTGATAGCAGGAGTTCCTGGTCCAGGGACTGACAAGCGGCTCTTCAGCAGAGCCGCAATAGTGCAATTTAAAAATAATTACTTCATTGGAACAGTCTTCAAAGTGTGCTTGGTTTGCAAGCACACTTTTTACACCATTCCAAAGAAGTACCGTAAAATCCCAGGTATAACACTCACCTGTGTATAATACACAGGTGTATATTAGACCCAAGATTTTAGGGGAAAACAAGAGTTCCTATGTATAATATGCACCCTTGTTTTCCCCCTTACTAAAAAAAAAAAAAAAAATCAGTTGCCAGGTACCTTCCCTCCTTCCAGTGCAATCCTCAAAAAGTTAAACAGCCGAGTGATCAGTAGGAGATTTCCAGTCAGTAATCCCAGCTTTTAACCCTCCCATGAGTGTCTATGGGATTGCCAAACCACATCCAGGCATTGAGATTACTTCGGAGACATGACATATTATGAGGTGTATATATAAATAATATGCTACTCATTCGGCCACCCTAGTCCTTCACCCTGCAGTGTATAATCAGTCAATTAGAGTCCTTACTTGTACTTTGATCCCCATCTTCTTTGCGGGCAGCATGCTTACATTTGCTGCCCGCTTCCCTTCAATGCGTTCAGGACCTTCCACCTACGGTATTACCATTGGCTGGAGGCAGATCTAAGTACAAGTACTGATCACTCGGCTGTTTAACTTTTTGAGGATTGCACTGGAAGTCATCTCAATGCCTGGATGTGGTTTGGCAATCCCATAGACACTCTTGGGATAGAGAAGGGTTAAGAGCTGTGATTACTGCCTGGAAATCTCCTACCGATCACTCAGCTGTTTAACTCTTTGAGAATTACACTGGGGGGAGGGAGGGAAGGGTACCTGCCAGCCCTATTTTTTTTTTGTAACAAAATCTCTCATGTAGAATATGTACCCCCCACTTCACATAAGGTGAAGAGGGGTAAAATTGTGCGTATTATACCCAAGATTTTAGGGTAATTATTTTTAAATCACGCTATTGCGGCTCTGCTGAAGAGCCTAAGTGTGTCTGCCAACAAAGAGAACTTTAGCAGATGATATCTCTCAAACCATTGCGGTTTGAGAGATAAGATTTGTGGCATTTAGCTTATTTTTTTAAGCTCTACAAAACTAAAAAAATGTTATGGGACATTACTGTCCCTTTAAAAGGATAGCGTGTACAAGTAGTTAATACTTCCTACCACATCTAAACATGCCTTAGGGTTTCCCAGGAAATTATTAACCCTTTGAGTGCCAGACGGGTATGCAATGCATTGCAGAGTAATGTGTTGTGTACCACTCTGGCACTCAAAGGGTTAAAATAATTTATTTGAAAATTGCAATTTCACATTTAGCCATTTAGCCATCTCTTCTCTAACGTAAACCAAACAAGTTATTGCAGACCCCCAGTCCGCTTAACAGTTTTGTTCTGTACTTTTTTCAATGTAATAATATATTTTTAAGAATTGGTGGTGCCCAAAACAGTTCACCATATTCTAGCTGAAGCTTTGCCAAGTACTTATATCGAGATACAGTGCCGTGAAAGCTATTTTTCTCAGTACTCTTACACCTTTCTCTAACAAGGATATCCCCAAGTAGTATCCCACTTACTGTATATGTAGCATGTTTATCTATATAAAAACTCATCTGCCACTTTTCCACCCATTCATTCAGTTTATCTATGTCCTTATCCCCTTGAAATTAGAAGAAGTAAAAAAATCAAATTAACTTTTAAATAAATAGTAAAGCCCAAACTACCTTAACCCCTTGAAGACCAAAGCAGCATACAGGAACACACATCAAAATGTTAATGAAAGGGCCATGTGTCTCTGAATACCACTATGCTACTACGGTAGATCAGTCGGTCACCCTATCCCTTGTGATTCCTACAAGATCAAATTAATGCTTCATATTGTTGCAGCTTGATCAACAGCTGGTAATATGAGGTCTGTGCATTGACTGATGCAACTCGGTATTACTACTAAACAAAAGAGAACATTATTAGCTAGAAAATAGTAAACTGATATAGTATAATATTAGAAAGGTAGATGTTTTAAAGATCTTCCTGGAAAAGTCCAGGTGGTACTTCTGAAATTTATAATTACTTCAACACTGTGTACAAACAATGGCACAAATAATCAGTGCAACTCAGATCCTAACCTTATACTACACGTCCATTGTTTCCAGAAGTAAATATACATCTAAAAAAAAGAGACAGGAGTAACTGAGATTCATCACACATGGTGAAAGAAACTATATCCATTCACATGTGAAGGACCCTCCTGATGTCTGCTTCTCTCAGTGTATGCCCTAAGACTAATTCAACTTTATGGATCTCAATCATGGACCTCATAAACAATACTGATGGGTGCAGTTTAGAGAAGAGTTATAGCAATATGTCACACAAAGTGGAATATGTACTTACGCATTAATGAGCAAGTATTCTATTATACTCCCTTCTTATGAGTCCACCAATTCACCAGTGCTCTCCCTTTTTTATCTGCTGCAATATACTACTGCAATTATATGAGACAAAATCTTAGCTTTTCCCAGTTGCAGTAATAATATTTTGTTTGAGCAGTGAGGAAGTCTGTTCCTGCTCAGACCCCATATTTCTAGTACTGATCAAAACCGAAGAAGAGGGAGGCTTCACCAGACATTGTAGGTGTTGCCAGGGTATCATGTGAGCAACCCTGTAAGTATAAACTACTGAAATAGTACAGTGGTTGTCAGGGACATTGGCATTTCCATTGTGGTAGTTTAGGCTTTACAATTCCTCATGCCAGTGGAATGAAAAATTAATTGCTCTGTAAAATGTTGTATACCCCTCTAATTGTCAGTGTATTCACAGTCAGTTACAATGGTTTTTATTTTTATGATTATAGGGAGAAGATATACCAACCTATCAACTGGTGGAGCTGAGAATCCAGAGCAATTGGGGTCACCCAGAATACACATGTATCTATCGCTTCCGTGTGCATGGGGAGACAGAACTGTAGCAGTGCATTATGGAATAACTGCTGCTTAGCTGGCCCTTTTAAAGAAATAGAATGTATAGTGGGCTTAAATGCTCCGCTTCAGAAGAGGAACATTGCTGAGTGCTCTCTTCCAATTATTTGCCGATGATCTTTGCTGACGATCTTGAGCAGGTGCACTGTAATTCTACCATGGAAACCCACCTCATCTCATCGTATCCCAAAATAATCTACTGGGATCTGAGGCAGGTCCTCATAGGCTTTATCTTGTAAAGAACCAATACTTAATTTGTTATAAATGCTTAATGAAGAAATAATTATAGTACACTCAAGCTTTTATTAGGCCACCTCACAGCCTTGGATGCATGGTGGTAATTTTCTACTGTTTCCATTCAAAGACTCCAATAGCTATCCCACCTCTTGTATTCCAGTCCTCAGCAGACTCTTTCCTTGGAGAAGTGTCCTCACTTTTTAAAAAGGGAATTTGCATATAGGAAGCAGAATGGAAACTGAAGGAGCTAATTGTGCTGTAAATGCTTATCTTGTAAGGTACTGCTAGTATTGGGGAATACACGTGCACAAGTGAAAGAGAAATATCAGTGTTAACATTTTGGTTATTTTTGGTTATCCAGCACTAAGAAGTGCCTAGTTTTGTTACTCATATTATCCCCTCCCTTTTCCAAATGTTCTGCTAAGTGGTTCTGAGATACGTCTTCATTATAAAATAGATCTGAAATAGAAGCTTTTTTCTATTCTGCAATTCTGGAAAAATAAAACTTGCCCAAATGAATTTATTTAAATGGTGATTTTAATCCATTTAATCTTCTAAAGTTTTCTAATTCATAGTGAAGCAATGCATTTAAAACCTCTCTGGCATTTAAGGGATTTAAGCCACCATTTAAATTAATGTGAATTTTCATTTGTTCCCTATAATGCACTTGATTTGCTACAGAAATGTACCTGTTTTGCATTCTGCTTAGAGTCCTTAACTCCTTGGTGCCGGCCGCGTGCGCACGTGGACGGAAATTAACACCCGCTGAACTTTTTTTTTCCATTCCTTAAAACAATTTACGGGACGTACATGTACATCCTCTATCCACCTGGGACATTTGCTCGGGACGTACTTGTACGTCCTTGGGCGGTAAGGGGTTAATTGAAGCCAGTTACGCATACCTGGAAACTCTCTGGATCTGCCCTAGAGACTCCGGATTTCAGACTGGTTTATCGGGTCTCCAGGGACAGAGATGAATTCTTTGGCGGTGGGGAGCTTCTACCCCTTCCCACCCAGTTCCTCCCACTTCTTCTCCTTCCCACCCTGTTCCTTCCACTTCCCACCCACTTCTCCTTCCCACCTTGTTCCTCCCACTTCCCACTCACTATTCCTCCTGCCATCCTGTTCCTCCCACTTCCCACCCAGTTCCTCCCACTTCTCCTTCCCACCCTGTTCCTACCCAGTTCCTCCCACTTCTTCTCCTTCCCACCCTGTTCCTTACACTTCCCACTCACTTTTTCTCCTTTCCACTTTGTTCCTCCCACTTTCCACCTACTTTATGCCACAAAGATGATTAAGCTCCACCCACCTGACCAAGCCCTGCCCCCTTTATGACGCAGATTGCATCATTGATGCATCTTGGGGGCTCAAGATGAAGAAGTTCCCAGGTATGCAGGCACATTCATGCAGGAAAGCTAATTTAAAACCTAAAGTAACTTCAGTATTATTGAACACACACAAGCAACATTGTTTTTGTCTAAAAATAGAAAACATCAAATGTTAAGTTTTGATTGTACATATAGATTTGTTCTTAATTTGCACTTAAATGTCTAAATTCATGCACTGTTAATTTAAAGTATTTACCACTTAAAGGCAGTATTAACCCTTTTAAAGGGGTATCTAACACATTGCAATGCAATGTGGTGAACACCCCTCTGGCATTAAAGGGTTAAACATAAATTGTTAGAGTATTATGTCCAACCAAACTGAAATTTCTGTTCCCAACTATTCCATTTTCATGGCCCGTGTACAGTGTATGAGGAAAGTAATTTATTAAAATCTTTTTAGCACTATTAGTAGAGATAAATGGAATAATCACAAGTGTGAGTTGGGAACCACAGATATAACAGGAATTAGGAGAACTACTGGTGCAATTCTGAGGCAAACCACCTGCACTGTAGAAAACAAAAACCTTTTTATTGTGAAGTCTTAATGCATTGAGGACTCTCTAACAATCAAGTGGTTAAAATTTCTCAGTGGAAATTTAAATTTCTCCCCTATACTGCAGTTGGTTTGCCAGATAATTACTCCAGTTCCTCTTAATAAATCATCCTCAATGTGTGTTTATTTTGCTTATGTACATATATGATATATATATATATATGTAATTGGAGAATCCTTCATTAAAGAGAGTAATGTTTCAAAATAAAAACAGCTCCAATTAATCTTCATAGTATTTGGGCCATGGAGAAGGTTATTTCTATACTGTCAGAGTTGTAGTTCAAGAGTAATTGAATGATAAAGTATCCTCCTCCCACCCCTTTTTCTGATGTAAATCTGCTCATCTCGGAGCAGAAATGTGGTGTCCAGATTTCTTGCTGAGAAGGACAATCTTCAATTAGCATAAGGGAAAAACCTGCCAAGGGGGGCAGGGTTATAATTGTTCTCACAGTAAGAAGACTATCCCTTGCTGTCAGCTGTCTGGTCTTAAGACCAGATTCCACATCTGAGGGGAGGTGGCTTACACTAGGTAAAAGGGGCGGAAGGGGGATACTTTATCATTCAATTATTCTTGAACTACAGTACTGACAGTACTGAAATAACACTCTTCATGGCCCAAATACTATGATGATTAACTGGAGCTGCTTTTATTTTGAAACATTACTATCCCTTTAAGCAATGGTTGAAGAAAGGCTGAAATTGCAGTTTTATATATACATAATTATGTGTGCAGCTCTTTTAATTCTGGGCTTTTTTACTGTTAATCTGACCTGTCAGTCTGTCTGTCCTGAACACTGTATTGCTTTTACTTTTTCAGCTCTATGTTCATAAGAAAAGTAGAGGAATTCTGGGGCAATGCAACTGCAGCACAGGAGACAATACATTTTCTACTGATCATTGATTTGAATGGGACTTTTAATCCCTTGAATGCTAGAACAAGAACAAGATTCAAGATTTTAAATGTCCTACTAAATTAATGAGTATTTAGTGTAGTCCCAGGCTTTGGTAAAATGACTTCTCTTTTCCCTTGCACATATGGCCCATAGTCTTGTATTATAAAACAGTACAACTGCTATAGGTCCTGAGTGGTTGTAATTGTGGAAAGGTTGCAGGACTGGACTTTGTACTGCCACTAGACTCAGGCTGTCCTAACTTCTTTAGTGCTGGAGATGTCTTCATAGTATCATTTTGCAAAATAGTAACTACATCTCTGGCATCCAAGGAGTTAAATAACCATATTATATAGAAGACAGGGTTACATATGTTTGGGCCTTATATGTAAAGGAAAAGTGGCAACATTCTGGAGAAAATCAACTGCCACTTAAGCGACAAATACAAATTTCCAAACCTCCCATTGACTTAAATGGAGCATTTTATGCTTGTGAATGATAGTTGTCTAAAGTGTGTTAAAAAGAAATATGTTACAGACCTCTCTAGTATTCAGAAGGTTAAAAAGCTCTTTAAAGTTAATGGGAAGTTTCATTTGTTCCCTATGGTGCAGTCGGTTTGCACCATAATTGCCCCATTATGCATAGAGCCTGAGCATTGCCAATATTTGTACTCTGATCTCTGTGTCTGGTTGTATAGGCAGCTTTGGTTTAATGGCACCCTGTCGCCTAAAGACAACATCAGTAATTTTAAAAGACCTTCTAAATCATCTATACTTTGTACTAGCCATTATCTATTTTGATAACTTGTTTTTGAGTTTTTCTTAGATTATGCTAATTAAGGCATTTCATGTTTTAGGGCTAAATTGCATGCACCACTCATTGACAATTAGCCTTTTCAGTGCTTAGGAAGTGGACTCACTTGAAAGGAGCAGTACATTCCTGCTGAGTAAAACCAGGGTTCTCCCACTGCTAGGAGATTTTTTTTTCCCAGAATTATTACAATTTCAGCTGTTGGGTTTTTTTTACATTAACATTTCCCTCTAGTCCACCCAGTTTCAGATTGTTGTTCTGTTGCATTCCATTGGAGAGGTGAGTCACTGACAACAGTTCTTCATAGAATGTGATCGTAACCACTTTGTCACTTCATGTCAGTTTGAACTTAAAAGAAGTAAGCTCTTTGTATTTCTGTTTCCAGAAACTATTAAGGCTTTGAACTGTTATAAATTTTGAATCAAATAACTGACAACAGTGGGAGCACCCTTGCTTTACTCAGCAAAAAAAACAGCTCTAGAATATATAGATTTTCATAAAACAAAAATGTAACTGCCCCTTTAAAGGTTGTTAGTGAATGGTGGATGTAATGTAGGACTTAGACAAAAAATCACTGCACTTCATGCCTTAATTAGCATAATCTATAAGGCTAATACAACATATAAGTGATTTTGAAAGAGGTTTCAGTTCTATCATTATTGAAGAACATACATATTTTTGTCTGGATCTGTAGACAGTGTAGATTCAGACAGTGGGCTGGATTTGCAGCCAATGGACAAGCCTGTCACATATCAACATGTTTTTTGTAGGCAGGGTACCAGAAATGTATTCAAATAGCAGCAGTTTGGCTTGTAAAGATGTTCATGCAAAGCAAAAGATTGGGTAATATCAACAAAATAAATGGAGCAATTATGGAGAAAACCCTTCATACCTACTAGGGACAAATACAAGTTACCACTGATTTAAATTGGCCCTTAAACCCATTGGATGCTAGTGCTGTCTTCATTGCTTCATAGGGGAATTATCTTGATTTACTAAGTCTACTCCTATGCAAACAGACTTGGTAAAATCATAGGACTGCACTGTGCAGCCATTTGGTGGGGTCAGAAAAAAACCCTTTTGGCTGGAATGTCACCAGTAAGTATGTAGCTGTTAGCCACCAACTCCTGGCTTGCATGTGCGGTACCCGTAGACCCTCTGTTATGGTGTTTCAAGCCCAATACAGAAGGTCTGTGGTGATTGCATCACTCAGGACAGGAAATACTCAGCTGCTAAGCAGATCTGCCTGTAGTATTCAACTATATCCCCTCTATCCATGTCTACTATACCAGTATAAAAATCTCCACAGTATATAGAAAAATGTATAAAAAATAAAAAAGGCAATCGATCACAAACAGCAGAATTAAAAACGTATAAATTCCATCCAATAGTCTCATGTATTTCACATAAACTCCATATGTCCAAATAGAATAGTAGTATATTTAATACAAAACAACTTCTTATATTAGAAAGGTTGATACAAATTAAGACTATATCCTAATTTACACTGGAAATAACCAGTCTCCAGAAAGCAACTTCATACATCTTGGCATGTATAGGGTACATAGTGGTATCAGATCTTATGAGTAACTACCTTTTAACAGAGTATTGGTTCATTTCAGCCAATATATTTATATAATGTATTTTCACCATTAGAATTCAAAGTTGAATTGAATGGCTCTAGGACCCAAGTTACAAGACAACTAGGACTCTTTTTCAGGCATAATAAGAATGAAGGATGAATGCACAATACACAGCTTTAAAACATATGCACATTTTTTAACATTTAAAGTGATAGTAATGTTTCACAAAAACAGCAACTCCAATTAATCTTCATAGCAATTGAGCCATAGAGAGTGTTATTTCAATACTGTGAGAGTTGTAGTTCAAGAGTAATTGAACGATAAAGTTTCCCCCTCCCGCCCCTTTTACCTAGTGTAAACCCCCACTCCTCAGATGTGGAATCTAGTCCATAGACCAGACAGCTCACATCAAGGGTCAATATTCTACTGTGAGAAATGAAAACCCTGTCCCCCTTGATAGGTTTTTCAGCTTTTTCCCTTATCTTAATTCAAGATTGTCCCTCTCTGCAGTCTACCTGGACACTCCATGCTGCTCTGAGATCAGCAGTGTTATATTAGTAAAAGGGGCAGGAGGAGGATACTCTATCATTCAATTATTCTTGAACTACAATTCTGACAAAATTGAAATAACACTCTCCAAGGCCCAAATACTAGGATGATTAATTAGAGCTGCTTTTATTATGAAACATTATTATCCTTTTAAAGGAATAGTAATGTTTCTACATAAATTAAGCTTCAATCATTCATCATAGTTTGTCTACCATGCAGAGCGTTATTACAATGCTGTGCACTGTCTAGTTCATGTGTAATTATGTTATATGGTGTCCCCCTCCCTCTCCTTTTACATAAGGAAAAACCTGCCCTTCTTCAGTGGTGGGCAGGGTTGTCCCTCGTTGCGATCTGTCCGGTTCGATGACTGGATTCCAGATCTGAGGGGAGGCAGCGTTTGGTATGTAAAAGGGGAGGGAGTGGGACACTTTATAACATAATTACACATGACCTAGACAGCGTATAGCATTGTAATAATGCTCTGCATGGTAGAAAAACTATGATGAATGATCAAAGCTATATAGAAACATTTCTGTCCCTTTAAATTCTACTGGCAGTGTACTTATTCTTATCAGTATGGAACATAAGCTGATCGCAGCATTAAACATTTCAACCTGACTGTACTGATGGGAGATTTTAGGACACAGAGAGACAGAAAGATCTGGGAGTGTAAACTGATAACAAAGTTTAACACTCTGAACTGTGGCTTGAACCGTGACAAGGAATTTGTCACATTATCACACAAAATAAACATAAACATATTTTGGTCCCATGTGTGCCAGGGGGCTGCACAGCTCAATACAATGATGGGTTGTGCACCCCTCTGGCACTTGAAGGGTTAACCCATACATTTTGTACACTACACCATCTCTGGCTAAAGTCTAAAATTCACTGGAGCATCAACACGTTAATTAATCTCTTTTGTATTTTCAACTTCAAAGATACTTTAGTAGATTTATTGTTCATACTGATGAGAAGAAATACACTGCAGGTAGAATTTAAATGTTAAAATAATGTGCATGAGTTTTAAAGTCATGTTTAAAGCTATGTTTTTTTTAAATCCGTTTTTGCTATCCTATTACCCGACTTGTGAAAACAAAACCAGCGGTAATTATACTTACCGCCAGTCTAAAAAAAGCCTATAGGAAACAACTAAAAACAACATGCAATTAGTATCCTATTACCCACGCTCAGTATTACCCCCTGTTTTGTGGTTACATTTAAGTTGGAAATTTTGCGCCTCAGAGGTTGACACTTAGAAGCCATAACGACAGTTTCAAAACCATCGTTGTTCAAACAAAAGCAGTGCAGAATACAGCATAGAAATCTGACATAAAGTGCCCCCCTCGACATATTAACCCCCCCTTTTAAAAGTCGACTTACAGTGCTTTCTTTCACCACTTTAATTTGACTAATATTGTTCACATTCCACATATTAACCCTTCCCCTTCAAAATTTGACTTACAGCGCTTTCTTTCACCACATTAATTTGACAAATATTGTTCATAGTCGACAATTTAACCCTTCCATTTCCAAATCTGACTTACAGGTGTTTTTTCACCATATTAATTCGACAAATAATGTTCATCCGACATATTAACCCCCCTCTCTTAAAATTCGAGTGCAGTGCTCCCATGACTTTCTTTCACCATTTAAATTCGACATTTTTTTTCTCCTATTTTTTTTCGACATGCCCTCATAATTTAGATGTATACGTTACTGTATTCCTGCTGGAGGCAAGAAAAAAAAATTCAATCAGTCTTAACCCTATGTGTATCAGAGGGATAGGAAACACATTGCAATGCGTTGCTACTTCTCTGGTACTCATAGGGTTAATCTTGCAAAACAAAATACGAGGGCATGTCAAAAAAAAATAGGAGAAGAAAAATGTTGAATTTAAATGGTGAAAGAAATTCATGGGAGCACTGTAGTCGAATTTTAAGAGGGGGGGTTAATATTTTGGATGTATAATATTCGTCAAATTAATATGGTGAAAGAATGCACTGTAAGTCGGATTTGGAAGGGGAAGGTTTAAATTGTAGACGAACAATATTTGTCTAATTAATGTGGTGAAAGAAAGCACTGTAAGTCGAATTTTGAAGGGGAAGGGTTAAAATGTGGAATGTGAACAATATTAGTCGAATTAAAGTGGTGAAAGAAAGTACTGCAAGTCGACTTTAAAAAGGTGGGGTTAATATGTCGAAAGGGGGCACTCTGTCGGATTTTGTTATGCGGGGAACACATCTAACACTGAACTTGATTTTTCTGTCGTCAAACGTATGCCTATTTCCTTGGACTTTGACATTTTGCTTGTTTTTTGTAGGCAGTAGTCGAAAAAAAGCAGACAGTGCCAGTTTTGTTACTACTCTGAAAAGTACTGTCTACGCCAGTTTTGTTTTACTGTGGTTCTGCAATAGAACACCGACGTAACACATTTTTGCAAAATTTACGCTACTTGTTTTTCTTGTAACGCCGGTTTTAGCGCGGGTAATAGAATAGAGCCCTAGTTGTCTTGAAAGCTTGCACCCTAGAGCCATTCAGTTAGCCAATAAAGTATAATTTTTACTCTACTAGTCTCCTGCATGTGATAATTAAGCACTTTGTTACACCAGGAGACTGTCACTTTTCCCAGAGATAAGTGTGAATATTTCCTAAACTATAAATCTGCTGGACTTTTGGTTAACATGACCCATAGGTCGTATTACATGAAGTTTTCCACTTTAAATTAGATTATCAATAGGACAGGCCTTCCTAGGGCAAAAATTAGCAGAAGTTATAGAAAGCCTGTTATATATCAGGGTAAAAAATATGGCCCAACGAATTTAGTTTTCAAATGTCAATACATGACCATGACTGCAATTGGATGGCTAACTAGGTAACAGCCAATGAAGTATTACATTCACTTGAATCCAGCCCATTAAAACCCTTTAAGGACCAAAGAGTTTAAGGGTTAATTTAGAAGCCATTCAAAAGTATGATTTATCAGTACTGCCAACTGACCTTGTTGAATGTGCTGTAGTGAATTAGTAAGACACCTTCCAATGATAAACCCCAGTTTACCTTAATATTGGCAGGAGATTCAAGTGGCCACTATGGAGTGTGTGTCCAGAAAATGAGCATTTCTGCATCACAAATGACAATTCCCTTTGTTTTAAATTGGACTTTGAACCTTGAAGGCTACAGCCTATCTAGGATTCCGGGGCTTAAATGCCTCATGTAAATCAATGGGAATTTTGGAAATCTTTATAAGTCCCCTATGGTTGAGTTGGATTCCCCAGAATTGCTTCTATCCAAGTTACATCTCTGTGGATTGGTTCCCCAAAATGGATCATAAAATTAATACTGGATCTCATGTCCATGGTGACAGACATTGTTTTTGTTGTCAGACTCCAGGATCCCAAATTCCTCCTACTGATATTTTCAGTGGGAGATGTTTTAATTCTGGTCCAGCTGCAAAGAAAATGTCCACTTCCCTGTGCATAATATTCAGTACTGATGAAGATTAATTTTGGGGAACTGATCCACTCAGAACTGATTCATAGTGGCAGTTAAGATTTTCTGCCCAGATGGAAGCTTATTAGGAGGTGTTAGTGTTCCTATAAGGGTCCTTGAAAATTGGATGTAAGATTGCTATTAGAATATCATAAGATATAATGTAATATCTACAATTGTGATATCCTAAGCCTTTTCTTCTGTAAAGAAGTTAATCTTTCATTAATTACCGGGAATGTACCACTGCAAAATTCACTGTGTGTCAAGCTGTTTAAAAATGACTTTAGAATTGTGCAAATGCTACTATACTTTTCATCCTCTCAGAGGCTTGTGCACTATCCATGTGTTAATCCAATATAAAGTGTTTTGTTCATACAAATGCCTTCTACCCACTGTGCTCTTATTTGTCTATTAATGAAAATTGGTCTAACCTGACAACACTAAACGGTCAGTCCATCAAATGGTGAATGTTGGAATGCTTATGATAATTTCCTTAGCATTGGCAGGGTTTTTGAATTATGAATGACTAGATGCCATTAAAGACCAAGAACCATTCGTCAAATCAGTCTCTCCCAAGTAGTTTATACAAGGCAATAATATATCTTTTTTTTTTTTTTGTGAAAACATTTTACCAGAAAGAATATATTGAGATTATCTCTCATTTTCAAGTATGTCCTGGACTCATTGTATCTACCTCAGAGAGGTGAAAGGCTGAGCTGACCTTGCCGGGACTAAAACCTACAACCTCACAGTCTGAGCAGATTCTACAGTTGGTGCCTTAACCAGCTGAGCCATCTCACAGTAATAATGCACTTGGTTAATAAAATATAAAAATGTATTAACACAAACTAATTATAGAAATAATATAATAATAATAATACATTGATTGAACTTAAAATACACTACAATAACAATACCTTTGGTCAACAGTAATTAAATGCAATTACAGACTTTGTAGGGATAGCAAAAAGAACAATACCCAGTCTGAATCAATACACAATATAGACACAACCAAGGGACATTCACCTAGAGCCATACAGTGACATCAATACCACAATCCAATGAATCAGAATAACCAACTATATTTCAGAACTAGATCTCCACCTTAAAGCCAAATACTTCAGCAGATATATAACCTTACCTAAGGCAAATAAACATCTGTCTAGAATCCTATTCATATAGTCTTCTCTTAATTTATCTACTTAATACATCTGCATAACGTGTAGTATAATATGATTAATCGGATATTCTACAATAGAGGGAATAGTATAATTTACAGTTATAGTTATGTTTGTATTTTCTGTCTGCAGTTAGAAAATATGACACTACTAAAATATACTCTGTCCTTAAATTGTAAGGCAATATAATAATTAAATTTACCATGTAAGAATGCAGGAAATAAAACAAATAGTTAATGTTAAGATAGACAATAGTTACCATTTGTTAGGTAGATCTGAAACTGCTCTCTGGAGCACATGTGTGGTAGGGTCACTGACTTTTCCTCCTTTCCACTTTCCCTGGCTTTTTGGGATCTGGCTTCCTGGGAACCCTCTTTGGCTTTTGCCCCCCCCCTTTTTATTTATCATTCCCACATGTAAACTGGATTGCTCCCACAAGGTGTGGCGAATGTATCCTTATTTCATTAGTTACCTGAGACACCTCCTTAGTTAGGATGTAGTTACCTTTGTTCACCATATGGTCCAGTAGGTGGTGTCCTTAGCCCACAAATTTAAAAAGGA
Organism: Rhinophrynus dorsalis; assembly: GCA_037306005.1. Lineage (NCBI taxonomy): Eukaryota > Metazoa > Chordata > Amphibia > Anura > Rhinophrynidae > Rhinophrynus > Rhinophrynus dorsalis. Next base: position 115,092,979 of record CM074722.1, read on the forward strand.
TTTGGATTCCATATATCTCAATCACAAGTAAGAAAGTGTATGTATATATATATGCACTTTTAGTTTTCAGTATATATGTTCAATTCCCTAAAATAAGAGAAACCCGAATTGGAACATATAAACCAAAAACTTCATGGGTATCCAACATATATCTTAATTTGTGGTAGCTGTACACATATATTTCATTTGTGATTTTTTTTTTTTTTTTACTTGGAATAAATCTTGTCATAAACACTTATTGTCTAATCTATTTAAGTATGATCTACTATGATAGATTAGACTAGACCCTGAGTACTGCTATATTATGAATGTAGAGCATACATTTATGTATAATGATTCTAAAACCACATCCAGATATAACATTCAAAACATAATAGAGAGTAATCTAAATGAACTAAATGGATATAAGCATAAATGTGTATACCTCCAGTTACATATGGATAGTATACACACGCACCTACATCTGTACACATATATTTATACCCACACACATATATATGTGTATATATGTTCAATTCATTTAATCACTCATAAGGTTAAATTTAACTTCTAACCCTGCTAGCTGTGTGCTCTTAAAGGGATAGTAATACTTCATTTTAACTTTATTTTATTTTGTAGGCATTAAAAAAACATGAAGAATGATATAAGTCTTATCTCTCAAACCTTTATGGTTTATGAGATATTCACAAGCAAAGTTCCCCTCCCCGCCCCTTTTTCCTAGTGTAAGCCATCTCTTCTCAAATGTGAGTCTGGTTGTATGACAGGACAGATAACAGAAGGGGACAATTTTCTTTGTATGAAAACAATGAAAGCCCTTCCCCCCTTGACAAGTTTTTCAGCTTTTTCCATTATCTTAATTGAAGATTGTCCCTCTCTGCAGTCTACCTGGGCATCTCCCTTATGATCTGGTTGAACAGGGAAGGGATACTTTGTTTGTGAATATCTCTTAAACCATAAAGGTTTCAGAGATAAGACTTATATCATTCTTCATGTTTTTTTAATGCCTACAAAATAAAATAAAGTTAAAACGAAGTATTACTATCCCTTTAAGGTTTAATTAACCACCTGGAATTTACTTTTCTCAGGCAAAACTTAACTGTATCTTTGAGAATGGCGTTTGTTTTACCATCATAACTTAACCAGGTTTCATCTATATAGCCACCTGGATCTCCCTATTGTCCCGAAGCCAGCTAAAGCATTCCATGAGTTTGTTTCAAGCTAATGAACAAATAGAAACCAAACAGAGAGAAAAGAGAAAAAAAATATAAAGAAAGGTTATATTATACACTTCTATTTTAAAATAATTAATTTCTCTGTCGTCCAATACAGGTTACTGGTAACTCTGGGTAGGCAATTAGCCCCTTTAAGTAGGCAGGAAAAATTCTAGAATTGTATGTAGGAGGTAGAGCCAACCTTCCTTCCATGGCTGCAGCTAGCCAACCAATTCCAGAAAGATTTGTTCCTTGGTGAAGATAACACAGACAAGAGAACAGTTCTGCTATAGCTTTAGAAGTTTTTATTTTTCTGTTAGAAATGGAATACCACCATTAGGCAGATTACCATAACTGATAATGCCCTTAGATGTGGCTAGCTCAGTAACCAGGTGCTTTTTGTGGACCTTAAGCCCTGGGGGGAAAATCTCGGCTTCAAGTTCTTTCCTGAGGAGTTGGCCACCGAGGCTTCTTTTTAATACATGGTAATCTGAAGACAGAAGATCTGCAGGATATTTGAGCAACCCATTGAGTGCTGCAGGTCCACATGTCCCACAGTGCCCCTCCGCACAGGGGTTTTTTCATTTGGAGTTTCTATTGCACACTCCTGCACTCATTGGGTTTATCTGTATGTCTGTTGGGTGTTTGGAGCTGGTCTATGTGGTATTTAACCCTTTAACTGTTGGTTTTGCATTCATTTGGGGGGTTTCTAACACTTTTCCTACTGGTTCAGTGTTTTTTGGGTATTCTAACATGTTCTAGTGATGTTTCATGTCTTTTAGTTTTCTACTTTAAATTTTGTAAAATTTGAGTAAGGCGCGCTTTACCGCATAGGCACCATTGTTCCATTCACTCCTAAGGGACTGTACAGTTTGGGACATATCTCTGTAACTGTTTAACCTAGCAACTTCAGAGATGGCTCATTTTCCTTGTCTGCCCTTGCTCTATCATCCGGTTCATGTTTCTAGTGTGCTGTGGGGGCTCTGTGGGCTTCGGGCACTGTTTGGGGTACCATGAGCGATTGTTTTGCGCGCTTGTTTCTGATTGGCTCCTGCCGCGGCAGCCATTTTGTGCTATTTCCAGAACCAGTCTCCTATGCAGGACTTGGACTCTCCTCTGATGATTAACCCTTCGCCTGCCAGATAAGTCGATTTTAGCGATTTCTGGGGTGAAACTTTAATCCTACACACTGTAATTGGGTGATTTCTTATACAGTAAGGTTATTTGACACTGTGAAAATTTCTATACCGTTGGAGCTTGGGGCCAAACCTAAGACTAAGGATGCTGGGGTCTCTGTATCCCCTATTGTGCATTGCTCTTCCTGTCATTCAGTTATACCTAGAGAATTCTCAGGTCCTTTATGCCCAGCATGATCTGATGTCCCTGAGAGACTACCAGGGACCTTCAGCCATGCATCAGAGTCAGTTTGGGTGCAAGAGTTCAAGGCTGTTACTAGGGACCTTAGGTCCACGTTGCAACTCTTTCCATCCCAGTTACAGGGGGTCTTTTATTCTTGGCAGACACCCTCCTTCGTCAAGTCTTCCCAGCCAAGGCCTCAGGGTGTACCTGACGTGTCAGATTCCTCTGAGGAGGAACTGCTGGTGGATTCAGATGTTGAGGAATGTTCTGCGGTGGGCTCCTCTCAGATTATTGGGGACCTTTTTGAGGCTGTTACTGAGCCCTCAACTGAGGGCCTTTCAGGGCTGTTTTAAATACCCTAAACATTCCCTTAGTGCAGGTTCCTTCTGACCCTTTTGATGCATTTCAGGAGCCTAAAACACACCTTACTTGCTTTCCACCTAACCCCACTCTTGACCGCCTTGTGTCCAAATAGTGGAAGTCTCCGGACAGGAAACCTTCTGTCTCGATGAAATTTGCCAAGCTTTATCCCTTTTCTGAGGCTGCGCTTGCTCAGTGGGTTCACCCTCCTAAAGTGGATGCTCCTCTCTCAAGGCTATCCAAGTCTACTGCATTGCCAGTGTCTGATGCGTCTTCTCTAAAGGACTGGACTGAGAAGAAACTTGAGGTCTCCCTCAAGTCCATATTTGCCACTGCTTGTTCTGCCTAGGGTCCTAGGGCAGGAAGACCTGCATCCAAGGTGACTATTGCTTCTTTGATCAAGTCCACTATTCGTAAGGCTTATGAGGCAAGGAAGAAGCCTGTCCCTTTCATTCTACTCTATCTATTGGGGCCTCTTGGGCTTACAAGAATCAGGCATCTGCTGATCAGTTGTGCAAGGCTGCCACCTGATCGTCTGTGCACACCTTTTCAAAGCATTGCCGTGTTGATGGGCTGGCATCGATTGACGCCAGTTTTGGAAGGAAAATCCTGGAGGCAGTCTTGCCTGTCTAGGATTTTCTTCGGTTCTTGGTGCATCCTTCACTTTTGAGCCCCGTTGGCTCTAGTTCAGTATGCTGTGTAACAGTTGGGGTGTTGTTACCCCTGTTCGGTGTCCATTGACACTTCATTGTTTGTTGGACTATCTCTGATCTGATGGTTCATATCTGCTCTGGTGACTTTGGGGGCCTTGCGCCTGGTCCTTGCCTTCCCGCCTCTGGGAAACTCAATGGTTGGACATCCCAGAGTTAACAGTAACCTGTATTGGATGACAGAGAAAAGAGGATTTTAGTCTTACCTGTTAAATCATTTTCTCTTAGTCCATACAGGTTACTGGTAACTCTGGGAGGTGATCCTCCCCTTAGTAGGCAGGAATATTTCTCTAAGTGTATGCAGGGGGTGAAGCCTCCCTTCCCTCCTTGGCTGCAGCTAGCCAGTCAGCTCCAGAAAGATTTGAGACACTAACTATGACTAGATAGTAGAAGGGAAGAAGACTCCTGTGAGCTTGACCCCGAAGGACCCCCACGGTCTGCCACAGGAGAGCCAAGCATGGTGTCACGGTTTATTATGACTCTCAGACACAAATTTTAGGTAAAAATCAATTTTATTGAAATAATAAATTGATAACGTAGGATGGCAATCACATACATACAGATATATACAGAATATAACAAGACAGAAGGCAGACTCTACCGGTCCTGTATACCGGACAGGACAGTCTGAAGTAAAGAATGTTAGGCTCTACCGGCCTTGCCAATACCGGGTAAGGCAACCTGCAGATGGAATCGCATAACGGTTCTACCGGCCTTACCAATTTACCGGGCAAGGCAGCCTCAATAGATTCATAATGTAGGCTCTACCGGCCCTGCCAATACCGGGTAAGGCAACCTCAGATGGAATGTTGCAAAAGGTTCTACCGGCCTTACCAATACCGGGCAGGGCAGCCCTGAGATAGTAGCAGCAGTCAGATGGTAATGGCAAATTGACAGAATCGTAAAGCCGCAAGGCTTTGGAGCAAACCAGCGTCCGTACGCTGGGACCAACACTGAATTTTATAGCCGATAGGCTTAGGAGCAAACCAGTGACCGCACACTGGTGTAACAAGCGAGTAGTATAGCCGTAAGGCTTAGGAGCAAACCAGCATCCGCATACTGGTGTAACAAGTGAGTTTGTATAGCCGCAAGGCTTTGGAGCAAACCAGCATCCGCACGCTGGGACAAACACAGAATTGTATAACTGATAGGCTTAGGAGCAAACCAGTGACCGCACACTGGTGTAACAAGCGAGTTTGTATAGCCGCAAGGCTTTGGAGCAAACCAGCGTCCGCACGCTGGGACCAACACAGGATAGTACAGCCGATAGGCTTTGGAGCAAACCAGTGACCGCACACTGGTGTAACAAGCGAGTTTGTATAGCCGCAAGGCTTTGGAGCAAACCAGCGTCCGCACGCTGGGACTAACACAGGATTGTATAGCCAATAGGCTTTGGAGCAAACCAGTGACCGCACACTGGTGTAACAAGCGAGTTTGTATAGCCGCAAGGCTTTGGAGCAAACCAGCGTCCGCACGCTGGGACCAACACAGGATGGTACAGCCGATAGGCTGTGGAGCAAACCAGTGACCGCACACTGGTGTAACAAGCGAGTTTGTATAGCCGCAAGGCTTTGGAGCAAACCAGCGTCCGCACGCTGGGACTAACACAGAATTGTATAGCTGATAGGCTTTGGAGCAAACCAGTGACCGCACACTGGTGTAACAAGCGAGTTTGTATTGCCGCAAGGCTTAGGAGCAAACCAGCGTCCGCATACTGGTGTAACAAGCAAGTCGCCGACGCGACCAGGCAGGAGGTCGCCAGGAGACAGGCGATGCGATGACAGGAACCAACAACGATCAGTCAGGTCAGGAAACAGCAGAGAAGAAGTTCAGCAGGAACTGCAACACCAGAGACTAGGCCGGAACCAGGACTGGAAGTACTTCAGCATGCAGGAAACAGTAGAGATCAGGAACTCAGAACACATGAGATCAGGAACTCAGGAACACTGGAACAGAGGCCCAGCTATCACTAGCATAGTGATAGCAAGAAGGTCAGAAACAACACGAAAGGGCACTCAAAGGGTGCCCAATCCAGGTTTAAATAGTCAATAAGAGGCGGGCTATCTGCAGACAGCCAATAGAAGCCCCCTACTGGTGACAGACAAGGAACTGCAGCAAATCACGGGCACCGTGATAGTACCCCCCTTTCAAAGACCCCCTCTCCTAGAATAGGGTTTAGGTTTCTGCGGGTAATTGGCATGAAAGGCCCTAGTTAACCTAGGTGCATGAAGGTCCGTATTATCCACCCATGATCGATCTTCAGGACCATACCCTTTCCAATGTACCAGGTACTGTACCCTTCCTCTAAGCCTACGGGAATCAATAATGCTCTGAACCTCGTACTCCTCCTGGCCCTTGACCTCAACAGGTCCTGGCACCACAGGTGTGGTAGTATAGCGATTGCAAACCAGAGGCTTAAGAAGGGACACATGGAACACATTATGGATACGCATGGATGCAGGTAGGTCTAGTGCATAGGAGACAGGGTTAATTTTGCGAATAACTCTGTATGGACCAATAAACCGGGGAGCCAACTTATTAGACGGAACCTGCAGCTTGAGATTTCTGGAGGAAAGCCATACTCTATCCCCAACCTGAAAGGAAACCGCTGGAAGCCTTCTGCGATTAGCATGGCGCTGATGACGCTGAAATGACTGACCAAGTGCCCTCTGAACTTGTGCCCATGTGGAACGGAGTTGCTCGATATGCTCATCCAGAGCTGGAATCTGTTGCGTCTGAAATGAGTCTGGAAGCAAACAGGGCTGGAACCCATAATTAATCAGAAATGGAGAGCTCCCAGATGAAGAATTGACCGCACAGTTCCTGGCGAACTCTGCCCAAGGCAACAAGTCGGACCAATTATCATGATGGTCAGTAACGAAACAACGGAGAAATTGTTCCAAGCCCTGATTAGCTCGTTCAGCGGCTCCATTGGTCTGGGGATGGTAGGCAGAGGAGAAGGACAGCTGTATGCCCATCTGTTGGCAAAATGCCCTCCAAAATCTAGACACAAACTGGCTCCCCCTGTCAGACACCAGTACCCTAGGCACTCCATGCAACCGGAATACTTCTCTGGCGAACACCATTGCCAATTCCTTTGCTGAAGGAAGACCACGGAGGGGCACGAAATGAGCCATTTTAGAAAACCTGTCCACCACCATGAATATAAAGGAGTACCCCTTGGACATAGGCAACTCTCCCATAAAATCAATGGAAACATGAGACCAGGGGCGTTCGCCATTAGGCACCGGTTGAAGCAAGCCCACAGGGAGATGTCTCGGGGTCTTAGCGCGGGCACAGGTGGCACAGGCATTCGTAAATTCGGCACAATCGTTTCTCATGGAGGGCCACCAAAATAACTGAGAAAGGGACCATAACAATTGGTCTCTACCAATATGTCCCGCAGCCTTAGAGGAATGGTAGGTTTCAAGCAGCCTAGTACGAAATGGTTCATCGACAAAACATTTGCCCACTGGAGTTTCATGGGGAGCGGACCCCTGAGAGGCCAGGATCTCCTCCCCTAAAGGAGAAGTGATACTCGTGCGTATAGTAGCCAGTATTCTATCAGGTTGGATGATGGGTGCTGGTGCTTCCACTCTGTCACTGTCGGCCTCAAATTGTCTTGACAGTGCATCCGCCCTGATATTCTTTGACCCCGGTAAGTATGATACAATGAAATTAAATCGAGACAGGAACAGTGCCCACCTGGCCTGACGGGAGGACAATCTCTTGGCCTCCGAGAGATAAGTCAGATTTTTGTGATCTGTTAGGATTAATACGGGAGTCTTGGTACCTTCAAGCAAATGACGCCACTCCTTAAGAGCGAGGATAATGGCCAATAATTCTTTGTCACCTATCTCATAGTGGCCTTGAGTGACAGTCAACTTCTTAGAGAAAAACCCACAAGGTCTGAGAGTACCACCTTTATCGTGTCGTTGCGAAAGTACTGCCCCAACCCCAATATCTGAGGCATCCACCTCTAACGTAAATGGAAGTAGAGGATTGGGGTGGGATAACACAGGAGCCGCAGCAAATGCCAGCTTCAAATTCTCAAAGGCATTCTCAGCAGATACCGGCCAGCAAGAAGGATTAGCACCCTTGTGCGTAAGATCGGACAAAGGTTTAACAATGGAAGAAAAGTTCTTAATAAACCGCCTATAATAATTAGCGAAACCCAGGAAACGCTGTATGGCTTTAAGCCCCTTGGGTTTTGGTCATTGTAAGACAGCTGACAACTTATCCTTGTCCATGGCAATGCCATCATTGCCAATTATGAACCCCAAGAATGGCACACTGGTTCTATGAAAGTCACATTTTTCCAGTTTACAAAATAATTTGTTTTCACGGAGTCGTAGCAATACTGCGGATACATCTTTGATGTGCTGTGCCATGTCTTGAGAGTAAATCAATATATCGTCCAGATAAACCACAACACATGTCTGTAACATATCTCTCAGAACATCGTTTATCAGTTCCTGGAAAACTGCGGGGGCATTACATAGCCCAAATGGCATTACAAGATACTCGTAGTGCCCAGCTCGAGTATTAAAGGCAGTTTTCCACTCATCACCTGCTCGAATGCGCACCAGATTGTAAGCGGCCCGTAGGTCCAATTTGGTAAAAATCGAAGCGCCCTTAAGCCTGTCAAAAAGCTCGGTGATGAGTGGTATTGGGTATGCGTTTTTTGCCATTAGTTTATTCAAGCCCCGGTAGTCAATGCATGGTCTTAATTCGCCATTTTTCTTTTTTACAAAAAAGAACCCAGCCCCAGCTGGAGAGGTAGATTTTCATATGATCCCTCTAGCAAGGGCATCAGAAATGTAATCCTCCATAGCCTTATTTTCCTCACAAGATAATGGATAAGTGCGTCCTTTCGGAGGTACTGCCCCAGGCTGCAATTCGATGCAACAATCATAAGGTCTATGCTGAGGTAGCAAACTGGCCTCTCCTTTGCTAAAAACATCGCCAAACTGTTGGTACACATCCGGTATAGCCGAGGAGGTGCACAGGACCTTAACAGGCTGGATGACGCACTTGTCCATACAAAACTGGGACCAAGCAGCAATTTCACACTTTTTCCAATCAAATTGTGGGTTATGTAACTGTAACCACGGAAAGCCCAATATTACCGCATGGTGCGGAGAATTAATCAGTTGAAACTGCTGCTCTTCTCTGTGAAGTGCCCCAATAGTCATAGACAGAGGCATAGTTTCAAACATAACCTGAGGCGGTTCTAAGGGTCTGCCATCAATCGCTTCAATAGTCGAGGGATTTTCTCTTTCAATGCGTGGAACTCCGTGCAATTCAGCAAAGGTATTATCCATAAAATACCCTGCTGCACCAGAGTCAACCAAGGCCAAAACCTCCACAGAGCGTTGTGCCCAAGATAATACCACCTGTATGGTGGGTTTCATTGTGCCCGACACTGGGGACGATTGTACACCACCTAGGGCCTGTCCCCCTAGGTACCCTAGGTGTGTGCGTTTCCCGGACGTACCGGACAGGAATTTAGCAAATGCCCTTTTTTACCGCAGTATAAACACAACCCTTGTCTTCTGCGATAAAGTCTCTCAGCCTTGGTTAGTCTAGTGAAGCCTATTTGCATAGGTTCACTTGTCTCCCGTACAGGTTCACTAGACTTCAATGCCAAGGGAGGGATGGGTGGGCAAAACATGCCACTAGGCTCATTATTCTTTGACCGTAACTTACGATCTCTGGCAATCGATCTCTCACGTATTCTGGAGTCAATTATCATAACATATTCAATGTAGTCATCTAGATCAATAGGTAGATCTTTAGCAGCGATTTCGTCCTTAATGTGGTCATTCAGGCCTTGAGAAAAAGCTGCCAATAATGCCTCGTTATTCCAACCTACCTCTGCTGCCAATGTGCGGAATTCTATGGCGTAGTCGCCTACTGTACGCCTGCCCTGATGTATCTCCATAAGGCGTTTGGCAGCAGAGGTGGTTCTACCAGGAGGCTCAAACACTCTTCGAAAGGATTGCACAAATTCTCTAAAGTTTTTAGTACAAGGTTTAGCATTCTCCCACAAGGGGTTAGCCCAAGCCAAAGCTCTACCAGTGAGCAAAGATATTGTAAACCCCACCTTACTACGATCATTGGGAAATGCGTGTGCCGTCAATTCCATAAAAATCTCGAGTTGGTTGATGAACCCTCTGCAGAGACTAGGGTCACCATTGTATCTTAGCGGCAAGGGTGCAGAAGCCGTTAACCCTTTAACAGTGCCCCCTAGGGGTCTGGTATCACTCTCCGGTGTCTGACTTGGCGAGACCACCGGGCTAGAGCTAGATTTGTCAGCAACTACCGTGCGTTCAAGGATCGTTTGAATTGCAACTGCCAACTGATCCAAACGTTGCTCGTGCACATCCATCCTCCAATGGATATTCTGTGCATTACCTTCACCTTTGCTGTCTGAGGTCATGGCCCTTTCGTACTGTCACGGTTTATTATGACTCTCAGACACAAATTTTAGGTAAAAATCAATTTTATTGAAATAATAAATTGATAACGTAGGATGACAATCACATACATACAGATATATACAGAATATAACAAGACAGAAGGCAGACTCTACCGGTCCTGTCAATATACCGGACAGGACAGTCTGAAGTAAAGAATGTTAGGCTCTACCGGCCTTGCCAATACCGGGTAAGGCAACCTGCAGATGGAATCGCATAACTGTTCTACCGGCCTTACCAATTTACCGGGCAAGGCAGCCTCAATAGATTCATAATGTAGGCTCTACCGGCCCTGCCAATACCGGGTAAGGCAACCTCAGATGGAATGTGGCAAAAGGTTCTACCGGCCTTACCAATACCAGGCAGGGCAGCCCTGAGATAGTAGCAGCAGTCAGATGGTAATGGCAAATTGACAGAATCGTAAAGCCGCAAGGCTTTGGAGCAAACCAGCGTCCGCACGCTGGGACCAACACTGAATTGTATAGCCGATAGGCTTAGGAGCAAACCAGTGACCGCACACTGGTGTAACAAGCGAGTAGTATAGCCGTAAGGCTTAGGAGCAAACCAGCATCCGCATACTGGTGTAACAAGTGAGTTTGTATAGCCGCAAGGCTTTGGAGCAAACCAGCGTCCGCACGCTGGGACAAACACAGAATTGTATAACTGATAGGCTTAGGAGCAAACCAGTGACCGCACACTGGTGTAACAAGCGAATTTGTATAGCCGCAAGGCTTTGGAGCAAACCAGCGTCCGCACGCTGGGACCAACACAGGATAGTACAGCCGATAGGCTTTGGAGCAAACCAGTGACCGCACACTGGTGTAACAAGCGAGTTTGTATAGCCGCAAGGCTTTGGAGCAAACCAGCGTCCGCACACTGGGACTAACACAGGATTGTATAGCCGATAGGCTTTGGAGCAAACCAGTGACCGCACACTGGTGTAACAAGCGAGTTTGTATAGCCGCAAGGCTTTGGAGCAAACCAGCGCCCGCACGCTGGGACTAACACAGGATTGTATAGCCGATAGGCTTTGGAGCAAACCAGTGACCGCACACTGGTGTAACAAGCGAGTTTGTATAGCCGCAAGGCTTTGGAGCAAACCAGCGTCCGCACGCTGGGACCAACACAGGATTGTACAGCCGATAGGCTGTGGAGCAAACCAGTGACCGCACACTGGTGTAACAAGCGAGTTTGTATAGCCGCAAGGCTTTGGAGCAAACCAGCGTCCGCACGCTGGGACTAACACAGAATTGTATAGCTGATAGGCTTTGGAGCAAACCAGTGACCGCACACTGGTGTAACAAGCGAGTTTGTATTGCCACAAGGCTTAGGAGCAAACCAGCGTCCGCATACTGGTGTAACAAGCGAGTCGCCGACGCGACCAGGCAGGAGGTCGCCAGGATACAGGAGACAGGCGATGTGATGACAGGAACCAACAACGATCAGTCAGGTCAGGAAACAGCAGAGAAGAAGTTCAGCAGGAACTGCAACACCAGAGACTAGGCCGGAACCAGGACTGGAAGTACTTCAGCATGCAGGAAACAGTAGAGATCAGGAACTCAGAACACATGAGATCAGGAACACTGGAACAGAGGCCCAGCTATCACTAGCATAGTGATAGCAAGAAGGTCAGAAACAACACGAAAGGGCACTCAAAGGGTGCCAAATCCAGGTTTAAATAGTCAATAAGAGGCGGGCTATCTGCAGACAGCCAATAGAAGCCCCCTACTGGTGACAGACAAGGAACTGCAGCAAATCACGGGCACCGTGATACATGGTCCCTTGACAAGGTGGGAGACCAGTAACCTATATGGACTAAGAGAAAAGGATTTAACAAGTAAGACTAAAATCCTCTTTTCTCTGTCGTCCAATACAGGTTACTGGTAACTCTGGGATGTCTAACCAGATGTCCCCAGAGGCGGGAAGAAGGCAAGGACCAGGCGCAAGGCCTCCAAAATCACCAGTGCAGCTATGGACCAACAGGTCAGAGATAGCCCAACAAAACTGAAGTGTCAACGTACACCAAACAGGGTTAAAACACCCCAGGAACTGTTACACAGCACACTGAACTAGAGCCAACAGGGCTCATCAGTAAGGAAGCACCAAGAACCCAAGAAGAATATCCTAGGCAGGCAAGACTGCCTCCAGGACCTTCCTCCCAGAGCTGGAGTCAGCCGAAGCCAGCACATCCACACGGTAGTGTTTCGAGAAGGTGTGCACAGAGGACCAAGTGGCCACCCTGCACAGCTGATCAACAGAAGTCTGATTCTTGTAGGCCCAAGAGGCCCCAATGGACCTGGGGGTATGAGCTGTGACCCAAAAGGGGATATGCTTATTCCTCAACTCGTAGGCCTTACGAATAGTGGACTTGATCCATGACGCAATAGTCACTTTGGATGCAGGTCTTCCTGCCCTAGGACCCTTGGGAATGACGAACAGAGCGTCAGACTTCCTGACAGATTCAGTGCGATGGACATAAAACTTGAGACAACGCACCACATCCAACAAGTGGAGATCTCTGATCTCTCCTTGTCAGAGGAGGGGTTAGGGCAGAAAGAAGGCACCACAATCTCCTGATTGATGTGAAACTCAGAGACAACTTTAGGTAAAAACTCCTTGGAAGTACAAAGCACAACCTTATCCTTGTGAAACACCAGATATGGTGGTTTACAGGAAATAGCGGGCAACACGGAGAGCAGACACAATCGCCAAGAGAAAAGCCATTTTCCACGTCAAGACGTAGAGGAATAGTAGCCAAAGACTCAAAGGGAGGGAGTTGAAGGACGCCCAAGACCAAATTAAGATCCCACTGAGGAGCAGGACTCTGGAAGGCAGGACGAACATGAGCAACGCCCTGGAAGAAAACCTTGACATCAGGAAGGATGGCAATGCTCTGTTGGAAGAAGACAGAAGTCTGAACCTTAAGATAACTCAAACTGAGTCCCTTATCCACACCATCCTGCAGAAAAGCCAGGACAGTAGGTAGATCAAAATCATGGGGCAGATCCCTATCAGCACACCAAGACACAAAAGTCGACCAGACACAGTGATAGATCTTGGAAGAAACAGGCTCACGGGCACTAAGCATAGTAGCCACCACACCAGAAGAAAAACCTTTCGAGGATTCAACCTCCAAGCCGTGACAGAGAGCCGATGAACATCTTCCTTCCACAGGTAACCCTGCAGAAGAAGATCCTGACGGGAGGGGAGCTGAAAGGGCTCCGCCACAGATAGAGCCAGAAGCTCCGGAAACCAGGATTGACGAGGCCAATACGGAGCAATCAAGATAACTGGACAACGATCCATCTTCAATTTCATAATACCCTTGTCAGCATGGGAAGGGGAGGAAATATGGATGCCAGAGGGAACATCCAAGGGATGGACATCTCATCTAGAGCTAGTGGGTCTCTCCACCGAGAGCAGAACACTGGAACCTTCCTGTTGTGTCCTATCGCCATCAGGTCGACATGGGGCATCCCCCACCTCTGAACCACAAGCTGGAACACCTGGGGGTGTAACTCCCACTCTCCGCTGTCCACTGTGTGATGACTGAGGAAGTCTGCCATGATGTTGTCTACTCCTGGAATGTGCACTGCGGATATGGCAGGCACATGATCTTCTGCCCAGGACAAAATAGCTTTGACCTCTAACCAAGCAGCGAGACTTCTTGTTCCACCTTGCTTGTTGATGTAGGCCACTGCCGTGGCATTGTTGGACTCCACTCGGACTGGACAGTCTTCCAGTTGAGACACCCAATGATGCAGGGCTTGAAATATCGCCTGAAGCTCCAAGATGTTGATCGGAAGGAGGGACTCCTCCCTAGACCATTTTCCCTGAGTGCTGAAGCGACCCAGTACAGCCCCCCAGCCCGAGAGGCTGGCATCCGTCGTCACCATGGTCCAGTAAGGTATCAGAAAGGATCTCCTCTCCAGCAAGTTGGAAAGGTCCAGCCACCATGCCAAGCTCAGTTCCACATGAAGAAGAAGGGAAACCAACATCCTCTGATGATCTGGCCGATCTTTGCACACCTGGATCACAAACCTCTGGAGTTCCCTGGTGTGCGCCATGGCGAATGGGACTGCTTCTATCGTGGATATGAACCTTCCCCACCAGAGAAGACCGCTTCTAAACTGGAACCGGATCCTGAGACAGAATCGCTGAAACCCTGTGGGCGATCTGGTGAGCCACCTCGTCCAGGAGGAACACCATGCTCTTCTGAGAATCGAAGAGAAGACCCAGGAAGACCAGTTGCTGGGATGGGACAAGATCAGATTTGTCCAAGTTGACGATCCATCCATGATGGGTGAGAGCCTGGATGCAGGTCTGAACCTGCTCATGAAGAATGTCCGTAGAGGTGGCCTTCAAAAGCAAGTCATCCATGTAAGGAGTCACTCTGATGTCTTCCCAGTGGAGGACGGATATCAAGGCCCCCAGAACCCGTTGGAAAACCCGTCGTAAGACCAAACGGAAGAGCTGAAAACTGAAAATGTCCTCTGCCGCAGGCAAACCGAAGGTACTGCCTGCTCTCCGGATGAACTGAGATGTGTAAATAAGCATCCTGTAAATCTAGAGAAGCAAGGAACTCCCCCGGAGACACGGCAGCAATCACTGTGTCAGAGATTCCTGGCAATAGGGAGCCCTGGTCACAAAGGAGTTTAGATCTTCAAATCCAAAATAGGGTGACATCCGCAGTCCTTTTTGGCGACCACAAAGAGGTTTGAATAGAACCCTGAACCCCTGTCTGGAAGAGGCACCGGCTCCAGGACATCCTTGTCCAGTAGAGCCTGAACAGCGCCGTCGAACACACGACATTTCTCGTAACCCTGAGGAGTATGAGAAAGACGAAAGGGAAAGGGAGGAAGAGAATAGAAAGGGATCTTGTATCCTTCTTTCAACACCTGTAAAACCCATGGGTCCATCACAGAATCTTCCCAAATGCTGTGAAAGTGTCGCAGATGACCACCCACAGCAGGGTGCGGACCCGGGTTCGGCGAGTAATGCCGAAGCAGTCTTGGAAGCCTTGGGCTTAGAGGAGGCCTTGGGCTTCCATTGCTGTTTGGGCTTGAAGGAGGTACGCAGAGCTGGGGGAACCACCTGGTTCGACGGACGTGTCTCATTCTGAAACGAATGAAAATACCGGTTACGCTTAAGTGGCAGTTTCTTCTTAGGGACCAAGGGTACAAGAGTACTCTTACCCCCTGTGGCCTCGCTGATCAATTCCTTAAGATCAGGCCCAAACAAGGAGGTACCCTGAAAGGGCAGAGAAAGCGAGGCTTTCTTGGAAGCAGTGTCAGCAGACCAGATCTTGAGCCAAAGGGCTCGTCTGGCTACCCCAGATGTAGTAGAAACCCTAGCCATCATGCGGACAGCATCAAAAGCAGCAGCAGAAACATGGTGTTGCTCTTCAGAGATATCGGCAAGGAGACACAATTTCTCTGAAGTAGGCGCATCCTGATGGACAGCCGTAGTGAGTTGCTCAGTCCAGACTGCAATAGCCCAGTTTACCCATGCAATAGCAAACGCTGGACGCATAGCGGTACCAACAGTGGCAAAAATGGACTCCAGTTTCTTGTCAGTCCAGTCCTTCAGAGCAGAAGCATCAGAGACTTAGACAGCCTGGAGATAGGTGCATCCACCTTGGGGGGATGAACCCACATAGCAAGAGCAGCTCCAGAAAAGGGGTAAAGCTTGGCAAATTTCCTGGACACAGAAGCAGTCTTGTCCGGTGATTTCCACTCCTCAGAAACCAGACAGTCAAGAGTGGGGTTAGGAAGAAAATAAGTAAGGGGCTTAGCAGGCTCCTGAAAAACATCAGAGGGATCAGAAGGAACCTCCTGTATCAAGGGGATGATAAGGGTAGTTAAGATGGCCCTGATCAGACCCTCACCAGAGAGGTCAGGATCAGCCTCAAAGGGTTCCCCAAGACTCCTAGAAGACTCCAGACCCGAACAATCCTCAACGTCCGAATCCAACAGTAGTTCCTCCTCAGAGGAATCTGACACATCAGGGGCTCCCTGAGGTTTAGGCAGGGAAGATCTGATATTAGAGGGGGTCTGCTATGTCTGAAGGGCCCCCTGTATCTGGGATGGAAAGAGTTGCAATGTGGACCTAAGATCCCTAGTTGCAGCCTTAAACTCTTGCACCCAATCTGGCTTAATAGCATGGCTAGAGGTCCCTGGGTTGGTGTCAGGAACTTCAAAACATGCTGGGCATAAGTAACCAGAGAACTCACTAGGCAGCCCTGAGTGACAGGAAGAGCAATGGGGGAAACTGAGACCCCAGCCTCCTTAGTCTTAGGTCTAGCCCCAAGCTCCAGCAGTATAGACATACTCAGAGAGTCAAAATAACCAACTGTACAGTAAATCACCCAATTACAGTGTGTAAGATAAAAATTTCACCCCAGAAATGCTAAATACAGACTTATCTGGCAGGCGAAGGGTTAATCTGCAGCGGAGAGAGGGAGAGCCCAAGCCCTGCGTAGGGTACTCGCTAGAAACGCTCACAAAATGGCTTCCGCGGCAGGAGCCAATCAGAAAATAGGTGCAAAGCAAGTGCTCATGGGAAATGTAGTTTATCCCAAACAGTGCCCGAAGTCCCCTGAGGCCCCCAACACACTTGAACTGGATGATAGAGCAAGGGTAGACAAGTAAAATGAGCCAGCTCTGAAGTCGCTAGGTTAAACGGTTACAGAGATACGTCCCAAACAGTGTAGTCCCATAGAGGTGAATGGCGCAAAGGTGTCTATACAGTAAAGTGTGCCTTAAAGGCACAGTACACAATTTTACAAAAAATAAAATTAAAACATTAACAGGTGTAAAACATCAAGGGAACATGTGTGGACACCTAGAAAACACTAGTCCAGTAGAAAAAGTGCCATGAAACCCCCCAATGATATGTCAAACCAGCAGTGAAAGGGTTAAGTTACCACATAAACCTGCTCCAAACACCCAACAAACATACAAATATATCCAATGAGTGCAAGAGTGCCAATAGGAACTCCAGAACACAACCCCTGTTCGAAGGGGCACTGTGGGACAAGTGGATCTGCAGCACTCAAAGGGTAGCTCACCTTTCCTGCAGATCTTCTGTCTTCAGATTACCATGCAGCAAGAAGTACCTCAGTAGGTAACTCCTGGGGAAGCACTTGGAGTCAAGATTTTCCCCCTCAGGGCGGCTCAAGGTCCACTGGAGCACCTGGTTACTGAGCTAGCCACATTGAAGGGCATTGTCAGTCGTGGTAATCTGCCTAATGGTGGTATTCCATATCTAACAGAAAATAAAAAAAAGATTCTAAAACTATAGCAGAACTGTTCTTCACCTGGTGTTGTCCACCGAAGGAACAAATCTTTCTGGAGCTGATTGGCTAGCTGCAGCCAAGGAGAGAAAGTAAGCTCCACCCCCTGCATACACTTAGAGAAATGTTCCTGCCTACTAAGGGGCGGATCGCCTACCATAGTTACCAGTACCCTGTATTGGATGACAGTGAAAGAGGATTTTAGTCTTACCTGTTAAATCCTTTTCTCTTAGTCCATACAGGTTACTGGTCTCCCATCCTGGCAAGGGACCGTGCTTGGCTCTCCTGTGGCAGACTGTGGGGGTCTTTCAGGGTCATGCTCACAGGAGTCTTCTTTCCCTTCATTATCTAGTCAACAGTTAGTCTCTCAAATCTTTCTGGAGCTGGTTGGCTAGCTGCAGCCAAGGAGGGAAGGTAGGTTCCACCCCCTGCATACAATTCTAGAATTGTTCCTGCCTACAATTAAAGGGGCAGATCACCTACCCAGAGTTACGAGTAACCTGTATGGACTAAGAGAAAAGGATTTAACAGGCAAGACTAAAATCTTCTTTTCTAAATCTAAAAAGATAGGTCTAGGTTCTATTCTTAGCGCTTTTTAATTTTGTATATTATGAGCTATTCTGACAGCATTAAAAGTATAGTAAACCCCCCGAAAAAAGTGTATGCCAAATGATAGAAATAATAAAAAACATACTTAACACCCTCATTCCCATCCCTCAAACCGTTATGGTTTGAGAGGTGTAAGAAAATAAAGACCTCCGTTCCCTCCGCTTTCTGCCTGATGAGCTGTAAAACTGTCAGAGGCAGAATTCGGACGCACGACTGTAGGCGGCTCTTAAGGAGCGCTGTCATTGGGATATCTAACTATAATTACTTCATCGGTATGGTCTACAACGTGTGCTACGGTTGGATGGACGTTCACGTTATGAGGAGGGAACGGTTATATGTTTAATCCACTCTGATCTGCCAAAGGATCCCATAAGTAGTGTGTACAATGTGCCTCCGAGCGTTAGCTATTAAGAATGAACATCTAATTCGGGTTTCTGGTTATACATTTCTCTGTCGTCCAATATGACATACAGGTACCATGGGGAGGCGACAGCTCCTCTCAGTGGGCTGGAACAATTCTGAAAGAAGTACAAGGGTAGAGCCTCCCCTTCCTCCATATCAGGCTACCCTCCCCGCCAGATAGATTTGTTCCAGTATCCTGGTTAGAAGGCCGAGAACAGTTCAGCTTTGTTTTTAGTAATTTTATATTTTTTCTTAGAAATGGGGTGCCCAAATCCCCCCATTAGGTGGATTACCATTACTGGCTTCCCCTGGAGGATTGCCCAGTTATCTGGTGCTGTTGTGGACCGTGTGCAGCCCTGGGAGAGAATCATGCAGCCCATGTCTCTCTCTTCCCCCCTTCCAATGGTAATCTGAAGATAGAAGAACTGCAAAAAAAAGGTGAGCAACCCTTTGAGTGCCATGGTCCACTTGTCCCACAGTCCCCCTCCACACTGGAGTTCTTTATAACTCCAAGACTCATGTTGGGTACTGATCTGTCTGTCTCCGAGTCTTTGGATCATGTTGTGCATAAGTAACCCCTTCCCTGCCATGTCTTTGACTTGAGGAACTTAAACCTCATTTTTCCCTTTGGATTTACACCCTGTTCCAAATTATTATGCAAATTATATTTTTCTCATTTACCTAAATAATTGATGTAAATAACAGTCAGAATAATTCTCATGTTTTCAACTATTAAGAGTACAATTCAATTTTTATTGAACAAACCTCCTAATGATAACAGTATATTTTTTAAACATAAAAAACTTACAATGCACTGTTCCAAATTATTACGCACAGTAAGTTTCAAAACACTTTATAGGTTGTAAAGAACTGAAAATTGTCATTTGTTGTGTTTGCAGCATATTTACTGAAATCAAAAGCTATTTCAATCAAACTTTTAACAATATTTTAACTTTTTAAACATTTTAGCAGGTCACATTACATTTCAACATAGGACCCCTTATTTGATAGCAGCTTCACAAGTCTTGCATCCATTGAACTTGTGAGTTTTTGGACAGTTTCTGCTTGAATTTGTTTGCAAGATGTCAGAATACCCTCCCAGAGCTGCTGTTTGGATATAAACTGCCTCCCACCCTCATAGATCTTTTGCTTGAGGATGCTCCAAAGGTTCTCAATAGGATTGAGGCCAGGGGAGGATGGAGGCCACACCATGACTTTCTCTCCTTTTATCCCCATAGCAGCCATTGATGCAGAGGTATTCTTTGCAGCATGAGATGGTGCATTGTCATGCATGAAGATGATTTTTTTACGGAAAGCATAGTTCTTCTTTCTGTACCAGGGTTAGAAAGTGTCAGCCAGAAACTCCACATACTTTGCAGAGGTCATCTTTACACCTTGGGGGACCATAAAGGGGCCGACCAGCTCTCTTCCCATGATTCCGGCCCAAAACATGACTCCACCACTGCCTTGCTGACGTCACAGCCTTGTTGGAACAGGGTGGCCATCCACCAACCATCCACTACTCCATCCATCTGGACCATCCAGGGTTGCACGGCACTCATCAGTGAACAGGACTGTTTGAAAATTAGTCTTCATGTATTTTTCTGCCCAATGCAGCTGTTTCTGCTTGTGAGCATTGGTTAGTGGTGGCTGAATAGAAGGTTTATGCACAGTTGCAAGACTCTAGAGGACTCTACACCTTGATGTCCGTGGGACTCCAGAGGCACCAGCAGCTTCAAATATCTGTTTGCTGCTATGTAATAGTATTTTAGCAGCTGCTCTCTTGATCCGATGCATGGATCTGGCAGAAATCTTCCTCAATGTGCCTTTATCTGCACGAACCCGTCTGTGCTCTGTATCAGCCACAAATCTTTTAATAGTGCGATGATCACGCTTAAGTTTTAGTGAAATATCTAATGTTTTCATACCTCATCCAAGTCCTTGAACTATTTCACTCTTTTTGGCAGCAGAGAGATCCTTTTTCTTCCCCATATTGCTTGAAAATGGTGCTCTGCTTAATAATGTGGAACACCCACCTTTAGTAGTTTTTCCTTAAATTGGGCTCACCTGGCAATCTAATTATCACAGGTGTCTGAGATTGTTTTCAGTGATCAAAAGAGCCCTGAGACACAATGCCATCCATGAGTTAAACTGAAAAACAAAATATTTAATCTTTGTGACACTTAAATATCATTTGCATAATAATTTGGAACATGGTGTATGAGTTTTTTTACATCTTTAGTATATGTGTAATATACTAGTACTTCTCAGTCACTTTTTACATTTATTTGAATTATGCACCTTTAAGGGGGCGCTTTACCGCATAGCCACAGTGCTCCAACGACTTCTATAGGACAGACTGCTTTGGGACATATCTCTGCAACTTCTTTATGTACCGAGTTGAGAGAGGGCTCCTTCTTTTCTCCCCTTGTCCTGTACTCCAGTCCATCTCTGCAGTGTCTTGGGTGTCGCTGGGGGGGTTCGGGCTCTGTTTTTGGGGTACTTTCAGGACAGAAAGCACATTTCCCATAACGTCCGTTTCGCAGGCTTTTCTCTGATAGGCTCTGATTTCTAACCCTGCCCCCCTTGACAAGCTTTTCAGGTTTTTCCCCTTATCTTAATTGAAGATTGTCCCACTCTGCAGTCTACCTACCTTCTGATCTGGCTGAACAGTGTTACATCAGTAAAAGGGGCAAGAGGGGGATACTTTATCATTGAATTACTCTTGAACTATAACTCTGACAGACATGAAATAACACACTCCAAGGTCCAAATACTATGAGGATTAATTAGAGCTGCTTTTATTATGAAACATTACTGTCCCTTTAAGATTAGGATTTATTACAGACAATGTAAGAGATTGCCCCTTACATTCAATAGAGAGGCCAATTTGTGATGCTCTAAGAGTAAAGGTGGCCTCTTACTTTAATCCTATGAAGGGTCTCACCATCTCTCATAAGTCCAGGAAAGCTGGTATCTCTTTCTGTCTCCGCACCAAGATACTGTTGTGTGTCCTCCTCTTTTATTCACCGTGAATGAATTCCCATTAGTCTGGTGTTGTTGTCTTGCACAGCGGAGTACTATATCATGAATAACATTGCACAATAATATTTGGCTTAACCTGCGATATTACATTTGACTTAATCTGATCGCAATGTTTGCTAAGCGCTGCTCCGGCCTCGCCTGCCTTGCCGACAACATTGACATCACCTCTGCTACATGTAATGCAGAGTATGTGAGGAGTATAGTTTGCTGTAGAATTATTTAAATCATATGAATAGTGGAAAGTGACCTCTTCACTGAATTGTGAGTGGAGCTCGCCCTTTACCTGGAGCACTCAGTGTAGTTTCAGGGAAAGAAAGCGCACCTGCCCTGGAGTCTAATCTGATCCCCTACTGGCTGCTTGCTTCCTTCCGTGTGGTGTAGTGTGGTAGTCGAGTCAGAGGCCTCTCTCCTGAGCAGGCGGCAGAACGTGCTGGACCATTCAGTAGGCGACATAATCTCACGTTGTCATGTGAGATTCTCATGTTGCCAAATTGTATAGAGTGGGGGTGGACACTAGCAATGCGGGATAGCTGGGAAAAGTCATCATTTTCATACAGGGCTTCAATTTCCACTCACCCTCCTTGCCAAATGTGAAGAGGCGAGTGAAAATTTTGAGCCCTGGCTACAGGATTCCTTTCACATCCCCATAGTACTGTAAGTCATATGGGACGACAGAGAAAAGAGGATTTTAGTCTTTCATGTTAAATCCTTTTCTCCACCTGCATCAATAGAGCCTTTCCTATCTGGGTTGAACAGCTGTCAGAAGCTATGCATGTTGACGTGCCTAAGGAAGACACCTAGTTTTGGTGGCCAACAGCACTGAGGCTTTGTTTGATGAGGCCAGATTTTATGCAAAATCCTCATCTTTTTCTGTTTCTGCATGCCGCACCTTATGGAATCAGGATTTGGTCTGTGGCCCAATCTTCTAAGAAGTTCCTGGTGTCCTTGCCTTTTCAGGGCAAGACTCTCTTTGGGCTTGATCTGAAACAGATCATTAGCTACGCTACTTGTGGTAAGAGCACTTTGCCTCAAATTTCCACCAAACATTCCTTTCTTGCATGGAAAAAATGCATGTATTTTGTTCTCCCCACCAATCTGGAGTGGGGAGAACCCCTCGGATCTCCCAACAGCCCCCCAACTGCAAAGCCCAGGCAGTCCAAGCAATCAGCTGCAAAGACTAAGTCTGATAAACCAACCTCCTCATGATTTGCAGAATCCTGGTCTGTCCTTGCCTATAGGGGGCCATCTCAATGTAATTAAAAAAAAGGGGTCCACCTGGATTCTAGGAGATCTCCCAGTGGGTCCCTCTTTTAATTATTTTATTCAGATCAGTCTGGGGTCAGGCTTGCCACCATGGCTTCCTCCATTATGCCCATGTAGTTAGATGAGCAAACCAGTTTATTAGCCATGCATAGGTCTTCTGTTGGCTTGCTCTAATAAAATATGTTACCTCCACACAGCCATTCCAGCCTAACAAGAGATGCCCTCAGTCACAGACAGCAGTATACAAACCACCTCCCAACATTGCCTGTCACTTAGCATGTGCCTCCTTATTTTAATGAATGGCCTCCAACAAAATGCTGGGCCGGCCCTGCGCACTTATAAACTAACAGGGGGCTGTATCAGCAAGAGGGCGATTAAGCAAGGCAGCAGCTCACCAGTCTGCAAGCAGCTCGGCCCTCCCCTGAGTGTAAATAATACAAAGGGGGGGGGGATAATATTAATAATCAAGACTATTTTACTTCACAAATATTGCCAAAATTATGTATGGTAAATGTCAGTAAATTGCATTTATTTATTTATTTTTAACAGATAATAAAGGTCATTATGTGCCCTCCATAGTGTTTACTTTTTTCACATTTTTTTGGCCATAATGTGTCTGATTCATTATGAACCAGAGGAGCACAGGTGCATGTATTGCCTAATAAACATAAATGAGCATCAGACAACAATTGCTCTTGAAATTTGTGAGTTCAATAATTTGGGCCACAGTAAAACAGTGCAATTTCTCTTGAGGGGGCCCATGCTGCTGGGGCACAGTCTGCCATGCTAGCCTTGTTCCACTGTTCACTGATAGCCTCAGAAAACCTGCATTGTCTGACATGCCTGCCCAATTCCACTGCCAATGAGTTGTCACAGATACTAGCATACATTGTTTGACCCCCCAGCACTGTTCTACTGGTATTCATACATGCCCACATACACTGGCTGCACTCTTTCTGGCTCCACTGGTAGGCACTGTGTCACTATATCCACTGTCTGCCACCCTGCTACCTGGTTGTCTGCCCCCAGCAGGTTCCACATCAAGTCACATTCCCCATAAAACTGTCTGCCCTCAGGTACCTGGTACCACAGGTAGTCCTAACCTACATGGTCTGGGGCTTTGTCATAGGCCAGTCTCTAATCCGTCTTGAAATGGATGGCTTGGATGCTGCTGAGCCCTTAAATTTTCAGCAGAAATGGAGAAATAGAGAATCGGTTTTCCTATAGAGTTTAGTTTTGTCCAAGTAAATCTGAAGACACCTAACAAGGTCCAGATTATGCAACCTCTTCTACAAGTCATGAGAAGGATTAGGGCAGAAGGAAGGAAGGAAGGACTATCTCCTGGTTCAGGTGAAATAGGGAGACCACTTTTGAACGGAATGAGGCCTTTGGCATCAATACAACTTTTTCTTGGTGGAATACTAAGAATGGTGGAACACAGACTAGGGCTTGAAGCTCGCTCACTCGTCTAGCTGATGTAATGGCCATGAGGAATGCCATTTTCAAGGTAAGATGTTTCATAGAGATATCTGTTAGGGGTTCGAAGTATGGGTGAGCGGCCAGCTTTTGAAGTACCAAGTTCAAGTTCCATGGAGGAACCGTCTTTCTGATTGTGGGCTTAATCTTTGAGATAGATGTCAGATACCGCTTAATGAGGTAATTTTCAGCAAATGGGGTTGCTAGGATGGCTGAGAGCTGTACTTTTAATGCTGCTGGTTTCAAGCCCTTCTGAAATCCTAACGGTAGGAAGTCTAGAATTGTGGTAGCAGATATGGAGGAATGATCCAACTTGTTTGCAGAACACCATCTATGAAAGATTGACCAAATCCTATAATAGATGTTTGTGATGGAAGGTTTTATACCTTTTAGGATCGTGTCAATAACCGAGTCTGAGACACCCTGAATGGCTAATGATTGCCACTCAGCCTCCAAGCCGTCAGGTGGAAGAATGCGAGTTTGTGATGTAGGAGCGGTCCTTGAATGAGAAGGTCCGGTATGTTTGGTAGGTTTATGGGTTGCCTGATAGACATCCGCATCAGACCGGAATACCATGTCTTTCAAGGACAATCTGGAGCTATCAGAATGACCTCTGATTTGTCCTCTCTTATTTTCCTTACTACCTCCATCATCAAGGGAAGAGATGGGAAGATGTAGGCTAGAGGAAAGTTCCACGGGATTCGGAGCGCATCCTGACCCCATGCCTGTGTCATCTTGAGATGTACCTTGGACACTGGTTGTTTAGGTGTATTGCCATCAGATCGACTGATGGGTGACCGAATTCCTCTATTATGGTATGGAACACTTTCTTGTTTAGACTCCATTCTCCTGGATTTAGTCTGTGACGACTTAGAAAGTCTGCCCGGACATTTAGTTTGCCGGACAGAAAACTTGCTGATAACATTAATAGATGTTTCTCCGCCCAGCAGAGGATCTTTAGAGTCAGTTTGTTTAGTTGATGGCTTCTCGTACCTCCTTGATTTTGCAGGTATAGGACTGCGGCCGTGTTGTCTAATCTTATTAGGACCACCGATCCCGCTAGGCCCTACATGAAGCGACGTAGGGTTTTCCAAACAGCTAGTAGTTCTAGATGGTTGATATGCAGCTTTGATTCCCGATGAGACCAGGATCCTTGAACTGTCTGTTTGTTCCAGATGCCTCCCAACTGATTTGCTGGCATCCATGAAGAGAATATTCCAAGTTGGTTCTATCAGAGTTCGATCCTTGGCTAGATTGTTCAGGTGAGTCCACCAGTACAACTCTTTCTTTGCTGGGCTGAGCAATGGAATTTTTTGATGGAGGCTGAGGGGATTTCCCTTGGAATTTGACAGATAATTTTGTTGGGTTCATCGGAAATGGGCCTTGGCCCAAGGTAGGACTTGCACTGTTGAGGATAGATGACCCAGAAGTCTTTGAGATGCTCTTAGGCTGTGGAGTTTTGTTTGTACAAAGGACCTGACTGTGTTTTGGATCTGCCGTTGTCTGTCGTGTGACAGGGTTGCTAGGCCTCTTCTGGTACCTAAATGGATTCCTATAAACAGTAGATTTTGAGTTGGAAGAAGGGATCTTTTCTGAATGTTGACCAGCCATCCTAGATTTTGAAGAAGATTTATGCAAGTGTTGGTACTTTCGATTGACTGAAGATATGAGTTTTCCACTATCAAAATGTCATCTAGGTATGGGAAGACTTTTCATGTGATGGGTCCTTCTTAGAGCAGCCATGGCAATGGCCATGATCTTGGTAAAGACCCAAGGAGCCGAGGCCAGACCGAATGGGAGGGTCTGATACGGATAGTGTTTCCCAAAGATATGGAACCTTAAGAATCTTCTGCGCTTTTCTTGTATTAGTATATGATAGTAGGCCTCTCTCAGATCTATTCCTGTAAGGAAAGATCTGGGCTGTACTAGTTTCAGGTTTGAAGCTATTGTCTCAATCTTGAAGTGTGGGTTTTTCAGTAGTATGTTTACTTGTTTCAGGTCCAGGATAAGACGCAAGTCCCCTGTAGGCTTTGAAACAGAGAAGAGATTGGAATAGAAGCCCCTGAATCTCTGATGGCTGGGAACTTCCAGATTTTACAGGGCTTGCTTCATCTGTAATCTTCTGGATCTGTTCTTCACAATAGACTTCACAAATTGATGATGGGTTGGGGCAGTTCTGAATTCCAGCGCATACCCCTTCCTTATTAAGTCCATGACCCAGGAGTCTGGACTGGTTAGACTCCAATTCTGATGGAACTCCTCCAGCCTGCCCCCTACTGGAAGAGTGGAAGGAGCTATGCTGGCTTCATTGGTTAAATTGACCTCTTTTCTGGAAATCCCTGTCACGGATAATGATGATGCCTTTGCAAGTAAGCGTATATTGTCCAGGGAGGCATCACAGGAATAATTGATAGTATCCTTTCAATATTTGTGATCTGGACACTGAGGAGTCAATTTTTTCTTCAATGTCAGCTAGCCATATACAGAGGGAACGAAAAACAGATGCCATGGCTGTTGCCGCCTTAAGGTTCTGGCCCACAATGGTAAATTGTTTTTTGAGAGCGCTATCAGCTCTTTTATCCATTGTATCCTTTAAAGTAGTACCATCTTCTAAAAGGATAGTAGTTCTGCGTACTGTCTGGGCTATAGCTGCATTGACTCTGGGTGGAGTATACCAAGTGTATGTTTCTTGGTATCTTGAAATCTCTTTGATGTAGAACTATGTTTGTCAGACTGTTTCCATTCTGTAGAGATAATGTCCTGAATGGAACTCTGTATTGGTATTTGAGGACTGGCTTTTTTGTGTCCTATAAAAGCTGTATCCATGATATTGAGATCCTTTTGGACCTCAGATAGACCTAATGATTTTCTCATGGCCCTTACTAGGTTATCCATGCGGTCAATGCTAAAACTATCTGCCTCTTCTGTAATTTCCTCCTCTTCAGCGGAAGAGGATCCTGATTCCATTTCCAAAAAACTATCTTCATCCTCTTGATGCCCTCTAGAGGGATCTTCGTCTGGGTCAGATTCCCTTGGTCTCTTGCAAGCTGATTCTTGAACAGATGAAAATGTCTCCTGCATAGAGGACTTCATCCATGTGATGAAGTCTTGAAATTGAACAGGTACATCTGCACCAACTACTCCAGAGTTTAGCTGGATCATTAACTGTAAGTTTTGCATCACAACCTGAGCATGCTTTAAATTTTGGAGCTGGCTTATCCTCCTTAGCTGTATGAGGCTGCTTCACCTTATCCCCTTTGGCTTCCTTGGGAGTAGACATAGCCCAGGTACTATCCCTTTAACTATAGCTATAGATAGTTCAGCAGCAAATAATCCCTAAATAATTTAAGGCATATACATAAGCTTATAATAACGAGGTAAACAAAATAACATTACCCTTCAGCCGGGAACGCCACCGCCATGCCTGCTTTTGAGGATGAACGCCGGGTGAATGGAGCTCCATTGCATTCCACTCCTGGAACGCATGCAATGCCACTTCCAGTTTTCGCATCGGACTAGGCTCAGGGGCACAAGCTTTCCAAATGCTAAATAGCCATAAGATAACAAAATAGCTAAAGTAAGCATGTAGGAGGTAAAAGTCCGTCCTCCAGCTTCGTAGGACCAAAATAACTACATAGAGGAGGCAGCAGAGCTCACTTATAGAAATTTGGATTGGTCCTACCAGCTGGAAGGCAGAGCCAATTACCCACTGTATGCAGGGGATTGGACACAGAGGAGAAAAGGTATAATTTAGTGTTAAGCAGTTCAGCTAGATTAATCCTCCAAGGACCAGAGGTGTGCTCAAATTTGAAAAGCAATGCATTCCATATCTTTGTGATCCTTAAAAGGTTGCAGCAACTCAAGCATGTGCTCTCTGTAAAGTGTTAGTAATGTTCAAGTAAAAATATTTTGCATTGTGTAGAGCTGAAAAAGTTGAATTAAATGCCAAAAAAAACAACGTATCTCTCAAACCACTATGGTTTGAGAGATACATGCATTCAAAGTTTGATGTTTCCTGCTGTCAGCAGGAGATCCGTGTCGGCCAACACGGAGGCTCTGCAGCAGAGCCGCAATCACGTTATTTAAAACTAATGTTTTCATTGAAATGGTCTAAAAAGGGTTCTTGCAAACTAGGCACACTTTTTAGACCACTTCAATGAAGTCATTTGTTTTAAATAACGTGATTGCGGCTTTGCTGCAGAGCCTCCATGTCGGCCAACACGGATCTCCTATTGACAGCTTGTGGGGCTATGAGGAAAACTGTATTAAAAGTGACAAAGTTAGAGCAGATACTAGTAATATGTTTATTTTGTTATGAATGTCAAAAAGGTAGCAAGTGTGGGAGGAGAAACAGGTATTCAGAGAAAAGGTGAAACAGAATACCTAACAAAAGATAGTTTAGTAAGACAACTTTACATTTGTAAGATTTATTTGAATCTCTTCCCTCCTATTTCACTGAATTCCTTTTTTGTTTACTTGTCTTTTGTCTAAGTGGTTGTATTGCAGCAGCTGTCTCTCTCCTGTCCAACTCTCTTGTCTAACTGGCAGTACTTAGAAAAGGTGTACATTGATAAGGTGCCAACTAATACCCTGTGCAAATGATTCCACCCCAGCATCATGCTACCTCTGTGGCAGAATTTAAACTAGCTAGGAGTCCCAATAAGAATAGCTGACTATCCTGGACCTGAAAAAAATAGAAGTAGTATAATCTCAGGGAATAGTAATATTGTAAATGTGGAATACTGCAGGTGCATTAGGTGTTCAGAGCGATACTTAATTACTTATTATCGCGCAACATAGTATCGTAGGAAGAATAGCCTGTACACTGATGAATGCTGTTAGATTATACAGTGTTGAATAGGAAACAGGACACCCAACAGGTATCGATATATGTAGTAACAACGATTAGGCACCTGTAGTTCCCTGATGATATAACAATTTATACTGTTTACTAACAGAGATAATAGTGTTAGTCGCTTTATTGTATAGTTTTACTTTAAGATTTATTGAGCGACCAATAGGGAATAGGAACACTTATGACGTTACGCCTTATGGAAACTCAGAGATCAACGTTAGTCTAGACTCTATTTATAATAGAATCAGACATTTGAAGACATCTTAGGGTATGTTCTTAGTTTCCTGTGTTTACTCTAATCCTTTAACATATGTGACACCCGGAGTATGTGTAATAATACACCACGCAGCCTGGTGCATTGATTCAATTATCCTTCACACGTGAAGAGCTACACCGTGTTTTTAAAGGGATCACGGCAGTAGAAATGATTCCTTGTGTGTGATGTTATATGTTTCTTTTATTTGAATGAGATTAATAAAGGTGATTTTAGGGTCTATGGTCTTCGACAATGATACTGAACTGGTCTCTATAGGGATTATTTATTAGAGGCAGAGATTTCCATCTATGACTGGACAGTGTATTTTTCTGTCTAGTCTTGAGGGGACTTTGGTATTTTTCTTCTTTTTTCCCTTTTTTCTTTCTGTTTTTTTTTCCTGAAAAAATAGAACCAGTTTCTCAGAGTACCCAAGCTCAAGATGGAATCTATCAAATCTGTGATGGCAGTCATGGAACCAGAGGAATTTCTGCATACCAAAACAAACATTTTAAAATGTGTTGATCTTCCATTCAGGCATTGAGCGTATTTATAAAGATAATGGCTCCTCTTATAGCTCACCTCAGATTTATGGGGAGTAGATCTGTCTCTCCATACCTGGCTCCATCCCATAAGCTAGTTCAACAAAAACTTCTGCTAACAATGAAGAATCATGGTTGATCATCAACCGAAACAAGAGCTGGTACCGTCTCAGCAGGTTCTATTCCTAGGACTGATATTCAATACCAAAATTCAGAATGTGAAATTGCCTCCAGAGAAATTTTGGAATTTTCAGGAGCAAATCCAAACCTTTCTCTCCCAACCAGAAATTTTAGTCAGTTACTGCATGAAGCTTGTGGGAAAATGAGAACCACAAGAGCAGCAGTCCCCTTTGCTCGTTTTCACTTGAGGCCACTACAATTGTAACTACTCCACAATTGGTCCAAAAATCCATATTATCTTCATCAAATGATGACGATATATCCGACTACAGGGGTGGCTTAATATACCTTCATGGTAAGATGCTTCTCCATAACAGATTGGAAAAAGGTCACAACAGACGCCAGTCTGTTCGAATGGGGAGCAGTGTAAAATACCATTCCATTCTAGGTCAATGGACTCCATCTGAGTCCTACCTAACCATAAACATTCTGGAGTTATGTGCAATTTACAACGCACTGTTGGCATGGACATCAATATTGAAAAATCTTCCTGTTCAGATTCACTCAGACAATGCCAAAGTAGTGGCTTACATAAATAGCCAAGGAGTAACAAAGAGCAAAACAGCTTGGATGGAAGTAGAAAATAAAACCTTCTCTGGGCAGAGAATCATCTTCCAGTATTGTCAGCCATCTACACTCCTGGAGTGGCAGATTACATCAGCTGTCAGACCATAGACCCAGGGGAATGCAAACTAAATCCAGAATTATTCCTTCGAGTTCCATGATGGTATCCATAAGGAATAGAAAACTACCAGTGATCTGTTCAAGAGCAAGGGATCCACAAGCAACGGCAGTGGATGCCCTATAGATTCCATGGAATTACACTCTACTGTAGGTCTTCCTTCCAGTAGGTATGATTTCCAGGATACTTCACAAAATAAAGGCACACACTATTCTCATACCTCTATTTTGGGCCAGGAGATCTTGGTTTCACCACCTTGGAGACGTCATTTACAGCCATGGCATGTACCTCAGATTTCAACTTATAGCTCAAGATTCAATTCTGCACCACAACTTACTCAATCTCACTTTGATGGCATGGAACTTGAGACCCAAATACTGAAGAACAAGGGATTAATTTCTCCAGTAATTCAAACTATGCTCAGGGCTCTCAAACCAGTCCCTGGCAAAATATATTATAACGTTCAGATAATAGATTTTTTGTTCTGTAATGGGGAAAATTTGGATCCTTCCTCTTTCATCTCTGAGTTTCTGCAAGCAGGCTTAGAAGAGTCTCTAAGGGTTACCTCCCTGAAAGTTCAAGTTTCAGCACTGTCTGTTCTCTGCCAGAGAAAAATTGCTTCTATTCCTGACATCCAAACACTTAAAGGGATAGTAATACTTTGTTTTAACTTTATTTTATTTTGTAGGCATTAAAAAAACATGAAGAATGATATGTCTTATCCCTCAAACCTTTATGGTTTATAAGATATTCACAAGCAAAGTTTCTCCTCCCCGCCCCTTTTACCTAGTGTAAGCCATCTCTTCTCAGATGTGAATCTGGTTGTATGACCAGACAGATAACAGAAGGGGACAATTTTCTTTGTATGAAAACAATGAAAGCCCTTCCCCCCTTGACAAGTTTTTCAGCTTTTTCCCTTATCTTAATTGAAGATTGTCCCTCTCTACAGTCTACCTGGGCACCTCCCTTCTGATCTGGTTGAACGGGGGGGATACTTTGTTTGTGAATATCTCTTAGACCATAAAGGTTTGAGAGATAAGACTTATATCATTCTTCATGTTTTTTTAATGCCTACAAAATAAAATAAAGTTAAAACGAAGTATTACTATCCCTTTAAGGTCAACCATAATAGTTCCCCTATATATAGAGATCCCATTCCACCATGAAACTTAAATTTAGTGTTAGAGACTCTTCATTCATCTTCATTTTGAGCCATTGGCATCCGCCTCTATCAAAGATCTCACCTTCAAAACAGTCTTCCTTATGGCGATTGTATCTGCAAGAAGAGTTTCAGAGCTTAGTGCATTATGTTGTAAATCTCTGCATCTTATGTTTTATAAAGACTAAGTTCCAGAGTTCCATCCTAAAGTGGTTTCATCTTTCCACATAAACCAAGAAGTGGTTCTCCCTTCATTGTGTCCTAATCCATCAAACACTAAAGAGAAAGCATGTTATACGTTAGATGTAGCGAGATGTTTGACAATATGTCCAATCATGTTACAATCCTTTAGAACTTCAGATACCTTGTTTGTGATTCCAGAAGGCCCTAAGAAGAGCAGACCAACATCCAAGACAACTAGCACAGCTTGCAACATAACATATTAATCCACCATGAACTTCTGCATACATGTGCACTACCCTCTGAGTTCTGGTGAAGAGTATTAAAAACAAGCTGCCCCAGTAATTATAGCAACAGATTTTACTAAACAGATTTTTACACTTTTACTATACGTGCACCACAAATTTTTACTAATTTATTAGTTGCTATAGCAAATGACATTGAGGGCCAGGGTTGGTTTCTAACAGCAATAAACAGTGGTCTCTTTTGTGCACTGCAACATAGGCAGATTACTGCCCAAAACAGATGAACTAAAAGCAGAGGCATAATTACTGGCTGAGACCACGCATGATAGGAGCTTGGCCGATGGGAAGATCAGACTAATCTCCCCATCAGCAAACTGATGTCTGTGCCTTCTTCAGCACAGACCTCTCTTAGCAGCTCTCATGCTGTTCCCAGCAGAGCACTCTACATTACTGGACCGAGGACGCAGGAGCTGCTAATGGAGGTCTGTGCAGAAGAAGGCACAGACCTCTCCTTCCATACTGCTGGACTACCAGGGATGAGGGCCTCCTCCCCCCCCCCCCCGAGCCAGCAAAGGTAGGCATGTCCATTGTGGAGGTGGCCAGTGGGGGCAATGTGGTCAGGGGGCCCCAATAGCAATATTCGCACCAGGGCCCGGTGGTTTCTAGTTATGACTGACTAAGAGAGTGGCGTTATGTGTACAAGCCAAAAATCCTCACTGAATCCTGGCTAAGCCCTAAAATAACAGATACTGCTGATGCGATTGAAGGATACTCATGTTTTAGGAATGACCAAGAAAATCGGGGAAGCGGGGTTATCATATACACACACAATAGTCCATAAACTTTACACTTAAATTACTCTTATAATTCTGATTCATATGAATACAGTGCAGGCAAAATTGTTCCTACTTTCTCATAATAAAACCTAATTGTTGGCATCTACTCACCACCAAATACGCCAACACAGTCACCTAAGGACATAATCCGCCACCTCAGTGAGATTGCCACTTAAAATAAGAAGCGTGAGCAGTTGGTTCTTGGAGACTAATATTAATTGGCTTGACTCCAGGAATGAACCATTCTGTTTATTGTTTAGAACATTGAACTTATCACAGCTAATCTCCTCCCCTACTCACATAAATGTTAAAACATCCTATCATACTCTGCTAGACTGGATCCCATTATCCTTCCCTACCAGAATCCAAGATTCAGGTGTACTAGCATATCACTCCATAGTCTGTTTATATAAATATTTTTATAATATATAAACACTAATCAAATCATGTCCAGAAGTCATAATTACTAGATCATTTAGAAATGTAATCTCCAGTGTTAGAAAATGTAATCTCCAGTCTTTTCTAAATGATTTAATTTTTTTTTTTAAATCTCAGAATTCATACAGGTATGTAATATTCATGACATATAATCTATTTAGGAGGTGTTTTTTGTTGTTTTTTTGTAGCATTCGTAGATGTGTAAAAGATTTTACATGTAAAAGCTTAAAAAAAAAGAAAAGAAAAAAAAAAGTGCTTGTTACTTTCTTTTCCATCGTATTTTATCATTTTTTATAGTAAAAAAGAGGATATGATAAAAAATAATGGTAACTTTAGAAAGTCCATCTTATGGCAAGAAAAACAGTATAGAATATATGTGGGTACATTAAATGAGTAAGAGGAAAGTTACAATTATACACAAATACAGTAGAAGTCTTAAAACAGCCACTGCCCAGAAAGACAAAAAAAAGTTCCAAACCTCCTAAACTAAAGGGTTAAAAAAATGATTCAATGCTTTTTTTTATATTCAATTGTTTATTTGTTCTAGAAAAAAGAAAACATTGAATCATTTTGTTTAGCTCCTTAAAGACCAGTGGTTTGGACCATTTTGTGTCTTTCTGGACAGTGGCTGTTTTAACACTTCTACTTTGTGTTAAGCTATATACATTGTTTACCTCTGCATTTTGGGGTACCGGGGGGGGGGCATTTGGAGAAAAGTGCTCCACTCCATTTTCATAGTAACTGACAGATGCCAGGTGATGAATCCACACCAGGAGTTCTATCACTCCCTACTTTCACTCACCTGCATCTGGTAATTAATGCAGCCCGCAGTCAAACACTTCCCCCTGCACAGAGACATGCTCTCTTTTTGCATTCCCAGAGAGGATGGAATTAACCCCTGCCTGCAAATTGAGTGTTTATTTGTGCCTGGTGGACGCTGCTGTGTTTAGTGCTCAGTAGAGCAAGGATTTTGTTGTGTGCGATTTATTTTATGCTGCTGTCTCACCACTGTCTCAGACAAATAAAAAGGCAAAGTCTTGAATTATAGGTACAAAACATTAAAGAGTACTTTTGTAATAATATATATTAATAACATCTGTTTTTGTTTGTTTGTTTGTTTGTTTTTTCTCTCTTGCTATCAAGTCTTTTTGGTTTATTCGGAGATATTAAAAAAGTACTTTTACATCCAGTGGCGTTACTGACATTTTTGTCCCGTTTGATCCGAATAGAAAAGATCCTTTAAATGGTAAAGATACTAATGCTTTCTTGGAAGCGGGATCTGCAGTCTTAAAACATTTAGATGCTATTTAGCTATAACAGAGGCAGCTTCACGGATTATAGGGGGTGGTTTCTTGCATGTAGACCATGAGAGGAAGAATGTCCTCATGTGGGGTTTTGTCTTGTGTTTGTAAAGCCGCAGCTGCTCTGCATGCCCATGCTGATGCACATGAAGCTTAGATGGTAGCACCAAGCTATTGTGTACAGTACTGGAGACCCCATCTCCAGAAGGCTATAAATACTCCAGAAAATTCAGAGGAGTGCTACTAAAATGGTGACTGGTTTACAGGAAAAGAAATATCAAGATAGACTAAAGGATCTGAACATGTATAGCTTGGAGGAGAGAAGAGAGAGAGAGGGAATATGGTTGAAACAGTCAAATACATGAAGGGAGGAAGTATATTTCAAATTAGTAAAACTGTTAGGACAAGAGGCCATATTCTAAAGATAGAGGGACACATGTTTAGATGTAATGAAACAAAGTTCTACTTCAATGAGGGGGTAGTAGATAAGTGGAATAGCCTAACAGCAGACGTGGTAGAAGTTAATACAGTGACAGAATTTAAACATGCATGGGATAGGCATAAGGCTGTCTTTAACATAAGAAAAGACCAAGGACCAAAAAAGGTTTGAGGTTGTTACTGTAAGAAAATGGGCAGATTAGATGGGCCGAAATGGTTCTTATCTGCCGTCAAATTCTATGATTCTAAGCAGTTAAGGTGATAGTAATGTCTAAAAAAAACTTTTTTGCAATTAGAAGTGCTGATCTAAATGCAAAAAAACGTATCTCTCAAACCGCTATGGTTTAAGAGATACGGGCATTTAAAGTTTGATTTCTCCTACTGACTAGGCACGCGTTTTAGACCATTCCAATGAAGGGATTCCGTGTAAGTAACGAGATCTCGGCACTTCTCAAGCGCCAGGCACACGTTTTAGACCATTCCAATGAAGGGATTCCGTGTAAGTAACGAGATCTCGGCACTTCTCAAGCGCCAGGCACACGTTTTAGACCATTCCAATGAAGGGATTCTGTGTAAGTAACGAGATCTCGGCACCTCTCAAGCGCCACCGTGTCGACCGACACGGATCTCCTGCTGACAGCTTTACAGCTGTCAGTAGGAGAAATCAAACTTTAAATGCCCGTATCTCTTAAACCATAATGGTTTGAGAGATACTCTTTTTTGCATTTAGATCAGCTTTTTAAGCTCTTTTTTTTAGACATTACTAACACTTTAAAACCTTAGTCTGCTTAATGTATAAACTTGTATCACAGAACCTTTAAGTCCTGCTGTAGTTTGAATTGGTGTAGTAGTAAGTTTAGACAGTCTGGAGACTGTGGGGTCAACAGCTGATGATTTAGACCAAACCTCTATCTTGTATATGGAAAAGGATAAGTACATTCACATTTCTTGGCCATAACCCGAGATTTAGCTGGAGTCTCCCACTGATCTGTTACTATCTGGTAAAGTTCCTCATAGGCAAGAAAAGTTACAGCAGATTTCTTTTTATGTTTAAAAAAATATACTTTCAAGGACTTGAAGCATTGCTGTAGTTAGTGAATCCATTCAGTGTCGGTCATCATGTGTGGATCCCTCTTCTATAGACACTGTGTGTTCACTGATATCACTGGAAAATTCACCATCATCTAAGGATTCTCGTGGAGAATTTAATACATCTTTATAGGGATTTTTGGGTAGAGGTCTTTTATCAGGTACATGAGGTATCTCTGTGAGCCATCTATCCAAAATGTTCTCCAAAGTATTGGCAGTTGAACCCAGTAAAGCCTTAGCCCACCCTGGTTCAAGAGTTGGGGGCAACACTATAGATACGGTAACCCTGCTAACCTCCAAGTCCAAACAGAGTGTGTGTATTATATTTTATATATATATATATATATATATACACACACACACACACAGTTTGCAACTTTAGCATTGCAAGCAAAGCAGACTTTATTGCCCTTAATTCTCTTTTCCTCCATGGATCCAGACATATTGCTAGCAATACAAGAGAATAACAAAGTGTGCAATAACCCAAAGGGACTAACAAAGAAAATAATTGACAGAAATGGCTGCCACTGTGTGGGAGGAAGTACATGCTCTAAGCACGTAAATTAAATATAACTAGCGGAAGAGAACAAAGCTGCTTAAAAGTACTACTGTACAGTTCTCTCCCTTAGAAAGGCAGAGATCGCAATACAGCAGATAAATGAAACCTGTCAGATGTATATGTCCCACAAGCTTCAAACATTGATGACTAAAAGCCCCTTCCCCTCTCAGCCAATGGCTGAGCTTGGGCCTCTGTACTGCATAGATATTTTTGCTGTTGCAAAGGAGAGGCTGACAGTAATGGAGTTTGGTTATGGGGACTCTCCTTACAAAGTGAGGACCTCCAGAAGTGTTTTTTTTTTTTTTTTTTTTGCTTAGAGTGCCCTCCATCCTATTGGAATGCCGCTTAACCATATGATACCTGCATCCCTCAATGATGCTAGAGTGGCAATTTTTTTTTTTTGCTGAGAGAGAACTGACAGTGCTGAAACTTGTACTTTCAGGGATTTAATTCTTAGAACCTAATAAGGAAGGGAGATGGAAATGTACCTTTGGTTACAGAATCCACTGCTATTGCATATAGGTCTCTTGCTCTTTAACAGAATGTTGGCGGCCTTCTATTTATTCTTGACACCATCATGTCTATTTCAGGTACTCCCCCTCGATCTGTTATCTGAAGGGAAATTTCTTGTTTTAATTCCTATTCCCCTGGGTGTATAATCTGGCGGCTGAGATAATCTGCCTCCCAGTTCTCCACTTCCACAACATATATGGCGGACAATACTGGAACATTGTTTTCTGCCCAGTGAAGGCTTTTTTCCACTTCCATCCAAGCAACTTTACTGTTTTTTTCCCTCCTTGGTCATTTATGTAAGCCACTACTATGTCATTATTGGACTGATGCTACGTGGGAATTGTTCTGAATTCTTGTCAATGACAACAGTGAGCTGTGAATAGCACGTAACTCCAGAATGTTTATGGGGAGACGTGATTCCAAGAGTCCATTGACCTTGAATGGAGTGATGTTCGTACATAGCTCCCCATAAGAACAGACTGGTATCCGTTGGAATCATTTTCCATTCTAGTATGCAAAAGTGTTTTCCCGTGAAGAGGCTTGGACTTCTGAGCCACCAGTATAGTGCCTGTCTGGTGGACTGTGATAGTCATTATGTGGTGAAGAGAATTTGGATTTGGACCAACTGCAGAGTAATTCCAAATTGTAATGTGTAATTGAGCAAATGGAACGGTTTCTATGGTGGCTACCATTTTCTTACAATTTCTGGTTGAGTGAATAATCTCTGGGTTTCTCATGAAGTTGTAAAATTCTGTCTTCAAGAAATTTTGCATTCTACTATTTGGTATATAGATCTGTTTAGACAGTACCAGTTAGGATTTTCTTTAGGTTGGCAACCCAACCATGACTTCATTGTTAGCAGAGCTAGATGGAGATGCTGTTACAAAAAGCTCTCTAGCAGGAGCTAACGCAACAGATCATCCAAATATGGAGTCAGGTTTACTCCCATAGATCAGAGGTAAACACTCTCGGTTGGTTGGTTGGTTGGTTGGTGTTGGAAGGGAAACCAGAGGTATCTCCAGTGTTTGGGTCATATTGGATGCATAGGTACACATCTGACGTCTACAACTGTCACAAATTCCTCTGGTTCCATGGCTGCTATTGTAAAATTGTAATGTGATGTAATAGATTCTATCTTGAACTTAGGTACTCTGAGGAATTTGAATATTCAGTCCAGTCAAGTATCTAAAAGCACTAAGCAGTCTTTTGGGTACCACATAAAAGTTTCGAAGAAAAGCCTTTGATAATGTGTTTCTGAAGGACTAGAGACACAAAAGCACACAGCTTCGATGACAGAGCGCAGAGACTCCATCTTAAAGCGAGCAATCTCCACATAAAAGTTGAGTTGCTTAAAGGGATAGTAACACTTCGTTTTAACTTTATTTTATTTTGTAGGCATTAAAAAAACATGAAGAATGATATAAGTCTTATCTCTCAAACCTTTATGGTTTATGAGATATTCACAAGCAAAGTTCCCCTCCCCGCCCCTTTTTCCTAGTGTAAGCCATCTCTTCTCAGATGTGGATCAGGTTGTATGACAGTACAGATAACAGAAGGGGACAATTTTCTTTGTATGAAAACAATGAAAGCCCTTCCCCCCTTGAAAAGTTTTTCAGCTTTTTCCATTATCTTAATTGAAGATTGTCCCTCTCTGCAGTCTACCTGGGCATCTCCCTTCTTATCTGGTTGAACAGGGGGGGATACTTTGTTTGTGAATATCTCTTAAACCATAAATGTTTCAGAGATAAGACTTATATCATTCTTCATGTTTTTTTAATGCCTACAAAATAAAATAAAGTTAAAATGAAGTATTACTATCCCTTTAAGATCCAGAATGGGACAGCAGCCACAGTCCTTCTTTGAAAATACAAACAGGTTGGAATAGAAACTTGAACCTCTCTGGAAGAGGTACAGGAATGAGAATACCTGTCCAGGAGTGACTGTACCGCTTTCCCTTAACATTCACTTTATCTGGCCGGTGAGGACCCTTGACAGAAAAATAAATAAATAAATAAATAATAATCTGAAAGAGAGGAAGGGACTTGAACCCTATTCTGTACCCTTCTGAATTTACCTGCAAAACCCACTAGTCTGCAATAGAATCTGCCTTCATGCTTTGGAATTTGATGATGTATGCCAACAGAGGTCAGTGGACCAGAATTCCTTGAGTTATGTCGCAGCTGCTAGGCCTTGCAGCAGCTCCCTTGGACTGCCACTGCTGTTTGGGCTTGGCGAGGGTCACTGGGTAAAGGCCTGCGAGGCTTGCTGCATTTGCGATATACAACCAAAAAGATCAGCGCTAGGCTTACCTCTACGGATAAAGGATACAGTGATAAAGAAATTAGACTTTTATTCTAAAAATTAAATGCACAGATATTTAACACCAAATCTAGAAAACATAAATATTAATACAAAACATCAAATGTGCAATAATGTTGTATATAATACACTTCTAATCTTCATACAATCTATATCACAAAATACCACAAAGTCAGATGTCCCGGGTCTCTCAGTGACTGAAAGCAATCAGGTGTCACTTCTCATGGACTGAATCCAGCAGATCCATCTCAAGCCACAGACGCTCCAGTCAGAAACATATTCCCGGAAAACAGTTTAATAGTCTCTGACTAACCTAGTATGTGGCAATCTGTTCACTCCCGCTTGGAAACTCTCTATTCAGTGATCACAATAATGCCTCCTAATATACTATAAAATGTAAAACCAAGGATGATCATCCCAATAAATGTTTTTTATTATATATACACACACACACACACACACACACACACACACACACACCATTCCAAATTATTATGCAAATTATATTTTTCTCATTTACCTAAATAATTGATGTAAACAGTCAGCATAATTCTCATGTTTTCAACTCTTGAGTACAATTCAAATTTTATTGAACAAAACTCCTAATAACAGTATTTTTTTAAACATAAAAAAAACTTACAATGCACTGTTCCAAATTATTACGCACAGTAAGTTTCAAAACACTTTATAGGTTGTAAAGAACTGAAAATTGTAATTTGTTGTGTTTGCAGCATATTTACTGAAATCAAAAGCTATTTCAATCAAACTTTTAACAACATTTTAACTTTTTAAACATTTTAACAGGTCACGTTACATTTCAACATAGGACCCCTTATTTGATAGCAGCTTCACAAGTCTTGCCTCCATTGAACTTGTGAGTTTTTGGACAGTTTCTGCTTGAATTTGTTTGCAAGATGTCAGAACACCCTCCCAGAGCTGCTGTTTGGATGTAAACTGCCTCCCACCCTCAGATCTTTTGCTTGAGGATGCTCCAAATGTTCTCAATAGGATTGAGGTCATGGGAGGATGGAGGCCACACCATGACTTTCTCTCCTTTTATCCCCATAGCAGCCATTGATGCAAAGGTATTCTTTGCAGCATGAGATGGTGCATCGTCATGCATGAAGATGATTTTATTATGGAAAGCATAGTTCTTCCTTCTGTACCAGGGAAGAAAGTGGTCAGTCAGAAACTCCACATACTTTGCAGAGGTCATCTTTACACCTTGGGGGACCCTAAAGGGGCCGACCAGCTCTCTTCCCATGATTCCGGCCCAAAACATGACTCCCGCCTTGCTGACATTGCAGCCTTGTTGGAACAGGGTGACCGTCCACCAACCATCCACTAATCCATCCATCTGGACCATTCAGGGTTGCACGGCACTCATCAGTGAACAGGACTGTTTGAAAATTAGTCTTTATGTATTTTTCTGCCCAATGCAGCCATTTCTGCTTGTGAGCATTGGTTAGTGGTGGCCGAATAGAAGGTTTATGCACAGTTGCAAGACTGGAGGACTCTACACCTTGATGTCCGTGGGACTCCAGAGGCACCAGCAGCTTCAAATATCTGTTTGCTGCTATGTAATGGTATTTTAGCAGCTGCTCTCTTGATCCGATGCATGGATCTGGCAGAAATCTTCCTCAATGTGCCTTTATCTGCATGAACCCGTCTGTGCTCTGAATCAGCCACAAATCTCTTAATAGTGCGATGATCACTCTTACGTTTTCGTGAAATAGCTAATGTTTTCATACCTCGTCCAAGGCATTGAACTATTTCACTCTTTTCGGCAGCAGAGAGATCCTTTTTCTTCCCCATATTGCTTGAAAATGGTGCTCTGCTTAATAATATGGAACACCCACCTTTAGTAGTTTTTCCTTAAATTGGGCTCACCTGGCAATCTAATTATCAAAGGTGTCTGAGATTGTTTTCAGTGATCAAAAGAGCCCTGAGACACAATGCCATCCATGAGTTAAACTGAAAAACAAAATATTTAGTCTTTGTGACACTTAAATATCATTTGCATAATAATTTTGAACAGGGTATATTATATACATATACATACACACACAAAAAAAAAGCAAGCCTTTGTGGAGTTTACGCTTCAATGCGTTGTAAATACTAAAAATTCCAAATTTCCAGGAACCAATTCCCTTTAAGGGGATATCCATATGAAATGTTCCTTGCCACTTGTAATCTCTTCCACAGATCTGATCTTAATAACTGATATACATATACAGTCTTCATTAATCATCTGTAATAAACTTGTATATAGTGGAAATATTAAGAGAGCATCAATCTGGTTATCCCAAACAGACTCCAACCTACTAAAGGGGAGGTGAATGCTTAACTTTAATTCATCACTGAGATACCACTGCATGTACAATTCCTCATGCTCTCCTAGATATTATCACTGTGCCCGTGCTCATGGCCACAGGCGGCGACATTATTATTCCTGATTCACTGCCGCTCTCTTATTGGTCTTGTGATCCTGACTCCGCCCAGGGCCAGCCTTTATATACTTTGTCATGTCTACACTGAGGCGCCCTTTCGTGGTGTACCTGTTCCTGATATTAGTTCCTGTTTTTGCTCTGATCGTGTATGACCTGGCCTGCCTGATGACGTTCCTGCACATCCTGTGTTGCTG
Organism: Rhinophrynus dorsalis; assembly: GCA_037306005.1. Lineage (NCBI taxonomy): Eukaryota > Metazoa > Chordata > Amphibia > Anura > Rhinophrynidae > Rhinophrynus > Rhinophrynus dorsalis. The sequence continues at coordinate 115,135,420 of CM074722.1, forward strand.
TCTCTATTGCTGACAGTATCTGGCTGAGAACCCACTCCATTGCTGACTGATCTGGCTGAGGACCCGCTCCGTTGCTGACAGTATCTGGCTGAGAACCTGCTCTGTTACTTTCTGTGCCTGGCTTAGAACCCGCTCTGTTGCCTTTATCTGGCTAGCGTCCCACTCTGCTGCCTAACCTGTTGCACTTGTCTGTAGTAGCACCACGTGGCGCTTCCGTTATCTTGCCGACCGAAGGCTGAGCATTGGTGCTATAGCCGATTATACTGGTTAACCGCCGCAGATGGTGTGCACATCCGAAGTATCGGTTCAGTGCTGTATAGCGCTGGCTGTGTTACTCTGTGATCAATCTGTGTCCTCCTCTGCTACCCTAGCTGGGCTCACTCCCTGTGGGAGTTGCAGACTTTACTCTGGGTGTTACCTCAGGACCCCTTCAGTGCCTAGATCCTCTAGGCAGGGTCAGTGCTCATTCCTTCCTGCAGTAGCCTCAAGAGCCAGCTGTTGCGTACCATTACACCTTGCACGTGTGCTGGGACACAAGTTGCATTTTTTGTAGTGCTGTCTCGATCCACCCCTAGCATTCTAGGGTTTTCCTACCAGAAGCGGTTGCCTTGGTCTTAATGTAACCCTAGTCCGTAGGGTCAGTGTTGCCTCGTTGCTGCTGGGTTCAGTGTCTCCCAGGCATCCAGGTCTCATGCCAGTTACCTTCCTCTGGACTCCTAGTGATCTAGGGTCCTGCTGCCAGTACTTGGACTGCGTAGCCTCCGTTAGCCCCTAGTCTGCTAGGGTTTGGTTGCCTATAGTCTTGTGAGCCTCCAGTCATTTGGGTTCAAGATCAGAACTCTCTCCAGCCAGCCGTTGCCTCCATCTCTCAAAGGACTGGCTTGTTATTACCATATATGTTCGGTTATTGTGGGCCTAACTTACTGTATGTACTTTATCTTAATAAAGTTATTTTAACCTTACCAGTCGGGTCTGAGTGTTCATCAAAAAACCATGACAGATATGTATTAATAGTTCATACCTTCATATCAGTCTCCTATACGACACTTCTTCCACTGTACAGGTAGTACTCACAGGACGCCTGCGTTTGTTTTTTTTCACGCGTCGACCGTGCTCCTCACAGCTGTCTGACAGCATCTAACACTCCAGGTGTTCTGTTTCCCTTTAGCAGTTAATCGGTGGTGCATTCATATCTCCCTCTGGGTCATGTTCAGAAACCCATCTCTCTCTTCCCACATCGCTTCCCAAACCCATCTCTCTCTTACCACAGATTTCGAAGCACCAAAACTGGCTTCTTCCCTCATTTGCAGCTCCATTTGGTGGGGATGAAAAAGACAGTTTCTTCACCATAGTAGAGCATTTGAAGGGCATCTGAGGTAACTGGGTGCTCTTGCACCCAGTAGCATCACTGATGATCTGCTTTAACTTGCAAGGAAACCAGCGACAGTGGAAGATTGGTCCGCAAACCAAATCTTAAGCCACAAAGTGCACTGAGCAATAACAGACGGTGGAGACCTTGGCTGACAATCTGCCTCAAACAGGGCATCAGAAACATTAGCCATCCATACTCCACAATCAAGGGAAAGAACAGAAATAGCAAATCCAACATGAGTGCAAGAGCCCAAAGGCTCAGACAACCCCTGAATGGAGGGGCACAAGTGGGGACAAATTGGACCAAGGCACTTAAAGGGTTACTCGTTTCATCTTCAGGTTACCATTTTGAAGAAGCAAAGTCTCGGAGGTCCTGCTGGGAATGAAAACTTGGGTTGCAAGATTCTCTCCACAGGTCTGCAAAAGGTCCACACAGCACCTACAAACTGCAGAAGCACACTGTACCAAAGCTGCATCTGAAGGGATACAGCTTAGAGAATCTCTTATAGATGCCAACCTCTTGTCAGGGGTCTCTCACTTGTCCAGAAGAATCTGATCAAGAGTGGCATGGGGAAGACAGCAGGGTAGTTTTTATGCCTCTGAAAGACAGAGGAATGACCTTCATCAGGGAAGTCAAGAGACCTGAATGGTCTATAAAATGGACTCAATAAGCCCCTCAGCAGAGAGTAGGGTCAGCCTCAAATGGGTCCACATAAGAGTAGGAAGCTTCTATGTCTTCACATTACCCATCCTCTTTATCATCCTCAGAGGAGTTGAGTGTAGACAAACTTAGGCCCTTCAGGGCCACTAACCTGAAGGTGCTAAGGGGCTTCTAAGACTGAAGAATCCCTGGCAGAAAGAGGGAATTGTGCCATAGTGGACTTAAAGTCTTTCACTCAAACTGGCTCTTGTTCAAGGCAGGAAGGCCACAGCATAAAGAGCAGAGAGATCCAGAATATTCACTAGGGAGTCCAGCTTGGCATGAGGAACAGTAAAGGGGAGGGGGGGTTAAGAGACGCCCCGAGTCCTTAGCCTTCAATCTACCCCCATGTCCCTTTGGATCAGACATCCTAACAGGAGTAGTGTCTGAAACATTATCAATAATAGTTTTCCAGAATAATAATTCACCCTAGAAAAAGTCCAGGAAGGTACTTATCTGGCAGGCAAAGGATTAATCTGGAGGAAAGTCTGCCTCTAAATAGGATGACAAGTAAAATGGTGGCTACAAACCAGGCAGCCAATCGGAAAAAAGAATTCTGGGTAATGTAGTCTGTTACCTAGCAACACCTACCACTCTGACCACAGGGCCCCCAAGAGGATGTGAAAGGGATGAAAGGGCATGAGAAGACAAGAAGAGCGAGCCCATTCTGAAGTTGCAGAGATAGTTGGGTCCGGAAATATTTGGACACTGACAATTTTCATAATTTTGGCTCTGTACGCCACCATAATGGATTTGAAATGAAACAGATGCAATTGAAGTGCAAACTTTCAGCTTTAATTCAATGGGTTGAACAAAAGTATTGTATGAAAGATTTAGGAATTGCAGCCATTTTCATACACTGTCCCCTTATTTCAGAGGTTCAGATGTAATTAGACAAATTAACACAATCAAATAAAATGTTCATTTTTAATACTCTGTCGAGAATCCTTTGCAGGCAAGGAGTGCTTGAAGTCTGGAATGCACAGACATCACCAAACGCTGGGTTTCTTCCTTTGTGATGCTTTGTCAGGCCTTTACTGCAGTGGTCTTCAGTTGTTTTTTCGTGGGTCTTTCTGCCTTAAGTTTTGTCTTCAGCAAGTGAAATGCATGCTTGATTGGGTTGAGATCAGGTGGTTGACTCATTGCACAATATTCCACTTTTTTTTTTTTTTTTAATATGAAAAACACAAACTCCTGGGTTGCTTTCTCTGTATGTTTTAAGTTATTGTCCATCTGTAAAGCGAAGCGCCATCCAATCAACTTCACTGAATTTGGCAGAGTCTGAGCAGACAATATATTCCTATACACTTCAGAATTCATCCAGCTGCTTCAGTCACATCAAACACTAGTGTCCCAGTGCCACTGGAAGCCATGCATGCCCATGCCATCACACTGCCTCCACAGTGTTTTACAGATGATGTGGCATGCTTTGGATCATGAGCCATTCCAAGCCTTCTCCATACTTTTTTCTTCCCATCTTTCTGGTACAGGTTTCATCTAGTTTCATCTGTCCAAAGAATGCTGTAGGAAATGCGATGTGGGTCAGAGCATGACAAAAAGAGAAAAAAAAACAAAAAAAAAAACAGAAAAAGTGATACTAAGTGTTGTATTTTGAAATAGGACGGTAGAAACAAAATTACCAAATGATTGGTTAATGTCTAAGTAAAATGGTGGAGAGGACTCTACATATACAACGTAAATCGTATATATATATGGGACTATGGAATGAAGAAAAATAAGATAAAATTTATTGGAATGTAGAAAAAGAATGGCAAATATAGATGACGATGTACCCTTACTTGAAAAGGTGAGTATATACGCTTGTTTAAAAGTAGTATAAGTCAATGTCTGAGAACATAAATATAAAGCACAGTGGGGCACGGATGTACCCTTTAGTTTAAGTCTTGAAATGTGCCTTCAGTTAGTCTGACTACAGGACATATTGCTGCTCTCAGGAATGTCTCCTTTATTTAGTATCTCTGGGAGTTGTAGATCTGTTCTGTGGTGTTTGCGATGACTGTGTTCCAGTGTAGACGCTGAAGCAGTCCAGCATTCAAATGTAAATGAAGCAGGTCTTTTAGGTCTAATTTAGAAGGTCATTTCCTTACTTGGGATACCAGTTAGGATTCGCTGTTCGCACTGGAGTGTGCAATGTGTTGGAGATCTAGTAGATCCAACTTGCCGTAACCCTGGATCAGCTTCCCAACAAATTGGAGGGATCACAGGTGTGTGATGACGAAGTATTCTGGTATACTGGTCCCAAAATTATAAACAGTATTAAAGTTCTTGGCAGATCCAAAGGGCTCTGTCCCAAATCACTGGATCCACGAGTCTCAATCAAACGCATTTCGACGCTACAAACATGCACCTTTCTCAAAAGAATGCTGTTCCAGAACTGGGCTGTTTTTTTTTTTTTTTTTTTTTTTTGGCAAAGTCTAATCATGCCATTCTATTCTTGAGGCTTACAAATGGCTTGCACCTTGCGTGAACCCTCTAATTGCGCTTGTGAAGTCTTCTCTTTATGGTAGACTTGGATAATTATATGCCTACCTCCTGGAGAGTGTTCTTCACTTGGCTGGATGTTGTGAAGGTGTTTTTCTTTACCATGGAAAGGATCCTACCACTGTTGCCTTACGTGGATGTCCAGGCCTTTTTGGGTTGCAGAGCTTACCAGTGCATTCTTTTTTTTTTTTCCCCTCAGAATGTATTAAACTGTTGATTTGGCCACTCCTAATGTTCCTGCCATCACTTTGATGGATTTTTTTGCAGCCCAAGGATGGCCTCTTTCACGTGCATTGAGAGCTCCTTTAACCACAGGTTCTGGGTTCACAGCAACAGCTTCCAAATGCTAATGCTACACCTGGAATCAACTCCAGACCATTTACCTGATAAACTGATAAAGAAAGAACAAAGGAATAGCCCACACCTGTTCATGAAACAGCTTTTGAGTCAGTTGTCCAATTAATTTTGGTTCCTTAAAAAAAGATGGGGCTACATATTAAAGAGCTGTGATTCCTAAACCCGTCCTCCAATTAGAATGTGAATACCCTCAAATGAAAACGGAGACTGCACTTTAAGACCATAGTCATTGTTTAACTAATTTGGTAAACAGACAAAATAACATGTGAGGGTCCAAATATCTTTGCACCCAGAGAAGTTCTTCCATAGGAGTCAATGGAGCAAAGGTGGCTTCAGCAGGTAACATGCCTTAAAGGTGCCATGTACCCAAAAACAGAAAATGTAAAAAAAAAAAAAAAAAAAAAAAAATTGAACCAGAACACAAAAGGGGACATGATGGGGTACTAACACAAAGTCCTAGAGGGGGAAAAAAAAACAAAAAAACAAAAAAAAAAACAAAACAGAAAAGTCTTTACCCCAGAAAAACCAGCAGACAAGAGGTTCACAGTACTAAGGAAGCCATCCATGCTCCACAACCCAGGGAAAGAACAGAAATAAATGACCCAACACAGGGGCAAGAGCCCAAGGGCTCATATACAACCTGTGTGTGGAGGGGGAGGACAAGTGGTTACAAGGGTTACTCAACAGTTTTCAACATCTGTCTCAGGTTACCATTGTGAAGAAAAAAGCCTCAGAGTAATGGTAACCCACCTAATGGGGTAACTGTAACAGCCCCATATCCAAGTAGAAAATAAAAACTAAGCAGCAATATTCCAAGCCTCTTCACTCTAGTCAGGAACATATCAAAACTGGAAGGCTGGGGTCAGCCTGAAGGGGAGGGAAGGCTCCACACCCTCAATACTTTTTAAGTGGTCTGCCCTCCAAGGGAGAAAGATCACCTCCCATGGATGTATTTCATACTGGACGACAGAGAAAGGGTGACGTTTACTCACCAATATTTTGATTTCCTCTGTGTCCTTCCACGGCAACGTACTGTGGGTGTTTGCTCCACCTCCCAGCTGGTAGGACCAAATTAAAATATTTAAGTATCCGGTTCTCCTCCTATCTCCAGTTAGACCAGTTGTCTAAGCTGAAAAATAAACAGGTTAGTAACAAGAATCTTCAAGTATCCTGGAAGCATGCTAAATACATATATAGATTCCGCTTATGAGGACTATTACATATGTAACGATACATATTGTGTACCTACTGGGAGGGGGTGCCAGGGAGAGATAAAGAGGAAATTATCTGTGAGTAAATTTCACCTTTTCCTCTGTGTCTGATCCACAGCAATATAATGTGGGACTTACCAAAGCAGTGCACCAGAACATCGGAAAATATCGTACGTACCCAATTAAACAGGAATGACTGCTTCCAGCACCTTCCTGCCAAAACTAGTGTCAGCTGAAGCCAGAGGATCCAACTTATAAATGTTTCACAAATGTGGATACTAATGACAAGGTCGCGGCCTCACAGATCTCTTCTGGCGTGGCTGCTGTTTTTTTGTGCCCAGGTTGTGGAAATGGCTCTTGTGGAGTGAGCTTTTATTCGCATAGGAGTCTAATTTGCGGATTCATAAGTTAGTGTAATCTCGGATTCATCTAGCTATGGAAGCTTTGGTTGCTGCAGTTCCTTTAAATTTTCCAAAAAATGAATAAGTAGAGTATTTGCCGCAGTTCTATCTAGGTAGATCCTCAGACCTGACAAGATCCAATGTAAGGATTTCTCCTTTTCATTGGCTGGCTTGGAGTAAAACGATGGGAGGTTTATCTCTTGGCTATGATGAAATTCGGAGACTGCTTTAGATAGAAATGAAGCATTGGTCTAAGCACAACTTTGTCTTTATGAAACTTCATTTATGAGGTGACTCGCGTTGGAGTGCTTGTAATTAGTCTACTCATCTGGCCGAGGTAACTGCCTTAAGTAGGACGATTTTAAATGTTAGGTGTTCATTATGTTTTTTCCAAACGTTCAAAGAAAGGGTGTGAACACAATTGTTGCAGAACCAGGTTTAAATGCCAGAGGGATCAATTCTCTTATAGCGGGTTTGACTTTTTATATAGCAAAGATATCACTAAATAATATATATTTTAGCAAAGGGAGTAGCAAGGACTGCCGATAACACTGATAGTTGTACTTTCAGAGATGCAGGTTTCAACCCCTTCTGAAATTCTACCTTGAAGAAAATCCAGGATATGTTCAGGGGTTCACAGTAATCTGTAGGGATGTTTCTCCCCGCACCATTTGTAGAAAACAGAACATATTCTCTCATAGATCTTCGTTGTAGAAGGCTGGCATCCAGTGAGAATGTTATTCAGGATGGGTTCTGATAATCTGAGACAGCTCCTCTCAGCCTCCAAGCCTTTAGCTTCAAGTATGCCGGGTCTTGATGAACTAGAGGCCCATGTGTTAGCAGATCCGGAAGGACTGATAACAGTAGCGGAGGAGTAGACATTCTTGTGAGATCAGCGTACCACACCTTTCCTGGCCAGTCTGGAGCAATGAGGATTAGGTCGGACTGGTCTCTCCTGACCTTCTGAATTACCTCTGTTAACAGAGGCAGAGGAGGGAAGAGGTACGCAAGGTGGAATTTCCACGGGAAGCGTAGGGCATCCTATCCCACTGACCTGCGTGACTTCCAATAGGACATGATTATTTGACACTTTGTTAACCTCTGATGCCATCAAAGCTGTCGATGGTCTGCCGAACACAGACGTCACCTGAAGATATACTTGATGGTTCAGGGATTATTCTCCTGAGTCTATGAGTTGTCGGCTGAGGAAGTCTGCTTATCTGTCTAGATTTCCTGATAGGTAGATGGCTGTCAGAGCTTATAGATTGTGTTCTGCTCATTGCAGAATCTTTAATGACAGCTTGGTGCAGAATGTGGCTCCTTGTTCAGCCCTGATTTTGGATTTATTGAACGGTCACAACATTGTTTCAGCGGATCATTACAGGTTTCTGAGATCTCCCTTTAGGTGTTGAAGGGAGAACCAGACTGCAGTCCATTCCAGAATATTGATGTTCAGAGAGGACTGTTTAGAATTCCAGGTTCCTTGTACTGTCTTGCTGGCATCTGTGAAGACTGCCAGTTGGGTGTCTGTAGTGACTTCCCCTTGCCAAGACTGGATGGCAGGCACCACCACCATAGTTCCTGTCTGGTGAGCTGTAAGCTAGGAATCCTTTGGTGGAGATTGTGAGGATCAGTTTTGAAGTATCACAGGAAACTGTTCTGACATCCGTGTGGGGGATCTTGACAAGGGAATCACTTGTGCTGATGACAGATTCCACATAACTTGAGAAAAAAAAGCCTTTGTGTTTTGTCTGTTGGCAGAGAGAGTTGCCATGTTTTACAGTATTAAATTCTATTCCTAGAAATACCAGTTGTGAGGGAGACAGTTGGCTGATGTATTTATTATCCATCCCACTTGTTCCAGGCACTGATTGGTGCTTGATATAGCTAGCTTTTCTGATTCTTCCACAATGATGATGTCGTAGAGGTAAGGTAGAACCCGAATCTGACGCAGTGCTGCCATGGCGATGGATAATACCTTAGTTAAAAAAAAACCAACAAACAAAAAAAAAAAAATCTTAGAGCCATACTAGACAGAAGGGTAGGACTTCATACTGGAAGTGTCTGAATATGTGGAATCTTAGAAATTTTCTGTGAGCTGGAAGAACGAGGATGTGATAGTACGCATCCTTCAGGTCTACTCTTGTCAGGTATGCTTGTGGTTGAACCATCCTGAATGCTGACAACTGTCTCCATCTTGACTTTTCTTAGCTTCAGAAATTAGTTTTATTTCTTTTGTCTATTATTCGCTGTAAATCTGCTGAATGCTTAGGAACAGAGAAAAGCGTAGAATAGAACCCATGGTACCTCTGATCCATCGGTACCTGTTCTATCACTTTGTCCTGGAAGAAAAGATGTAGTGCCACTCATTTCCCCTGCTGTTTGCTTGTTCCGAATGAGGGAAGTCTTGAATCAATGCCTTGGTGGGACAGAGTGAAGTTCTAGTGCACACCCCCTATCTAGTATTTGAAGGAGCCATCTGTCCGGGTTGATCTCTTTCCACAAGTCCTGAAACTGATCCAGTCTGCAGAGCTTCATTGAAACTTTCACTGGATAGTAGGCTTCTGCTGGAACTCCTTCCTGGTTCCAGGCTCAGCCCCTTGTCCACTTTGGTCATATGCTTGTCCTGTTCTGTAGTGTTTGGCATCACAAAAGGTGAAATTTACTCACCGATATTTGTTTCCTCTGTGTCCTTCTACGGCATACTGTAGGCTTTGGCTCCACCTCCCAGCTGGGTAGGACCAATTCATTTCTTTTAAATACCGCTTGCTACCTCTCCTCTGCAGTTATACAGTTGATCAAGCTGAAAGATACAGGAGGTTAGAGATAGCCAGACCAGAATACATTGTCATACAGTAGCACGTAATTTGAGAGAATTGGAACTGATACAGATACCTTAATACCCTTGGGAGGGTTGCTGTGGAAGGACACAGAGGAAACACATATCGGTGAGTAAATTTCACCTTTCCTTTGTGTCCGATCCACGGCATACTGTGGGACTTACCAGAGCAGTACCACAGAGATGGATGGGGCAGTAATCAGGTTTTAAGTCTGGATAGCTGCCTCAAGCACCTTCCGTCCAAACTTGGCATCTGAAGATGCTTGTAAGTCCAGTCTATAATGCTTGATAAACGTAGAGACTGAAGCCCAAGTTGCCGCTTTACATATGTCCTCTGGAGAGGCTTCTGCCTTGAGGGCCCAAGAAGTGGACATGGCACATGTTGAATGTGCTTTTAGCCCCTGAGGAGGCTCCTGACCTGCAGTTTTGTATGCTAAGGCAATGCAATCTCGTATCCATCTAGCAATAGATACTTTAGAGGCTGCTGTTCCCTTAAATTTTCCTCCAAAGTGGACCAGGAGGGAATCAGATTTTTTTGAAGTCCTTAGTCCTGAGAAAATATATTTGCAGGCATCTGACTAGATCCAGGGTGTGCAAACGTTTTTCCAGATCATGTTCTGGATTAGGACAGAATGAAGGCAGAACTATTTCCTGGTTAAAGTGGAATGGGGAAATCACCTTTGAACGGAAGGAAGTCTTGGGGACGCAGTACCACCTTATCCTGATGAAATGTAAGGACCGGAGAAGCCGCTACTAGTGCTTGTAGTTTGCTTACTCTCCTGGCAGATGTAACAGCAATGAGGAATGCGGGTTTTTAGAGTTAGATATTTTACGGATGCCTCCTGAAGGGGCTCAGAATAAGGGTGGGAGGACAATTGTTGTAAGACGAAGTTTAAATCCCAGGGAGGTATGGTCTCTCTAACGGTTGGCTTAATCTTAGATATGGATGTTAGGTAACATCTGATAACATACATAGTAACATAGTAATTTAGGTTAACAAAAGACTTGCGTCCATCTAGTTCAACCCTTTTTCTATTCCTGTTTACCATCATTGATCCAAAAGAAGGGGGGGGGGACCCTCAATATAGCAATTTAAAATTCTGCCTTGAATGGGGGGGGGAAATTCCTTCGTGATTCCAAATGGCAATCAGATTTCTCCCTGGATCAACAAGCCCTAACTAAATATTAATCCCAACAATACTAACGTACATAGCCCTCTATGTTATGCTCTTTTAAATAAGTATCCAGGCCCCTTTTAAAGCCATCTAATGTATTTGATAGCACCACCTCCTCAGGCAGTGAATTCCATATCTTTATTGTCCTTACTGTAAAGAAACCCTTCCGCTGTTGTAGATTAAATCTCCTTTCCTCAAGTTTAAGCGGGTGGCCCCTTGTCCTATGTACTGTTCTATTAATGAACAGGTCTTTGGAGAGCCCTTTGTATGGGCCCTGAACATATTTATATAGTGTTATCATATCCCCTCTAAGATGCCGTTTCTCTAGTGTGTACAAGTTTAACTTTTCTAGCCTTTCTTCATGACTAAAACTTTCCATTCCCCTTACTAGTTTTGTAGCCCTCCTCTGCACTCTCTCTAGTTCCATAAAGTCCTTTTTCAGAAAGGGCACCCAGAATTGAACAGCATATTCTAGGTGGGGTCTTACCATGGACCTGTAAAGAGGCATAATAATATCTTCCTCCCTTGAGTCAATACCCCTTTTAATACATGCCAATATCTTATTGGCCTTTGCAGCTGCCAGCTGGCACTGCATGCTACTGCTAAGTCTATGGTCTACCATTACTCCCAAATCCTTTTCATTAGTAGAATTCCCCAGAGAAACACCATTTAAACTATATGTTGCATTTTTATTATTATACCGAAAATGCATAGCTTTAAACCTGTCTATATTGAATCTCATTTGCCATTTGTGTGCGCAGTTGCTCAATTTGTCCAAATCCTCTTGTAATGAAGACTCCTCCAGTTCAGACTTTATTACCTTACTTAATTTCGTGTCATCGGCAAACACGGATACATGGCTCCCTATGCCCTCTGGGAGGTCATTTAATAAACAAATTAAAAAGAAGAGGACCCAGGACAGATCCCTGAGGTAATCCACTTATCACTTTTATCCAACTGGAGAACTTGCCCTTTACTACCACTCTTTGCATTCTTTCAGCCAATTTCCAATCCACACACAAACATGTCATTCAATTTGTGCAGTAACCTCTTGGGCGGAACTATATCAAATGCCTTGGCAAAGTCTAAATAGATCACATCAACCGCCAATCCCGAATCTATATTACCCACTTTTTCATAAAATGCGATCAAGTTAGTTAGACAAGACCTGTCTTTCACAAAGCCATGTTGGCTATTGCTAATGATATTCCTGTTCCAGCAGAATTCCCTTTTTAAATATGGGCACCACATCTGCTTTACTCCAATCCATGGGCACCATACCGGAAATAAAATCCCTGAAAATCAAATATAACAGTCTGGCTTAGCTCTTTAAGTACCCGTGGGTGTATACCATTTGGCCCCGGAGCTTTGTCTACCTTGACACCATTCAATTGTTTTAACACTTTTTCTTGTGTTAGCCAGTCCCATGCTTGCTGTGACTGTTCTGTAAAAGTAGTTTGCAGATTCTTGTCCCTTGGGTCTTCCTTGATAAAAAAACAGAAGAAAAATATCTGACTTCTCTCTATCCCCTTTGACAATCTCACACGTTTCAGATAACAAGCACCCAACATTATCAGACTTTAATTTTTTGCCATTAATGTATTTAAATAATTTTTTTGGATTGCTTTTGCACTCCTTAGCAATATTTTTTTCATTCTCCAGTCTAGCTAATTTAATAGCCTTTTTACAGGTTTTGTTGACATATTTGTATTCTGCAAATGCCTCTGCTGATCCCTCAGCTTTGTAATGTTTAAATGCCGCTTTCTTGTTCTTTATTTCCTGAATTACTTTACTGGTTAGCCACATTGGATTTAATTTGCTTTTTTGTATTTGTTTCCAACAGGGATAAACTTATGTGTGTATTTTTGCAATGTTATTTTGAAGGCATTCCACTTACCTTCTGTGTTTTTTCCTGAAAATATTTTATCCCAGTCAATGAGAGCAAGGGATGAATTAAACCTGCTAAAGTTGGCCTTTTTAAAATTCAGTGTTTTGGTGGAACCCATAGCAAATTGCTTTTTTGAATTAATCTCAAACGATACCATGTTATGGTCACTATTCCCCAAGTGCTCCCTAACTTGGATGTTAGAGGTAAGTTCTTTATTGTCAGTTATTACCAAATCCAGACATGCATTCCCTCTGGTTGAGGTCTGCACTAGTTGAGACAAAAAATTGTCATCATTCAACAAGTTCAGAAACTTGCTGCTTTTAGCAGAATTAGGTGTTCCATTTTTCCAGTCTATTTCTAAAATCCCCCATAATTATAGTTCTCCCTATTTGAGAAGCCTTTTCTATTTGCATTAATAGCTTTGATTCTACAAGGTCACCAATGTTTGGTGGTTTCTAACAAATACCCACTAATATTTTCTGGGCAGTTTTACCCCCAGTGACTATTTCAACCCACAGGGATTCCACGTCATCACATATATCTTCCTGCAATTGAGGCAATAATGCTGGTTTGACATACAGACAGACCCCACCACCTCTTTTGTTTGACCTATCTTTTCTAAGCATGTAGCCCTCCAAATTGATTGACCAATCATGTGTGTCATCCCACCATGTTTCTGTTATGCTTACCAAGTCATCATTTTCAATTTCAGCTACCAGCACCAGTTCCCCTATTTCACCAGTTAAACTTCTGGCATTTGCAAGCATACAATTTATGCCACTGCTGTGTTCCATTTGTGATTTAATTTTGATATGGTTTATAGGCTTCTCCCTATCATCTGTACTAACCCCACCCCCAGGTGCTCCCACCTGGTTATTAACTACATCGCCTTCCCTTTCTATACTATCTATTCCAATAGTTATTGCCCACCTCCCTTCCTAGTTTAAAATCTCCTCCACCCTTCTAGTCACTTGAGACCCTCTTGCATTCAGGTGCAATCCATGTCTACTATAGAGATTGTACCCCAAAGCAAAATCAGCCCAGTGCTCTAAAAAACCAAAGCCCTCCTTCTTACACCAAGACTTCAGCCATGCATTGAGCTCCCTAATCTCCCACTGTCTCTCTGGCATAGCGCATGGCACAGGTAGTATCTCTGAGAATACTACCTTGGAGGTCCAGTTCCTAATCTTACTGCCTAAATTCCTAAAATTACCTTTTAGGACTCTCCACCTTCCTCTTACTTTGTCATTGGTACCAATATGCACCAAGACAGCTGAATCCTCTCTAGCCCCTCCCAATAATCTGTCCACCCCGTCTGCAACATGCCGAACCCGGGCAACCGGGAGACAGCAAACCATTTGATTGCTGCAATCAGAGCCACAGACTACCCTATATGTTCTCCTAATAATGGAGTCCCCTACCACCACAACCTGCCTAGGCTTCACTTTCCTCTGGATCCCCTCTGTGCTAGAGGAGCTGTTCTCCCAGCTGTTTGGGAGAACAGTCTTCTCCAGCAATTCCACTTCTGGGTTTGCCTCCCCAACATCTTCACTTAAATGAACAAATTTGTTGGGATGGAAAAACTCAGGACTGGCTGCCCTCTTCCTCTTCCCTCCCCCACTGCAACCACTTCTAACTGTCACCCAGCTATGTGCCTGGTTCCCTTCTAGCTGCTCTCCTCCCTCTTTGCTAGGTGACCCAGCTAGACTCTGCTCAGTTAGCAAGAGACTCCTTCTCCGGGTTGTCAATATCTCTCAGTGTTGCAATATGACTCTCTAGAGCTCCAATCTGAGCTTCTAGAAGGGCCACTTGCTCACACTTACCACAGCGGTATGGACCCTGGAACTGCTGTTCCAAGCATCCATACATATGGCAAGATGTGCATTGAGTGAGATCTCCAAACTTGCTCATCATGTATGGTGCAAATGTGAGTTCTTACAGAATGTAATTAACTCCTGTGTTGCATTAACTGCTGTGTTTCACAAACTGTGCACTTATTCCAGAGCACTTAGAAAAGAGCACGCTCTATTTGTGAGCAAGCTGTGAGTCCCGTACCTAGATTTATACAGGCCTACACAGGTGATTGTTCACACCCTTAAATTAACTAATCACACTCACAGTAAAAGTAAAAAAACAAAAAAATTAAAAAAAAATAAAAATAAAAAAAATTAAGAGTTATCGGCAAAGGGCATAGCCAATATAGCTGATAAGGCTGATAGTTGCACTTTTAATGAGGCCGGTTTTAGGCCTTTCTGGAACCCATCCTGCAGAAAATCCAGAATTTTTGCCGGCGATATGGTTGATCTGTCCACGTGATGAGAAATACATAATTTATAAAAAATGGACCATACTCTGTAGTAGATTTTTATAGATTATGCTTTACGCCCTTTGAGCATAGTGTCAATCATCGGTTCTGAGGTGCCTTGTGTCCTTAAAGACTACCGCTCAGCCTCCAGGCCCTGAGCTGGAAGAAGGCTGGGTCTGGATTATGTAGAGGGCCCTGAAGACGGTGGTCTGAGGTGACTGGTAGTTGTAGCGGAGGTCTGCAAGGCATTCGAAGTACCTCTGGAAACCATGGCTTTCTTGGCCAATTTGGAGCAATTAGAATCACTTCTGCTTTGTCTCGTCCGATTTTCCCCGATTACTTCATTTAACAGAGGTAGAGGGGGAAACAAGTAGGCCAGTTTGAACCGCCATGGAATTCTTAAGGCATCCTGCCCTAGAGCTTGAGGATCCTTCCACCTGGACAGGTACTTGGCACATTTTTTGTTCAGACTTGTGGCCATGAGATCTGTGTCTGGGAGACCCAGGTTGGCCACTACCTGTTGGAATACCCTGGGGTTTAGTTCCCATTCCCCCCGGGTCTACCGGATTTCAACTTAGAAAGTCTGTTTGTACATTTTGTCGACCCGATTGGAAGGATGCTGTGAGGGACTGAAGATTGTTTTCTGCCCAAAGGAGGATTTAGAGCGCCAGATTGTTTAATTGGGAGCTGCTAGTTCCCCCTTGATTCAGAATGTATTGGACGGCTGTAGAGTTGTCTGATCTGATCAGAACTGGTTGTTGCTGAAGGTCTCGCCTGAAAATGTCTTAATGTGTTCCAGACTGCTAGGAGCTCTAGGACATTGATACGTAACTTCGTCTCCTGGAACGTCCATGCACCCTGAACTGTCTTGTTGTTCCATATTCCTCCCCATCCTTGTTTGCTGGCATCTGTATGAAGGATTTGCCAAACCGGTTCTAGTAGAGGTCTTCCTCTTGCCAAGTGTGCAGGTTGGGTCCACCACCTCAGTTCCAGTCTGGTCTGTTTTGAGACTGGAATTAGCTGATGGAAATTCAAGGGCTGTTTTTTTTGTAATAGGTTAGGTAATGCAGCCGAGTTCTGCGGGCATGAATCCAAGCCCAGGGAATGTCCTATTGTCTTTTCTGAAGAAACTGGATGACATGATTGATGATCCGTAGTTGACGGTCTGATTATAGGAATGCCTGGCCTAGGTTGGTGTTGATTTGTATCCCCAGGAATACCAGGTTCTGAGAGGGGACCAGAGAGCTCTTGTTGAAGTTTAAGTTTTTGAGCCATCCTAGCTTCTGTAATTGCGCTACACGTTTTGGTGCTGGACAGGGCTTTTTGGAACAATGACTCTATAATCAATATGTAGTCCAGATATGGAATGACTTTGAGAAGATACTGTTGTCCGAGGAAGGCCATGACATTGGCCATGATCTTTGTGAAGATCCGGGGGGCCGAGGCTAGACCGAATGGCAGTACTCTATATTGGAAGTGTTTGCCGAAGATATGAAATCTGAGGTACCTGCGATGTAGCTGTTGGATCTGCACATGATAATATGCATGTCGCAGATCTATCCATGTTCGATATTCTTCTGGCTGTATCAGTTTGAGTGTAGACGAGACAGTCTCCATCTTGAAGTGGTGTACCTGGAGGCAATTGTTGAGGTCTTTCAGATCCAGAATGAGACGAAGTTCCCCAGTAGGCTTTATAGTGTAAAAAAGAATTGACTAGAAGCCCCGAAATCTCTGATGAAGAGGGACCTCTTCTATTACCCTGTTGTTCAATAGGGACTGTAAAGCTGGTTTCATTTGCTGGACCTTTGACTTCCGTCTCAATTTGGAGGTGATGAAGCGATGAGGAAGGAGGGCAGTCTTGAATTCCAGCGAGTACCCCTTCTGAATGATTTCCCATACCCATTTGTCTGGATGAGAGACCAGGCCAAATGGAATTCCTCCAGCCTGCCCCCTACTGGAGGAGAAGGGGTTAGGCTGGCTTCATAGGGAGAATTGACCCAGTCGCTGGAAATCCCTGCGATTTCCAGGCCTCTGGGAAATTTGTGTACCTCTCCGCCATTGGTCATATCCTCTGCCTGGCTTGTAACTGAGAGCCTCTCGAAAGGAGTCTTCTATATTGTCCTGATCTTCCAGGTGACTTTCTGATCTTCTTATCCTGCGGCAGGAACTGGCTCCTTCCACCCGAGGACCTTTTTATTATGTCCTCAAGTTGATCTCCAAATAATTTGGCTCCAGAAAAGGTCAGTGAGACCAGCTTATTTTTGGAAGAGGGATCTGCCTCCCATGCCTTTATCCACATGGCTCGTCTGGCTGTTACTGAGAGCGATGATGCTCTTGCCTCCCTGGATAACATCTGTCTGTTGGCATCACATGAATAGTTGATGGCATCTTTAATGATGGCTAGGTCCTTAAGGAGACGTGCCAGAGATACTGAGGATTCTATCTTCTCCTCTAGATCCGTAAACCAGATGCGTAAGGTTCTGAAGGTAGAGGCCATGGCTGTCGCGGTCTTAAGATTTTGGCTGATGGTGGCGAACTGCTTCTTCAATATGCTATCGGCCCTCTTCTCCATTGGATCTTTTAGAGTGGTGCCATGATTGAGAAGAATCGTTATGCGCCTTGAGGTCTGTGCTATGTCAGCATCTGCTTTAGGTGGTGTGTACCAGTTGGATGTTTCTTCTTCTGCAAATGGATACATATAATGGAATCTCCTAGAGATGGCCTCTCGTTTTTCTGTCTGCTTCCATTCACTGTGAATGATCTCCTGAACTGAGCTATGGACTGGGAACTGAGGTAAGTCCTTCTTGTATCCCGCAAATGCTGCGTCCATAACATTCAGGTCTTTTTGTACGTCAGACAAACCCAGTGTTTTCCCTCATAGTTTTACCAGGTGATCCATTTTATCTATGCTGAAGCTGCCTGCTTCCTCCACCAGATCTCCTGCTGCTGCTGATGCCGCGGATTCAATATCAATATAGGCATCATCGTAATCATCCTGAACCCCTGACGGTCTGGGACGCTTACATACTGCCTCCTGAATCGATGTGAAGGTCTCCTGCATCGATGTGAAGGTCTCCTGCATAGAGGTCTTCATCCAGGACAAAAAAATCCTAGAACTGGATGGGGACATTCCCTCCAACTGCTTGTTGCAGGCATGCAGTATATAATTTAGCAGGGTCTGAGACAGGCATTGTATTCTGACACCCAGCACAGGGCTCATCCTAAAGACCAGACTTCTCCTCCTTTGGTGGGCCTGAGGTTTTTACTTTGTCAGCCTTAGACTCCTTGGTAGCTGACCTGCTTGCAAGATACATGCCAAGTAAGTAGGCTAAACTCCAGGCTAATAGAGATAGAGAACTCCCCACTAACACCTACAGATATATGAACCCAGTATAACTGTCTATAGCCAAAAAAGACTCCATACCCGAGCTCCGCTGAGCCGCTTGCTCTTTTCAGTGCTGTGGCTGGATGTCTGTTGCCCCGAGTGCGTTCCAGCAGTGGCACGCTGTGTTCATTTCCTCTTCCTGCTAACAAGTGCTGTGAGCGGGTGCTTTACTATAGCGGAGGAAGTCTTGGGGGAAGCGGCATTTCGCCGTGCGAGCAGCCAGTTTCCCGCCCTGCACTGTGACTCCTGGATCGCGTGGTAACCCGGTATGTGGATGTGTCCGCGGTTAGGCAGACACATTAATGCGCTGTCTGATGGGAGAGGGAGAGGAGAGACTTAGCCTCCGTCCTCCAGCTGGGTAGGACCAGATAACTGCAGAGGAGAGGTAGCAAGCGGTATTTAAAAGAAACTGGTCCTACCCAGCTGGGAGGCGGAACCAAAGCCTACAGTATGCTGTGGATCGGACACAGAGGAAAGGACTGTTTTCTGAAATTAGGTCTGGATGGGGATGCTGGCTCTGCATTCTTGACATATAAACACTTTCCTCCTGAGGTCTGTTTAAATTATATGCTCAAGCTGGATGCCAAACAGCTTATGACCTGCAAATGATGAGACAGATTTGTTCTAAGATGATGCATCCGCATCCCAGGCCTTGATCCATAGGGCCCTTCTGGCCGTGACAGGAAGTGCTGAGGCTCGTGAGAGGACCTGGATACTGTTCAGGGAGGCATCACACGAAAAGCTGATAGTATCCTTGATGGAAAATAGATCCATTAGTAGCCTGGAGCGAGATACAGCAGAGTCTCTTTTCCTCAAACTCGGTAATCCAGATTAGCAATGTGCGGAATACACATGCCATCCCCATGGCAGTCTTCAGATTATGTCTTCTAGAGGAACACTGTTTAAGGGCGCTATCTGCACACTTATCCATCAGAACTCAGGGTGGTGCCATCTTCCAGCAATAAGGTGGTATGTTAAGAAATCTGTGCCATTGCCGTGTCAACTTTGACTTTAGGTGGTGTGGTCTAAGAACCAGTTTCTTCTTCTGAGAAGGGGTATAATCTTTGAAATCTTCTGCACATACCTGACCTTGGACCTCCCAGTTTCCATTCATTGAAAAGGATTTTTTGGATGGAGCTATGAACAGGGATCAGTGGCTTATCCTTTTTATGACCAACAAATGCTGTGTCCATCACAATAAATTCCTTCTGAGCCTCTGATAGGCCTAGTGTTTCTCATGGACCTTCCAGTTTCTCAGAACAAACTACATGCTTCCTCCGTTCTCTCTCCTCCTGCAGAGGAGATTGTGGGTTCAATTTCCTTGTTTCTATATTCATATTCCTCATGCGGGACAAACCTTCGTCCAGGTCAGATTCGTGGTTGCTTTCTTGACTATTCCTGCATGGATGAGAGTCTCTTGCATTGACTCCTTCATCCAAGAAAATCTTTAAATTGGGATGGAACATCTGTGGCAGATAGCTTCTGGAGGCAGACCGAGCAAAGTTTGGCATTATCTGTAATGGGAAGCTTGGCCTCACACACAGCACAAGATTTATATTTTTGTACAGTTCTATCCTCTTGAGGAAAGGGTGGGGGGAGGAATCAGTCCCAGACTTTGATTTATTACTTTTCCCTTCTGTAGAGGACATATTAGGATGTAAACAACTAGACACCAACTAGGCTAGAATTGCTTTAACTGCCAAAAAAGAGATTAGATAGCTGCTAGATAGCCAGAACCAATATCTGCTTAAGTTAGTAAGAAAATGAAAACTTACATAGCCTCTCTGTATACTCCAAACCCTCAGTCTTACCTAACCGTGACGAACAGGCTACTTCCTGGTTCTGCATTCCACTGCTGGAACATATGCGTCTGGCTTCCTGATTCTGGGTGCAGAAAGATGAGTCATAACCCAGCTGCTCTGTTTGCCGGTGCACACGGACAGTGTGAGAGCAGAAGAGAGTTCAAGCCTGTGAACCAGGCGAAGTGAGGACCGTGCAGCCTCTGTGAAAGAGGTACATGATCTCATGCTGATAACTGCAATGTAGCCAGCATTTATGGCTGACTACATGTAGAAAAAATAAAGTTCTCAAGCTGAGTTCCAATTCTCTTGGAGATGTAGAGCTATAAAATACTTCAGTCCTCCAGCTTGGTAGGACCACAATAACTGGAGAGAGGAGGAGAACTGGATATTTAAATAAAATTTTAGTCATACCTGTTAAATCCTTTTCTCTTACTCCATACAGTTTACTGGTAACTTTGGGTAGGTGATCTGCCCCTTTAATTGTAGGCAGGAACAATTCTAGAGTTGTATGCAAGGGGTGGAACCTACCTTCCCTCCGTGGCTGCAGCTAGCCAGCCAGCTCCAGTAAGATTTGAGACACTTGACTAGATAGTAGAAGGGAAAGAAGACTCCTGTGAGCATGACCACGAAGGACCCCCACGGTCTGCCACAGGAGAGCCAGGCATGGTCACTTAACAGGGTGGGAGACCCCTAACCTGTATGGACAAAAAAAGACTAAAAAAGTCTCTTCTCTGCCATCCAATACAGGTTACTGACAACTCTGGGAAGTCCAACCATTGAGTTTCCCAGAGGCGGGAAGAAAGGCAAGGACCAGGCGCAAGGCCCCCAAAGTCACCAGAGCAGATATGAACCAACATATCAGAAATACCTAACAAAACAAATGAAGTGTCAACTGACACTGAACAGGGGTAACACCACCCCAGGAACTGTTACACAGCACACTGAACTAGAGCCAACAGGGCTCAAAAGTGAAGGAAGCACCAAGAACCAAAGCTCCTAGACAGGCAAAACTGCCTCAAAGATCTTCCTCCCAAAGCTGGCATCAGACAATGCCAGCACATCAACACGGTAGTGCTTCGAAAAGGTATGCACAGGCGACCAAGTGGCAGTCTTGCACAACTGATCAGCAGAGGCCTGATTCTTGTAAGCCAAAGAAGCCCCAATAGATATTGTAAAATTAGCCGTGACCCAAAAAGGGACAGGCTTCTTCCTCAGCTCGTAAGCCTTATGAATAGTGAACTTGATCCAAGAAGAAATACTTACTTTGGATGCAGGTCTTCCTGCCCTGGGACCCTCAGGAATGAAGAACAGCATGTCAGATCACCTGATAGACTCAGTGTGAAGTACATAAAACTTGAGACAACACACCACATCCAACAAGCGGAGATTCCTCTCCTTGTCAGAGGTGGGGTCAGGGCAGACAGAAGGCCCCACAATCTCCTGATTGATGTGGAACTCCAAAACCACCTTCGGAAGAAACTGCTGAGAAGTGCGAAGCACCTCCTTCTTGTGAAATACCAAAAAAGATGGTTTACAGCAGGACTCAAAATTTCCACTCGTCACTAGCCAATGGCGAGTGAAAATTTAGACCTGGCGAGCAGAAATTCAGCCCTGGTGGGTATGTTTTGGCTTGCAGTGGAGAGTCAATTTCAGGTCTGGCTAGTAGCAAAGGACTTAAAATTATAAGCCCTGGTTTACAGGACAGAGCATGTAACTCTGCGACACGGTGAACTGACACGAGAGCAAGGAGAAAGGCTATTTACCATGTCAGACGTAGAGGAATAGTAGCCAAGGACTCAAATGGAGGGCGTTGAAGAACGCCCAAAACCAAGTTAAGATCCCACGGAGGAGCAGGATTCTTGAAGGCAGGACGAGTATGGGCAATGCACTGGAAGAAAACCTTGACATCAGGAAGGATGGCAATGTGCCTCTGAAAGAAAAGAGAGCAGACGTCTGAACCTTAAAGGGATAATAATACTTCGTTTTATGTTTATTTTATTTTGTAGGCATTAAAAAAACATGAAGAACGATATAAGTCTTCTCTCAAACCTTTATGGTTTAAGAGATATTCACAAGCAAAGTTACCCCCTCCCGCCCCTTTTACCTAGTGTAAGCCATCTCTTCTCAGATGTGGAATCCAGTCCATAGATCAAACAGATAACAGCAGGGGAAATCTTCGTTGTATGAAAACAATGAAAGCCCTGCCCCCCCGTGACAAGTTTTTCCTGCTTTTTCCCTCATGAATAATGATATGTCTTATCTCTCAAACCTTTATGGTTTAAGAGATATTCACAAGAAAAGTGTCCCCCTCCCACCCCTTTTACTGATGTAACACTTTTCAGCCAGGGCAGAAGGGAGCTGCCCAGGTAGACTGCAGAGAGGGACAATCTTCAATTAAGATAAGGGAAAAACCTGAAAAGCTTGTCAAGGGGGGCAGGGATTTCATTGTTTTCATAGGAATAAGAGTGTCCCCTTCTGTTATCTGTCCAGTCTATGGGCTGCATTCCACATCTGAGAAGAGATTGCTTACAGTAGGTAAAAGGGGCGGGAGGGGGAAACTTTGCTTGTGAATATCTCATAAACCATAAAGGTTTGAGAGATAAGACTTATATCATTCTTCATGTTTTTTTAATGCCTACAAAATAAAATAAAGTTAAAACGAAGTATTACTATCCCTTTAAGGGAACTCAAACTGAGGCCCTTATCCACACAGTCCTGCAAAAAGGCCAGGCATTAAAAAAACATGAAGAATGATATAAAGTGTTATGTCTCAAACCTTTGTGGTTTAAGAGATATTCACAAACAAAGTATCCCCCCCGTTTAACCAGATCAGAAGGGAGGTGCCCAGGTAGACTGCAGAGAGGGACAATCTTCAATTAAGATAAGGCAAAAAGCTGAAAAACTTGTCAAGGGGGGGGAAGGGCTTTCATTGTTTTCATACAAAGAAAATTGTCCCCTTCTGTTATCTGTCTGGTCATACAACCAGATTCACATCTGAGAAGAGATGGCTTACACTAGGTAAAAGGGGCGGGGAGGGGAAACTTTGCTTGTGAATATCTCTTAAACCATAAAGGTTGGAGAGATAAGACATATCATTCTTCATGTTTTTTTTTTTTAATGCCTACAAAATAAAAGAAAGATAAAACGAAGTATTACTATCCCTTTAAGGGAACTCAAACTGAGGCCCTTTTCCACACAGTCCTGCAAAAAGGCCAGGACCATAGGCAGATCAAATTCCTGAGACAGGTCCTTGTCAGCACACCAAGATAGAAAGGTCGACCAAACACAACGGTAGATCTTGGAAGAAACAGGTTTGCGGGCACGGAGAATAGTAGCCACCACCCTAGAAGAAAAACCTCTTTCAATATTGAGAAATCAATTTCTAAGCCGTCAAGGCTAGCCGATGAACATCCTTCTTCCACAGGTAACCCTGTAGAAGATCCGGACGGCAAGGGAGCCGGAATGGCTCCGCCACTGACAGATCCAGCAACTCCAGAAACCAAGCTTGGCGAGGGCATTACAGAGCAATCAGATTGACTGGACAGTGTACGTCGCAATTTCTGTAACACCCTGTGCAACATTGCGAGGGGAGGAAAGATACAGGCCAGAACAACCAACAAAGGAATGGACATTGCATCCACCTCCAGAGCTAGTTGGTCCCTCCACAGAGAGCAGAGTCTCTGAACCCTCCTGTTGTGTCTTGTCGCCATCAGGTCGATGTAAGGAAGACCCCACTTCTGAACAATGAGGGTGAACACCTCTGGGTGCAGCTCCCACTCTCCGCTGTCCACCGTGTCTTGACTGAGGAAGTCCGCCATGATGTTGTCTATGCCAGGAATGTGCACTGCGGATACGGCAGGAACGTGTTCTTCTGCCCAGGACAAAATAGCCTTGACCTCTAACCAAGCGGCGAGACTTCTTGTTCCACCCTGCTTCTTGATGTAAGCCACGGCTGTGGCGTTGTCAGACTGTACCTGGACAGTCTTCCAGCTGAGATGTCCAATGACGAAAGGCATGAAATATCGCGCAAAGCTCCAACACGTTGATGGGAAGGAGAGATTCCTCCAGAGACCACCAAACCTGAGCACTAAGGCAACCCAGGACTGCTCACCAGCCGGAGAGGCTGGTGTCCGTTGTCACAGTAGTTCAGAAAGATACCAGGAAGGACTTGCCCTTCAACAGACTGGAGAGGTCGAGCCACCACGACAAACTCAGTTCCACATGAAGAGGGAGGGACACTGACATCTTCAGAAGGTCCTGCTGACCCTTGCACACCTGGATCACAAGCCTTTGGAGTTCCCTGCTGTGTGCCATGGAAAAAGGGACCGCTTCTATGGTGATGAATTTACCCACTAGAGGGGACAGCTTCTTGGCTGGAACCGGATCTTGAGCCAGAACTGCAGAAACCCTTGGGGCAATCTGGTGAGCTACCTTGCCCATGAGAAACACCATGCTCTTCTGAGTGTCGAAAAGAAGGCCCAGAAAGACCAGACGCTGGCATGGGACAAGATCTGACTTGTCCATGTCGATGATCCACCCGTGACGAGTGGGAGTGTGAATGCATAGATGAACCTGCTGATGAAGTTCCGTAGAGGGGGCTTTCAGAAGCAGGTCGTCCATGTATGGAGTAACTCTGATGCCATCCCGGTGGAGGGCGAACACTAAGGTTCCCAAGACAAGATGGAAAACTTGGAGCTGTAGTCAGACCAAAGGGAAGAGCAGAAAACTGAAAGTGCACTTGGTCGCAGGCATACCTGAGATAATGCCGGCTCTCTGGATAAATGGTGATGTGTAAATAGGAGTCCTGAAGATACAGAGAATCAAGGAATTCCCCCGGGGACAAGGCAGCAATCACCACCCTCAGACACTCCTGGTGATAATGGGTGCGGATCACAAAGTAATTGAAATCCTTCAAATCCAAAATGGGGCGACAACCGCCATGCTTTTTGGAGACCACAAAGAGGTTTGAGTAAAAACCCATCTCTCTGTCCTGAACTGGAACCGGCTCTAGAACATCCTTGTCCAGAAGAGTCTGAATAGTGCAGTTGAACAGCCAGCGTTTCTTTGCGCCCTGAGGTGTATGAGAAGGAAATAAACT
Source organism: Rhinophrynus dorsalis (assembly GCA_037306005.1). Lineage (NCBI taxonomy): Eukaryota > Metazoa > Chordata > Amphibia > Anura > Rhinophrynidae > Rhinophrynus > Rhinophrynus dorsalis. The sequence goes on from CM074722.1 coordinate 115,160,454, forward strand.
AAAGGGAGGAAGAGAGACAAAAGGGATCCTGTATCCTTCCATCACCACCTGTAAAACCTATGGGACCGCCAGTGAATCCTCCCAGACACTATAATAGTGACGCAGACGGCTACCCACAGCAGTGGGGGAACCCGGGTTAGGGGAGTCATGTCGAAGGAGGTTTGGAGACCTTGGGCTTCCATTGCTGTTTGGGCTTGGAGGAGGTACACAGAGCTGAAGGAAGTGTCTGGTTTGCCGGATGTGTCAGTTTGAAAGGAACGAAAATACAGATTACGCTTAAGCCGTGTTTTCTTCCTGGGGAAGAAAGGCAGAAGGGTACTTTTACTCCCTGTGGCCTCACTAATCAGATCCTTGAGATCTGGCCCAAACAATGACGTGCCCTGAAAAGGCAAGTAGAGCAAGGCTTTCTTGGAAGTGGTTTCAGCAGACCAGATCTTGAGCCAAAGAGCTCTTCTGGCAACCACAGACATGGTGGAAACCCTAGCCACCAAACGGATGGCAAAGGCAGCAGAAAGTGCTGGGCCTCAGAAATGTTGTCAAGAAGCCGCAACGTAGTAAAAGTAGGAGCACCCTGACGGACAGCCAGGGTGAGCAGTTCAGTACAGACCACAATGGCCCGGTTAACCCATGCCGCAGCGAATGCTGGACGCATGGCAGTACCAGCAGTGGCAAAAATGGACTTGAGGGAGACCAAGTTTCTTATCAGTCCAGTATTTGATCTGACGCATCAGAAACTGGCAAGGCAGTAGACTTGGATAACCTGGAGATAGAAGCACTTTGGGAGGATGAACCCACTGAGCAAGCGCTGCCTCAGAGAAGGGATAAAGCTTGGCAAATTTCTTGGACACAGAAAGTTTCCGGTCTGGAGATTTCCACTCTTCAGACACAAAGCGGTCAAGAGTGGGGTTAGGTGGAAAACAAGTACGGGGCTTTTGAGGCTCCTGAAATACATCAGAGGGATCAGAAGGAACCTCCTGAACTAAGGAATGTTTAGGGTAGTCAAAACAGCCCTGATCAGGCCCTCAGCCAAGGGGCTCAGGATTGGCCTCAAAGGGGTCCCAAAAAAACTGAGAGGAGCCCACAGCAGAACATTCTTCAACATCTGAATCCACCAGCAGTTCCTCCTCAACGGAATCTGATACGTCAGGTACTCCCTGTGGTTTTGGCAGGGAAGACTTGATGGAAGAGGGGGTCTGCAAAGTATGGAAGACCCCCTGTAACTGGGATAGAAAGAGTTGCAATGAAGACCTAAGGTCCCTAGTAGCAGCCTTGAACTCTTGCACCCAAACTGGCTCTAATGCATGGCTGGAGGTCCCTGGGAGACCATCAGGGAGATCAGAACATGCTGGCCATAAAAGACCTGAGAATTCTCTAGGTAACCCTGAATGACAGGAAGAGCAATGTGGGATACAGAGACCCCAGCATCCTTAGTCTTAGGTCTGGCACCAAGCTCCAAAGGATTAGACATTCTCACAATGTCAAAAACATTACAGTATAAGAAACCACCCAATTACAGTGTGTAGGATTAAAGTTTGATCCCAGAAATCACTAAAACAGACTTATATGGCATGTGAAGGGTTAATCAGCAGAGGAGATTACAAGCCCAGCGTAGGATACTTGTTCTGGAAGTGGCACAAAATGGCTGCCGCAGCGGGAGGCAATCAGGAACAAGCGCACGAAGGAAGAGCTCATGGGAAATGTAGTTTTCCCAGAAAAAGTACCCCAACAGTGCCCGAAGCCCCCTGAGCCCCCCAACACACTAGAAACATGAACCAGATGACAGCGCAAGGGCAGACAAGAAAAATGAGCCATCTCTGAAGTCGCTAGGATAAGCGATTGCAGAGATTTGTCCCAAACTGTACAGTGTCACAGGAGTGAATGGAGCAATGGCGCCTATGCTGTAAAGTACACCTTAGGAACTCAAATTCTACAAAGCTGAAGCAGTAAAATAAAAAAAGGATGAATCATCACTAGAACATGTTAGGACACCCAAAAAACACTGAAACAGTAGGAAAAGTGTCAGAAAACCTCCCAAAAGATGAAAAACCAGCAGCTAAAGGGTTAAATTACCACATAAACCTGCTCCAAAACACCCAACAGACATACAGATAGACCCAATGAGTGCAGGAGTGTGCAATAGGAACTCCAAAGGTAAACCACTGCGCGGAGGGGCATTGTGGGACATGTGGACTTGCAGCACTCAAAGGGTTGCTCACCTTTCCTGCAGATCTTCTGTCTTCAGACTATCATGTATTAACCCTTTGAGTGCCAGAGGGGTACAGAATGCATTGCTTACCCCTCTGGCACACAAAGGGTTAAGAAAAAGCCTCGGTGGCTAACTCCTGAGGAAAGAACTTGTAGTGAAGATTCCCCCCTCCCCCCCCCAGGGCTTAAGGTCCACAAAAAGCAACTGGTTACGGAGCTACCCACATCTAAGGGCATAGTCAGTTATGGTAATCTGCCTAATGGTGGTATTCCATATCGAACAGGAAAAAAAAAAAAAAAATCTAAAAACTATAGCAGAACTGTTCTCTTGCCAGAGTCTTCACAAAGGAACAAATCTTTCTGGAGCTGGTTGGCTAGCTGCAGCCAAGGAGGGAAGGTAGGCTCTACCCTCAGTATACAATTCTAGAATTGTTCCTGCCTACAATTAAAGGGGCGGATTGCCTACCCAAAGTTACCAGTAACCTGTACTGTAAAACAGAAAAATCTTAATTTGGTCCTACCAGCTGGGAGGCAGAGCTAACACCCACAGTACATTGCCATGGATCAGACCCAAAGGAAAATGGGATTTTTTTTTTAACCGGTAAATCTTTTTCTCTTAGTCTATTGAGGGATGCAGAGTTTCCCACCCACAGAAACCATGTTGTGCGAGAAGGTATTGCCTTTCCCGGCAGATCTGTTTTACTGCTATTCCCTTCCTGACTGCTAGAAGAAAGCTTAAGGAATTTGGACAAGGGCTAACAGCTAGGATGGGCTTGCTTGTTTAGCGTGCCCTGCCTCCTAGAGGCACAACACATAACCCTATGTTCCCTTCATCCCTTAATGGACTAAAAAAAAATGTCATTTTCATTTAAAGCCATTTTACAACAGTAACTGAAATGTACTGGTACAGTTACAAATCATGGATCTTAAAATGAACTGTGAACACATTTCATTTAGACTCTGGACTAAACTTTAACATTCACTCGTTTTTCAGGATGTGATTACAGTGTGCATCATCTAAGCTACAATTACTCAATCGTTCACAAGATTTGTAAATTTGTTAGATGTTAATTATAACAAAGTGATACATGTTCCTATCTCAAAGGAGGAATTGATGAATTGTGTTCTACATTATGGCTTCAGTGGTACAAAATACATGCAATGCAAGGTTTTGTTGCAATATTTCAGTAGGTTTGTGTGGTTGGTGTTTAAGTGAGCTCATACTGTTGGAATGTTTCCAAAAAGGAATTGTGTATTGCTCCTTAAAGTGATAGTATTGCTTTTAACAAATATTATTATAGATATTAAAAATAGTAGTACAAAGAAGTCAGCAATCTAGCTGACAGAAGCAGATCCTGATCCTGGGACAGGAGTTCAGCAGAGCTAAAATAGCGCAATATAGAAATAAATACTTAACTGAAATAGTTAGTGTGCTTGCAAACCAGGCACACTTTGTAGACCATTCCAATTAAGTATTTGTTTTGTACATCACGCTGTTTTGTCTCTGCCGCAGGATGGTTCCAGGACCAGGATCTGCTCCTGTCAGCTAGAGCGGACATGGCCGGGAGCGGGGAACTTTATATGCTTCGATCTCTCAAACTATAAATGTTTGAGAGATGGGACATAGCTCATTTTACTACTATTTTTAATGTCTACAATATTAATATTTGTTGAATAAAAGCAATACTATCCCTTTAATGTATACAAATGTATACAATGTATAGATGGGAGTGGTCATAATGCAATACTTTGGGAGAATACTTTATATTCTTTGTAGACAATGTCCTAATATTTGTATCCTGATGCACGTCTACATTGAATCAATGCTGCTGTAACGTAAACAGAATTCCATATCTGCCAGATACACAATAAAAACCTCAATAAAGAAAGGATTTCTAAATTTATTTTTTTTTTAGAAAATTTAATTCTTATCTACAAAAGGAAAGAAACTAGAGGTGTGAACACACACCTCTTTACAAACAAGAATTAACATTATTCAAGGGTATATGCAATAGGCCTGAAGCTGCAACTTGGGTTATTCGGGGGTGGGGTTAACTAAAGTGAATATGAAGCAACACTAACACAAAAACCTACCTGCTTAAAATGTGCAGATGTACAAGTCCCACACCTCTCTATCCAAAGTCCTGAAGTTCAAGTGTAAGGATGAGATCACTGTGTATAACACTTATAGCAGTGACTCATTACAACCTTAGGAGTTGGCTCTATCCACCTGTCATAAACCTCAGCAGAAGAAGGGATGGGAAAACAAGTTCACCACCACCTACAGAGATCAGGCTTAATACTGACTTAAAAAAAAAAAAAAAAATCATGTAACGTAATCTGGAAATTTGGTAGGCGTGGACATTTTCCATGTTAACAGTCCTTCGCATTACCTACCTGCAATATTGAGGAGAAAAAAAAAAAAAAAAAAAATCATGGACAACAAAAAACAATGTTCTCTGGTGCAGGAGGGACACATGGGTTTTTCAATACAGAGCACGCCTGATCCCCAGTGTTAAACAGCACCAGAGGTTATTATTTACAACACTAACCTATTACCAACTTGAACTTTCAGGAACAATGAGAATAGGGAAGAATTAAAATGAAGTATGTTACAACTGAAAAAAGTATAATGAAGACTAGGCCTTAAATCAGTGTTTCTAAACATCAGTCATCAAGGCACACCAATGTCAAGTTTTAAAGTGGCAGTACAGGGTTGATCAAATAATTTTAAGCCATTGGCAGTGCCTCCAGAGCTACTTTTCTCTCATCAGTTCTCCCATAGGGCTACACAGCTGGATGACATCAGTTCTTTGCGCAGTGCTCATGGAAGCTCTCTCCCCAATGAAGCCCACTGACACTATATTTACAAAGGACTTATATTGAAAGAAAAGAGAAAAAAAAAAAAAAAAAAAAAAAAAAAAAAAAAAAAAAAAAAAAAAAAGGATGTCTTTCATGAGTGCAGAGTAAAGCATTAAAGGGATAGTAATACTTAAAATGTAAAAAAATAATATTAATATAATGTAAGGTTTATCCCCCTGATGTTACTACACCATCCTATGGACAGCTCTGGACCCGGGACCATAAATCTCCATAGGATGGGGTAGCAACAGCACCACTGTACAGTTTCCAGCCACTCTGATACTGCACCTAAAACAAATTCAACATTAAGCTGTAATAACTTTTGAATAAAACACCTTTCAGCAGTGGGAGTACCCTTGTTTTGCTCAAGGGATAAACCCTACTTTTTTTTTTTTATGTATATTTAAATATTACTAGCCCTTTAAAGTCATCCACCTGTGCAGACCTCTGACCTGCACAGCAAACGTATCCTTCTAAAAAGGTCACACTCAAAAGCGTCTGTCACTATGATAAAAATGGCGACATGAGAATCTCGCACTGCATGAAAGCGTGAGATTCTCATGTCGCCATTTTTAGCATGACAGTTAATGAAACATGGTCGCACTCTGTTTTATGTGCAAGAATCTTTATAAACTGTGGCATTGCTCTTCTGATAGCTCTGAGGGCACAGACCTTTACTTGCCTCTGATCACAGTTAAGTAATCAGGGGATAATTCATTGTGATGAACCTGTGATTACATAGGTATATCTATAAATCTGGCTTGGTGGGCCCAGAGACCTAAACTGTCTCACTTACGTGCGGGTGGGGGTGGAGGTGGTGGGGGAGGAGGGTACTGGTAGGTAGTGGCTGGATTCATATAGTTCAGCAAGCCAGAGTTGGCAGGTGGGGCAAACTGCTGAGACATCAGTGGCTGTGGTGCCTGGCCATATGTTGATGCACCATAATTGGTGGTTGTGGCTGGTGTGAAGGCACTCTGCCCATAGCTATACTGATTGTTTTGGAAGTTCGTGCTTTGTCCAGAGTATGCATAATTTTGCCGATTCTGATCTCTACCAGACCCATTGTTGGAAACTCCACCGTCACGGTTATTATTTCGTACATCACGCCTGCCACCATCTTTCCCACGCATTCTCCTGTTGCATTCTTCTTGATACATCATGTTTGGGTTGTTATTTGTGGGAATGGAACGGTATCTGGATCGGCCACCTATAAAAGAGATTGTAGTTATGATAAAACCTTTACTCAGTCCATTGGGGGATACTGGAAAACAGGGTAAACACTCCTTTACCAGAAAGACAAAATATTAATGTTTCTGCCCTACAAGTTATAGACAATATATTACACATACCTATATTATATTCTACACAGTTATGTAGAATATAAGATCAAAATTTTTTTTTTTATATAATCTTACTGATTAAGCCTTTTATCCAAGTCTGTAGCAGGATGCAGGGACCATGGGTTACAGAGAGTCCATTTTAAGGAGGCAGAGCATGCAATGCAAAGACTCCTCCCAATGCCTGCCCATCTCTACTCCAGCACCAACCAGAGAGCACTCAGTTTTTCAGTTAGCAAGAGAACAGACAAAGAAACAGTGAAGGACTCCCCCAGGCAAGACAAGATGTAAACCAGAAGGGAAGCCATGCATCATATGAGAAACAGATTTATTGGAAAGTTTAAAAAATAAATAAATAATAAAAAAAAAAATCCCATTTTCTGATCCAAGAGTGATGTGGCAACGTCCCAAAACAATGTCAAACAGAGAGAGGGAGACCAAATTAAAGACATCGTAAGGTCAAAATATAAACACTAGGATTGTTCAATATACACACAAATTGCATACTATAGATATATAGATACACACACACACACACACACACACACACACCACAGCCTTCAGTCAAAAAAGGTCTGTTCCCTACCTATTTTTAATAACAATATGAAGGTACAGAGATTTTAAAAGATGCTATGCATTATTAAAAAAAAAAAAAAAAGCAGATTTATATGGACTACAAAACTTTGCGGCCAAGGCTAGCACTTTGAGATGTAGAAACATTAAACTGATAAAAAATAGCAAATATGCCAAGATGACCAAGTGGCTGCCTTGCAAAGCTGAGCCACGGAGGTCTGATTCTTAAACCATGAGGTGCTAACCACAGAAGTCAAACAGGCAGTAATACAGAATACAGCCAGAACAGGACCTGAGCACATAAGCTTACCAACAGTCCACCCCTCAGCCACAAAAATAGGATTTTAGTCTTACCTGTTAAATCCTTTTCACTTAGTCCATACAGGTCACTGGTACTTCTGGGAGGCGATTCGCCCCTTTAATAGGCAGGAACAATTATGCAAATGATTGCAGGGGGCGGAGCCTCCCCTCCTACTTAAGCCACCTTCAGGCCAGAGCCACTAGATTGATTTGAGACCCTAAAACTGACCCCAGGTAAGCAAGAAGAAAGACTCCTGTGAGCATGCCCCAAAGGTCTCCCACTGAATGCCACAGGAGAGCCAGGTCTGGTCCCTTGACAGGGTGGGAGACCAGTGACCTGTATGGACTAAGTGAAAAGGATTTAACAGGTAAGACTAAAATCCTATTTTCACTGTCGTCCAATACAGGTCACTGGTACTTCTGGGATGTACAAACATTGAGCTGATCCAGAGGTGGGAAGAAGGCAAGGACCAGAACAAGGCCCAAGTCATTAAAACTGCTATGAACCAGTTAATTACATAGCCCAAACTGTAAGTGTCAACGGACACCAATCAAGGGAACAATCCCTGAACTAACACAGCACACAGAACTAGAGCCAACTGTAAGGAAGCACTAAGGATCACAGAGTGGAAGACCTACACAGGCAAAACTGCCTCCAGGACCTTCCTCCCAAAACTGGCATCAGCCGAGGCCAGTACATCAACTCGGTAGTGCTTTGAAAATGTGTGCACAGAGGACCAAGTGGCCACTCTGCACAGTTGATCAGCAGATGCCTGATTCTTGTAGGCCCAAGAGGCCCCAATAGATCTGGTGGAATGGGCAGTCACCCGGAAGGGAACATGCTTATTCCGCAACTTGTAGGCTTCACGGATAGTAGCCTTAATCCAAGAGGCAATGGTAACTTTGGAGGCCGGTCTCCCTGCCCTAGGCCCCTCAGGAATGACGAACAGAGCGTCAGACTTCCTGATAGACTCGGTGCGATGAACATAAAACTTGAGGCAATGCACCACATCCAACAAATTGAGATCTCGTTCCTTGTCAGATGAAGGGTTAGGGCAGAAAGAGGGAACCACAATCTCCTGATTGATGTGAAACTCGGACACAACCTTGGGTAAGAATTCCTTGGTAGTGCGAAGCACAGCCTTATCCTTGTGGAACACCAGGTAAGGAGGTTTACAAGACAGAGCCTGTAACTCTGCTACCCGGCGAACTGAAACAATAGCCAAAAGGAAGGCCATCCTCCAAGTCAAGAGACGTAATGGAATGGAAGCCAAGGATTCAAACGGGGGTCGCTGGAGAACTCCCAGCACCAAATTGAGGTCCCACTGGGGAGCAGGACTCTTGAAGGCAGGTCGAACATGAGTCACACCTTGGAAGAAAACTCTGACATCAGGAAGGATAGCAATCCTTTCCTGGAAAAACACAGACAAGGCAGAAGTCTGAACTTTGAGGAAACTCAGACTGAGCCCCTTATCAACACCGTCCTGCAAGGCGGCCAGGACAGTGGGAAGATGAAAATCAAGGGATAATTTCTTAGCAGAGCACCATGCCACGAAAGTTGACCATACGCGATGATAGATCTTGGAAGACACAGGCTTACAAGCACTGAGCATAGTCGACACCACAGAAGGAGAAAATCCTTTCTTTGCTAGAATCGAGGATTCAACCGCCATGCCATCAAATGGAGAGTGAACATCCTCCTTCCACAGATATCCCTGAAGAAGTAGATCCGGACGGGCAGGAAGTGGGAACGGATCTGCCACTGACATGGCCATCAACTCCGGATACCAGGACTGGCGAGGCCAGTTTGGAGCGATCAGGATAACAGGACAATGCTCCCGCTTCAGTTTCTGGATGACTCTGATCAACAGAGGAAGAGGAGGAAAGATGTAAGCCAGAGAAAAATCCAAAGGGATCGATAAGGCATCCACTGCTAGAGCAAGGGAGTCCCTCCGCCGGGAGCAAAACACTGGAACCTTCCTGTTGTGTCTGGAGGCCATCAGGTCCACCTCCGGCATCCCCCACCTCTGGGTGAGCAAGTGAAACACCTCTGGATGAAGAGCCCATTCTCCGCTGTCGACGGTATGACGACTGAGGAAGTCTGCCATGACGTTGTCCACGCCTGGAATATGAACTGCAGAGATGACAGGCACGTGATCTTCTGCCCAAGACAAAATACCCTTGACTTCCAACCAGGCGGTACCGCTTCTTGTGTCGCCTTGCCTGTTGATGTAAGCCACCGCAGTGGCGTTGTCGGATTCCACTCTGATCGGACGACCGGTCAGTTGAGATTCCCAGTGTATCAGGGCAAGCCGGATGGCACGTAGTTCCAGAACATTGATGGAGAGAAGAGATTCCTCCAGACCCCATTTCCCCTGAGCACTGAAGCGACCCAACACAGCACCCCAGCCCCGAAGGCTGGCATCCGTTGTGATCGTGGTCCAACAAGGAACTTGAAAGGACCTCCCTTTCAGGAGATGGGAGAGATCCAACCACCAGTGCAGACTCGATTCCACATGAGGAGGTAGAGAGACTGACAGATGCTGATGATCTGGATGATACTTGCACGTCTGGATCACAAATCTCTGAAGTTCCCTGGAGTGGGCCATGGCAAAAGGTACCGCTTCGATCGTGGAAATGAACTTCCCCACCAGGGACAACAACTTCGTTACCGGCACTAAGTCCAGTTCCAGAATCCCCGCCACCGGGATGGCTATCTGATGAGCCACATCCTCCGGCAGAAACACCATGCATTGGCAAGTGTCGAACAGGAGACCAAGGAACAGAAGCCTCTGAGATGGAACCAAGTCCGACTTGTCCAGATTCAGGATCCAGCCATGGCGGGTCAGAGTGTGGATACACCTCTGCAATTGCTGGTGAAGAAGCTCCGCCGAGGAAGCTTTGAGGTGGAGATCGTCCATGTAGGGGATCACCCTGACCCTGTCCTGATGCAGCACAGCTATCAAAGAACCCAACACTCTCTGGAAGACCTGAGGAGCTGAAGTCAGCCCAAAGGGAAGAGCTGAAAACTGAAAGTGTCCCCTGTGGCAGGCAATCCTGAGATACCGTCTGCTCTCTGGATGAATAGGGATGTGAAGATAAGCATCCTGAAGGTCCAGGGAGGCAAGGAACTCCCCTGGAGACATGGCTGCAATCACAGAGCGCAGGGACTCCTGGCGGAAGTGGGAAGTCACCACATAGGCATTGAGATCTTTGAGATCCAAAATAGGACGAGCCCCTCCGTCCTTTTTGGCTACCACAAACAGGTTGGAATAAAATCCTGAACCTGTGCCCTCCGGAGGAACCACTTCCAGAACCTCTTTGTCCAAGAGATCCTGAATAGCGTCGTCGAACAGACGTCTTTTTGTGGGTTCCTGAGAAGGACGAGTAAAATGGAACCGAAAAGGAGGAAGGGAGGAGAAAGGGATCCTGTATCCCTCTGACACCACCTGAAGAACCCATGGGTCCGCCGCTGACTCCTCCCAAGTCCGGCGAAAGATGCGGAGACGTCCACCTACAGCCGGATGCGGACCCGGGTTCGGCGAGTCATGCCGAAGCAGTCTTGGAGGTCTTGGCCTTGGGGGCCACTTTGGGCTTCCAGGACTGTTTGGGCTTGGAGGAGGAGCGCGTAAGCGGGAGGACCCGTCTGGGCCGAGGAGCGTGTCTCAGTCTGAAAGGAACGAAAGGACCGATTGCGTTTGGCTGGAAACTTTTTCTTAAAGACTGAGGGTAGAAGAGTACTTTTACCGCCAGTAGCCTCACTGATCATTTCTTTGAGTTCAGATTCAAATAGCAAATTCCCCAGAAAGGGCAAGGAAAGCAAGGCTTTCTTAGAGGCTGTATTCAGCAGACCAAATTTTCAGCCAAAGGGCACGTCTAGCCACCACAGAAGCAGTGGAGGCCCTCGCCATCATTACTATTACTATCCCTTTAAAGTCAGCCTCAGATGTGACTGTGTCGAGATGACCACCTCCTGAAGGTGCAGTTTCTGGATTGGTTGCACAGTCACATCTATCCCAAGTGTGCGCAAATAGGCCGTCAGAGGAGCCAGCACTTTCGTGACCACTGGGGCTAGGGTCAAGCCCAATGGCAGAGCCACAAACTGAAAAGTGATGCAACTGAAAGGCAAACCGGCAGTCTCTGTCAAATGGGCACATGAAGATAAGCTCTGATATAGAGATATGCCATGAACTCATCAGGGACCATGGCAACAATGACTGTCCTGAAAGACTGCATTTTGAATCAGGGTACATGAACAAACTTGTTCAACCCCTTAAACTCAAAGACAGGATGAAAGCCTGTCCTTTTTTGGCACAATAAAAGATGAAATAAAAGCCCTGGAACCTCTAATCCCAAAAGAATAGGAACCACCACATCAGCTTCCAAAAGAGAATGAATGAGCCTTTGAAAGGAGAACCAGGCGACGGTCCGTGGGATCATGAGACAATTTTTTTTTTTTTTTTTTTAAATATAGGGAGAAAGCCAACTACCCGGAAGTGCAAGCGGAAGCCACATCAAGTACATTCTCTCCAGACAGAAGCCAGCCATTGGCCCACCAAACCTGCGGGCATGTGTGCTAGAGCAACAGCTTGATCCTGAAACCTGCTGAAACAAGCAGCAAAGTGCCCCAGTGTTAAAGCACCCTAACCGGGTGAATGAGAGAAATGTGCCAAAGGTAGATCCGAAAAGATGCGTATTCCAAAGGGAGCGAGAATGGTGGGGTAATCTGTCACCCGTGCACCCAAAGGGGAAGAACGACATCCCAAAAACAAACAGTTAAAATATCAGAAGCCTGCTACTTTCAGAATTTCCTGCAAAATCTAGTGTCAATGCACAAACATTAAGTGTAAAACTATATGCATGTATGAGCTGAAGACCAGGTTGCAGCATTATAAAGTTGCTCCAACGAAGCATGTGTTTTAAATCCCAAGAAGTACAGACCACAATTATGAAACATGGTTATCCAGAACTGAATAGTTTTAGTTCTTTTCAAAAGAATGTTTAAGCAGACCCCACTTAAAAGCAGTGTTAAAATTGGGTATCTTTTTCAAATGTCGCAATCGAAATATTGTGCGGCTACATACTGCAGTAAGCAAGTCGCTGTGATGAAAAGAGCAACATGAGAATCACACCCTGCATACAAGCACGAGATTCTCATGTCACCGTATGAAAGGTCGCTGCATGGTTTGATAGCATTCCCATAATCCTTACCCATCTTCACTGCTCACTATGAAAAAAAGGTATGCACAGATAAAACATTTTACACATTACATATTGTAGACTTGTACATCCTGCCTAAGTGTGTCACTATTCTGCCAACCAGGGAGAGTTAAACAACCTGTGTGCCATGCATTGCAAAGACAGATTTGAGCGAGACAAGTCTCCTGGGTCACCAGTGCATTGCAACGTGCATTTCTTTTTCATCGTGGGCAGTGAAGATGGGTAAGGATTATGGGAGTTGTAGTGCTATCAAACCATGCCATAAAGAGGCATGGTTTGTTATGGTAGAAATAGTAACAAAGGAATCTGGATCTCATATGCAGGGCGAGATTCTCATGTTGCCCATTTCATCCAAGGAACAAGTTTTAGGCGGAGTGCAGCCGCACGATCTTTTAACTGCGACCTTTTAAAAGCGATCCTTAAAATAAATAGGTTTAACACTGTTCTAAATAACATGTACTTCTTATGTTATTAGATGCATAAGCCCTGAAATATGATAAATATCTACAGAACAAGTTTTCTTGTGCTGGGCTTCAGAAAGTGTGCAAGTATAAGGGTTCTTGTATTTATGGCTTTTTATTCTTCAAACAAAGACAGGTGTGTGTGCATGCACGTATATCGCCCAACACTCTCGCAAATAAGTTATCTGCAGGACCTCAGATACACATTTACTAATTAAATCCTATGACAGCTTTCCTTATATGGCTCCAAATCTTCTTCATGGTCACTAGACCGCTAAGAAACACCCAGCAGTTATTTTACTGCAAGCACAGGAGTTGAAAGAGGATGTCAGTTTGATGTATTCACTTGAAATAGGATATGTTCATACAAAACAAGAACAGAGCTGCATTAGAGCTCAGCTCAAGCGGCAGGTTGCAACCTGCTGTTCCTGGGTTCCTCCGAAAGCCTGTCTCAGAGAACTCATTGGCTGATTCCCTTGTGGGTCAGCCATTCATTGGTGTAATGCACATGGCAATCTCCTCAGTTCTGCTCAACTCCTGAGCTCGAAGCACAAATGCAGTGGAGATAAAAAATTATTTTAGGCTGTGTTTACTGGATGGCCTAAAAGAACGACTGAACTAATATCTAGCAAAAGTGTGTGTGGATGCCACCATTATGAAAACAGCCATAATGAGGTCTCAAACAAAAAAAAGCTAGAGATGTGCAAGGAAATTAAGAGAAGGGCAACGTATATGACCATGAGGAGGATTTGGACACTGGAAAGCTGACCACAGTTCTGGATTTGATGAGGGAAGCAGAGTCACATTAGCATTTCCTAAAATAATATGCAAAGAGTATTAGTAGATTTGGAACAAATGTCTAATTTCAGTGTCCTGTCAAGCCAGTGGTTACCAACTCAAGTCCTTAGAACACATCAACAGTGCAGGATTTCATTATTTTCTCACATGATTACAGGCAGATAAACTTTACAGAAGACTGATCTACCCACACCAATGAGTCACCTGTGATAAGGATATGAATAAAAACTGTACTGTTGCATTGTCTAGGACTGGACTTGGAAACCCCACATAAAAATAATTTTGAAAGACCAAACAATGATATTTGCCACACACCTCCACCACCACCACGGCCATGGTCCACAAGCTGCATCAGTTTGGGGTTGATTGTTTGATTAGCTTCTTGTAGAACTTTGACCAGCTCCCGGGCTTGCTTGAGGTTTCCAGGTGTGAAGAACGTGTAAGCAGTGCCCTTGTTAGTGCTACGGGCTGTACGCCCAATGCGATGCACGTAGTCCTCCGAACTGTTTGGGTAGTCATAATTTATGACGAACTTGATATCTTCCACGTCTAAAGATTGAGTGGGAAATTAACGTGTTGGAAACACGTCAAGAGCAAAAGAGATGCAAATTAGTAACCAAAGTAAAATTCTCAAATTTTTATGTAATTTCTACTACACAAAACATACTCAATCTTTAAAACTAATGGAATAAAAAGGCATCTGCTTATGGCCTGTTTACATTTGACTCCAGAATCTATAGGCTCCCAAATTCAGGTACTAAAGGAATTAGAAATTTTTGGTTCTATATTACTACATTCTCTCGCTGTACAGCACAAGCTGTCAGTTATTCTGGTTAGTAATATTTATAAAGAAACATTCTAAGCTCAGGTGCTTTGTTATGGGAACACGAGCAAGCCTACTTTCTAGCAAAAATTCTCAACTGCAGTCTGCAAGGCTCCCTAAAAGTATATGATCGGTCTCACTACTTGAGCACAGTCTGATCAATCCTTGGCTCGCTAACAGATTATACATGTGCTCAAATTTTAATCCTACAAGAAGAATAAATCATTAGTACATTACATGCTATTTAACAGATCAAAGAAATATGAAGATAAAATAAAATTGAACTTAGTGGGAATCTTCCTCAGGAGAGCTGGTGTCCGGACCGATGCACACTCCCTCAGCGAGGTGGGGAACCAGCAGCCGCCAATCCCGTCTTTTTTGGCACATGGCGGTGTCACCGCCTTCATCCTTGGACTAGGGACCACCGGAGCGGGGAGCATGCATCAACGGTCCAGGCGCAGCAAGAGGTCCCAACACGTGATCTGGCTTGGCTAGATGCTTCTGTGGGGAGAGCTCTTCTCCCAAGTCCAAGTTTGTGAACCTGTCAATGGGTGAAGAGAGACCCCATCCTCCAACACTCACCATCTGCCGTCAATACTGTTTTAGACAAAACTTTGAGGAACGACCCAATGCATCATATGCTCATGCTTCAATTGAGGGAAGGAACAAAATATGTATGCATGTATTTAATTGAAGTCTGTTTCTTATTACAGGAAGGCCACTTTGAAAAGCTGCAGGACTGGGTACTCGCTCTTGGAAATGGTAAATAAAAAATAAATAAAATAAAAGGGTGTGTGGGGGGGGGGGGGGAATGACACCAAGTTGCTGGTACTAGACAAATACTTTGGAAGAGTGCTTAGGAGGGTAAAGTGGCTCAAGGAGCAGGGAGAACGAGAATGATTAGAGTGTCTGCTTTGTCCAGGAGTTTAGTACATCAATAGGACATGCAGGTTCAGTGGTGCACACGTTCTTTTGGTCTCCATGACAGAACTGTCATTTAAGCACACCACCACATTCCAGAACCCTGCAAGTCTAAGCAGGGAGGAAGGAGGGACTAAATCTTTGAAACCTTGAGGAAGAAACCACAAGTCTGAAGAAAAGACAGCAGAATGGCTATTTGTCTGCTTCACAGCCAAGAGACTTCCCAAACTCCTCCATGGCTTGGGACTTCCCCACAGCTGCTCAGCAGATTGCATAGTGGGAAGAACAATGATGATCTCCCTTCTAGAAAGGTGGTCCGTCTATTCAATAAAGCAGGGCAAGTACATGAAACCCAAAATGACAAGCAAAGGGGAGGTAGAGAATAACCCCATCTCATTGCTCAGGGTGGAAAGCTTGCATTATTCTGCACCCCGATGTACATTGGGTAACTTAAAGGGCGGTCAGTTGCAGACCCAAAAATTGCCTCTTCAGTACAAGACCTTTGCGAGGGAAGAGTGTAAGAAGCCATTGCCCTTTAGGGGGGCAGCTTCCAGCGTTCATCCCCCTCTGTCGACAGGCCCCTGGCCCTGTACTGAGAGAGATCTGCAGCTTCTGTCAGAAAAAAAAAAAAAATATATGTTTAATATTACAATGTTAAGAAATAAGAAATTATTAACAAAAGTTACCTAATTTGAGCAAAGCAAGTCAAGCGTAAGAATAGAACTTACCTGGCTGCCACTTTAACTACAGTAAGGGTAAGGGAAAGTAAAGGAAGGTTTGCATAGCTATATGCTGTGTATAGTCTTACAGTACATACGAGTATAATTATCAAAAAAAGACTACAAGGTCAACCACTCAGTACACACTGCAAGTCCTAGCTACATAAATGTATTTCTGCACAGAGATTAGAAGAGTGTACAACATTCCCACTAGTGAACCACCTTTCCATTGGGGAGAAGGAGACCAGATAATTTCTGATCAGTTCTAAAGAAGAAAAATCATATGCCACTATACCAATAGTAAACCCTCCTATTCACAGATATAATGGTAAGTTTCAGCCACTCAAGCCCAAATTTTAAAGTAACAAGAAACAGACTGCTGGATATTTTTTCTCCCTCACAAATGCACAGTATGCATCAGGGGAAAAAGTGTTAGGGATGTGTTGTAATAGATTTACTGGCAATCATAGGAAGGGGCCTTTGAAGAGATATATACAAAAACAAAAAGTTAATAGTAAATTCCACATAACAGTGCAACACAAGAGAGAACAAGAGATAAAGGTAGAGAAAAGATGTAAGCTCTCTTATTACACAAGTAATTCTAAGTTATAAAAAGTAGACTGCAAATATAATTAACACCAATTAAAATGTGGAGGGGGTGGAGGAGATAAATGTTGGTTAGCCAACTTTTGTTTAGATAGGTCCTACTAAAAATGTCATGCATGGTCTACATATAGAAGATAATTAAGTTTTTATTGTTTATGTGCTAGTGATTCTACTTGATCTCTCGATGTTTGAGAAGAGGCAAATGATATAAAAAGAAAGTTAACCTCTAATATTACAAACCTAGCCCGCGAGATGCGACATCTGTGGCGATGAGAATGGGCGCTTTACCAGTGCGAAATTCTGCAATGCAAGATTTAAAGTAATCAACACAAATTATGAATTAAAAAAAAAAAAAAAAAGGTAATTAAAACATACCATTCTGTCAAGCCTTTTGAATAACAAATCTATATTATATAAAAATAAATAAAATTGAAGAAGTTCACCCCCGGGGGAGCAGTAAGGGTTATTCAAATCTCCTCCTTACTGCCTGTCCAGGAGATACAGCACGGACACGACTGCATCACAGGGGGGCAGTCCGACAACCACTCACAAAACACACTTGCGTATTGTGTCATGCACAAGATATGCAAGCGTATGCTGTGAGCGGTTGTAGGATTAGTCCCCCAGTGATGCACTGTGTTTTGTGGTCACGATATAAAAGTCTATGGTGTTGCCAATTGTAGGACAGTCCTCCAACTGCTGCTGCGCTTTGTGGCTCAAATTTAAAAGCAAATACAATTCAGTTTATGTAGTAGGACGGAGTGTGGAAGGAGGCTGATGGCATCATGGTGAACAGAGGCAGGAGCCAGGAAAGTGGGAGAGCTTATGTACAGTAAGCCTCATGTACAGACATTCTTCCTCCCTCCTCACCAGCTACATCTGGACGCCACCACCACATTGCATAGCACGTCTGATATTGTGTCAGGACATTTCATGTGAGCTCCATAGCCGCCAAACCGCATTCCACAGGCTGCTTAATCCTGTCAGTGCCAGAGGAGTACACAACGCATTGCAAACCAATGTGATGTCTACCCCTCTAGCACTCAAGGTTTACTTTTAAAAGGCTGCACACGAAAGTTAATGTGTTATGGGGTCGCACGATCTATGTCACCAGGATTAAAATGGCCTTGTGAAAGTGCAGATCCCGGTCTTGCACCCCGGTTCAATCTCCCCCAGATGTTCTTTTAATTTGAAAGCGGGTGTTCCTGTTTCAAGCTAATTACAAACTCTCCGTTCTTACAACTGCGGGTTGCCAGCCACAACAGCGGGTGAATCGACCCTGTTTATTATTTTATTTTAATATAACACTGTGTTCCTGGTGGAGGTGCACTGCCCCGGCTCCATCTCCCCTTCTCTATTTTCCTTCTCTATTTTCCACACAGATTAAAGGCACTCTGCAAAGCGTGCACACTCACGAGCCACCGTTGCACTATGGAGGGTTAAATCTGCAATTTAAATTTAAAACAGCATATAAGGGGAGATAGAGCCGAGCACAGCAAGACGAGGATGCACCCTTCCAGTAGGCAACATGAGAATCTCATGTCACCATTTTAATCCTGGTGACATAGTTAATGTGTTAAGTGGTCACACACTCTTTCGCGTGCAACCTTTTAAAAGGATACTGGCATTCAAAGGGTTAACACTTAAATCCATGTACAGCAATGTAATGGTCCTCTCATCAACCCTTCAGCTGCAGCAGGACTGGGCCCACTTAAATCCTTTAAGTGCCACTAGTGTGCAATGCATTGTGGACCAAACATAGCAATGAGTCTTCATGCAAAGACCACAACTGACTTGCAACAGATCTTTTAAAAAGGTTAGAAACTTCAGAAGTCACTATTTTTGACTTGATCTTAGACAGCATCTTCTGCATAGAACCTTGTTGAAATCTGTCAGTGGGAGCATTACTCCCACCAACACTGTTTTAGCTAGGGGACGGAATGCAACATCAAGGGTGGACATTTCAGACACCAGTGAAAGTAATTTTGTTACATCCCCGACTTCCTATATTTTGAGGAACTGGGCATCTCACTCCTTAACCCCTTGAGGACCATTAACGTCACGCTGGTCTGGCACGTCCCGTACTTTTACTCACAGCGCTCCTGTAAGAGTGTGGTGAGTAACAACAGGGACTGAAGTTGATCACTCCAAGACCGGAGCGATCTCCATCAGTCCCCCGTTCGGCGTGCCGCCCCACGTGATCAGTCACATGGGACAGCACGTCAAAGTTTCCTATCTGGTCCTTAAGGGGTTAATACTAAGCCAGCAGTGCTCAGGACAGGTTTAAACCAGCAACTCACCGTTCAAAACCCAGTCACGCTCTTGCTGGCTTTTATCACCATGGATACACATTGCAGGCCACCTTAAAATAGAAAAAGAAAAATAGAGTTTGATGGGACTCAGATTAAAAAAATGAAGAAAACATGAATGAAAAGTTACCCTCTATGCTCACCCATCTCGTCTCATTCGGCGCGTCAGGTCATCACAACGCCGTTTTGTTTCCACAAAAATAATGGTTTTATTCTCTTTTTCAGCCATTATTTCCTCCATCAACTGGATTAACCTGATAAAAAGAAAAAAACCTATTAGATGCAGAGAAGTTGCAAACACTACAGCAGTGGTTCTCATCCCAAGCCCTCAGAGCTGCCCAGTAGGCCAGGACCTCCCCCTGTTAGAACACAGGTGTGCTGATCAGGGGTTCAATTTGATTAAATTACCTGCACTCTAAAAAATCCACAAATCCTGGCCTGTTTGTGTGGCCCGACAGCATGGGTTAAGAACCACTGCTGTACATCGTAAGTTACAATATATAAAAAAAAAAAAAAAAAAAAAAATCATCATGTCATGGCACAGAGATAAATAAACTTTCCCTTATGACTCACTTGACTGATACCTTGTCCAATGCAACTGCCTGGCAGGACCAACACCAGGGTCCTGCAGGCACTGCCAGGAAATGGAAGGACATGGTGACACCATAGGAGAGACACACACACACACACACACACACACACACACACACATGAAAATGTAGCCCTGGTGAGTAGAAATTCAGCCCTGGTGGGTATGTTTATATACACACACATACACCAGGTAGAACAAGAATGCTCCCACTGTTGGAAGAGGTTTTGTTCCAAAACATTTCAGTATATATTAATCTGGCGTGCATTTTTTCTAGTATATTCTATGGGAGATCACCGGCTACAGTTCTTGGTATGTGTTAGCAAATGCTACTTTCATTTCGGAGTTTGGACTGTTACAGCTCTTAACAAGTTGCCCTCAGTATGAGTACAAATGTTTACCATGAAGAATTCCATTACATACATTTTGATATACTCTCCTTTAATGTAAATTCAGAAATTGACCATTACATACTAATAATGTGACAAGACTTACTGATCTGCTATATTTTAACCCCAGCTTCCTAGAAGCCAGATGCTTTCTCAGACTAACGTTTCAGGACAGCCCAGTCCTACACTAACGGGATTGGATCATCTTGAAACAATACAGTTTACAGAACCAGGTTCTTTGGATGATTTGCATAAACTGTGCTGCAGCTTTAGCATTTATGCAGTAGACTGTACATTAAAAATGACATTTTCTTTTTAAATTTTACATAGACCATTTCAAATTTAAAAAAAAAAAAAAAAAAAAAAAAAAAAAACAACTACAAACCACACTTGGATCTGAAAACACCTACTTGTGATCTTTCTCACTTTCTTGACAGACATCTACTATCTGCAAGATGTTGTGGTTAGCAGAAAGCTCCAGATTTCCCACGTTAATTTGGACATAGTCCCGTAAGAAGTCCTCTGCCAGCTGACGCACTTCTTTGGGCCATGTTGCACTCCACATGAGAGTTTGTCTGTCAGGCTGCAGAATAGAGATCAAACACAGTAGTAAAGTGGGTGGTCTGAACATGCATAGTGTACCATGTCCCCTCAAATTATGCAACTAAAAGGGTTTGTATTAACCATTGCACGTGTGCAAACAGCCCTAAAAAAAAAAAAAAAAAAAAAAAAAAAAAATCCTTTTAACGTACTTAATGATAAAGGAATTCTTATGCTTACCAATAAATCCTTCTCTTAGTCCATTGATGGATGCAGATACCATGGGTTTATGGAGCATGCCTATAGGAGACATGGCACTCTAATAAAACTCCCAACTCCCTAGTGTCTAACCCCTCTTCCAGCTCTACTGTTTAGTTTTTGTTTAACAGAGTCAAGAAGGTAATATTCAGTGGACTAAGAGAAAAGCATTTAATCGGCAAGTATAAAAATCCTCTTTTCTCTATTGTCATTGAGGAATGATGTCCCAAAAACAGGGGGAGTGATTTAAACAAAACAATGGTCTCTAGAACTATGTGGCTGAAACAGGCATCTCGAGATTCAAGAATGTTAACTTTGTGAACGTGTTAACAGATGACCATGTTGCTACTCTGCATAGCTAGTCAACTGCAGCTTTGTTTTTCAAGGCCCAAGAAGTACTGATGGACCTTGCTGAATGAGCCACAATCTTGAAAGGAGCTGAAACAGATTTTAATCTGTTTGCTTGTCTAACAGTCTGTTTAAAAGCATCACTTATGCAGAAGTAGGTACATGGCAGAGTTTATAACTTGAATTTTGACAAAATAATGCTTAAAAAAAAAAACAAAAAAAAAAAAAAAAAAACACCTCTTCAATACTGAAGATTCAATTTCCAAGCAGTCAAAGCTAGCCGATGAACACCCTCTGTCCTCAGGTAACCCTGTAGAAGATCCGGATGGCAAGGAAGCCGGAATGGTTCCGCCACTGACAGATCCAGAAGCTCCGGGAACCAAGCCTGTCGAGGCCAGTACAGAGCAGTCAGAATGACTGGACAACGCTCCAGTCGTAATTTCCATAACACCCTGTGCAACATTGGGAGATGTAGGCTAAAGGGAATAACCAAGGAATGGACACTGCATCCACCGCCAGAGCTAGAGGGTCCCTCCATCGAGAGCAGAAGCTCGAAACCTTCCTGTTGTGTCTTGTCGCCATAAGGAAGACCCCATTTCTGAACAATGAGGTTGAACACCTCTGGGGGCAGTTCCCACTCTCCGCTGTCCACTGTGTGTCGACTGAGGAAGTCCGCCATGATGTTGTCTACGCCAGGAATGTGCACTGCAGACATGTTCTTCTGCCCAGGACAAAATAGCCTTGACCTCTAACCAAGCAGCGAGACTTCTTATTCCACCCTGCTTGTTGATGTAAGCCACAGCCATGACGTTGGTCGGACTCTACCCGGACTGGGCATTCAGCTGGGGAGTCCAGTGACAAAGGGCATGGAACATTGCCCAAAGCTCCAACACGTTGATGGGAAGGAGACCTTCTTCCGGAGGCCACCAAGCTTGTGCACTCAGGTGACCCAGGACTGCTCCCCATCCGGAGAGGCTGGCATCCGTCGTCTCCATGGTCCAGAAGAAAACTAGTAAGGACTTGCCCTTCATTCCACATAAAGAGGAAGTGACACTTCTTCAGAAGGTCCAGCTGACCCTTGCACACCTGGATCACAAACCCCTGGAGTTCCCTGGTGTGCGCCATGACAAACGGTATCACTTCTATGGTGGAAATGAATTTCCCCACTAGAGATGACAGTTTCTTGGCTGGAACTGGATCTTGAGCCAGGATCACAGAAACCCTGTGGGCAATCTGGTGAGCCACATCGTCCGTGAGAAACACAATGTTCTTCTGGGTATCGAAGAGGAGGCCCAGGAAGACCAGAAACTGGGATAGTACAAGATCTTATTGTCCAAGTCGATGATCCACCAGTGATGGGTGAGAGCATGAATGCACTGCTGAACCTTCTGAAGTTCCGCAGAAGGGGCTTTCAGAAGGAGGTCGTCCACGTATGGAGTAACTTTGATGCAGTCTCGGTGGAGGATGGACACTAAGGCTCCCAGGACACGGTTGAAGACTTGAGGAGCTGTCGTCAGACCAAAAGGAAGAGCTGAAAACGTCCCTGGTCGCAAGCAAATCGGGAGGTACTGACAGCTCTCTGAATGAATGGCAATGTGTAAGTAAGCGTCCTGAAGATCCAGAGCTACAAGGAATTCCCCGGGGGACATGGCAGCAATCACCGATCGCAGAGACTCCTGGCGATAATGAGTCCGGATCACAAAGGAGTTGAGATCCTTTAAATCCAAAACGGGACTACAACTGCTGTCCTTCTTGGAGACTACAAACCCATACCTCTGTCCTGAACTGGAACCGGCTCCAGAATGTCCTTGTCCAGAAAAGCCTGAACAGTGCCACAAACTGCGTTTCTCTGCGCCCTGAGGCGTATGAGAAGGAAAGAAGCAAAAGGGAGGAAGAGTCACTAAACGGATCTTGTACCCTTCCTTCACCACCTGTAAAACCCACGGGTCCGTCACTGAATCCTCCCAAATGCTGTGACAGTGACGCAGACGGCCACCAACAGCAGAGTGTGGACCCGGATTCGGTGAGTGATGCCGAAAGCGGCTTGGAAGCCTTGGGCTTGGAGGAGGTATGCGGAGCTGAGGGAACCGTTTGGTTCAACAGACTTGTCTCATTCTGAAAGGTACGAAAAAGCCGGTTACACTTAAGCGGTGTTTTCTTCCTAGGAACTAAGGGTAGAAGTGTTCTCGTACCCCCTGTAGCCTCACTGATCAGATCCTTGAGATCTGGCCCAAACAAAAGTAATGTCTTGAAAAAGGCAAGGAGAGAAATGCCTTCTTAGAAGCAGTGTCAGCAGACCAGATCTTGAGCCAAAGAGCCCAATCTGGCAACCACAGACATGGTAGAAACCCTAGCCACCAAAAACGGAAGGCATCAAATAAGGCAGCAGAAACATAGTGCTGTGCCTCAGAAATGTTGGCAAGGATGCACAACGTTTCTGAAGTAGGAGCACCCTGACGGACAGCAAGAGTGAGCTGTCCAGTCCAGACCGCAATGGCCTGGTTCACCCATGCTGCTGCGAATGCTGGTTGCATGGCAGAACCAGCAGTGGCAAAGATGGACTTGAGGGAGACCTCCAGTTTCTTGTCAGTTCAGTCTTTTAGAGCAAACGCATCAGACACTGGAAATGCAGTAGACTTGGATAGCCTGGAGATAGGAGCATCCACTTTAGGAGGATGAACCCACTGAGCAAGCACAGCTTCAGAAAATGGATAAAGCTTGGCAAATTTCTTGGACACAGAGGGTTTCCTGTCCACAGACTTGCGCTATTCAGACACAAGACGGTCAAGAGTGGGGTTAGGTGGAAAGTAAGGGGCTTTATAGGCTCCGGTAATACATCAGAAGGGACAGAAGGAACTTCCTGCACTAAGGGAATGTTTATTAGGGTATTTAAAACAGCCCTGATCAGGCCCTAAGCCAAGGGCTCAAGATCAGTCTCAAAAGGGTCCCCAAAAAACTGAGGAGCCCACCGCAGAAGAGGGAAGACTTGATGATGGAGGGTGTCTGCCAAGAATGAAACACCCCCTGTAACTGGGATGGAAAGAGTTGCAATGTGGAACTAAGGTCCCTAGTAGCAGCCTTGAACTCTTGCACCCAAACTGGCTCTAATGCATGGCTGGAGGGTCCCTGGGACATCAGAACATGCTGGGTATAAGGGACCTGAGAATTCTCTCGGTAACCCTGAATGACAGGAAGAGCAATGCACAATAGGGGATACAGACACCCCAGCATCCTTTGTCCTAGGTCTGGCCCCAAGCTCCAACGGTATAGACAATCTCAGTGTCAATAACCTTATAAGAAGCCACTCAATTACAGTGTGTAGGATTAAAGTTTCACCCCAGAAATTGCTAAAATAGACTTAGCTGGCATGCAAAGGGTTAATCAGCAGAGGAGAGGAGGAGATTACAAGCCCTGCGTAGGATACTTGTTCTGGAAGTGGCACAAAATGGCTGCCGCGGCAGGAGCCAATTAGAAATGAGCACACAAAGCAAGCACTGATGGGAAGTGTAGTTTCCCCAGAAAAGTACCCCAAACAGTGCCTGAAGCCCCCAGAGCCCCCCAACACACCAGAAACATGAACCGGATGACAGAGCAAGGGCAGACAAGAAAAATGAGACATCTCTGTCGCTAGGTCAAACAGTTGCAGAGATATGTCCCTAACTGTACAGTCCCATAGGAGTGAATGGAGCAATGGCGCCTATACGGTAAAGTGTGCCTTACTCAAATTTTACAAAATGTAATGTGTAAAACTAAAAAAGACATGAATCATTAGAACATGTTAGAATACCCAAAAAACACTCAACCAGTAGGAAAAGTGCCAGAACCCCCCCCCCCCCCAAAAGATGCAAAACCAGCAGCTAAAAGGGTTAAAATACCACATAAACCTGCTCCAAACACCCAACAGACATACAGATAGACCCAATGAGTGCAGGAGTGTGCACTAGGAACTCTAAACAATGGAGGGGCACTGTGGGACATGTGGACCTGCAGCACTCAATGGGTTGCTCACCTTTCCTGCACATCTTCTGTTTTCAGATTACCATGTTTAAAAAAGCAGCCTTGGTGGCAACGCCTGAGGAAAGAACTTGCAGCCAAGATTTTCCCCCAGGGCTTAAGGTCCACAAAAAGCACTTGGTCACTGAGCTAGCCACATCTAAGGGCATTGTCAGTTATGATAACCCTCCTAATGGCGGTATTCCATTTCTAACAGAAAAATAAACTTCTAAAGTTATAGCAGAACTGTTCTCTTGCCTGTGTTATCTTCACCAAGGAAGACATCTTTCTGGAGCTGGTTGGCTAGCTGCAGCCAAAGAGGGAAGGTACACTCCACCCCCTGCATACAATTCTAGAATTGTTCCTGCCTACAATTAAAGGGGCAAATCGCCTACCCAGAGTCAGCAGTAACCTGTATTGAATGACAGAGAAATATATATTACACATACACACAAAAAAGAAGACGTTCTAGTCCCTTGTTATTACAGAAAGAAAAGTATCACTTTCAAATGTAATATTTTTGCAGACATAGCCCTGAGCATGGTTTGAATGATTGGAGAACTTAATCCCTTGTTCTTTAAAGGGATAGTAATGTTTCACAAAAATTGCAGTATTTTACCTAGTGAAAACCACATCCCCTTAGATGTGGAATCTGGTCCTGGGACCAGACAGCTCACAAGCAGGGGACATTTTTTTTTTTTTTTTTTTTTTTTTTTTTTTTTTTTACTGCGAGCATAAGGAAAACCCTGCCCTGCCCTCCAAGACAGGTTTTTCCTTATGCTCACTGAAGATTGAATGGGTCTCAGAGAGTGACAGTCTTGCTGCTCTGATGTGAGCAGTGTTACATCAGTAAAACGGGTGGGAGGGGGATACTTTATCAATTACTCTTGAACTACAACTCTGACAGTATTGAAATAACACTCTACATAGCCCAAATACTATGAAGATTACTTGCAGCTGCTTTTATTGTGAAAAATTACTATTCCTTTAATATTTGGGTCTCAAGTTCCACGCCAACAAAGTAAGACTGAGTAGGTTGATGTGGAACCTGAGGTAGATGCCATGGCTCTGCCACCGACATCTCTCACAGCTGATGAAACAAATATCTCCTTGGCCAGAACTAGCTATGGAAATAGTGTATACTTGTTTTGCAGAGGATTCTGGGAATCAAAGCTAGTGGTAGTCTTGCACTAGTCTAATTCCATGGAATTGTTAAAGCATCCACTGTTATGCCATGTTTATTTCAGGTTTGCCACAGCGATTTGCAATCTGAAGGAATATTTTATTCTAATCCCCATTTCCCTGGGTCTATAGTCTGGCAACTAAGGTAGTCTACCTAACTATCCACTCCCAAAACATATATGGAGGACAATGCTGGAACATTGTTCTTGATCCAAGAATATGTACTCCATCTACACTCCCTGTGAATGACAAGCATTGATTTGGCCACATTCACACCCATCAAGGAAGTTACACTTTAAGGCAACTACCTGGTGGGACATCAGAGGAGAGACGCTGACATACTAAGCAGCAACACTGCCAGATAAGGAACGATCAGAGAACCCAGGAAGAGAGCTGTGTAGATGCACCCAGAAGGGACGGGAGCCATGAGTTAGCATTTATAGCCTTCTGTGTTTAACCCTTTGAGTGCCAGAGGGGTATGCAACACACAGCAAAGCAATGTGTACCCCTCTAGCACTCAAACGGTTAAGTCTAGTTGCATTGCTATATACTGTCAAGCATCATGTGGGCTTAGTCATTCACAAGTTAACGTGAGAGGCTGACTGAAACAAGACGCTCTCAGGAGTTCTGAAGAAGTCATGTGTAAGGTCTGTAATATACATGTAAAATGGTGGTAAATGAATGACTATATGCCTTAAATCAATTTTTTTTATATAAAAACGCACAAGATGCCTTTATTGTATTTAGATTGAGGAGGAGACTCAATAGTGAATGACATTTGTTCAGTTTTATCCTAATGAGTGAGTTGGATGAACATTCTCAAGTGCAACACTGTTTTTATTTTTAGCAATCATTTATATTTTTTTTATTGGCATTTCTTGGAGCTTTTTTTTTTTTTTTTTTTTTTTTAATGAGATTATAGTAAGGGTGGGCTTAGTTATTATTTAAGATAGGTCAGTTTTATATTTGTGTAGTGATCTGTTCTTTATTGCCGGCAGAGCATTTTGTTTCCATTTAATGGCTTTTCACGCTAAGTAATAGACAGTCGGGCAATCCGGCTCTCTCCTATGATGAGGAGAGACAGATGCCAATATCATCATATATAATAATTCGCTAGGATGTTTGTCAGAAGCAGTCATGCGCAGTAGAGACGTCGGCAGCAGGTTGCAGAGCAGGACTGTTCTCTTAACCCTTTGAGTGCCAGAGGGGTAACCCCTCTGGCACTCAAAAGGTTATCATCACCTGGATCTTGGCCCGTGTACACAGGCTTTTACACTAAACTATATTGGTGATACACTATGCCAGTACAGATCTGTGCCATATGAGAGCTATTGATTATATTTTTTAAGTACCTCTTTAATATAGTACTGATGCAAGAAATTTAAGTCCCAGCATTTTAGAAATTACCTCTATTAGTGTTCTTATATTCTACAGATAGATCACATACGGAACAACATTTTATATGATTATTGCCCCTGGATGTGTAAGATGGGTCCAAGTCCCTGATTGAGAACCAGAATTTATTTACCTTAATTTTTTTGGAGTGGGGGTCATTGCCTGCCTGCATATTAGCTATTTCCTTTCTGCTCTCTTCATAAGTTGCTCCACCAGCACATTTTCTTTAAAATGTAAAAAAAATTTTTTTATTGTCCCAATAGAACCAATTTCGAAACGTAAGATTGCAAGAACTGTTGCCCCACTGAAGTGAAACAACTAAGCAAAGGGGCAATTATTGCTCCAATGGAGCTAGAGGAGAAGCAGTATGCTGCACGTTTAGTTTGGCTTAAAATATAATGTGCTGCTTTCCTTTTGTTGTGGATAAAAATGTGATGTACTGCTCCAATGGAGCTAGTTTTATAGGCTGTGTTAATTCCCCCTTATTTAAAAATTAATCACTGCTCCAACAGAGCTAGGGAGTTGTTTCTGTTAGCCACTTCCATTAGCTTCCAAGGTGATAAAGTGCAAGCATGTGTGACGGCCAGCAACAATAAAACTGAACTGAGAAGGAAACCAGGTTACGGACTTAAACCACCGTATCTCTCTCAGTCTACCATCCTTCTATGGATGGAAAAGAGCACTACATGGAACATATCTCCTGCAAGTGTCTTCATTAAGTCACGGATGCCCCTCCACTCTTTGGATTTACATCTCTCTTTACACATTTAAGAAAGGGCAAAAGTTCAAGTAAGAAACTAACTGGGGTATGTTATTGCTCAACTGGGTGGCAATGTAACTCCCACATTCAAATTCTGACAGCCTTACTGCCCTGCAAAGGCCAAATTAAGACACACTTTTATACATTTCCAATTTTAAACCCAAACAATTCACATAAAAAGTATGTAATATTTAATAAAAATAGTAAATTGTTCCCCCTGTTAAATGCAGTCAGAGAGGCTTAGAAATCACACTGCAAGAATCTCATACCCTGATCTGGTCGACAATCTTGCGAATCTGCGGCTCAAAGCCCATGTCAAGCATTCTATCAGCTTCATCAAGCACCAAGTATGTACAACGTCGCAAGTTGGTCTTTCCTGCTTCTAAGAAATCAATCAGACGGCCAGGGGTGGCAATGCAGATTTCCACACCTTTATTGTAAAAAAAAAAAAAAAAAAAAAAAAAAAAAAAAGAAAGAAAGAAAGAGGGGGTGTGGGGTGTTATTGTTCAAATGCACCCAAATAAGCAGTGATCATGAAATTGCAACAGTCTAAGATGTCAACTCTTACCTCTCTCCAGATCTCTTATTTGTGGTCCTTTGGGAGCGCCACCATAGATGCAGGTACTTTTCAATCGTGATGACTTCCCGTAGTCATCCGCCACTTGTTGCACTTGCTGAGCCAGCTCTCTTGTTGGAGCCAGAACTAGGCACTGTAAAGTACATGAAATCAGCTTCCACTGTATTGAAGTGTACCACCTGCTTTACCCAATAACATTTATCAAATACCATGCTACTATTCTGATTATGCTGTCGAAAATTACTACAACATAACTGTAAAGCCTTGCTTCCATTTCTGACTGCCTTAAAGGGATAGTAATACTTAGTTTTAACGTTATTTTATTTTGTAGGCATTAAAAAAACATGAAGAATGAGTCTTATCTCTCAAACCTTTATGGTTTAAGAGATATTAACAAGCAAAGTTTCCCCTCCCGCCCCTTTTACCTAGTGTAAGCCATCTCTTTTCAGATGTGGAATGCAGTCCATAGACTGGACAGATAACAGCAGGGGACAATCTTCTTTATATGAAAACAATGAAAGCCCTGCCCCCCTTGACAAGCTTTTCAGGTTTTTCCCTTACCTTAATTGAAGATTGTCCCTCTCTGCAGTCTACCTGGGCACCTCCCTTCTGCTTTGGCTGAGGAGTGTTACATCAGTAGAAGGGGCAGGAGGGGGACACTTTGTCATTGAATTACTCTTGAACTACAACTCTGACAGAATTGAAACAACACTCTCCAAAGTCCAAATACTATGATGATTAATTAGAGCTGCTTTTATTATGAAACATTACTATCCCCTTAACAGTGCTTAGATGTTCTATACTTACAATTGGTCCATCCCCTCGTTCCAAATAAGGTTGGTGATTGATGTGTACCATGGCAGGCAGCAGATACTTGAAATAAAAAATTAAAAAAAAAAAGTTTGTCATTAAGACTTGTTTAAACAAAAAACAGTTTAAGTGCAACACCCACATACTAATCTGCAGGAAAGAAAAAGGAGAGTAATGGAGTTGTTTTCTGAAAGATCAGTGAATCAATTCTGGATGCTCCACAGATGATACATTTCTAGAACAGGGTTTGTCAAATGCAGCCACCAGAGTGCTCTGGTGCAGCACCATGAGACATGCAGAAATGGTGGCCGTATACATGTGGTTAAATTGCCTGTTGTGCTGGTGTGTGTGGGCACCGGCCGAGTGTGGAGTTACGCAGTGCAGGGCAGCATTAGTAATCATTTCACTCGATTGAGGCAAAAGCATGGCAGCAATTGAGTGGGACTTGGAGGCGGATGAAGTGGGAATTAAAAGCAAAAACACTCCTCAACTTTAAATGTAATAACCAAGTTCAGCTCTTTTTGTTTGACCTATTTCTACTGGCAAAGTGTTAATCTGTTCCCAGTTAATGTTATTAAAAGGCAAATGAGAGGAGAAGCAAGGGCCGGGTTTCTGATTCGCTTTGTATAGCACCTTGACACTTAGATTCAAACAGAATACAAATTAAATGGTACTGGAGGGTTAATTTGGCCCTCAAAGGGTTAATGTTTTCTGTCTTTAAAGACAAATTAGAGGATAGAGAAGGGCTGCGTGTCTGACTAGTTTTACATTCCATCGCCACAGAGCCCTTATCTCACCTCTCAACTGTATTTAATGGCAGGAAACAGTAACCCTTTGAAGGCCAGATTCACCCTTCTGTGCCATTTTATTTGAAGTCTGACTCTAAGTGGTGGTGGAGTTGACTGGTGCCAAGTCATGTTACATATTTGTTTTCCTATACTGTGCAGTAATGAGTTAATCTCAAAACAAAAAACAACCACCATATTCAGACTTGTTCTTATAGCAAAATCATTTGACATGTTCTTTATCCTCTGAGTCTTGAGTAAATAAGAGATGGATAAAGTGGGAGACAAAGGCAGAGACTGCTGGGAGAGAGAGACATCTGTACAGTTTGCATTATAGGTTGTCCCTTCCCACTGCTGCATGATGCAGAACACCATGTGGTGAAGGAGGTTTACTGTTTAATTTATTTTAGGGGTTTTTGTTCCTTTCTTACTTATTAGAAATTTGAAACACTAGTGCCAGCCTGCAATCAGAAACCAGTGAACCCCCCACCCACAAATACACTGATGTATGACATGAAGTGGATCACTGCGCTTTAATTGCAAGCTCTGTAGCATATCTTGTTTTGCTCTCAGGATCACTATTGAAGCTCCCTTTTAATTGTAAGCTCTGCAGTATCACTAGTGTAGATGCCTTTTAATTGTAATCTCTGTGGTATCAGTAGTGTAACCATCATTTAATTGTAAGCTGTGTGGTATTACTATTGTAGTAATCTTGGCATGCCAGCTATGTGGTATCAGTAGTACAGCCCCATTTCAATTGTAAGCTCTGTGGAATAACTTGTGTAGCAACATTTCAATTAAAAGCCCTGCAGAACATTTTAATATATTTAACCCCTTGATGCCAGGGAGATGCCCGATGCATTGGTTACCTCTCTGGAATCTAAGGGGATCCAGCATTCATTTTTTTGCATTCTATTAAATTGGTACTAAAATCATTAACCACAACAGTAATGGTCAGATGAAGATGTTTACGGTGGTGGTGAGAGCAAGCTCAGGGGGCATCAATTTGGAACCCTGCCTAGGGTCATGTAGAGACTTAATCTGGCTCTGGGCTCCCTGTGAGATGAAGAAAGGCCAGGATGCACCTGTTTGTCACGTCATGTGGGTCTCCACAACCAGGTTGGCCGTTTCTCGCAATATTTTAAACGCGACCAGACAACCCTTTGCATGATGGACCACCAAATGCTGGGACTCAAAGCCTCCAGGTCTTTATGCAAGGTAAAACTTCAGGCTTCACCCATTGTCACCTATTAGACCCTGCCACATTCAACGCAGATGGCAAATAGGGTGACTGGATTCACAGCTGGCGTGCACTTTTACCAGGCTCCATTTTCTGTCTCTCTTCATTGTCAGTCCAGACGTTCAAAAGACTCACAAGGTGGTAACAAAATGCCACCCATCCTATGAGCCTTACAACAGTCACTTTTTCAGGGTCCCCTGATATAACCACAAAAGAGAAGGAATGACCAGAGTTGGGGAGGGGGACACTAACTGCAAAGCAAGTAATTCTATATGCTGTGTTGAGTGAGGGGAAATCTACCAAAATGATATTTCTTATGGATTTAACAATTCTGAGTGCAGTACTGTGAGATGTGTTTTCTTGCTAAATGCCTCTGTGTTCATTGCACCCTTTGATTTTGCTTTGCAAATTGTGTAGGAATTAAGCAGGAAAAAGATCTGCATGTAGAAAGAGACTTGAATTAATAGAGAATGTTTCATGGGGCAAGGTGTGTGTGATAAGGGCGATAGGAAGAAACCGCAATGGATATGGATGAGGAGGAGAGAGATAGACCTGTGGGTTAAGTAAAAAGAGCAAGAAAAAAAAAAAAAAAAAAAAAAAGGATCTGTGAATAGGAAGAGAGACCTGTGTGCAGAAGAACATGAAGAGAAAATGACTGTTTCTGAATTTAAATAAATCTCTCCACTAACAAGTGTGTTTTAAGAACCTTTTATGGGGTAGTTTTTAATACTGTGATTCCTGGAATGTTTAAATTGTAATATGATGTAAATTTGTTGTTGCATATATATATATATATATATATATATATATATATATATACACACATACACACACACACAATTTTGGATGTCTTTATCCACTAATACCATTTGTGCATGAAATGTCATAGCGCGGCCACCACGACATGGCTGTGGCCGTAGTGACGGCCACTATTCCCTTGAGAACCACTGTTCTAGAATTCCCAATGGAGGCTTGAAGCAAATTTATACTGGCAGAAATACCCTTTTAACCCCTTAACGGCCAGATGAACAGGAGCATTTCGGTCACTAAAGGACCACAGAGCATTTTTACTATTATTCAGACTCCGGACTCTCCGAACTGCGTGCCTCAGGGGGATCCCAGAATTCCATGATGGTCATAGTACGTCATGGGTCATTAAGTCATATCTATCCATGACATACTATGACCGTCAAGGGTAGTTTAGGGGTTAAAAGTATATCAAGTTACAAAACCATTACAACACATCAAATACATAGTCTAAAAACATTGCTGCATGGAAACTTTTCAATCTCAAAAATGTTTATTCAGGCCCAATATTAAGGCTTTAAAATAAATTCAGGTTCTGAATGGTTTTCCTGCTGAAGAAAAAAAGTTACACATTTCAGAGAAGTCTGCAAAAACAAACAAAGGGCATTCCAAAAAGATCTGGGGCTAGGACCAATGCCAAATTCAATTACGCACCCGCAGGAGTGACATTAAATAACGTTGTCATGAGGAGTTTGTTTTCCCCTCACACAACTTTATTTTACCAATTATAATGCAATTCAAAGAGTTAAAAAGTTTATGTTCAACTTTTGCCATTTTTGTTCTAACTTAAGATCCATTGATCTATACTTAAGGCAGCTCTGTGTTATTAACATATAGTGCAAAATAAAATTGCTGAGCAGCAAAAACCACATTGTATTAAAATATTCTATTTACTGCCAAAGTGAATACATACACCCTGAACTGCATCCGCAGTGTAATATGCTCATTTCCCCATGTTAAAGCCTAGTGCTGGAGACACGACCATGCCGTACATAGCTCCCTGTGAATATCCATTCCATTTGGAAAATGATCATTATGTTAAAAGGGAACATTCACCTCAAACACTTTTGCGCATTTGCTTAAGCTATTAAAATTGTATTTGGATGGGTGTGTGTTTTTTCTTCTACTTACATACTGAGATGTTTGCTCTTAAGTGTACACGTAATGCTGGGCACTTCAGCAGCACAGTGTAATGCCAGCACAGGACTTCTCAGGCCTATAATTCTCCTCCCAACTTCCCTCCTAGCACTGCCAGGGAGTGCGTTCACAATTCCCTTCGTACTGAAGTGCATCACGTGTATTGTTACAGCAGGCTCCTTTTATCATTATATTGATATATTGTAAGTCGCCTACCCTCAGATCTGGAATCCAGTCACTTGATCGGACAGCTCGCAGTAAGGGACAATCTTCTGGCTGTGAGCATAAGGAACCCCACTCCCAAGGAGGAAGGCAGGTTTTCCTTATGCTCACAGAAGATGTCCCTTGCGATGATCCATGCAGACAGTCTTGCTGTGCAGTTTTACGTATGTAAAGAGGGCTGGGGGAGTGGAGGAGACACTTTATGATTCATTTACTCTGGAATTACACAATGTAGAGAATGATAACGCTCTACACGGTCCAAAAACTATAAAGAATAAACCAAAGTGGCATTTATTTTGAAACATTACTATCACTTTAAGCACTGTTAGTGACTCGGTGGGACTCAGGAACCACTATGCCATCTCCATCTATACACACACGTTCCGCAGAAACAGTGGTCTCACACAAAGGTCAGCCAATGAGTCTGGTCTATGCAGCCTCAGTGCAAGTTCCAGTGATTAGTAGCAGAGACTGCTTCATTCCTTTACGTCTTAGTGGGGAGGCATTCGGTGCTTCACCCCCTTAGCGACACCCCTGAAAAGGAGTTTTATTTTACAATGCCTTAGTGTATAATTACTGAACATCAGTTTCGGTTCTAAATTAGCCTCTTAAAAGATCTCTCACCTACCCCATCCATCACGGTTTTATTGGCTTTGTGTTTTTAATTGGGATATTTTTACAAGCAGTATCACAATGTGTACTTCACATCTCTGCCAAGGTAAGCATATACTGCCGTGATGCCATTGTAAAGTGCCCCTTCCATCACATGAAATATAAATTAATTACCGCAAGAGTCTTTCCAGATCCAGTCTGAGCAATGCCCACCATGTCACGACCACTTAAAGCAAGAGGGAATCCCTGGCACTGAATAGGTGTAGGTTCCTTGAAGTGTTGGTTCAGAAGAACATCAAGCACATACTCTACAATTTGAAAAGAAGTGTTAGAAAACATCACATAATATTTGTGCTTAAGACAACCCCCCCACCCCTCTTTTTGTGGGTTAAGGAAAAAGTGAAGCCACTTGCAAACTCTGCTTAAAGTATCACCAAAGTTACTTGGGGGGCCCCCCCACTGCAGGGTGTTGTAGCTGGGCAGTGTAATTTCCCATTGATAGGAGATGCTCTGTGAACTGTAGCAACTTTTCAAAACTCATGAAATGATGGATCAAGAGAGACTACATATATTTATAAACACAATTCCGTCTTTATAAGTTTGCTTATAGGGAAGGCTCCACCTGGCAATACGACATGCTGGAGCCAAGTCACTATGTCTAACAATACTGCATCCAGTGCAGGAAGAGTGCGTTTATTATGGAGAGAGGAGGTGCACAATGTGCTGCTAACAACTTCCTGCAGGTTATCAAGCTATTCCCTGTCTGTGTATATTTGGTGTCAGTGAAAACTAAATCTGGCAACAGCTGTGGTTTAGACATGCCAGGGTTCCATTACCAGCTTCCCGGCACGGATGCAGAAACACTCGATAATAAAACTATAATAACTATGGAGTTAACCATCTCCTAGTGTACCCTTGTTTTACTTAAAGGGGAACTCACCTTACTGAACCTTGACTTCCTATCGTATTTATTCTTTTTACTGCTGTATTTGTATAGATGATAGTAGTGTAAATTGTGCTGTTCGGTCAGTTTCTCAGGCTGCGGTTATCTGTACCCCACGGTCCCTATCTCTACCCAGCAAAAATAAAATGGTTGTCTGCATGTCTCCCTCTACCAACATCCATGACATCATATAAAGAGATAACTAGCAAACACCTTGCAGCATTTGCTTACAGCTCCTTCTGCTGCTATACTATCTTCTTTCAGGGCCTCTACTCAAGACACGTTAGTGCCTTGTGGTTCTAACAGGACACCAACATGGTTTCAGTGTGAAAATGTCCATGCATTGAAATATGGCAAGTACCCTGTCAAGACGTGAAAGTCCTCAAAAAGCACCAATGTATCTTAAGTGGGAAGAGGTCCCAAAAGGAGGCAGTACCAAACATACTTCAAGAGGAGAGGAAAATATCACACCTGAGATTTTACAGGTCACACAGTCACCAAAAACATTTGCACAGCATTTACACCAATACATTTTAGGTAACTAAAAGGGGTTTTACAGATTCAAAGCTTTGATCAATTAACTCACGCGGGAAGTTTGCTTGTTGAAAACCATACACAGGTTTAGGACAATTTGCTCCTCTGACAGTAATTTCTTTCTTTCTACGTAGCTCATCTACTTCATGCTACATAAGAGAAGTTAAGGAAAAAAAAAGGAAACATGTTTAATTATAAGCAATTTTCTATTATTTAAGCAGTAGCATTTTCTGGGAATCAAGTCTGTTATCAGCTTTTAAAGGGGTTGTAGAAAAAGGGTACTCAGTGCTGGAGATGTTGCTTTTGAAAGTTATTACATAGAGAATGAGCATTTCTGATAGACTGAGTTCAATATAGGTTTTTCTGCCACATGGCACTGTTGCTACCACCATCGACAATGGATTGGTGTCTTCAACGCTCATACCTTTAACAGCGCAAGAGGGTGAAGAAAGGAACAAGATTAAAATTTGCTGTGCATTTATTTGAAGGAACCACCATACAGACACAGAAAATATTTCCATATGGGTTTACTGCCACTTTGACAAGCTTGATAACCTCTTGCTTCTTTCAAATTTAGAACATTTTTGAGTGCTATCAAAAAGGAAGGGGGTGTGGGAAGATGATGATGATTATATACACAATGTATTCAGGGAAATTAACCATTTTCAATTTGGGTGATGTCCCTTTATAATTATTTCAGTGGACTTGCAAGACAGACACCTTCACTACAACCACACACTAGTTTACACAGTGATGTACAGGAAGGGTGTGTCACAAGCCAAGAAACAGTGGGGCAGCCCAGCCCCAAGAAGGAGGGTCCCCTGTCCCCCCTTCTTCCAGGGCAGGATGCAGTGTCCCCAGTTGACTGAAAAAATTGAGAAGTAGAAAAATCCCCTCTCTCTGGTGTCTAATGAGTAATTAAGAGAATTTCAACACCGTAAAGAGGGTCCAAAAATGAGAGAAAAAAAAGATACTCTGCATAAAAGCATGAACCAATGACTAAATTAGGAAGAGATGAGCTGCACGACCTCACCTTCCTAAAACAATCACCCCTCTAACAGTGCTGTACATTCAAATAAAGGGCCTCCCCATGGCCTAATTTCATGGACTGAAGGGGGATGGGCTACACAGTAGAAATACAAGTGGTAAGGACTTGGTATGGAAGAAGTCAACCAACAAGTTGCATGCAACGGAGGTAGGATAAAGGAAAGAGCAGCGAACCCTCATTTCACAACCACCCTGCTCACCATACCTATTGGTTGACATAGCCCATGAAAAATAACAGAAATTGACAGGATGCTACATTTGATTGCTCCATGGTACTAGCAGTCAAACAAAGGTGTTATTTCCCCCATTATCCTTGTAGAGGGTCCGGTTTGTTCAGAGACAAAGAGAGGTATTTGTGGTTGGTTCTGGAAGTACAACAGTGGGGTTATGTGATGGCGGAAAAAAATTCATAAACTGTGGCTACACACACCAAAGTCACATTATTCACTGTGACACTGAGAGCCAACACTGTGCACATGCTCTTAACAGGTGCGAGTACATACTGATATTGGAGGAAGGAGGCCAAATTTAGGGAGAACAATGTAGCCTCTATGAGGCATCTACCAATGTTACTTTCAGAATTGTTCTCCCTGCATTTCTACAAAAGTAATAGACTGGAGTAGAGAAACATTATAATTTAGCAAATAAAAAGGAGCACACCACTGCAAGCAAGTTGCATAGAGCAAACTGTTAATATACACATCCAATGGCATTGTCAGGCAGACTGCACAGAGTACAAACTCCCAATAGGCGAGAGTAGAAACACATTAGAAGGTAGGTAATTTGAAGGAGACCATAGTGATGTGGACAAAATGTTGCCAATGTGATTGCAACAAAATTCCTTGCAGAGTTTTGGCATTATCGGCCACGTGGCAGATTATTATATATAAAATCGGTATTACACACACAAAATTCACACACACACACACACACACACACACACACACACACACACACACACTGTACAATAATTCAGGTAATTGTTTTATTTCATACTTTGGTTTAAGTCCCAAAAAGACTACTTTGTTGTCAAGCACAAATACCTCTTTTTCAGACTTACTGGTGACATGCGAGCTACATCAGGGTGTTCAGAGTAGAAGTTCTTTTCAAACTTAGGCAGTTCACTTAGATCCCAACGTTTTTTGCGGAGTCGCTCACCTGGATTACCAAATTTGGGGAAGCGCGAGAAACCAGAACTAAAAGTTAAAGACAGGAAAAGCATCACAATTAACCATGTGGCAATTATACTCTAACAAAGATCTCAGTTTATCATTTGCTTCCAAATTATTATTTATATGGCACTGAAGCAAGTTATGTAATTAGAGCTTTAATCAAGAGTGTAGTTAACCAGCTACAGCACAAAGATTACACCTTCATGTACAACTAACTATGGCTAAAATGAGCAGTAGACTTCTTCAGTAACATACTAGTTTAAATTCAGCTCGGCTTAACATAAATAAAGTGATAGTAACATTTCCCAAACAAAGCAGCTCCAATTAATCTACATATATGTGGGAAATGCAGAGTTGTTTCAATACCATCTGTGTAGTTCAAGAATAATTCAGTGAGAAAGTATGCCTCCCAGTCTACCTAGGGTAAGCCACCCCCCCCCCAGATGTAGATGTGGAATCTGTTCATCTGACTGGGTGCTCACAGCACAGGACAATCTTCTAGCTGTGAGCAAAAGGAAACCCTATCCCCCTTAATGAAGTAGGGCAGGTTTTTCCTTATGTTCAGTGAAGATTGTCCTTGCTGAGCTCAATCCACTTGCAGAGAAGAGTTACATAATTAAAAGGAGCGGGGGGGGGGGGCATTTTATCATTCAATTACTTGAACTAAAACATGGACCGTATTGAAATAAACAAACAGTCTCCATGGCCCACATACTATGACAATTAATCAGAGCTGCTTTGTTTGGTTAACATTACTACTGCTTAAAGCAAAACAGAAGTCTGATCAAAAATGTATACACAGTGGCATATTCCATTAGGAGCTTAGGACACCTGGGGGGGGGGGGGGGTGTTTGCGCAGAAAAATAGCTTATTAAACTTACAAATTATTAGAGTGACAGTCAATCTTTTTGAAGTTACAAATTCAAATTCATAATATGCAAACTCAATACCACATCTCTCTCGTTTGCACTTTAAACAAAAAAAACTACCACACCCCAAGGGGCAGCAGGAGGGATTTAGCCTGCACGGCAGTGAACTGCCACTATTTCAAAATTAAAATCAGACCATGTGGAGGCTTCCCCATCCCACCTGCTCCTACCCTGAGGGAGGAAGTGAAAGCAGGCAGGAGTCTTACTTTCTAGTCTCCTGCACTGAACTCCCAACACCAAAGCTGGAAGATCAATACTTCCCTTCTGCTTAGTCCCTGCCTCCAGCAGAAACCAACTCCCTTGAACCCTCTATTTTTCAGAAAATAATGGCCTCAGTCTAGCTAAAGAAAGAAACGGCACTAGATAGTACATAAAAATAAGTGATGAACACAAAGAGTTGGTTGATAGCCAGAGAAGGGGGATTATCCATTACCGACTGATAAATCCTTTTCTTAGTCCACCAACGGTGTAGAATTCACCCTTCCAGGATGAACAAATTCATCCCACTCTCCTTACACATCTATACTCCTCCACCAAACAGATACAAGTTAAAGGGGAACTACCACCCCACAAAATCTGTCTTAATCCAGTCCCCATCTGGCGACTAGCTGCTTAGTAGCACTAGTTGCCAGAATTATTACCTGGTTTAACTGATTTTACACTTGTTCCGAGGCTGACAGTAGCAGGAAGCACGGACATCTTGCCATAGTGAGTTCCGTGTGCCTGCGCCATCAGTCCATTTTGGAGACGGCCATCTCCAAAAGGGACTGACAGTTCAGGCGCACGGACATCACTATGGCAAGATGTCCGTGCTTCCTGCTATTGTCAGCCTCCGCATAAGTAGAAAATCTTTGAAACCAGGTAATATTTCTGGCGACTAGCGTTACTAAGCAGCTAATCGTCAGATGAAGACTTAATTAACATAGTTTTTGCGGGGTGGTAGTTCGCCTTTAAAAATATTATATATATACACACACACACACACACACACACACACACACACACACGCATTACTAACCCTTTTAAAGTCCCTGCGGTAAAAAAAGGTTGTAACCATGTATCCGAAAATTAAACAAGCTGCGTCAAGGATGTGCACCGCTCAAGAGACACTCATCTTTTGCCTGCCAAACTGTGGGCATGTGTGCCAACACAATTACTTGGCCCGGAAACCTACCATAACCTGCAGTAACGTGCCCCAGGATTTAGGCACCTTACAAAAGGGGAGAGATTAGTATGCCAAAGCCAACCTCTTGGTCTGGAAAGATGCCAGAGCAAGCCAAGTACTTCACAGGATGTGAGAACGGAGGGGGAATCCAACAACTGCATGAAAGCAAGCAGGTGCCACCGTCAACTAGTATTGCCTGGGGAGGTCAAATACAGGCGACACAGCACATGCAGAGTCCACAAATAAGCCCAAGTCCAAAGGTTAAAGGAATTAAACCACAACAATAAGGTCCCTAAACCAACAGCTCCCAAGGGACTGAGAAAGGGTGAAATTTACTTACCAATATTTCCTTTTCTTTGTATCTCCACAGCAGATGATTCTTAACAATGGGCTTTATCCTCGGCCTCCAGCTGGTAGAACTGACTAATTTTAAAATAAATAAATATTATATATATAATTTTTTTATTTATTTATTTATTTTTTTAACTCCACCCCTTCCGCCTCAGTTATCTTATTAGCCAAGTTGAGAGACCTAATTATATGAAGTTAGAACAGATTAATTAAAGGTGGGTGTACTGTAGAGATACACAGAAGAAAAGGAAACATTGGTAAGTAAATTTCACCATCTCTTCTGTGTACTCCCCAGCACTAACAATGGGATATAACAGCTTTCACATGGGGATGGTAAAGTTCATAACAGTCTGATACCAGATCTAGTTGTCAAGAACACTTATATGCACATACACAAAGTAAAATATATGCAAAAGGTAAGGTAAAAATACATCCTACCCTGATCATGTAGGGATCACCGCTTGTAGCACCTGTCGCCCAAACATGGCTTCTGCTGAGGAGCTCACATCCAACTTATAGTGTCTGATGAAGGTAAACACCGATGTCTAAGTGGCTGCTTTGCAGATCTCTGCTGGAGAGGCACTTTCCTTCATTGCCCAGAAGGTAGAAACTGCTCTAGTAGAATGAACTTTGACTTTTAGGGGAGGAGTTAAGTTACCCTCCTTGTAAGCATCCATGATGCTACATTGCCTGATCCATCTAGAGACAGACTGTTTAGAGGCAGCTGTCCCTTTCCATCTCCCCTGGAAATGAACAAGGAATCTGAGGATCTAAAGTCTTTAGTCCTGTCTAGGTAAGTGGAACTACATCTCACTGAATCTAGAGAATGTAGCTTCTCCTGAAGGATTTTTACAAAAGGGAGGGAAGGACAATTTCCTGGTTTAGGTGAAGATCTGACACCACCTTAGCTCTGAAACTAGGTTTCGTCTTAAAAACCACCTTATCCTGGTGAAAGTGAAAGGTCAGGTATGGGCTCTGACAA
Source organism: Rhinophrynus dorsalis (assembly GCA_037306005.1). Lineage (NCBI taxonomy): Eukaryota > Metazoa > Chordata > Amphibia > Anura > Rhinophrynidae > Rhinophrynus > Rhinophrynus dorsalis. The sequence continues at coordinate 115,202,355 of CM074722.1, forward strand.
GATAGGGAATCATGTTCTTTTACCCTTTTAGCAGAGGCAATTGCTGTAACAAATACAGTCTTCCATGTCAAGTGCTTGATTCAAATATATGGGAGTCTATAAGCTGGTTTAAAACAATATTTAAATCCCAAGATGGCACTATTTCCCCAATTCCCAATTCTAGGGCGAGCCTTTTCTACTGCTCTAATAAATCTTTTGACCAGGTCTTTTTCTGCCCAATGCTTCACAAATACCGGAGAGAGGGCTGATATCTGAACCTTCAATGATGCTGGAATGAGGCCTAAGTCAAACCCATTCTGTAGGAATTCAAGGACTTGGCAATCTTGCTTTTGATACAATAACACCTCAAGGTCTTCCAAATTCTATCAGATTCTGTTGGTAGAAGCTTTCCTTCCAGAGATGATTGTTTTAATAACTGAGCAACCTTTGGCTTTTAGGCATTGCCACTCAGCCTCCAGGCTGTTAGTCAGAAAAAGTCTGGATTTTGATGATATATCGGCCCCTGATACAGAACATCCTTCCTGTTTGGGAGAGTCCATGGTTTCTGACATGAGTCTCACCCTCCTCGAGTACCTAGATCTCCTCGGTCAATCTGGGGCTACAAGGGTAACCTCTGCTTTGTCCATCTTGATTTTCCTGATCACTTTCCCTTATTAAAGGAATGGGAGGAAAGACCTAGGAGAACGTCCAGGGGTGCTTCAGGGCATCCTGAGCTACTGCTTGGTCTTCTTTCCATCTAGAGAAATACTTATTTCATTTGGAGTTTTCCTTCGCTGCCATAAGACCTATGACTGGATTTCACCATTTTTGGACTATTTGAGGATATATCTCGAATTAGAGACCACTCTCCTGGTTGTATCCTTATCCTGCTTAAGACGTCTGCTTTTATGTTCTGAATTCCTGCAAAGTGAGAGGCTGATATAGATATATACATTTACTTGTGCCCATTGGAATATTGGGAATATTTCCTTGTTTAGGGACAGACTTCTTCTTCCTCCCTGGTTCCTTATGTATTAGATGGTGGTCATGTTGTCTGATCTTATGTGGACTGCTGCATTTTCCAATTGCTCCTGGAAGAGAAGGCGTTATCTTACTGCTTATTTACAACACGTTTAGGTTTAAATCTTTTTCCTCTATTTTACTTGTACTATCTTGGAGTTCCAGGTTCCTCCTCTTCCTGACGGACTTGCGTCCGTGTAAGTTTCCCCAATGATGATCCCTTAATGGTGTTGCTTTTGTTAGATTTGTTCTCTGTCCACCAAATAAGTTTTTTTCTGATTATTGGGGGAAGCAGGATCTTCTGGTGGTGGTCCCTTTGAGGAGTCCACTGTTTCAGAAAATATACTTGTAATGCTCGAGTGGTATCTTGACCAGGGGGCTATTTGGATTACTGAAGTCATTAACCCTAGAACCTCCATGATAGCTTGGGCTGTTTAAACATCTTTTTGAACGCTTCCATCTTCCTGATGACATTGAGCACTCTTTCCTCTGATAAAGTTGCTACTGAGTTTTCTGCATCTAGTCTTATTCCCAGGAATAGATTCTGTGTTGGGACAAACTGGTTCTTCTCAATGTTTACTAGCCATCCCAAGCCTGACAGATGTGTTAACATTCTGGTGTGCCGATCTGCCATTTCTTTGGACTCACAATGAGAAGGTCGTCCAGATAATTTTCCACTTCAGCAGGCGTAGAGGAATAGTATCCAAGGACTCAAAAGGGAGAGCCGAAGGATGCCCAGAACCAAGTAGAGATCCCATGGAGGAGCGGGAGTCTTGAAGTGTTAGTAATGTCCAAAAAAAACAACGGGTTTTTTTTTTTTTTGCATTTAGCTCAGCTTTTAAGCTCTTCTAAATGCAAAAAAACTTCTCAAACCGCTATGGTTTAAGATATACAGGTGTTTAAAGTTCGCCGTTTCCTACTGACAGCTATAAAGGCGCCTCCATGTCGACTGACACGAATCTCCTGCTGACAGCTTTACAGCTGTCAGTAGGAAACTGAGAACTTTAAAGGGATAGTAATACCTAGCATGTAAAAAAAAATATGTTGTAGGGTTTATCCCCCTGAGTAAAACAAGAGTACTCCCACTGCTGAAAGATGTTTCATTCAAAAGTTATTAATTTTCAAAGTTGAATTTTTTAGGTGCAATATCACAGTGGCCTGAAATTGTACAGTGGCGCTGTTTCTACATGATCCTATGGACAGCTCTGGTCTCAGGACCATAAATCTCCATAGGATGGTGTAGCAACAGCGCCACTGTAAAATTTCAGGCCACTGTGATATTGCACCTAAAAATTCAACTTTGAAAATTAATAACTTTTGAATGAAACATCTTTCAGCAGTGGGAGTACTCTTGTTTTACTCAGGGGGATAAACCCTACAACATATTTTTTTTTACATTTTAGGTATTACTATCCCTTTAAACATCTGTATCTCTTAAACCATAGCAGTTTGAGAGATACAGTTTTTTGCATTTAGCTCAGCTTTTTAAGCTCTTCTAAATGAAGAAAAAAAAAAAAAAAAAAAAAACCAAAAACAAAACCACTTTTTTTTTGGACATTACTAACACTTTAAAAGCAGGACGAGTAGGAGCAACTCCCTGGAAGAAAAGCAATGTGCCTCTGAAAGAAGACAAGAGAGCAGAAGTCTGAACCTTGAGGGAACTCAAACAGAGGCCCTTATCCACAACGTCCTGCAAGAAGGCCAGGACCGTAGGCAGATCAAATTCCTGAGAGAGGTCCCTATCAGCACACCAAGATAGAAAGGTCGACCAGACACGACGGTAGGCCTTAGAAGAAACAGGTTTGCAGACACCAAGCATAGTAGCCACCACACCAGAAGAAAAACCTCTCTTCAGTATTGAGGATTCGATTTCCAAGCCGTCAAAGCTAGCTGATTAACATCCTCCATCCACAGGTAACCCTGTAGAAGATCCAGATGGCAAAGGAGCCGGAATGCCTCAGCCACTGAGATCCAGAAGCTCCGGAAACCAAGCCTGTCGAGCCCTTCTACATGTGCTTGGTTTGCAAGCACACACAGAAAACCGTTTCAGTGATTTTTTTTTTTTTTTACACTAACGCGATCTCGGCTCTGCTGCAGAGCCGCCTGAAAAAAATAAGACTGGATATACCTGCAGTCAGTACAACGCTGATTTCAGGGAAGGGGGAGGGAGGGGGAACTTTGCATTCTGTTATCTCTCAAACCATAGAGGTTTCAGAGATGACACTGGGGGCAATTAAATTATTTTTAAAAATAGCTACAATATGGGGAATATTAAAGTATTACTATCCCTTTATTTTGTAGGCATTAAAAAACATGAAGAACGATATAAGTCTTATCTCTCAAACCTTTATGGTTTGAGAGATATTCACAAGCAAAGTTTCCCCCTCCTGCCCCTTTTACCTAGTGTAAGCCATCTCTTCTCAGATGTGGAATCTGGTTGTAAGACTAGACAGATAACAGAAGGGGACAATTTTCTATTAGAACAATGAAACCCCTGCCCCCTTGACAAGTTTTTCAGGTTTTGTCCCCTTATCTTAATTGAAGATTGTCCCTCTCTGCAGTCTACCTGAGCACCTCCCTTCTGATCTGGCTGAACAGTGTTACATCAGTAAAAGGGCCGGGAGGGGGAGACTCATTGAATGACTCTCAATCTTCAACTCTGACAGAACTAAAATACCACTCTCCAAAGTCCAAATACTATGACGAATAATTAGAGCTGCTTTTATTATGAAACATTACTATCCTTTTAAGATTAGGGGAAGGCAGATTCTACTTCAGCAGATGAAGGTGCTTTTTACAGTAAGGTAGGTCTGTTAAACTGTGAAATTCCTTGCCCAAGGATGTGGTAATGGCAGATACATTGGAGACATTTAAGTGGAATTTAGAAGCAGTTCTAGAAAAGGGAATAAACATGGTTACCCTGTGTATTAGCAGGTAAAACAGGAAGGTCTACTACAGATTAATGAACCCATTTAGGAGTCAGGAAGGCTTGTACAATTCTTGTTTATTCTGTGGCAAAGTTTAAACTTCATGGTCATGTGTCTTATTTCAACCCCATTTACTATGTAGTAAGTACGGCTTGATAGGTTCTGCATACTTGGATGGTGGGAGGATGTTGTCCAGGTGAGTGCCACTGTACGCTTTTATTTTGCGCAAAGATATTCAGATTTGTCAGGAGAAAAGATTATGGGAGGACTCACGACCACACCTGGGAACTCTCTGGTTTTGCCCTGGAGACTCCGGATTTCAAACTGAATTATCAGGTCTCCGGGACAATTTGTGAATCACTGGGTGGGCAGAGTTTAAGTAGAAACGCTGCCCACTTGTGCTCGATCCCACCCAGTTCCTCCCCGCCCTCTTACCGCCATTTTGCAGGGGGGGGGGGGTTGCGTGTTTTTTGTCCCGCCCCCATGACTAAGCCCCACCCCTTTTATGACACGATTCACTTCATTTTACTCCCCCTGGGCACTGACAGGGTTACCCTCCGGGTATCCCTGTTTCAAAAGTTCCCAGGTATGCTCATGACCCTACTCAAAAATAAACATACATAGGATCACGACTGTGATGCAGTGTTTGACCACATTCTTTTTTTTGGGCTGGATCCTAGACAAACTCCGTTTGTCAAGCTACAGACTTACCACCTTCCTAGGTCATCCTCTTAGTGGCAGCTTCCACCTCAAAAGAATTAGAATTTTTATTCCATATATTTAGTGGAAACAAATTTTAGAAGCCAAAAGAAAGTGGACTGTCTAGAAGTGGAACTATCAGTTCATCACATTTAAGAAAAAACTTTCGGGAAAAAAAAAAAATAGTTTACTTGTTATTGCAAAATAATTGATATAGTTAAGTTTTGCACACGGGCTAAAAGGAGGTCTGCAGGAAATGGCACTGGTAATGCAGACAGCCGTGTGGAATGTGGCAATCATAACCGCAGAATAACAAAAGGAAATAGATATTTTATTTCAGTCAATCGTTTGAACTAATATGAGGAATTATATAGCTATAAAGAAAAACAAAGACACATTTGTTAAAAACTGCAGGTAACTAACTCAAAGAGCAGATCTGCCGAGATTAAATCCTTCAAATAAAAATCTAACTATAAAATCTGTTTGGAAGACAAAAAGCATATGTTACAGGGTTACAAACGTTATATTACGTTTGACGAGACTAAAAGCTGGGTAGACAATAGGTCCACTTTATGTCACGTTAAGGTAAAGTTTCCCGTTAACGATTTGAACCCCCCCCTCGGGGCGCTAGATATAGTAGTCCTCAATCGTTCCTATGCCAGCCCATACAACCCCTCTCGAAATAATGGGTTATGTAATTAAAACACGCCTCTAGATATCAAAATGTATGTAGGACTAAAGTTCTAAATACGTATTTAGTAGTGACTGTATAAACAAAAAGGTAATAATACATTAGTAGAAGCAGAGTGCGTGGATTTTATAACATAACGAAACGTTTCAGTTCGCAATGTTTAATCTCCATAAACTTTGTTGTTGTTTTTTTTTTACATTTTAAGGACAAGACAAAAGCAACGCTATGCGAAGGAATCGGTTAAAGAAAATCGATTCGCAATGCGCTGAAAGGCCTTTTGGAGATCGATCGAATACCTATTTTCTAATGAACCCTATGAAAACACTGTATTTCGCTTACCCGCCTCGGTCACGATCCATAAAACTTCCCCTCATCTTGTCTACGCTGTAGGTAAATTACTTATTACGCCAATATCTTCTTTCGGTGATTGGTAAGGGTACTACACCGTTGTGCCAAATTCAGCGCATCCAATATGGGCACTTACTACAAAAAAGACACAACAACGATCTACTCGCCAAGGAACCCTTATACAAAATGGCGACCGTCTTCCTCTCCTGCTCCACTAAGTAGCTTGAAATGGAGTCTTTACGATGTTGACGTAACGTAAGAAGATCCTTTAATACGACTGAGCTCTGAAGCGAGAGCGCAAAAGTACAAGAGAATCGTGACCAGCCTCCGATTATGACGTACACGCCTATTGTTTTGAAAAAAATTCCATATGGCGGGCTGGGCATGGTGACACAGCCATCCAATAACAAACGAGGAAGGAGTGGCGTTCTCATAAAAAAAACAAAAATAACAAAAAAAAAAAAAAAAAACGTTTGTTATGGGTTTTGCACGTTTCGGTCTGGTTGTGTGTGCAATGGGAAAGCGGAGAAGTTTGCGAAGTAGTATTAGGAAATTGAGCATTTCTGAGGCAAGCCAACTGTACCATAAGGAATAAATAAAACTGTACATTATTGTCAATTGTGCTGTTACACAATTAAATGCAAAGCAGTCCTTTAATACTAACCCGTTCAGTCTATTCCGCAACTGTTGTTTGCAAAGGATCAGTACAAGAGGAGGCCTCAGTAGGGGACCTGATAATGTGAAGTCAACCATAAATTAAACAATTGTGTCAACAGATGTGTGCAACATCGGAACATTCTTTGGCATCCACACATATTGCATGGTTATTGGTGAAACACTTATATATTTATTTAGGAATGCCATATAGCTTGTCTAAGAGAAGGTCTGAGATACTTTTTTTTTTTAAAGATTGATACTGTTGCTCTCTACATTTACCTTTCTCTCGGATACCCACCTTACATTTGGAGGTTTTAAGTTTCTCAGTGTAGTGTTTCTTAATATTTAATGTTTTTTATTTTATTTATTGTAGTAATTGAAAAGCCCATGTACACGGTACACAGTGCCACTCAGCAACCTTGGCTGGTGGGCGGATGTTGTTGGCCGCGCTGCAGTCATGCGCAGTACTGACTGTCCGACATACCCGGGAACTTTCAGGGTTTGACCCTGAGACTCAGGGTTTTGACTCAAATCTCAGGGCGAAGGGCCAAAATCTCAGGGTGAGGAGAGTCCAGGGTTATCTACTCCATGATCTGCACCATATAACTGCTTCCATTGTCTTTAAAGGGATAGTAATACTTTGTTTTATCTTTATTTTATTTTGTAGGCATTAAAAAAACATGAAGAATGATCTAAGTCTTATCTCTCAAACCTTTATGGTTTAAGAGATATTCACAAGCAAAGTATCCCCCCCCCCCCCCCGTTCAGCCAGATCAGAAGGGAGGTGCCCAGGTAGACTGCAGAGAGGGACAATCTTCAATTAAGATAAGGGAAAAAGCTGAAAAACTTGTCAAGGGGGGAAGGGCTTTCATTGTAAGAAGAATGTCCCCTTCTGTTATCTGCCTGGTCTTACAACCAGATTCACATCTGAGAAGAGATGGCTTACACTAGGTAAAAGGGGCGGGAGGGCAAACTTTGCTTGTGAATATCTCTTAAACCATAAAGGTTTGAGAGATAAGACTTATATCATTCTTCATGATTTTTTAATGCCTACAAAATAAAATAAAGTTAAAACAAAGTATTACTATCCCTTTAAATTGGTGCTATTTCTGCCAGAAAGGAAGAGAGAAGTCCTGGTTGTCCTATGTGTGATTAGGCAGTAATGTCTTTAATTTAACGCCAGGGGCAGACTGAGCAGTCGGGCATCCGGGCATGGACCGAGGGCCTGCCACCAGGAGGGGCCTGACAATGCCCAGGGAGCAATTAGGCCTCCAGACAAGTCTGTGAGTCCCCAGAAGATTTGGCCCATCATGCTTTATTGAGGTCCTGGGGGCCCCAGACAGTAGGCACAACTGTTACAGGCCCCAGTGAGTCTCTAGGGTCACCTGCAGTCATGACCAGTGCTGCTGTACTGTGAATGGGGCTGAGCAGGCAGGCTGAGAAGCAGCATGACGTGCAGCCGCGCAGTGCGTCTCATGTAATGAGGAGTGGTACGCGCGGGCTGCTTAAAACTCCAGCTCTGCACATTCCTACATGATGGCGGTGTGCATCTGTGATTCTCCACTCATGCTCTCTGCTCTTGGGACAACCTGGTTTCAGCTGTGACTCTGTGAGTGAGAATTTTATTTTATTACAAATAGAAAAAGATATGCATGCTATATTAGTGGTTTTCTCTAAATGAGGGCACTCATATGGTTAACTATACCATTATATATAAACGTCTCATATGTAGATATATGGAAAGGGCTAAATGTATCTGGATAATAGACAGTGCATAGGGGGCATAAGGAGATATATCCCAGAACTTTATTACATTCGTTTGATTGAATATTTCTGCACAATGGCACTAGCCTCTCCATGAGCAAAAAGGTTTAACCCCTTGGATGCTAGAGACAAAGTAATGAGTTGTAGACAACTCTAGCATCCAAGATTTTAAAAAAGGTTTAGAAGGAGAACAATGCAGACATTTTGTAATTCTATGGGGGAACAACAAAACATATGAACTCAGACACCATAGGGTACAAATGAAACCCCCCACATGCTAGAAAGGTCTCCAATGCAAAACAATCCATTGGCGGCATCTCTAACATTCAAGGGTTTAAAAGCTCCATTTAAAACAATGGAGATCTTCAAAGTGTATAATTGTCCCCTGCAGTGCAGTGACTTTGCACCAGTATTGCATCTTTCACCCTTTTTGTATTTCACCCTTTGATAACCGGTCATGTGCGCAATGCATGTGATGATAACACTAGTGTAGTTCCATTTCAGTTGTGAGTGTAGTATTACAATTGCAATGGAGCTACACAATTGATACCGCTGAATACAGCTGAAATGGAGCTACACTAGTATTGTAAGTTCTGTGGCATCAATAGTGTAGCTCCGTTTCAGTTATAAGCTCTTTGGCACTTGTGTTGCTCCATTTAAATTGTAATCTCAGTGTTATTATTGGGGTTGCTCCCAGGGCTGGTGCAAGGATTTTTGTCTACACAGGCGAAGGTGCATTTTGATGCCCCCCCCCCGCCAATCCACCCCCCCTCTGACCTGGCCACAATCCCCTGCCCATTGTGCTGGCCCTGGCACTCTTTGAGAAGGGTGGAGTGGGGAAAGAAGGAAAAGATGCTAGCTGCAGTTCCTTGCAGTAAATATTTTTGGGAGGGAGGAGGAAGGGAATAGTCATCAGGGCACCAAGGACACTGCATTTTATTTGGGTGGGGAGGGGGTGCTGGCACCCAGTGAAGCCGTCTGGCACTCAAAGGGTTAAATTACATCTTCTTAACCTTTCCTCCTTGTCCCTACACTTGCTCTATATGTTTTTTAGCACTTCTAAAAAGGTGCAATCTCTAAAGTTTATTTTATTGCTCTATTCATTCATAACATATTGCGATTCACTTTTAATCACAATATGTTAAGAATGAGTAGAGCAATAAAATAAACTTTAGAGATTGCACCTTTTTATATGTGCTAAAAAACATACAGAGCAAGTGTAGTGGGCAAGGAGGAAAGCTTAAGATTAAGAAGGTGTAATTTAACCCTTTGAGTGCCATAAAGGGGTAAACACAATGCATTGCGAAGCAATGCTTTGGTATCCCTCTGGCACTGAAGGGTTAAGTCTGGTAATAGTAGGTCCAACACACAAGCAGTTCCCATGGTAAGCCCCCTGGTCCAGCACTAAAGCAAGATATCCATAAATTAAACAAATGCAGCAGCTTCAGTACCTCAGGACTCTGATATTCTCAGTCTCACAGCCGGTGTTCCGGTTCCCGTTCTGAGTCAGTTGTCACACCAACACTACAGCCGCAGCATGTTCATTCACTCATTCACTACTGCTGCCAACGTGGGTGGATTACACCTAACGCTACGTGAGCATGATGTGGCCATTGAATGTGAATGACGCAACCAATGACAAAGTTCCATGGCTACGTTGAAGGCTCATTCCGTGGACACATTGTTTCCGGGGACAATTCCCTCAATCCGGAGAAGCTCCGTGACATCCGTGCACTCCAAGTCCCACAGTGCCTCAGTGTATGCCACTGGGTCCCGGATAACCCGGGGGTGTGACCGCTCAGCCTCTCTCACCTCTCGGGGGTTCAATTCCATGCCACCTCCGCTTTTGCTCTTTTTCCTTGTTATCTCGGTGAAGAGGCACGTCCTCCAGGTAGGGCCAGATTTACATCTCAGGAGCCTGTAGGCACAGAAATCTGAAGCGCCCCCCCCCCCCCATTGGCCATCTCCACAATGCTCCAAATCTCCACATTACCCCTCATCTCCATATTGCCCTCATATTGCCCCCATCAGCTTTACATTGCCCCCATCAGTTCCACATTTCCCTCACATTGTCCCCATTAATTCAGTATTGCCCCCTTCAGCTCCAGATTGCCCCCATCAGCTCCAGATTGCCCCAATCAGTTCCACATCGCCCCATCATCTCAACATTGCTCCCATCAGCTCCAGATTGCCCCCATCAGTTCTATGTTGGCCTCACATTGCCCCATTATCTCAACATTGCCCCATCAGCTCCACATTGCACCTATCAGCTCCATATTGCCCTCACATTGCCCCATCATCTCAACATTGCCCCCATTAACTCAATACTGCCACCATCAGCTCAACATTGCCCACATCAGTTCCATATTAGCCTCACATTGCCCCATCTTCTCAACATTGCCCCCATCAGCTCTATATTGCCCTCACATTGCCCCATCATCTCAACATTGCCCCCATTAACTCAATATTGCCCCCATCAGCTCAACATTGCCCCCATCAGTTCAATATTGGCCTCACATTGCCCCATCATCTCAACATTGCCCCCATCAGCTCCATATTGCCCTCACATTGCCCCCATTAACTCAATATTGCCCCCATCATCTCAACATTGCTCCCATTAACTCAATATTGCCCCCATCAGCTCAACATTGCCCCCATCAGTTCCATATTGGCCACACATTGTCCCATCATCTCAACATTGCCCCCATTAACTCAATATTGCCCCCCATCAGCTTAAAATTGCCCCCATCAGCTCAACATTGCCCCTATCAGTTCCATACTGGCCTCACATTGCCCCATAATCTCAACATTGCCCCCATCTTCTCAACATTGCCTCCATTAACTCAATATTGCCCCCATCAGCTCAACAATGCCCCATTAACTCAATATTGCCCCCCATCAGTTCCACATTGCCCCCATCAGCTCCATATTGCCCTTGCATTGCCCCATCATCTCAACATTGTCCTCATCAGCTCCAGATTGCCCCCATCAGTTCCAGATTGCCCCCGACTCAGCTCAACAGTGTATTTCCACTGTAGGGCAAGTTGGAGCTGGGTATGCCGCATCTCTCTGCGGTCCCATCTCTTAGAGTTCAGTGGTGCTCTACTATAGCTGTGGTTCTGACCTAGGTGTCAGAGGTAGCAGGGGTAAGAATATTTATCCTCCTTATATATTCCTTTGGGTAGTTTTGGTATAGAAATCATGCTAGTAATAGTCGATCACATGGTGGCAGTAGTGCTCCGCTTTACTCTCTCTCTGGTGTTATTAGAGTTTTGTCTATCCTAGTCGTATTTGGTTCAAACCGTGGTGGAAGTCCTTCACACTTGTCATTGCTGTCCTACTCTATCTTCTTGACCACTGTATGGTGATAGATATTTCTTACGTGTTTTGGGTGAAACTTAAGCAGGCCAAGGCTGCTACATTTAAAGGGCTAGTCTTTATTGCCCTACTGTCAAGTCTTAAGCAGTCTCAGCCTGCTATCTTGGGCAGATCCTTTTCAGTTGAGTGTGAGCTTAGAAGGTTTGCAATTGGGTTCCTCACTGGGTCCTCTGTACAAGACCAACACCAGTGTACATCTGCTCCCATCCTGGTCAGGATCGGACATCTGGCTTTGCGGCCAGCCACTTTATCTGGCTTTGGCCGCAGCAAGGGATAGGTGCCACTGTCAATGTCCCCAAACTACGCTGCCCAGCGCCACTCTCCAGCTACATTAAGGTCCGGACATTTGAACACCTGGATACTGATCTTCGACAGTTGTCAGCGACTCTGCCATGACTAGAAGGAAATGGTTACATTTTTAGAAAGCCGGATTGTCTGAAATTCTGTTTTAAAGAGTTTCAACGATCTCAGTTCAGGAAACATTCAGCCTTTTGCTTAAATGGAGGGGTAGAAATAGCTAAATGACATTTATGGGGATTTACAGCTAGTTTCTAGACGACTAGTCTAGGAGATACTTACAATCTTAAGTGTAGATCTTAGACATTTGATATAAGTGACAGATTAATGTGATGTATGGGTACACCCCAGATTCCGCAGTTTTTACAAATACCAGACTTCAGCTGTCAACATTTGCAGTTTTCAATATGGTATTGGTGCACCATCTTCAGGAATAATAGAATTATTGCTATAAGAACTCCAAAAACCTAAATATCTTAATTTGTGGGTTTGACCAATCAGATATTACAGATAATTTAGTCTGACATCATATTATAATGATATGGTTACTTCTCCTATCAGAGGAGGATGAGTTGTGACTTTCTGATAAGAGAATCTTTACTTTATAATGTCAGGTTTTTGGGTAACTCTCTATTTTTGCTTGAAGTGTTCCAGTCATCTCCTGCCAGACCCAAAGAAATTCTAAGAAATCTACACTTATTTTCTGGTAATTATAATCTCTTTACTATTAATTCTGTACGACCCTAAGAATTATATATTTCCTCTATATTTGAGGAAAAATAATTTCTTATAATTTTTCTTTAGTGGACTGGCCACCCATTTTTAGAATTATTATAATAATGCTATATTGGCTGTAGTTTATTCTGGGGGAACTAAACAGAATTAATTAGCAAATGTATTCAGATAATTGTAAGATAAGTGATAGCATTTAGATCAATATAGCGTTATGTATTAGTTAAATATAATTATTGATACCTATAGAATCATATAGATATGAGATAGAGCATAGGACTATTCTAGGTCTCTAGGTAGAGGCAATGGGGAGAGAGTAGGCACTCACAGCCACAGGTCAGGCACACCGGTACTACACAGATGCAGGTCATAGCCAGAGCCACTGACCTGACAAACGGAGACTACATGGAGCGATAGAGACCCGAGCCAGAGGAGACGAACCAGATCCCACAATCAGGTAGAGGCCGGAGCCAAAGGGTAGGCGCACTGAGGACACATGGGGCCAGACAGTGGCCAGAAGCACACCGGAGACCACATGGAGAGATACAGATATTGGGGACTACACGAATTGAGTCAGATGCCAGACGCCAAGGGAGGCACACTGGGGATACTCTAAGTGAACCCACAGACAGACCCAGAGGTCAGACAGGTGCGGGTAGATACAAGCCAGGGTCATACACGAAGGGGATCCTCAGACAGAACCAGTGGTCAGCACGGATCGGGTAGTCAGACAAGCCGAGTCATACACAAAGTGAATACTCAGACAGGCACGGATCACAACGGAGCAAGCAGAAGCTATCAGAAACACCACGTAAGGGCAATGGCTCCCAGGCATAGGATGGTATATAAAAGAGCAGAAGGAGGCAGAGCCCATTTAGGGAAAGGAGCATAGGCCCATAAACATGCATCCAGGCCAGTGCCTGTCCATGCTGAGTAAAGACGAAGTAGCCGTCACCATGCCGTCCGACACACCACCAGGGAAGGAAGCACAGGCTCATACCAATGTGGGAGACTGTGATAGTACCCCCCTCTCATTGACTTCTCCCCAGCGGAAGAGAACCAGCGCTAGCAGCAGTGCAGGCTTGGAATGCATGGAGAAGGGCTGGTGCATGCAGATCTCTTCTGGCAACCCAGGAACGCTCCTCAGGACCATACCCTTTCCAATGCACCAGATCTGGTAGCTGGCCTCTGACCCTACGAGTGTCCAGGATACTCTGTACCTCGTACTTCTCATGGCCCCCTACTTGAACAGGTCTGGGATGGACTAGAGTCGTAGTATAACGGTTACAAACCAGTGGCTTGAGGAGCGACACATGAAACACACTGGAAATGCACATGCTAGCGGGAAGCTCGAGGGCATACGTCACAGGGTTAATCTTGCAAAGAACCCGAAAGGGACCCACAAATCGGGGAGCCAGCTTTTTACAACGCACCTGGAGATGGAGATTGTGAGAGAACAGCCATACTCTTTCCCCCACTTGGAACACTGGAGCTGGTAATCGCCTACGGTCTTCTTGTCTCTTATAGCACATAGTGGAATTCTGCAGGGATCTCTGAACCCATACCCGTGTGAAGCAGAGCGCCCTTAAGAGCTCCTCCAGAGTAGGAATGTTCTGTGCATCGAATTAATCAGAAAGGGAGAGTTCTGAGAGGATGAATTAACTGCACTGTTTCTGGCCAGCTCTGTCCACGGTAATAAGTTTGCCCAGTTGTCATAATGGTCAGAAATGAAACAATGTAGAAACTGTTCTAGCGCCTGATTAGACCTTTCAGCAGCACTGTTTGACTGTGGGTGGTAAGCTGAGGAGAACAAGAGCTGGGTCCCCATCTGACCGCAAAAAGCTCTCTGTTTTATGTGTTTGCTTCCCGTAGTCTCCTCCTACCTACTTCCTCCCTCTGAGCTGCAACTCCTACCGCCTTCCTGTGGAGGCGTTTAAAGGGCAGTCTGAGTCCTGACTCAGTTGCCCTTGCGTTGTTGTTCATAGCAGTTCTATTACCTTGGCCTCTGTGTATGACCTGGCCAGTCTTCCATCCAACCTGGTGCTGACCTGTGGCTCTGTCTGACTATTCTTTTGCTTATCCCTATAGTGGACACCCAACCTGGTACAGACTTGTGGCTCTGGCTGACTACCTGAACTGTGTATGACCTGTCTTGTCTGACTACCCCCTCTGGTGCTGACTTGTGGATCTGTCTGACTACTCTTACTTTTGTTCCTTGTACCTGGCAGATACCCAACCAAGTGCGGACCTGGGGCTCTGGTAGACCAGCTCTGATACTGACTGCAGGCGAGTCAGCTATCAAATTCCATTCTGACTGCAGGCGTGAGTCAGAGTTCGCTCCATTCTGACTGCAGGAGTAAGTCAGAGTTCGCTCCCTATTGACTGCAGGCCTGAGTCGGTAAGCCAGCTACGTCGGATCAAGATCCTGAGGTCCTGCTCCTGTTACTGGTTCTTGCTGAGACTACCAGTGGCTAAGGCCTAGTCTCTAGCACTGTGGTTTAGCCTTGCATCCTAGTATTCCTAATAGTATGGTTGCTGGCTTTAACCCTTTGCCTGTTCCTTTATATGTATATATTTTCTTTGTTCATTTTGTCAATAAAATTGCATTAACTATACCGTACTGACTCCTGAACTTTTCTGGGTATCTGTGACAAGTAGGTCTCTTAAAACATCATTAATTAACTCCTGGAGGACAGCAGGTGCTTTTCACAATCAGAAACGCATTACAAATACTCATAGTGCCCTCTCTGAGTGTTAAACGCTGTATGCAGCCCTCAAGTCTGGTTTTGTGAAAATTGTCGAGCCTTTGATACCATCAAATAGATCCGTGATCACTGGTATAGGATAAGCGTTCTTTACTATTAACTTATTTAGGCCCCTGAAATCAATACATGGTGTGAGCTCCCCATCTTTTTTCTTAACGAAAAAGAAGCCTGTCCCAGCAGGGGAGGAAGACTTCTGAATAATGCCCCTAACTAGGGCGTCCTCCACCGACAAGGGATAAACTTGGCCCCTAGGAGGTCTGGCCCTTGGTACCAGATCAACAGTACAATCGTAGGGCCTGTGTAGTGGCAATGTACTGGCCTCTACCTTATTAAATACCTCTTTGTAGGCCTGATACTCAGCATGTAACAAGGCAGAGGTACTTAATATTCTCGTAGGTTGCTGGAGGCAAGACCTCGCACACAGAGATGACCACGACAGGATGACACAGGTTTGCCAGTCAACTCTAGGGCTGTGAGTCTGCAGCCAGGGAAACCCCAGAATGATGGCATGATGGGGGGAATGTATCACCTGGAACTGTTGTGTCTCCACATGGAGTGCCCCTATCCTCAGAGACAAGGAATGAGTCTCATGAGTAACGTGTGCCGGTTGTAGAGGT